>NC_051168.1:88945860-89545860 GCF_013339725.1 Rhipicephalus microplus
CTGCTCAGTAGACCTGCTTGCACTCATCTGGGGCTAGAAGATGTAAACCAATCTACAACTATTCAAAGTATACACATGTCGTGCTATGGCCAAGATAAAGCAGTTTTCAATCACTCTTTAATATAAACTGCCTCAGGCTTGCATGTTCAACATATCGTAAGTACACTCTGAGCTGTCACTGTGCCTGCATACTCTTTTGTAATGCAGAATGTTTACAAATTCTTTATTTTGCTTTTGTGCAGGATCAGCTTCTCAAGGAACATGTTGGAAACCTGCTCAACCTGTGCGTGTGTCACCTTGTGAAGAGAACCCCGATGAAGCCCTTCGGGATGTAAAGACTCAATTATATGCTGTAATATGTAGTGCTATTGTAGTTATATCCGTCCAGGGTGAACTCTTGGAAACTAAAATAAGGATTTATACTAACCAGAGAGAACAACTTTATGTCAATAGCTTGAAGCACGTATCCCTCAAAGCATTTTTACGCCCTCTGGCAACTTTTTTACCACCATAAGCCGTAAACTGATCTAACCTTCGATATTTGCACAATTAATAGCTGGCAGGACGACAGCGGAGAAGGAAGTGAGCAGCACGAGCTAGAACGCAAGGTATGCGCAGGGTAAAATTACAAAACGGCTCAAGGAATGCATATCAACTTATGCACTATGATCGAATATAAAGTGAAAACTTCCACTGATTTTTAAAGACGCTTCAGGGAAAAAATATGCCACATTTCACCTATTGCAAGTATTCATACTCTTGTTTCAAGATAGGGCTGTTGCAGCATGTACCTTAAATTTTCTCATATTTTGCTCCTTGGCCAAAAATCTCAATATGCCACTTTATCACAGAAACAATGAGTCAAGCAGCTGACAAGATAAACAGGGAATGAAAGGCCAGAACACTGATACAGTCGAACCTATTTATAAGAGACACTAATGTAAGAAAAAATTGGATATAAGAGACACTTGTGTGCGTAGATTTAAAAAGGGGTTCATAAGAAAATGATTACGTGGTGCCCTGCTCATAAGAGACATCTCATGTACATGACAAGAATTGCTCCCCGGTGTATGCCTCTTATAAAAGGGTTCAACCGTATGCACAAATCTATATAGTGCTCTTTGGCAAATGACCCTGAATGTTAAAAAATCTGCTCTCTTGAGGATAAGAAGAAAAAAGCAAGTATCTGAATTTGCTTACGTTATAAATAACTCTTCACTTCCGGTAGCGACTGAACCCAAATATCTAGGATTAACTTTCACGCAAGATTTTAGATGGGATATCCACTTTAGTCATGTCACATCAGCTGCATTAAAACGGCTGTTTTTCCTTCATAGAAGTCTCGCTTCCGCGCCACCTGAAACGAAACTTCTAGCCTACAAAGCATTCGTCAGACCTGTCTGAGAATATGCAAACGTCGCGTGGTTTCCCTTTACAAACAATCTCATAAATGCCCTAGGACGAATACAACGAAAAGCGATAAGATTTGTCTATAACAAGTACAGAATAACTGACTCACCCACAGAACTTTTAAAAAAAGCAGGTCTCTTAACAATAAAAAACCGCGCTAAACTGGTACGTCAGAAATTCCTATATCAGTTAGTTAACCAACAGCTAAACATAGACAGTTCAAAGTACATGTCATTTAAAGAAACAAGGCCAACACGACAAAAGCATTCTCAGGCACTGAATGAATATCAGTGCCGGACGGACTGTCTGAAATATCCTTTTTTTCCACTAGCAATTCGCTAGTGGAATAACTTGCCAATCAGTATAACAAACAGTCAATCATTGGAAACTTTTTCATCCCTGCTCGAATGTTATTTATTGTCTTCAGAATTGACGAACTCTGTTTTCTTCTTGTCCACTGTTTGAAGTGCTCAATATTTTTTTTTCAGTACTAATTGGAATTGATATCCTATGCTACTGAATGTATTTCAGTGGTACTGATGTAGTCATCAAATGTATTTCTGTCGGCTTTGTCTCACTCGTTATTATAATAATTATGTGAGTACCCTCTGTATAAATCTTGCCCTTCACAATGTATGTGCCCTTCCTGCAATAATCTCTAATCGGGATTGGCAGTATATGTAAATAAATAAATATAAACAGTATAAGATCATGACATCACACGATGGCATGCATCACCAGTCGTTAGGCAACTGTGTATACATGTGATGCTATGAAGCATTTAAAAACAGTTAGAAAGCCAAACGAGCTATGTAATTGCTTTTTATAGCAATTAGGCCAAAACAAGGTAACTCATTTTGACGTCATTTTTTCCAAGAATTAGAAGATTCTCAGCACTCTTGCATTGGCTTGAATTTGTCTTTGTGGGAAATCTTTCTTCCGTGCAGGTACAAGAGCAGGGCCAGGAAACTGCATCACATCCATACGCTAGTGGTGCAACTGCTACAGATGTATCAACAGTGGAGGTTGCAGAAGCCCTTCTTCAGCTTTTTCAGTGCATGAAGGATGTACCAGACATCATGTGCACACAAGACAAAGGCATCCAGGTTGATGTAGACTCCATTATAGGGAAGCAGTTCAGGCTTGTAGATATGCTGACATCAGATAATACTGTGCTTGCTTTTACTGGTGTGTCGTCAATGACTTGGCTTGTAAGCATTAGTAATGAAGGGAGCAGGATTGAAGACGCAGTAGCTGAAATGTCTACTTTTGAACGAGTCATTTTCGTTCTTGTGCGATTGAAAACTTGCTTGCCCTTTGTGTGTATGGCACCACTATTTTCTGTGAGCCACACAACCATCTCTCGCCACTTCTACAGCACACTGTGTAACCTTGCAGCAGCACTGAAATTTGCAATTCCATGGCCAAACAAACAAGAAATTGCAAGCAATCTGCCTCAATGCTTTGAAGAATATAAAGAGGTACGTGTTGTGCTAGACTGCACAGGGGTTGCAGTAGAAAAATCACACTGTGCTTCTTGTAGAATTTTAACATACTCTCATTACAAAGGTACACACGCAGCAAAGCTTCTTGTTGGCGTCTCACCGGCTGGCTCAATTACTTTTGTGAGCTGTGGTTTCGGAGGCCGAGCGTCGGACAGTACTTGCGTAGAGAAGTCGGGAGTTCTAGAAAAACTCGACAGTTTTGAAGATGATGTCATGGTTGACAAAGGTTTCAACTTGGGCTCGCTATGTGAAAACCTTGGGCTGGGGGTTGTGCAGCCTCCGTTTCTTCGTGGACATCTGCAGTTCACGGCGAAAGACTCAGAAAAGACTCTAAAAATAGCCAGGGCACGTGTGCACGTCGAGCATGCAATCCAGAGGATGAACGTTTTTAAAGTTCTGAAGGAACCTGTACCTTGGGAAGTCGTTGGCGCCCTTGATAAAATATTTATTGTGATTGGTGGAATTAAAAATCTCTCCTCCCCTATTCTCTCTGAGAAAAGGTTCGAGTGATATAATGGAACTTGTGTTCGCAATGAAATGTAGCAGAAGTTATTATACAGGTAGTGAGAAACTGAGGTCAATGAGGAAGCTAAAGCAGCTGAGCACCCCAACATGAGGGATAACACACCATTGTGCTATGTAAAGACGATTGCCCAAGGGACCGACACACAGGGTTCCTTGGGCAATCACCCAAAAATACTTGAAAACAAAAGCCATCTTCTTTTTCTTCTATGTTGATGCACAGTTGTACCCCCCCCCCCTACCCAGGACACGTGCGTTTGTGAAGAGAGGTATTTTAACTGAATTTCGGAGCTGAGGAAGTTATATTCGATGTACTCCTAAGAATATGCATAGCTGTGTGGTAGAACACCTGCTAGCCACGCAAATGACCTAAGCTCAATCCTCACTCGGACCCGGAAATTCATTACTTATTTTATTCGCATATGTCTTGATTTTTCAATCATGGACAAGATGATTGTTCACTCACAACCAACGATCCTGACGCCGGAATTTCTGTGAAACGAGCTCTTCAATGCTACCTCATTATTATTCTAAACCCATTGATGCTTCCGACTGCTCCCACCATGGTCGTGTATAGAGCACATGACGAGTGACATTGCACATATCTTAAGGGCAGAGGGTAGGTCCATATCTTCCATGTATTCTAAGGCTTCGGTAGCTTGCATATTTCCTTTACTGCATGTAAAGTGTTTGGGTTTGTTTCATTTTGTGCATTGGCATGTTCTTGCAGTGAAACTAAATGATAATAATTTATCCACTGTTGATATTTTTCACATTTGTTTAGCGAAGCATGTAAATTTCGTCATTACCTCATTATAGTTCGGTAGCTTCGTATTGATGTTTGGTTCATTTGAGGAAGAATTGATCTTCTGTCTTAAATTGGAAGTATTTCTTAGCGAACTGCAGGCAATCTGTCTCGCCGCCTAAGCCTGGATGCTATGCCTGATGATCGCCTTCTTGACTTGGGGTAGGCCAAAATTATTATGGAAGGAGAAGAGGGTTTCGAGAATATATGTGACTGATCATGATATGAATAACGGGACAATCATGTCACGTACATCGTCTAAACCTTCCTTCAAGACACTTGTGGCCCATATCTGTTATTATGGGTCGCGGCAGACTGGTAATGCCAGAAAGGTGATTGACAGTTTTTGTCTACCTAGGAATGGTGAGAACAAACATTGGTGATTCTTTGGGGCATTCAAACATTCTGCCATAGTACCACACCAGGTCTCGAAACAGTTTTAGAAAAAGGCCCTGTGTAGCCATATTGCCAGTGCCGTGTCAATTGTGATGCTTGTTACCTAATTATATAAACCTAAATATTACCCATGTACACAAATGATGCAGGCGTCATGTCGAGTTAACACCATTTGGAGCTAGGCGCCATCCTCCAAAGTTGGTTTAGGTTGCACTAGCCAGGTCTACTGTCCTCGCAAGCATAAGGGATACATATCAGTTAACCACTTCTTATGTTGGTAATATACACAGCGCTGTTCGAATTGTTACGGAACTTTTAACAACTGGTTATAAAAACACATGTGACTGTGTGTGCGTACAACATTTGTAAATATCTTTAGCATCATTTTGACTTGATTGCTTTCAATATGGTGCATTATGCCAAGCTGATGCAGCGCCAATGCACTCTCGTGTGCTGTCACAATCAGTCACTGACATATTTCCTGTTGTTGTTTGGTGCCCAGAATTGGCAGCGGTTTGGACTGTACATGGCACTGTTCTTTAAGCTTACAGGCCTCATATAGTGCATTTGTCTTTAACTTGACCCAGGCTTGTGTAACATCAGTAGACGTCAGCAGGTCCAAGTTCTGGATACCAGTACTATTAATAAAATGAAAGGAACCACAAATAACACTCAAGATAGCTTCTGCTACATTGCAGTGCTGCGAAATAGATTACTTGGGAAGCACGGGTCGAGCATGTTTTGCAAAGTCGCACGTAAAGGTTTGATGGTTAGTAACCTGCGATGTTGGCTCACTTTCTGAGACATGCCTAATACACAGTTATGCTGCACATTTTGTTGTGCACGTCAACGTTCCCGGTTTTGAGAATTTATTTTGCTCTGTATAAATGAGTCTTTAGCAGTGATTCTGGCATGAACCAAGCAGCATGAAGAGACCATAGTGAACCATAAAATTACTTTTCCACTCATTTGTAACTTTAGCTACTTATACAAAGCATTTGTGTGCAGTCAGTCTTGAGCTACTTGATTGAGGAGAGGCAAATTGAAAAAAAATGCTTCGAAAGGTTTTGGCACAAATATTTTTGGTGGTACAGCTTCTGGTACTACCATCAGAGTTTACGAACAATTTCTGTTGAGACAGTTGCCCCATTGAATCATACTAGAGGCACCAGAAGCATCAGTGCACTTGAATGCTGGCTGCTGCAGCATTAAAAGCTATAAGCTGAAAGTGGCGAAGGGAAAATTAGAACCACCTCTAATGTTTGTTTGTTTCTGAGTTTTGGACACTATGGATTCGAATAGTGTGTATGCTATGCCTGAGAGTGTGAGAAGGCCAGTTGCTGTAATAGGCAATACTTGTGATAGCGACAGATCAGTATCATCATTTGATAGTGAGTGCAAATTTTTGCATGCCTTTTTGTAACCTGTTTGGTTATGACCATGTGACTACGTGCACTTGCAAATGTCTGCATTGTGAATATATATTGTAGGGTGATGATAAATAAAAGCTAAAAGTTGGCGCCTGTTCATGTTCATTCTTGCCAAGTCCCTGCCGAGTTTCTAAGCACATACCAGCTCTACCTTCAAATGTGAACCAAAGCGCCCAGCTACAAGTTTCATCATTGTAGAAAACATTGATGGAAGTTTAGATCGCCTTGTTTTGCTATCTGTATGCTTGGCTGGTGTTTTATACAATTGAATAAAATGAGAAAACTGCTCCTTGCCTGTTCACATGTAGCAACATTGCAATCATATGTTTGCAATGCTCAAAGTTTCCAGCCTTGCAGGAGCAGTGGCCCTGCAGAAGAAAGTAGGTTATGCACATAAGCAACCTTTGAGAACATGGTAACACTTCTTCTAAATAAAGATTGCACTACTGCGTTAGTCACCTAGGCTCAGAAAGGAAAGCTGCTTCCAGATGGCGGATGGACTGTCAAACTTGGTCCACTATATCCTCACATGCACCATAACCACCCAAAGTTTATCTAAAAATGCTTTAATTGGGTCAGGTATAAAAGCATAAAATCTGCAAACTGATTTTAGGTATTCCTATTACGGCGGTTTCGTTTACACCAAAAAATTTGGTTGCTTTGGGTTACGTTTCATTATTTAGGAGCGCCATAATTACACTGGGCTAAAATTCAGTTAAGAACACGTCTGGATAACTTGCATCATACACGCAGTTTATCGCCGCTGTGCATAGATTTTGAGTGTTTCATACATTGAAGAAAATACAATAAAATTTTGAAGTACAGAAGTGCAGCTCGCAATGCAGGAAAAATGGCAAGGTATAGCTTGTTTCATACTCAACGAAATACCAGGAGCGCATTACAATAAGTTTTCACCGTAACGTACATCGATTAATGCTTGTGTTTCGGCTATTCGTGGCGCTTTTTTCTAACCCACATAGGTTGTACGATAGTGCTTTCACCCCCCCCCCCCCCCCTCCCAAAGCATCTTGCTTTGTTTTTGTTGCTGAGGCAGGCGAAACAGAATAAGCAAATTTCATGGGTGGCACGCTGAATCGCACGTCCTTCACCTCGCAGGCTGATTGCATAAGAACGTAACAGGGTCCACAGCTCCGCGCCGTCGCTAGCTATCTAATCTCTATCTTATATCGTAGACTAACTACCTTCGATCATAATCCAATTTGCAAACGAGAACAGCGTACTTTTTCTTGCCTACTCCGAAAACGCACACAGCCATATCGTCGTTTTTATAGATATTGTGCGGTAACATAAGCGCGTATGCACTTATTGTTCGTGACGGCACGATGTCAAGCACGTACGCATTACTTATTGAACATGCTGGTCATTGATAATTACATGGGGTATGTGAGGGTTCGGTGTAGACTTTTGCGCAGCTACTGTGACTGCATAAAGCTCACGTAGTACGTGCCTTGATGCGACTGTTCACGTCGAAAATGAGCTCCAGCTCATGAGGCCTCTTAGAACATGGGACGTTTGCAGGCAGAGTCCTTGAATGGCAACAGCGTCGATGTTGCATGCTTTGACGCCACAACAAGTAAGGTGGCTGGTGTTCAAAACCTCTTCTTCCTCGATGAGACACCGAATCCTTTTTTCAGAAGCTTCGAGGTGTGCCATAATATTCGCTAGTGATAGCTGCTTCGTAAAACGCAGCGGCATTTTACAGCCGTTAAGAATCAACTCTGACAGAGACTACTAAAGGCCGGCATGCTACGACACGCTACGTGCAAAGAACAAGTTGATCATCTCTCGGTCCTCCATCTTGAATCGCCATGCGCGCCACCTATAGCTCGTGTGCAGTAGTGAATGCTGGAGGACGGAGGTGCGACTTCTGGCCACGGCTGCCGTATTCGAATGGAGGTAAACTGCAAAGAACATCCATATGGCAGTAGCGGCACGTATAACTCTATCAATTGTATATGATCGTGCTTTCACGCATGGACTGTAGAGTGGTATCAGGTTTCCTAGAATGTTGCAGAAATTAAGTGTGATGCTTTTTTATGCAGCTCATTCAATTCATGAGTGCTGCTGGTGCCGTGCGAAACTAAAAATGCGTGGGCTTACCAAGCATGTCGACACGGGAAAAAATCATTATTTGTGTACAGTCTAATAATTGATTGATATGTGGGGTTTAACGTCCCAAAACCACCATATGATTACGAGAGACGTCGTAGTGTAGGGCTCCGGGAATTTCGACCAACTGGGGTTCTTTAACGTGCACCCAAATCTGAGCACACGGGCCTACAACATTTCCGCCTCCATCGAAAATGCAGCTGCCGCAGCCGGGAATCGAACCCGCGACCTGCGGGTCAGCAGCCGAGTACCTTAGCCACTAGACTACCGCGGCGGGGCTGTGTAGAGTCCAAGTTAATCTATAAAGCAAGACTGCTTTGGGAAGCAGAGCTCCTTGTATTCATGACAAATTGGTAGTACGAAACAACACGAGACACACACGGAAGTGAGTGGAACATCGTACGAGTGCCTGGCGATAAAAAAGAGAGGCTTTTACTCTACACCAATGAAACAAAAAAAAAGAAATGTCACTCCCGCATTGCTTGCATCAATCTTAGGTAAAAGCAACCACTCGCGACTGACCGCGGCCGGCTAGGCTCACCGTGCGCATGCGCGCACGCAAGATCCCCGTGATTGAGGAGAAACTTGAACACTGAAGGAGGAACGTTGCTCATTTGGTCCTTGCCGCGAGAGGGCGCGACGGGTAAAGCGCTCGAAAGGGAGGAAGTCGCTGTTCCCCATTCTCGCTCCCCCCCCCCTTGTTTTTAAGAGTGCAATGGCTTGTTTCTGTTCAGGCGTTGAAGTTTTTGAGAGCTAAATGGTGATGTTTTTCTGTCTGGTGCATCGTTTTCTGTAAAAAATTTGTGATGCGCATTCCTTGCATGGCCTCCATGACTCACTAATTTGTTTGTTGTGTAATTGGGAAAACGAACGTCAATGTCCTTGCTAACAATGCTTATTTGTTCAAATAATGCGGCTTGCGATCATTGCGGCAGCGATGAAACGATAGAACACGTTCTGTGTCACTGCCCTCTTTACAGCGTGCAACGACAGCTGCTAGCTGCTGCGTTAGCCCGCCTTGACGACAGCTCCTTGTCAGAACAGTAAGGGCTCGAAAATCAACACGATCTGTCTTCGCACACAAAATCAATAAAGGCCTTATTTAACTCTTTGCATGGTAGTGGCCTATCGAATGGACTAATGCACTCCCGCTCTCTTTTTCTTTTTTGCGCATCTATTTTGCCCATCGCTTTCTTTCTCAGTTCTTCCCCATTCCCCTTATCCTTTGTGGAGGGTAGCAAAACAGATGCCCCAATTTCTGGGAAAACTTCCTGCCTTTCTCTCATTTTTTTCTTCCTTTATGTACTAAGCCTAATGATTTAGAAATATCTAAAACAAGGGCCAAGCCTAACTTGCGTCGGGGTAGCATCAGCATTTGGTATATATTTACATATTCGCATTATCGAAGGTTATGCTGACGTGGGTAATTGTGCGAGGAGGTATAGCCTGATCAGAATTCTTTCAAATACTTCTTGCTGCACTTTTTTTAGCATTTTTCTAGATCAAACATTTCCTCGGTTGTCGTTGCTATGTTTTTGAGTTCCTGCACATAACATTTTTGCCTGCACCCTTCTAAGAAGCCCTTCCTGGTGCGTTACTACGAGAAAGCACCTATCTTTCCGCTCATGGCTGCCCTAATGTCTTTTCGCAGGTGACGCAAATCTATGTGCTCGCACAAATCTACAGAATTATTTATTTTGTTATTGTCTTTCAACGTCCACGCTGCACAAAGTTTCTAATAATGACAAGAGTAATCGTTTATCTGTACACGGCGAAAAACAGAATTACATTATGCATCGAAGAATGATGCCGCACGTGTACAAAAGTACAACTTCAGTGGCAGTGGCCTCTGGAAGCGCTGCTATCTCTTACAATATGGCAAGCTGACCTAAACGCAGAATTGTTCTACGAACACCGTCAAATTGTTGTGACAATAAGGATGAAGGAATTTTCACTAACTTTTTCGTATGGAGCCCTGGAAGATAGAGTTCGTTGAAGTCAGTCTTGAGGTGTGCCGGGAATCTCTTGGAATGTTGACATTTGGTACAACATGAACAATATTATTATATTTTTTTGTTGCTCAACAACCTCGTTCCGCTCACATTCTGGTGTCTCCTGTGTTTAGACAATTTGTTTCACCTTGTTTAGAGGTTGCATATGTTAGGTCGCCTATCGACGGCGCGCACGCATTCTTGATCTGTAAGCACATGCGCATAGACACATGTCCTCAATATTCGAACACACGTCTTGTGCACGTGTGCCTACACATATACGCAGTGGCACATACGCGATGGTACTCGACTCAGTGGCCTACGACATACTCGTACTGTAGTAGGCGACATACTCTATTCAGTGGCGTACGGTAACTTCTGGGCATCCTATTAGCCAGAAGCCAATCGCTTTTTAATGCTACACGCTTGCTGGTCAGCTTCCTTAGCGATTCCTGACTGATCAATGAATCGAACTTCTGACGTATATATCGAACAAAGCTTCCCGGTGGGCTAACCCTTTGTCCACTACCGCACAGAACACGAAATATACAAAGCTTATGGACAAGTCACCACTGCGAACTTTTGTTTCATACTTATTCTGCTGACACTTTCATTTTTTTTTCGTTTGGTAATATTTGCACTACATTGTTTTTCTGGTATTTTCGCTTGCATTAATATCATGTTTGTTATATTGTCTGCATTATTTGCACTGCAGGTGATGCCTAAGGCTGGTACTCCCGACTTTTTACCAGCACAGTAAAACCTCTCTGTGCACTGTTTTTTGAGGCGCCCTTTGTATTGTTTTGTAAGACACGGCAATCATTGAAATCGTGGACTGTATTTTATCTTTTTTCTTATCTCTTTGTGAATCAACGCGTTTGTGTTAAACACTATCTTTCTTTGTAATTCGTTGAACATCTTGTACTTTTGTACTTCCTGCCCGTATGGTATGTTTATTTCACCGCCCACCTGCATGAAGTCTGGCATTCTAACCAGCAGTGTTCGCCTAAATAAATAAATAAATAAATAAATAAATAAATAAATAAATAAATAAATAAATAAATGAATAAATAAATAAATAAGTACTCGGCTGATCCCTCCTACCTTGGGAACCAAATTCATAGGAATCATGCGGATGGAAGCTGATGGTGTTGTATCTTTTTGTGCTAAACGTTATGAACTGGCGCTAAAGATCTATACAAATGGACGCACTGACAAAAATTTGAAAGCAGCATATGTTTCACTTAACCAGCTGATTGTGCCCCGCCGTGGTGGTCTAGTGGGTATACTCGGCTGCTGACCCGCAGGTCGCGGGCTCAAATCCCGGCTGCGGCGGCTGAATTTTCGATGGAGACGGAAATGTTGTAGGCCCGTATGCTCAGATTTGGGTGCACGCTAAGGAACCCCAGGTGGTCAAAATTTCCGGAGCCCTCCTCTACGGCGTCTCTCATAATCATATGGTGGTTTTGGGGCGTTAAACACCACATATCAATCAAATCAACCAGCTCATTGCATATCCGTAACGAATTCAATAAAAGCGTGTGTATTATAAACACCAGAAGCGGTAAACTAATACGAAACGCTGGGTCTCGCGAAGATGACAGCCCTGCGGACACTGCTACGTAAATCAACTTCAGCGGATGGCGCTTAAGTAAAACTCACATTAACTCGACGTAACGACTGTGTTAAGGTAGTACACATGTAGTGCATATGGTAGAAAACATGTTAAGGGAAAGTAGATAGCCAACACTGAAACCACAATCGACGTTTAGGGAACATTTTAGGGTCTCTTTGAAAAGCATTGCCGAGACGAGGCGTGGTGGCTCTGTGGTAGAATACTTAATTGCCGCGCAGAATGCTGGGGTTCGATGCCTTCTGGGTTCCTGACGTTTATCCTTTGCGTTCGTCGAGTCAGCGCTGCCGATATAACCTTCTTCTTAACGCTCGCGCGTTAAAACTGCCCATGCCTGCTCTCACGGTTCCTGGGTAGATAAAAACTTTCAGTCACCTGTGGCACACACCCGCCCGCGGGTATGTGCCGCACGTTCGGCGGACAGGGATTAACGACGTCCGCGACAGGATTGAGACATTATCTATGCCATGAAGAGCGAGTCATAATGTTCAAACCATCTTTCCCTCCCATACTAAGTACCCAGTCGTAGGTGGCTGGATAGATAGATAGATAGATAGATAGATAGATAGATAGATAGATAGATAGATAGATAGATAGATAGATAGATAGATAGGCGCTCAAAATTCGTGCAGTACGCAAACAAATGATTCGCCTTTAGTAAAATATTGATACTTTCAATGACTTAGGGCAGTTGTTTCTATTCATACCAATCTCATCTAAACAACGTAAGCAACTTGGATTAGATTACTTTAGCAGTGATTAGCTGCCACATCCAGCTGAATACCTAGTAGTCAACACTACGATGCAGAAAATACATAATTATTCTATCTTTGCTTTTGCGTAGAGAGCCGATTTAGTTATGAATTAGCTTAGCTAGTTCTTTCTTTTATAGTGAATATAATTTGATGTCCCACTTTGCGTATCTAGCCAGAGTCATGTTAGGCAAAAAAAAACACACTCTAAAATGGGTGAATAATGATGATAATTCTATTTCATCCATTTCAATAAGAATGAAAATAAACAAACTGATTGCGTATTCATCGATTTTTCAAAGGCCTTTGACCGCGTTGCCCATTGCCGCCTAATATCTAAATTATCTGCACTTAGACTCGATTCCTTAACCCTTTCGTGGATCCGCAATTTTCTTTCCTTTCGAAAACAATTCACTACGGTTAATAACTACGCCTCTACTCCCTCTGATGTCATCTTGGGTGTTCCACAGGGTAGTGTTCTCGGACCTCTATTATTTCTCATCTACATAAATGATTTGCCAAATAATATATCTTCCTATATAAGACTATTCGCTGACGATTGCATAATATATCGAGCTATTAACAATGATGGCAACCACCTTACCCTTCAAACAGACTTTAACCTAATTATTGACTGGTGTGACGTGTGGCAGATGTCTCTTAACTCTTCCAAGTGCCGTGCTATGAGCTTGAGTCGTAAACACAAAAACTCCAATTATTCCTATTCTATTAAAAACAATACAATAGTGCAGTGCTCTTCCTACAAATACTTAGGCGTCAATCTAACACACAATCTTTCATGGTCGGCACACATTAGTGTTATATGCGCGAAAGCCTCGAAAACAATAGGTTATCTCCGTCGTAATCTGTGAAAGTCTCCAACAAGCATCCGTGAACTGGCCTATTTCACTTATGTACGCCCCCAGCTGGAATTTGCATCTTCAGTCTGGTCCCCTTTCCAAGATTACCTAACCACAATGCTGGAGTCCATACAAAACAGAGCAGCCCGGTTTATATCTCGCAATTATAGCACTCATTGCAGCGTAACAATATTAAAAAAAGAACATTCTATTTCGCCATTGCACGTTCGTCGCTCTGTTGCACTGTTATGTTTGCTGCATAAATATATTCACAGCACAAGACGTTCTACGCTACCCCTAACAGCACCATTGCGCATGTCCAGACGCCTGCACAATCACCTTAATTTCACTCGCATTTACGGCAAAACGAAGGCATTCAACTTATCAGCGCTTCCTAAGGCCATATCATTATGGAACGATCTACCCGATTGCATCGCCTCCATCACCGATCCAGATTCTTTTCGCGAACATGTGTGTAATCATTTTTCATCGCACTAATCGCTCTAACTTCACTGATGTTTGTAGCTGCAGCTGTGCCACTCACCTAGTTTCACACTTCTCTTTGGTTCTCTTTAGTTCTTGCTGTACCCACCGTTGTCTTGCAATTTATATTGGTAAACGCCTTCAAACGGCTAGCACTATGTGTGTTTGCAAAATGCGTGTGTATGTTGTACACCTCGGCCTTCCGATTTCTCTTAGATTTTTTTTGTTATTGCCATTGTTCTCCCAGTTCTTGTTATTCTCCCAGTTTTTGTTGCTAAGTTGCACCGCCGTTGCTGCTCACTTGAATTCTATATCTACGCCCTCCGAATTTCTTTATTGTGTTTCGTTCATGTACCTTGAATTTCTTGTTATTCAAGCTTTCTGCATATCGGTAAACATTCGCGTATTACATTTGTTTGAGTGTCAGTGACTAGGCACGCTTTGTCACGATGTTGTGTTATTTTCTGTGTATTCCATGTTATTGATGACCGCCCTATTACTCTTTGAAGTTTGTACCCCCCTTACTCAATGCTCTCATTGAGCTTGTAGGGTATCATAAGTAAATAAATAATGCTGATGGTAGTAGTGTTCTTGTTTTTGTTGTTTTTTCTGACTTTCGTTTTCAAAAGTGTTCATTTTTACAATCTTTATCACCCTCCCTGCTTTAATTGAGTGCAGGCAGCGTTTTATAAAAGAAATCATGATGTCGCAACTTCTTTTACTACCCTTAAAAAAAGGTTGTTTCACGAGCGAGAACTTTATTCCGTATTTAACAGCATTTATTTTGGCATTGTTCTGATACCTGTGCAGCCACATATAGCCTACAATAAGCGTTTGTTCCGAGGTCATAGAAGATATGAAATTCAGGGATTTTCGTTTTGTCCGTCATGAAAAGGCCGATTGCTGTAATTTATGGGGAGAAACGTTTTAGGAACGTCGCAGCCGATATACAATGCTTCTTTCATCGAGCAAACAATCACTTCATGGATCTGTGCGGTGTTTACGACACCGTTTTTGATATTGCACGTTGATCATGGTCATATAACGAGACAAAAAGAAGCAATGCGCTTGGAAGCAGGACTGTTAGAATGTAAAAATACATATTGCACCGCCGGGCATCGCTTCTAGAAATAGCAGGTCAAGCACCATGAAGTAGCAGTTTTGTGTACATTGTTGGAGGTGACACAATCAAGACCTCAGCCAGGTTCTTGCTGAATTTATCGCTTTTTATATAGAAACTAATGCATTGTTTGTAGTTTCTGAAAAAAGGTTGCTGTCAACCGCCATACGCGCTTACACAAAGGCCACGTCGAAGCCCAGGGCCGCGCTTATACAGCAGCAAAATTCAAGGTGTACCGTTCCAGGATCTGCAGTAAGTGTCAGTAGCTAAACTAAAGTGGTGATTCGGTTCTGCAAATTTTCCGCGTGGTGCATTTTTTCGGTGTACAGGGTCAATAGTTCGACGTAGTTTTCTTGAACATCGCTCCGAGGATGTCGGGGAGGCTTTATGAAATCATCAACGCGCCCTTTTGTGTAATTCTTTGCAATAATTCCTTGACGTTTTTTACGTACCTCCAATATGCTACAAAACGTTTGTATAACAAACTACGTGCATTGAAGGTTTTCAGTACCTGCAATGCCACTTTGATGAAACACGTTACTAGCAGAAAATATTGGACACTGGTAATTTTTTTTAATGGAAAGCCACAGAATTACGGCTATAGCCGTGGCTATAGCCATATTTCGCACTTTGAACCAACACCTTTTTTTCGAAACAGCCGCGTTATTTCACAACGAAGCTGTGAAGTCGCTAGGCAACGATAAATATTAGTCGACATTTCAAACGACAGTAAAGTTATTAATGTTACTGAGAGTGTCATTAGTTGGCTATTTTTACAAATGATATTCAAGATTTCTCAAGCAGATGGCCTGAAGAGTATGTCTTGGAAATATAGTCGCATATGATGTGTTTACAGCTGGTTTACGTGTGTTTCGTTTACAACTGCGCGCCACAAACGAATAGATGGTAGGCTTTACCATTGATGAGCCTTTCGCAACTTCAATTTTGATAATTTCGCCTCGGCGCTTTTGCAAACGAACTAGTGTCTAGCAGAAAAGAAGCCTAGTGGAGACGACGAGGCATGGAAGCGAAAGTGACGTCAAGCTTCTGAGGAATGTACGAGCGTAATTTAGACTGTGCATGAACAGCGTTTCTACTTGTCACGCTTTACGTACACGCCATGCAAATGCTCAGTCACGTAGTCTTACCAAGGCAATGAAAAGGCACTAGCCTAGCAATGACGTGATGTACTGGTAGCGCCAGACGCGGTACCTTGCCGTGGTGAATTTCGATAACTTTAGGCAATGTTGTATCGTACATTTAGTGCCTTGAGGGTATGAAGTACTGAAATTTGCAATGAAGTACCATGTCAACAGCGGTACCTGTGCCAGGCACTTAAACACGAACACAATATACGCACGTATTTTCTAACTTGAGGAAGAAAGCAAGTAAGAGTAACTGGAACCTGCAAAGCTGACGAGCCACTAGATAAAGTGGAGGCAAATCTCTTGAGGTAACTGCATTTCTATCTATTCTTGGAAGGTTGGCCCACAAAGCACACAATAATTACAGTCTGGTATGCACGCAAAAGTAAGTAATTTTTAAAATAATACGGCAATTGGATATTTCCAATGTCGACCCACATGCTCCTGCGTACCACAAATCATGTTCTTCGAACACACATGTAAGAGCTTGTTATCCTACAGCGCTTTGATGCGAGTGAGTGGCATTCGTGACAGGGGAGGTAATAATTCGACGCCACACTCCACCTAACATGCACGGGTTAGGTTCGTCAGCTACCAGAGTCCGAGCAAGATCGGGCATGTTTGAGGTGGTAATATTTCCCTAGAGCAGTATATGCCCCACCGCGGTGGTCTAGTGGCTACGGTACTCGGCTGCTGACCCGCAGGTCGCGGGATCGAATCCCGGCTGCGGCGGCTGCATTTCCGATGGAGGCAAGAATGTTGTAGGCCCGCGTACTCAGATTTGGTGCACGTTAAAGAGCCCCAGGATCGAAATTTCCGAAGCCCCCCACTACGGCATCTCTTATAATCAAAATGGTGGTTGTGGGACGTTAAACCCCACATATCAGTCAATCAATCAGAGTATTATATAAAAACTTAAGGACAGAACATATCCATAGGCCCCTGCGGCTGATTTGAGTTCACGGCACTACAAACGATCGTTGGGAACCTTCGCAGCCTCAGAGATTGGAGACCGCTGAAAAGGATGCCTGGCAGGCGATTTTTCAGTGGTTGCGAACATTATTCAGCCTCCGAGATCACTTCTATGTGCGTACTCGTCTCTGAGGCCATACTATATTTATTTTAACATGTCGTTCGCATGCATGGAAGAGCTTCGCGTAAGCTGCACCACCAGAGCAGTTAGCACACGATGCCACAGTGTGTCTATGCAAACATTTAAATAAAACATGAGAATCGTTGGAAGGAGCGAAAACAGTTATTTTTAGGTGATATCCTTGGCAAGCACGTGCCCATTGTGTTATTGTTTGATGAACGTTGACACAAAAAAAGACAGATTCATTTCAGTGCAAGACACAGAAATACAGCTGAAATATCGTGAGTGTAAATTAGACACAAAAATAAATACATACACAACATTATAACAACACCCACAAAACGGTAAAACTGCAATAAATGCACACAACCACACAAGCAGTACACAGCGCAAATCGGCAGTAGTTGTCGCAGCACTTGACTCAGGCATGAACCACACAAACAAAAAATGTTGGCTAGGTTTTCTCTTCCGCCACCGCACAAATTCGACCCTACGCAATTTACATCGCTCTTGCGCGAAAAACAGTCTCAAACAGTTGCTGAAGCAAGAACAAATCAATTGATGGTGCCATGCAAACTGTTAACGAGGCAAGAGAGCTTACTCAAAAGATTACGGCCTAGATTTGCTAGCAAACATTTTTATAGATTCACAACTACACTTTTATTGCGCTCGTTAGAGCTTTAAGCAATTTGCGAGCGCCACAGATAACGATGCTAAGCAAAATAGCACTTTTCACAGGATTACACACATGCACTGATTTGCACTGATTATGACACATGTACTGGCACAAAGAAAACGTAACAACTCGAACAGTGACTTACCTTGTTGAACCAAGAAACGATCTTTTTCGTAAACGCGGCGCGCAGCATTTCAAACGTTTTTTTTTTTGTAAAGCAACCTAGGAAAGTAAGACGTGAAGAGCACAAAAAATCTTTGCACCGAATAGCACCATGAGAGAAATGTTGGTTCAAGGCTTGAAATTACGAATGTAATACGCGCTTTACAAAGTAATGATGGCGTTCGTACTTGTAGCAGCATCCAAGCTGAGAGGCAGACGACACAAGCAAGGACCACGACGCACGCAGCGCACGCAGCACACGTTATCGCAAATATTTTATCGCGTCTCTTTGCTGCTGTCCGTACTTCTTTATTGCCCTAAATAGGCCCTGAAACACTTTTGAGCATGGTCAGTAAACGCTGCTGATTGGTAGTAGAGACTCCCGACAACACGCGAGCCAAATATTTTAGCGCAGCACGCGACCTGAAATTCGCAATGAATTATCAAAGTCAGCGAAAACTTGCGTTCTCTTCTCTCGACAAATCACGCAATAATTCCAAAAATTACCCGTAGTAAGCCCATCTAACAGCCATTGGCTGATTTGAACATAGCGAGCTCGGTCGTTACAGATATCGCCGCGGGAGGACGCTACTTGTCCATGCGTGCGCGCGCTATCACACTGAAAAAGTCGCGCATTCGAAGAGAAAACAGGGAAAAGCGCTCAAAATCAGGAGGCGCGCGTGACGTTTTTCGCTCGCCCCTCCCATACCTCCATGCTTAGCTTCCAGTCGTTTCGTCGGGACGAGAGAAGAAAGAAAGCGATTGCAGCGTGTGAGAAAATCTTTGTAACTACGGCCGTACTAGACAGGGTCTTGAAATTTTTGCGGCGTTGATTTTTTTGAGGCAATACACTTTTCCAGTGAATTAATTTCATGGTTATTCAAAAAAGTGTTTCAAGGCCCCTTTATATGCTCATGAAAACGGAGTGTGACGATGTTGCCGTCGCGTCAACGCCATGTGCACTTCCAATTCCTGTCCGACCTTGTGCACGCGAAGCGATAGAGACGGATAAGACAGCCGCGATCGCAGTCGCAAAAACAAGTAGTGTAAAATGCACTAGAAAAAGTACTGTAGTGGATAACTAGTACGTGAGTTTTCTTGAAAGAAGTGAGTGATGTGCTACCTATCTTAGGGCCGGCGTGAAGCTGTGAAGCGCCACCTACTTTTGGCCGGAGTGGCCTCTCCTAATTTTTTATTACTCTAAAGTATTGCCGCGAAGCGTTTTGAGGTTAGTGTTGGGCAGGCCGATAACTACCTGCGCGTGGCCTTGTCGTTTCCGACCATGGTCGATGACGCGTCGTCATTTATCTCAGATGATCGTGGCCCGCATGTCGACTATACGTGGACTACGAGATAGCCCTTGAATCTAGAGCGATTGTTCTAGCTGTATTTGGGGGGGGGGGGGTGTCTAAAATGGTCAACACAGCTTTACAATTCAGGGGATATTTTGTTCCCGGACGGCCTTCGAGCAGGTTGTTCGCGACCACGGAAGCACTGCATTGCTTTTGTTTTTTTGTGATGCTTTTTGTGAAATGCAAAAGTTGGTATTTAGGTAATGAATTTGCTGGTCTGTTTTTCTGAGCGTGAGCGTCATTGTGAGTAGCGCCCCTACACAGAACGCCCAAAAGGAACACACGTGAACTGAGCCCATGATCGTCTGTTCCTTCCTGGTGCCTTGTCTAGTTGCACTACTCACGATGGTTACTATGTCCAAGCATTATGTGACCGGAAAGTCAACTCTATTATGGTCCGCATTATAAATGCCGTGAAAACGTCTCCTCACAATATGTATCAGACCGAAGCGATGCCTTTCATCAGATCAATAAAAAGAAGTGCCACCCCCCAGACCCTGATCGCACACTTTCATGTCTTGTCTACGCTCATGTCTATCGTGACATCATGTGGTACCCGTGTAAGTTCGAACGCCATTAGGAGAGCTGCTTTGCCTTTAGTGCGAAACTGCCAGTATCTGTGAGCAGCTACGTTTCGCCAAATATAATGTGTTCGCCTTCAATGTTCCTAGAAGCGTTTTAAACGTGGTGTACTGGTAGTTTGGTGTTACTACAGCGACAACTGTAATTTGGTGTTACATGCGTATCTCCTTCACCATCCATCGCTTTTTAAGAGCGGAGCTCCTCTAACCTTCTCCTGCCTGAAGCATAACCGGCACTATCTCTTGAAAATTGTAATTGATGGTGCTGTTTCATATGAATACATACAAACTGCCGTTCAGTGAGGATATTTTAGATGGTGTTGTACCGCTACTCTTCAATTGGCTGCTGCGCGGGCTGCAAAACGAGTGCCTCTCAGTCTCCTGGATCGTCCATCTCAGCCATACATACATACATACATACATACATACATACGTACATACATACATACATACATACATACATACATACATACATACATACATACATACATACATACATACATACATACATACATACATACATACATACATACATACATACATACATACATACATACATACATACATACATACATACATACATACATACATACATACATACATACATACATACATACATACATACATACATACATACATACATACATACATACATACAAACTGACGAACGGACTTGCGGAGGGGCACACACACGGACGGACGGACGCATAGGTGGACAGACGGATGCACGCATGAACGGACAGAGATGACCCGGCGGACACACAGACAGACGGACGCTTTGCTCCACTCATTATCATTCACTCCGTGGATATGCTGCGAATTTGTTTATGTTTTGTTTGGCGGTATTAAGATATTTGAATATAGCTAAGCAGTTTGTTCTTAATTATATGGTTTAAAGAAAACAAAGTTTTGCTAAATGCAACTAATAAAGTTTATCGTGGCTGTTTACGGAAGTTGCATACACGTAAGTCTTTTTTTTTTCGTAGTCTTTCTGGTAACAACGACAATTTAAATTGGCGCTTTCAGAGAGTGTATGTGCTACAAGCAACGACCATGTTATTTGGTAGAGCATACAGTTTGTTGTTCCTGATTTTTGGATGTTCGCCCGCAAGCAGTCAAAGTAAGTATCCTTGATTTTTTTGCTGCAAGCCTAAATATGAATATCGCTTTAAGCAATACGTTCATTGCGAGATGTCAACACGTTTTGATAGCGCCGGATACATCTTTTCACAGATGACGGAATTCATGACCATTCACGCAAAAGAAAAAAAAACTGCATAACAGAGCTCCTAGTAAGAGTTTGTATAAGTGATATAAACTGTAAAAACCATAACATTTGACAAATTATGGGCAGACATGTTCAAAGCATACTACAGAATGCACATAGCGAAATACAAGCACTGGAAGCATAAAATATAGACACTGCTTCATGAGAAGCACTTTTCTTTGTCATAGCGGGACATTTGAGAAATAATTTTTCGAAAAAAAAAAACGTATTCCGAATACATTTACAAGAATACCATTATTAGAATACCAGTTACATTTCGGGAACACTTATGTCCTCCTAAAAAATTCACTAGGCGCACGTTAATATTGTGAATGTTACGTGCCCTTGAAACTTGCAAGTCAGCCTTATAACTTCAATAATATACGGGCCCAAAGTAATAAAAAAAACATGCTAATTTATTCTACACACACGATCTTTATTGCCAAGATAGTTGTTTCGTTAACAACGTCCCTTAAATCGCAGTTTCTCAAATATGTTAAAGTCCGGTGAAAGACACATGGCTCGCGAAAAAATAGACGCGTAGCACCTGTGCTGAGAAACTGACGTACCTCGGAATAGTAGGACTGCTTTCGCAATTCTGCTGTCACATCCTCGGGCACTGTACCACATGGGGTCATTTAGTGCCTGTGGGTAACCCTTCTGTGCTTTCCCCTGTGTAGGAGACAAGTGGTGTACTTTTACAAGCAGTGCAAGAAATAATACGGACACAATAAAAAAAGACATGAACTAGCGCTGGCTTAATATTAAGTTTTTTTTTAATTCACAACACATACTGCACTCGGGAGCATGCCCGAAGAAACACACATACCCTTATCTCGCTCAACAACCAAGCCACACCATTGGCACGTACTTTAGCGAGATGCAATATTCGTTATCATATGCGGCGTCACCAACAAAACAAGGTGTGTGTTTGAGGTATTTGGTACTCAATGTTATATATATATATATATATATATATATATATATATAGTAATGATGAATGTAGTAGGTCATCAAGCTCGGCAAACACATTGTCAGTGCTAAGCACCAGACGCTCGGCCCGGGCGTTGACGCTGACTTCGCTGGCTAGGCCTGGCACGTTGAATGACACATTGAAGTGCCTTCACCAAAGTGGTATCGGCTGGTGCATTTTGACGAGGGGCCTACGCTCCTACCTGGTCTCGAATAACAGTTCTGACTGTCGCAGTTCTTTTTTATAACACACACACACACACACACACACATATATATATATATATATATATATATATATATATATATATATATATATATATATATATATATATATATATATATATATATATATAGAGAGAGAGAGAGAGAGAGAGAGAGAGAGAAGAGACCCAATCTTCCAAAGTACATTTGGCCCATTGGAACAACTTGTGCAGGTTCTTGCTTTCCCTTATATATATATATATATATATATATATATATATATATATATATATATATATATATATATATATATATATATATATATATATATATTATCAGCCAGACTACGTCCACTGCAGGACAAAGGCCTCTCCCATGTTCCGCCAGTTAACCCGGTCCTGTGCTTGCTGCTGCCAATTTATACCCCCAAACTTCTTAATCTCATCTGCCCACATAACCTTCTGTCTTCCCTAAACCGCTTCCCTTCCCTGGGAATCCAGTCAGTTACCATTAACGACCAGCGGTTATCCTGTCTACGCGCTACATGCCCGGCCCATGTCTATTTCTTCTTCTTGATTTCAGCTATGATATCCTTAACCCCCGTTTGTAAAGGGTATCAACCTTAGCATAGATACAATGAATGATAATCTGACTAGTATCATTACGGAGGGTGCAGTGGAAGTTGGAGGCAGGGTAGTTAGACAGGACACTGGCAAGCTTTCCCAGGAAACGAAGAATCTCATTAAGAAGCGTCAAATCATGAAAGTCTCAAGTACAACAGACAAAAATGAACTGGCAGAGCTTTCGAAGTTGATTAATAGTCGTAAGGTATCCGATGTAAGAAGGTATAACATGGGGAGAATTGAACACGCTCTGAAAAACGGAGGAAGTGTCAAAGCAGTGAAGAGGAAACTTGGGATAGGCAAAAATCGGATGTATGCACTAAGGGACAAAGAAGGCAAAATAACTACCGATATGGATAGGTTAGTAAAAATAGCGGAGGAGTTTTACAGAGATCTGTACAGTAGCCGGGATAACCACGACGTTAATACTATAAGAACTAGCAGTAACCCAGATTACACCCCACCAGTAATGATAGAAGAAGTCAGAAGAGCTTTGGAGAGCATGCAAAGAGGCAAAGCTGCTGGTGAGGATCAGATAACATCAGATCTGCTGAAAGATGGAGGACAGATTGTGTTAGAAAAACTAGCCACCCTGTTTACGAAGTGTCTCCTGACGGGAAGAACCCCAGAGTCTTGGAAGAACGCTAACATCATCTTAATACATAAAAAAGGAGATGACAAGGACTTGAAGAATTACAGGCTGATTAGCTTGCTGTCTGTAGTATACAAGCTATTTACAAAGGTAATTGCTAACAGAGTAAAGAAAACATTAGAATTCAATCAACCAAAGGAACAAGCAGGATTTCGAACAGGCTACTCAACAATCAACCACATTCGTACTATCAATCAGGTAATAGAGAAATGCTCAGAATATAACCAACCACTATACATAGCCTTCATAGATTACGAGAAGGCGTTTGATTCAGTAGAAATCTCAGCCGTCATGCAGGCACTGCGGAATCAGGGCGTCGATAAAGTATATATAAACATCCTGGAAGAAATCTACAGGGGATCAACTGCTACCATAGTGCTTCATAAAAAAAGCAACAGAATACCAATCAAGAAGCGTGTAAGGCAGGGGGACACAATTTACCCCAATGCTATTTACCGCGTGCTTACAGGAGGTTTTCAGAAGCCTAGAATGGGAACAGTTAGGAATAAGAGTTAATGGAGAGTACCTTCGTAACCTGCGCTTCGCCGATGACATTGCATTGCTGAGTAACTCAGGGGACGAATTGCAACTCATGATTACGGAGTTAGACAAGGAGAGCAGGAAGGTGGTTCTGAAAAGGAATCTGCAGAAAACGAAAGTAATGTACAACAACCTTGGAAAGGAGCAGCGCTTCGAGATAGGTAATAGTGCACTTCAAGTTGTAAAAGACTATGTCTACTTAGGGCAGGTAATAACTGTGGAGCCGAACCGCGAGATTGGAGTGACTAGAAGAATAAGAATGGGGTGTAGCACATTTGGCAAGCACACTCACATAATGACAGGTAGATTGTCACTATCCCTCAAGAGGAAGGTACATAACATCTGTACCTTGCCGGTACTTAGCTACGGAGCAGTAACCTGGAGACTTACAAAGAAGGTTCAGCTTAAATTGAGGACGACGCAGCGAGCAATGGAAAGAAAAATGGTAGGTGTAACCTTAAGAGACAAGAAGGGAGCAGAGTGGATTAGAGAATATATATATATATATATATATATATATATATATATATATATATATATATATATATATATATATATATATATATATATATATATATATATATATATTCCAGTAGATCCTCCGTGAGCGGTCACAACGTGGTTTATTTCGACGTTTTTTTGGCCTAGAATCCGGCCTTCATCAGGATTAAAGGTACAGCTTGTTGGTGCTCAGCTTTATACAATCTCAAATCAGAGGGCAAGAAAAGTGGAAAAAAGGCAGAAAAGATAAAAGAAAAAAAGAAAAAGAAAAGAAAAGGAAGAAAAAAGAGAAAAAGAAGAGAAAAATAATATACGGTGGACACCCCTCGGGTGCCCCCCTTCCACTCTTCCTTGCACTTCCCCTTCATCTCTCTCCCCCTTCTCCCTTTCACCTTTCTGCAGTCAGCGGTCTGTGTATGCTTCCTTTCACTAACGCATTCCTCCCGACCAGACGGCCCCTCCTGGCACTGGCGGTTCGGTGTGGGGCAAAAAAGAGCTTTTTAAGAAGTTCTAAGCCTTTGACTACTCGGAGTCCCGTCAACATTTCGTCGTAAAAAGAGGGGTGCCCCGTATTGCGGTAGAGGCTGGTAAGCGGGCGCAATGCGAATTCCTCGCCCGCTTCTGGATTACGCGTGTAGTGGGGGCCTCCCGGCTGTGCACAGGGTTCCTGTTGGGCATGTCATGCATGGTACAATTGATTGGGTAGTAAAATAAAGCAGAAAACAGATGACAGCTGCACTTAGGAAGAGCAGTTACACTTGGAATTGTTTTGGGTTGTCCAGTGCCCTTCGCAGCTGCAGTGCCGTGAACTCAGTTACTATTTTCATTATTGCCGTTATTGTTTTCTAATGCTTTAATTGCTGCTAGTGTACCAGGTTTCTCATTTATTCCTCTATCGAGGGTGTTAAATCGGTGGATAAGGTATGACTCTCGT
Source organism: Rhipicephalus microplus (assembly GCF_013339725.1). Classification (NCBI taxonomy): domain Eukaryota; kingdom Metazoa; phylum Arthropoda; class Arachnida; order Ixodida; family Ixodidae; genus Rhipicephalus; species Rhipicephalus microplus. The sequence continues at coordinate 88,971,600 of NC_051168.1, forward strand.
TGTTCACGTTCTCGATTTGATTTAAATCCCGTCTCTAAGAGCATTACTGATAGTTTGTCGAATGCATGGTCGGGAAGATTGAGATGTTTTGACAGAGGTAGACTTGGGGCTGATTTCGCATGGGCTCTGTGATTATTGAAGCGAACCCTAAATGGTGTGTCTCTTTGCCCGATGTACTGCATACCACACACGTTGCATTCGAGTAGGTATACCACATTAGAAAAATCGCATGTTAGGTTTTTTCGTATGTTAATCGAAAATTTGCATTGCGTGCTGGTTGCTTTGTCTGTTTCTCACATCGCCTTACATACAAGACATCGTGGCTTTAAACAAGGTCGGCATGAATTATTGGGGGTGATGTGTTCATTTGAGAGTGGACAAGGGTGTCTTTGAGGTTACGTGGTCGTCGGTAAACGACGCCTGGAGCGGATGGGAAGGCGCGTTTCAGACGTTCACTTTGTTGTAGAATGTTGTAACGTCGTTTAAGGATTTTGTTTACATTGGGGAAGTTTGTTCTGTAAGTCAAGCAGAGGTTTGTTCGTTGTGGGTCTTCTTGTGGTGGTCGCTTCATAAGTAAGTCTTCACGCTTTAGTTTTCTCGCTTTTTGAACAGCGTCATTAATTACATGGGGGGGGGGGGGGTACTTTTGTTTCTCGAGCATAAGTTTTAGCCTCTGTGAGCTCGTGTCAAAGTCAGCGCCTCTAGAGCAGATTCGCTTTAACCGGTGAGCCTGGCTGTATGGAATACTGTTTTTACAGTGGCGTGGGTGATCTCTTTGGTAATGGAGGTATTGTTGTCGATCTGTTGGTTTGCGATATTTATTTATTTATTTATTTATTTATTTATTTTCAATACTGCCAGTCTCATTCCGAGACCATAGCAGGTGGGCGTACAGATTGTACATGCAGGTGGTACATTAACAGAAATGTAGTGAAATGACAGTCATCACAAAGTACAAGCGCGAAAAATATACAAATTGTTTACATCCGCAAAGACAAAGAAACCATCACCAAAAAGAACACAAATTTTGCATGAAGTGCAGTGGTACACAGGCAAACAAATAGCTAACTTCCAAACACTCCAGTTGACACTTGTACACTCCACTAATACGCTTTCACTGGTGGCGCAATGCTTCTGGTAATGCGAGTATTGCCGCATTAAGAGAACATATTTTCTAATTTTAGTGCAAAGTCGGATACCGATTTCGCACTAGTTATGGAGGAATCCAAACAGTTCCATTCCCTTATGGCAAGTGGAAAAAAGGAGTGTTTGAACGTGTCATTGCGGTAAGAGTACTCTTTCAGTGTGTATGAATGTTTGTGCCTAATAACGCGGGAGTCTGACGGACGGATGTACAATGATGGGTCAATTTTATAATGGTTGTGAAGTAGCTGAAAAAGAAATTTAAGGCGCGCTTGTTTCGCTCGAATCGCAAGTGTTTGGAGGCCAGAGCTTGCTAACATATTTGTAGGAGAATCAGTGCGCTTATATTTGTTGCAGATGAATCTTGCTGCCTTCCTTTGTACGTTTTCTAGCTTTTGAACGTTAGTGACTGTATAAGGAAACCATACTGTGTTAGCATATTCTAATACCGCTCTTACGTAAGTAGTATAGGCTAAAAGCTTGGTTGAGTGAGGGGCCAACCGAAGGCATCTGCGAAGATAAAAGAGCTTGCGCAGAGCAACCGAAGTAATGTTAGAAATGTGCGTATCCCATCTGAGGCTTGACGTTATCGTGACGCCTAAATATTTGTGCGCATTCACTTTTTCAAGCCTGGTGCCTTTAATCCTGTAGTCATACTGGATAGCTTCTTTTTTTCGGGTTATCGTCATGCACACTGTTTTTTTGGGGTTAATCGACATTTGCCACATGTCGCACCAGTTGGAAAGATGGTGTAAAGAATCGCTTAGTGCAAGGTGATCTGAATGACTGTTAATTTCTTTGTAAATAATGCAGTCGTCGGCGAAAAGCCTAATGGTGCAAGAGATACTGTCTGTGATATCGTTAATAAAAACAAGAAATAACAAAGGCTCCAAAACGGAGCCTTGTGGTACTCCGGACGTAACAGGCAAGTTTTCTGATGGTACTTGGTCATACAGGACATATTGTGAACGATTAGTTAAGAAGTCCTTAACCCAATTTGTTAATATTTCATCTCCAATAATACTTCGAAGTTTTGCAATTAATTTGTTGTGGCATACGGAATCAAACGCTTTTGCAAAGTCTAATAGTATAATATCCGTTTGCGTGCAGTTGTTAATAGATAATGCTAAATCGTGAACAACTTCTGTTAGTTGCGTGGTAGTCGATAATCCACTGCGAAACCCGTGCTGGCAAGATGACAAAACGCCATTACTTTCATATAGGGTTGTAGAGAGCTTCTCTTCTTCTATCGTTACGGTAACATCAAGAAAATTTACGGTTGCTTGCGAGTATGTGTGTGTGAAGTGTATGTTCGGATGTACAGCATTGTAAGTGTCGATAAAGCTGAGACGTTCGTCCTTGCTGTGGGTCCAAATAAGAAAGATGTCATCTATGTATCTTCTGTATAACATTGGTTTCATGAAACTTTGTGCGAAAAATTCAGATTCTAGCTTTCCCATAAATATGTTGGCATAACTAGGTGCCATTTTGGTGCCCATAGCGGTCCTACTGATTTGTCGAAAATACTCTTGGTTAAACTCGAATGAATTTAATTCGAGGACCATCCTCGTCAAAGTTGCAATGGCAGAGAAATCTGGGGTGTTAGATTGTCTATGGTTTGTGTACATGTTTTGTAATGCAGCTATGCCGTCATCACGAGGAATATTTGTATAAAATGAAGAGACATCAAGAGAATTCAAGTAAGAGTTTTTCGGCACACACAGACCTGCAATGTCTCGAAGAAAATGTGTGGTGTCTTTTATGTACGACGCGAGGGTGCATGGAATGTGGCTTATTAGTTTGTCCACGTACCCTGATGTGGCTTCAGTTATTGTACCGATGCCTGATATGATTGGTCGACCTGGGTTACCGTGTTTATGAATTTTTGGGAGGATGTAGAAGCGACCTGGACGAGGGTATGCTGCTCGCGTCAGTTTGTGGTAAGTGTTGGTTATCTTTTCTGCATCCAACAGTTTCTTTAGTTCTGTTGATACGATACGTTTGTATTCGTGTGTCGGATCACCTGGGAAGCGTTCGTAGAATCTTGAGTCGTCTTGTTGGCGGTATGCTTCTTGTAAGAAGTTGGTTGTATTAAGGACTACAATTGCTCCTCCTTTGTCAGCGGGTTTTATTGTTATGTTTGTCCTAGATGCCAAATTTTTTTTCATAGTTATTTTTTCAGATTTTGTCAAGTTTTCTCGGTTTCCTTTCTGTCTGTGGTATTCGTGTACTATACCTTTCTGTACTGCGGTGATATAAATGTCCAAGCACTTGTCTCGATTACTGTTCGGTGTCCAATTATTTGATTTACGACGGTGAATCGTTTCGTGGTTAGAAGGCCTGTCCAAGAAATATTTGCGCAACCTGAAGCTTCGAGCGAAGTTGTCGAGGTCTCGGAGCAAGTGGAATTCATCGAAAAATTTTGTGGTCGGGGAGAAGCTTAGTCCCTTAGATAGCAGTTTGTCTTCGTCAGGTGACAAGCTTGTGTCCGATAAGTTTACAACCACAGTGTCACAGGGTGTGTTCCTAGATGGGTGCTCGTTTGTACCATTAGTGATTTTCTGGGTGGTGGTGTTATAGAGATAAGAAACTATATCAGGAAACGCGGGTTTGGGCACATGGTCTCTTTTGAGTTTATGAATTTTTGTGGTCATGATGGCTTGGTATTTATTCTGTTCAAATTCTGTTATTCGGGTGACATCTTCGTTCGATAAAGTGTTGTGGCGGAGAATGGTGGTTGTCATAGCGACCAGTTTTTTTACCTGCTTATCACTGTGATATATATATATATATATATATATATATATATATAGTGGTGGTCTCGTTCCGGTAGATTTAACGCCATGGGGGTGGTAAGCAAGGGACTATTGGTCAGCTGCACTCTCTTAATAAGATCACGTAGTACGTGGCCCCGAACGGGCTAGGAAAAGTGTTTGACACTCACCGCAATGGCGGCAGGTGGCCTTATCAGACGCTTTCACGTTTAAATGCACGTATATAACCTATAAAATGGGCGGCAGGTTAACCGCCACCGAAGCTCAGTTGGTAGAGCGTCGGAAGCGTTTTTCGAAAGCTGCAGGCTCGGTCCGTGCCACCGGCAAGTTTCTTTCTTCGCATTACATACCAATTGACCCCCTTGTACTTTCCCTGGCATTATTGTCTGTTAGCTTTCATTATTATTGGGTCTAACAACGAAAACGAGCCCATGTGCATGCACTTTCCTTTGTATTTATTTATTTATTTATTTATTTTTTTTAACTACCAATCTCATCAGAGATTATAGAAGGGAGGGCTTTTGAAAACATCTTTTTATACAAAATCTAAATCGTTAAAATCACAAAAAGTGGAATTGCAAAACGACATACGGTTATTAAATTATACAGAATAATGAAAACAGAAACCAACAATTTTAGTAGCAACGAAAACATGAACTAAAATAAGCCAAAAAGTAAGGAAAAAAGGTAAGAAATATATTTGAAAGATGACATAGGGTGAACGAGTACATATTATATTGAACCTGGTTATTTAAATTATTTATCAACAACACGTTGATCGAGAACATGTCACCTAAAATATTATCATCATAGAAAACAGGAACTTGATTTTTATTAACATAATACAGACTCATCGCTTATCGGGTTTATTTATGTTACAATGTCGCTAGTGTGATTTGTGAGGCTAGGAGTTCGTTTTCAATTGCAGCTGTAAATACGTTTCTGAATGATTCAGTGGTTATGGTAGATATCAGGGCGTTCTAAAAGTTAATGGTTCAGAGGAAAACATGAATATTTCAAGCAATTAGTATTGAATAACAGTTCGGCAAGAGTATATTAATGATTAGGATGGGTTGGTCTGCTGAAAGAAATATACTTTAAGGTATCTAGTTTTATTCGGTTGTGTAGTAGTTGAACCGTTAGATTTAGTCATGTTAGGTTCGTTCAGTTTTGCAGCGTAAAAATGCCAGCGTTATTGAGTAGGTGTGTCGGTGAGTCAGTTTGTCTATATTTGTCAAAACTAAATTTTATTGCCTTAGGACTGAGTACGAGACATTATTCATTGTTATAACTGCAGTGTAATTAATCAGGTGAGCTTCACTTCAAATAATTAGCTTGCACGACCTCCGCGATGGGGCTCTTTTGTGGACATAATACATCATGTTTTGCAAATGAATTTTATTTTGTCATTACAAACGCACTAGTTTAGATTAGTGAAGATTTGATTAACCCACGTTGATTACTGGTTAGACAATGAGCAGCGTGTGATTCTTCCATGAATGTCGTAAATACTGTGTTCCTCGTGCGCTGTACACAAGTTTTCTTGCGTTTTTTTTTTTGTTTCTGCTAAAGTGACATCGCCACTTGAGCAGCTGCGGTGGAATTGGACTCACAGCTGTGAAACACCGCTTATGGAAGCTGTGGCGGACTGCGCGGTCAACATCAACAAGTATTTCTTCAACAAGACGGCCGGCATGTGCGAGAGGTTCTACTGGAATGGATGCTTAAAAAGAGGAGTATACGAAACGCGCTATGAGTGCGCACTAGTTGCAACCCTGGTAAGTTATGAGAGGTGGGTCTTCTTATTTTTTCTCCCTTAAGTGTTCCTCAGCAGTGACAAGGAGTGGGGCAGTTACACTTAAGCAATAAAACACACAAAATTTTGTCTCTTCTGCAAAAAAGTTTTGAATGAAATGGCTACGGCTTCGAGCATCCGCTTTCTTTGTCTACCATGTGCAGGATTCGGGTACATGTGCACGGGCCGCGATCTCTTGTTGGTGAAAGTGGTGGTTGTCTCAACAGAATATGAAATAGGTGAAAATGAATAACACCTAACGAAGCAAGCTAGTTATTAAAATCGACTCTCTTTTATGTACACAATAGAGCCACCGGAACATTTCGGTGAAATTACAGTGTCGCACTACAAGCCGTGAGGCTTGACAAGCTGTTCTAAATTTAACGGTGCGCGGCCCCATGTGTTTTTAAAGGGCGGTAAATAAATATACAGGGAAGCCACAGGCTTTGTAGTACGATACTATAATTTTACTAGAATGCTCTAGTCAACCTCTCACCGGGAGTTCTTTTTGGTATTTAGCTGCATGGAAAAAGCACGACGAGTGCGCGGCGAGCTACTGCTCTGCAATTAAGGATGCGAAAGACAAATATTTTTCCCATGATCTCCTGTCTCTTTTGAATTCAAACCCTCGGAAGTTTTGGCAGTCGTTAACCCCAGGAACCGACCACCAGCATATCTCGTTACTTGGTGATGACGACAAACCCCTCTCAGATAGTGACTGTTCGTTCGCATTTAACCGGTTCTTTTCTTCAGTATGCACAAGAGAAGACCATTCCAACATACCATTCATCGCAGATTACGACTGGGCGTTTATGCAGCCAATAGCTCTTACAGTCGAAGGTATTGCTTCTCTCATTGACCAACTATCTACTTCATCGGGGCCCGACCACATTAACACAAAAATACAAAAGAACACAAAAATCGTATCGAGCAAATTCTTACTTCTCATCTTTCAACAGTCCTTGATGTCTGGTCAGCTTCCAGATAATTGGCACATGGGTAAAGTGGTTCCCGTTTATAAAAGTGGAGGTAAACATCACGTGATAATTATAGACCCATCTCGCTTACGGCAATCTTCTGCAAATCGCTGGAGCTTATTATCGCTTCCCATGTTCGCCGCCACCTCGAATCAAATAATTTCTTTTTTCCTCACCAGCATGGTTTTCGGAAAGGCTTCTTGTGTGACACCCAATTGTTTGAATTAACAACCGATCTCCATTTCAATATGAATGAAAATAAACAAACTGATTGCGTATTCATCGATTTTTCAAAGGCCTTTGACCGCGTGGCCCATTGCCGCCTATTATCTAAATTATCTGCACTTAGACTCGATTCCTTAACCCTTTCGTCGATCCGCAATTTTCTTTCTTTTCGAAAACAATTCACTACGGCTAATAACTACGCCTCTACTCCCTCTGATGTCATCTCGGTTGTTCCACAGGGTAGTGTTCTCGGACCTCTATTATTTCTCATCTACATAAATGATTTGCCAAATAATATATCTTCCAATATATGACTATTCGCTGACGATTGCATAATATATCGAGCTATTAACAATGATGGCGACCACCTTACCCTTCAAATAGACCTTTACCTAATTAGTGACTGGTGTGAAGTGTGGCAGATGTCTCTTAACTCTTCCATGTGCCGTGCTATGACCTTCAGTCGTAAACACAAAAACTCTAATTACTCCTACTCTATTAAAAATGATACAATAGTGCAGTTCTCTTCTTACAAATACTTAGGCGTTAATCTAACGCCCAATCTTTCATGGTCGGCACACATTACTGTTATTTGCGCGAAAGCCTCAAAAACATTAGGTTATCTCCGTCGTAATCTGCGAAAGTCTCCAACAAGCATCCGTAAACTGGTCTATTTGACTTATGTACGCGCCCAGCTGGAATTAGCATCTTCAGTCTGGTCTCCTTTTCAAGATTACCTAATCACATTGCTAGAGTCCATACAAAACAGAGCAGTCCGGTTTATATCTCGCAATAATAGCACTCATTGCAGCGTAACAACATTAAAACAAGAACATTCTATTTCGCCACTGCACGTTCGTCGCTCTGTTGCACTGTCATGTTTGCTGCATGAATATATTCACAGCACAAGACGTTCTACGCTACCCATAACAGCACCATTGCGCATGCGCAGACGCCTGCGCAATCAACTTAGTTTCACTCGCATTTACGGCAAAACGAAGGCATTCAACTTATCAGCGCTTCCTAAGGCCATATCATTATGAAACGACCTTCCCGACTGCATCGCCTCCATCACCGATCCAGATTTTTTCCGCGAACATGTGTGTAATCATTTTTCAACCGCACTAATCGCTCTAACTTCACTGATGTTTGTAGCTGCAGCTGTGCCACTCACCTAGTTTCACACTTCTCTTTGGTTCTCTTTAGTTTTTGCTGTACCCACCGTTGTCTTGGAATTTATATTGGTAAACGCCTTCGTACGGCTAGCAGTATGTGTGTTTGGAAAATGCGTGCGTAGGTTGTACACCTCGGCCATGTACCTTGAATTCATGTACCTTGAATTTCTTGTTATTCAAACTTTCTGCATATCGGTAAACATTCGCGTATTACATTTGTTTGAGTGTCAGTGACTAGACACGCTTTGTCATGATGTCGTGTTATTTTCTGTGTACTGCATGTTATTGATGACCGCCCTATTACTCTTGGAAGTTTGTACCCCCCTTACTCAATGCTCTCGTTGAGCTTGTAAGGTATCATAAATAAATAAATAAATAAATTTAAGGATTGGCAGTGATATTTCAGTGCATCGATTCAAAAGCAATCCATGTTTTAGCCGCTGCAAAGCGGGCTTACTGTCCGAAAACAGCACGACTCGTTGCTCCCTACAAAACTTCAGTTTCTTCATGGCTGCCAGAATTATCGCGCTTTCACATGCTGTCGATGAAACAACGCACTCGAGTCGCGCTGCCCAGGACGCCTTTAGAGACGGGATCACAAACGCTGCAGCGCATGCTCCGCGCACTATGTCGACTGATCCATAGATGCAAGATCACAAATTATCGCACCTTGGAACACGTAGTCGTATGCTTTTTAAACGTCCAGGAATATTGCAGAGTTGAAAAGCCGTTGGCTCGTTGGTGTTCTGTGTGACTCACCAAGTCTAAGATGTAGTCTTGTGCACTCAAACGCTGCCGAAACCCAGTCATACATGCTGAAAGGGCCTTGTGATTCTCCATCCTCCATGTCAGCCGAACACAGACCAGCTTCTCCATCAGCTTCGCTACGCACGAAGTTAGTGATACTGGTCTGCGTGATGCCAGTTATCTTCTGCCTTTACCTGGCTTCAGCACTGGCACGACCCAGGCCATTTTCCAGGCTTGAGGAATATTTCCCAACTCCCAAACTTAGTTGAAATGCATCAGAAGCCTGCTCTTCAATTCTGCAGACAGATTTGTGATCATTTGGTTTGTAATTCCGTCAGGTCCAGGAGCACAGCGTCGACGGGGACAACTTATGACTGACGTAAGTTTCCGCCGCGTGAAAGGTGCGTCGATGGCAGATATAGAATGAGGCGGAAGTGGGTAAGGTGGTTCACTTTCTCTTCCAATTACATATACGTCAGCAAAATCTTCGGCTAGAGACGGCATTGATGTATCGTTAAATAACACGCGGGCAAGAAACGGTCTCAAAGGCTTGGGCGTGCTTCCTACCCTGTTTACTACTCGCCATATCCTTGACAGTGGAGTAAATACACTTAAACTCTCAAAAAAACGTTGCCCATTTTTTCTCCGAAGTTTGTTGCTGTATGGCCGTATTGCAGCATTAAATCTGTTGAACTGAGTTTTGCTAGCAGGTTCACCCTCTCTTCGCATAAGCCTTTTCTCTGCCCTTCTTCTGGCCGCACACAAATTACGGAGCTTTAAGTCCGGGGCGGAAAATGTGCAGGTAACTTAAGTATATAAGTTGCAGCAGCTCTGCTCGCCAGCATATCCTGAAACATATCCCCTGATAGGTGATCTAGATGCTCTCGGTAGCGATCCCGATCAGTTACTATGCTGGATTAAGCTACCGTCAAATGGTAGCCAGCAACATTGATCAATATAGGGAAATGATCAGTGCCCATTCTGTCCGGAGCTGTCCAACGCGTGAGTTGAACGTCAATTGAATGCAACGTCAAGTCAATAATACTTGTACAAGCTGGGAGCCTAAAGGTTGTTACAATGCCATCATTCACAATGCATAAGTCTAGCTTATCAATAGCCTTTCCCGGACATTGTCCACGTGCATCCGTACTCTTGTCCCCCCATGACGTGTGATGCGCATTGAAATCACCGCAAATGATGCGCGGAGCATGGTAACGATGACACAGGTCTTCGAAAAATTTTCGATAGAAATTTTCTTGTGAGGAGATGCACACCCCGATGCAATGCTGACTTTGTGGTTTCCTGTCTGTGCTAAGATCGCACAAATTTCTATAAACTCTGTGCACAAGTCCACCACATTAAGTGCTACGTGTGGTATCTCTCTTCGTATATACACAGCGGCGCTTCCATTTGGTAAAGTCCTTATGGTGGGGCTTTTGTGAGTGACGTATCCAGTGATTGATCTTTGTCTCGGTAATATCGCCTCCGACAGAGAAGTGAAGAGGATGTATTCTAGCCTGCCTGTTTGCTAAGTTGTTAATTTCCTGATGAGTTAGCATGTGCACACAAAAAATGAAAACAGTACAGTTTTGACATTTTCAACCTGTTCTTTGACAAGATGCACCAACTGTCCAACTGTAAGGAAAATATGCATGAGCTGTTTATGTGGTCTTAAAGTTCGCCCTAACTGCCCCGCAGGGGCGCCTGCGCAAGTAGGCGTTTGGTATGTAGCGACACCACGGACCCGAGCTAACGGGAGAGTTTCTACTCCCTCCCACGCCTAGCCGTGCGTGGCTTTGCTGTGTCTGGGGAAAAGGGGATCCTGGGGGTATAGCCGACGCTGGGTGATTGGACCGTTAAGGCCCCCCGGCAGAGGCAACACACCCCTTTGGCCCTGGCTTCACGTAGACGGCACCCCTGGGCTGACCCACCCAGGGGAAATCGGCAGTCGCCTTTTCCTATTTCTCTCTATCCCTACATCTTCGTCTTTCTTACATTTTTTAGCTTTCCTGTCTTCTACTCTCTTCCGTTTACTTCCAAACTTCCTGTCGGCTAGGGTTAACCCTGTGCAAAATGCCTACCTTGGTCTAGGCGCATTGGGTTATAGTGGCGTTGTACGGCTGGCGTCTGCAGGTTTCAATATCCGCAAACTTGTAGCGTCCCCTCGTTGGGCTCCGTGGTGGGTGGCCGCCAACGCTGCTGAACAAAAATAAGACAGGCATGCACAGAGCATTCCCCTTATTGTCTGATCGTACCGGCTTAAAGCGGGTACGCACCGATGATATTAACTTTTTTAACCAGCCCAAAGAAGCATATCCTCACTATCATGTTATACACTGTGAAAAAACTGAAAAGCAAGCCAGAACCGTCTCTCCTTTTCTGGTTTCTGGATGTCTTACCGAAACTCTTGGCACAGGATACAAGGTAACCAAAATGGCTAGTGGAGACCTTCTCCTCAAAATCCGTGACAAAGAACAATTTGAAAAGCTAGACCGTCTTTCCGATTTCGGTGGCATACCAATAACCATAACACCACATAGATCAATGAACACAACTCGCGGAGTGGTATCTGACATGGACTTACTCGACTTGACTGAAACTGAACTTTTGGAGGGGTGGAAGAGTCAAAATGTCACTAATGTACAGAGAATCATCGTTAGAAGAGATAATAAGGAAACACCGACGAAACACTTAATACTCACATTTGCATCCAGTAAACTACCGGAATCTATTCAAACAGGGTACACAAAGACATCTATCAGGCCGTACATACCAAACCCTCGTCGTTGCTTCCAATGCCAGAGGTATGGCCATGGCTCCAAAACCTGTCGTGGTCGCCAGACTTGTGCACAATGTGGAGTCCTAGGCCACGTGTCTGAGAACTGAAAACAACCGCCACACTGTGTAAATTGCGAAGGAAACAATGCCTCATATTCACGCTCGTGCACATACTGGAAAAAAGAAAAAGAAATAATTACGTTGAAGGTGAAGGAGAACATTACATTTAAAGAAGCACGGTGAAGAGTCGCTCCATTCTATGGACCTTCGTACGCTGATGCGGCGCGTCAGGGGGCACCGCCGCACCAGCCCTTGCCACTCCTTCGGCCCGCGCATACCGAGCCGGTGGTTGTGGATCCTGCCCCCAAGGCGGCTGTAGCCCAGGCTACACCGCCTACTCCCAAACAGAGACCGGAGGCTCCAGAGTCCTCGGGTCTCAAGGCCTCACCTCACCAGGCGAGGCCCGAAACTCGAACTAGCAGCCCGCACGTGCGGGCATCCAGTGCCTCCGAGGAGGTAATGGATACGTCGGCACCCTTGGTGCCGAAAGAGCGGCGTGGCTCCGTGGAGCGCGTCAAGAAAACAAAAAAGCAGTTAACAGGGCCTGGTGATGGCCCTGTTAAGTGAACTCAAACTTTCTGTCTAAACAGCCACTCGCTTTTCGTACACACAGCACTATTTCATATTCACCATGAACACTCAAATTATACAATGGAACGTCAGGGGCCTTCTCAGAAACCTTGACGACATCCAAGAACTCTTACACGAACACTCACCAAAAGTGCTGTGTGTACAAGAAACACACCTTAATTCAAAACACACAAATTTTCTTCGTAAATACGTTATTTTCCGAAAGGACCGTGTTGATGCCATGACATCATCCGGAGGTGTTGCCATTATGGTGAATCAAAAAATAGCATGCACACACTTACAACTCCAAACATCCCTAGAGGCAGTGGCTGTTCGAGCGGTTCTTTTTGATAAACTGATCACAATCTGCACTATTTACATTCCTCCTAGCTATCAGCTGCAAAAACGCGATTTACACTCACTAATTGATGAACTTCCGGAGCCTTATGTTCTCCTTGGAGACTTTAATGCGCATAGCAGGCTATGGGGTGACTCTCGGTATGACGCACGAGGTCGACTGATCGAACAGGTCTCTATCTCATCGAGCGGGTGTCTCCTAAATTGAAAAGAACCAACCTATTATAACCTCGCTAATAACACCTACTCCTCCATAGACCTGAGCATAGTATCTCCATCTCTTGTGCCTCTACTCCAGTGGAAAGTCGTCAGTAATCTGTACGGAAGTGACCACTTCCCCGTAGTTTTGAGCACAACGACAGTAACTGAGCGTCCACTACGTGTTCCCAAGTGGCTCATAAACAGAGCAGACTGAGAACAGTTTTATACTATCGCTTGACTAGGTTGGAATGACATCTGTACTTTGAACATTGATGTTGCTGTGAACTACTTCACAGCGTTTTTGATTGATGCTGCAACAAAATGCATCCCACAAACAAATGGACACTCTGGAAAACGACGTGTGCCATGGTAGAACTCTGAATGCCGCAACGCGCGCAAACAGAAAAACAAAGCTTGGAGGCTGCTTAGGAACTCACTGACAGCCGAAAATCTTGAAACCTTCAAGAAAATAAAGTCTCAAGGCAGAAGAACGCGTTGGCAGGCCAGAAGAGAAAGCTGCCAGAAGTTTTTATCAGGGGTTAATTCATACACACAGGAGGCTAAAGTCTGGAACATGGTCGGTAGGATAGCAGGAAAACAAGTACACACACTTCCCCTCGTAAACACTCAGGGTGATACCTTGGAAGATCAGGCAAACTTCCTCGGTGCACACTTCGAACAGGTATCCAGCTCGTCCCACTATACTGACACTTTCCAAAAATACAGAACAAGAATAGAAAAGCATAAACTCGAACACAAATCCACTAGATACGAGGCATATAACCAAGCTTTCAGTCTACCTGAGCTCCGAACATCTCTAAACTCCTGCAGTACTTCTGCCCCGGGTTCTGACCGTGTGATGTATGAAATGTTAAAAAACCTACCAAACGAAACCCGAAAAACCTTACTTTGTTTGTACAATGCTATTTGGTCTTCTGGCACTATCACTACCTCCTGGAAAGAGGCTATTGTTATTCTCATTTTGAAAGAGGGCAAGGACGCTTCTTTAGCTTCGAGTTATAGGCCTATTGCACTTACAAGCTGCTTGTGCAAAGTCTTCGAAAAAATGATAAACTGCCGACTTGTACACTTTCTTGAAACAAACAATTTGCTCGACCAATTTCAGTGCGGGTTTCGAGAGAGTAGATCCGCGACAGACCACCTTGTTCGTGTCGAGGCACAGATCAGAGACGCCTTCGTCCATAAACAATATTTTCTCTCTGTGTTCCTCGATATCGAAAAGGCTTATGATACAACATGGCGTTTTGGAATTATAAGAGACCTATCCCACCTTGGCATGCGCGGAAGAATGTTTCACATAATCGAAAGTTACCTGTCAAACCGGACATTCCGTGTCCGAGTGGGCACGGTTCATTCCCAAACATTTGTCCAGGAAACAGGCGTGCCACAAGGTGGTGTACTTAGCTGCACACTTTTTCTCATAAAAATGAATTTCTTGCGCTTGACCATCCCTCGCAATATGTTTTATTGTACATATGTCGATGACGTCCAGCTTGGCTTTAGGTCTTGCAATCTGGCAATGTGTGAGCGGCAGGTTCAGTTAGGTTTAAACAAGCTCTCCGAATTGGCAGAGGAAAACGGATTCCGACTGAACACACAAAAAACCACGTGTGTCCTGTTCTTCAGAAAGAGAGGCATGCACTCAGAACCCGACATTGAACTGAACGATCAACGTCTGTATGTTAATACGGAGCATAAATTCTTAGGATTAATCTTGGACAACAAGTTGACCTTCGCACCGCACATCAAGTATCTAAAAACAAAATGTTTAAAAGCCAGGAATGTTTTAAAAGTGTTGTCACGTACTAGGTGGGGTAGTGACAGGCAATGTCTCATGAACCTATATGAAGCCTCATTCGCACCCGCTTAGATTATGGGGCCGTTGCTTATCAGTCTGCGACTCAAAGTGCTTTGAAGATGCTGGACACCGTGCACCATTTGGGCATCCGCCTTTCTACGGGTGCTTTTCGCACCAGCCTCGTAGAAAGCCTTTATGTTGAGTCAAATGAGTGGTCGCTTCATCTGCAGAGAACTTACATGTCCTTTGTTTATTACCTTAAGGTGAAAGCAGACAAGAAGCACCACTCATACTCTACTATTAATGATTTGTCGAGCTCAATTTTGTTTCAAAACAGGCCTTCGATGAGGCAGCCCTTCTCAATTCGCCTGAAGAGTCTAGCCGAGGAAACTGGAGTCTCACTAGAACACAGTTTAATGGCTCCTGTAGCATATCCGCCATCGTGGCAATGGCACCCTATAGACTGCGATGTGTCTTTCCTAGAAGTTACAAAACACGCGCCTATTGCCCATATCCGAACATACTTCCTGGAACTTCAACACAAATACACACGTCCTGAGTTCTTTACAGATGCCTCCAAGTCTAACTCCTCTGTGTCCTACGCTGCTGTCGGTCCATCCTTTTCGGATGCTGGCCCTCTACATCCAGGCACAAGTATCTTCACAGCAGAAGCTTATGCGATACTTGTGGCGACTAAACACATCAAGCAATTACAAATACAAAAAGCAGTAATTTATACAGACTCCCTCAGTGTAGTAACGGCTTTGCACACTCTTAAAAAACACAAAAACCCAGTCATTGTCTCACTTTACTCCATTTTATGCACACTCTACACACTCAAACAACATGTTGTAGTGTGCTGGGTGCCAGGGCACCGTGAGATTCAAGGCAACGTGAGGGCGGATCAGCTCGCTGCATCCGTCCACAAAAGCACTGCCCCTACACCCATATCAGTCCCGGCCCTTGATCTTAAGCCATCTCTCAAACGAAACCTCAGAGTATACTGGCAGAGCAAGTGGGATACACACACACAAAACAAACTACACGTTATTAAGCCACACCTTGGTCATTGGCTGCCCGTATCGAAATCGCGTCATACAGAGGTAATACTAACGAGACTCAGGATAGGACACACATACACGACACACACACACCTTTTGTCCGGTGGCGATCCACCATTGTGTGACAGATGTGGTGAAGTATTGACTGTCCTTCACATTTTAATTGAGTGCAAACAATTGGACACTATAAGAAAACAGCACTTTCCATTACCCTACCGACAACATATACCTTTACACCCTGCAATGTTCGTCGGTAGTGAACCGCTTTTTAGTTATAAATCATTGCTAGCGTTTTTAAAAGAAATTCGTAGTTTTCATATCATATACCCGGGCATCCCGTAGTATGACCTCTCCAGAGAGGTTTTTGCTGCGGTGGTTACACAAGAAAGCCCTTGCCTCACGGCCCTTGGACGCAAGGGTATGAACGAGTGAGGCACTTGTGCTAATGCCATACATATCCACCATCGTCTTTTATTATCACCAACTTTTGTCATCTATTCACACCACACACACCTTTCACGGCATGGTCATGATTTTATTACTTGTATGTTTTTACCCGCCTTACCGCGAGGAGTTTTATGGCCCTTATACAGCCGCTTATCACAATCATTGTCCATTTTTTAGTAAGATGAACTGGCGCTCTTTGGCCGTGAAATGGCCCTTGCGCCATAAAACATCAAACATCATCATCAGTTCGCCCTAACTGGGCTGGGCATAGTGGTTGACGAATCATTCATTGACTACGGGCATTTTAATACTGTTTGTTACGCGTTTTCAAATCTTTTAAATGTGCCGTATTTCAACAAGAAAACCATTGCTTTTGGAACCAGCGTAACCGCAATAATAATAAGTTTATTTCAGCATCAACAACAAAGTAAGCAACACTGCTGATAGTACGATGGCTAGCAAAAAGCCTCTAACGGCTTGACAAAGGCCAGTGCCCCCCGTTTACAAAACTATACAAGGAAAAAAAACAACAGTGGACAACAATTTAGGTGCTAGTATGGAAAGGCCTCTAAACATAGCGACGGCTTATAGGTACACTTGTCAAATTACCTTTGCAAGACAGAACAAATATAATGTGGGCTGAAGTCGCCCTTGCTTCTTTAGTTATGGAAGCGCATTTAATTGTTTAGCTTATAATATTAGCAGAGGAGTTAAGAGCCTGTGGCAGCAAGTACACAAATATTTGGCAGCCATAAATAGTAAGAGCGTAGGGGATTTTCCACGTGTGACTGCTTCGTGTAGTGTATTGCGTAAGCAAGTTGTTTCAAATAACTCATTTGTTTTGGATCCTTTCAGGAGAAAGTGCTGGGAGGTGCACACAGACACCACCAATGGGATGCGCATCGGCCGCTCTGAGAGTGAGACGGCGATTTCCACCGCTGGCGAGAAGAAGTGGGCCTGACTACCTTCAACCAGGGCCGTCGATGAGGCATTCTCACAGGCCCCTAACAATGACTAGGCCCCCCACTCAATCGACTCCATCACTTGGGGCGAAAAAACCTACCAGAAGACCCATATTACCGACATTGCCCATAAACTTCAATTATGAGATTGATGCATATTATTATGACAGCGCGACCCGGACTTGCAAGCCCTACAAGTTTTGTGGGCCACAGTCAGCGCCACAAGGCACCAATTTCTTCACGACCATGACGGATTGCATCATGGAATGCGAGTAAGCATGATTCTATCTGCCCGGGAATGTTCTGCGCGAGATATGAATGCGACGTACAAGCCAGGCTTGCTCATTCGGTATCGTAAATAGCTATTTGCTGCCACAAATATTAGGCGTTGCGTTTCGCTTGCAACTACTGCCACCTATTTACAGTGAATGTAAATAACTCTTTGACAGGGACACAACACGGAGATGTCTTGCTGAAGAATGCACTCCAAATTTATATTCACGTATGCACAGGGTGGTGCTCCCCTAAAATACTCAATGTGTTCAATTATGGCGTCACAGCCGTAGAGGTAGCTCAATAACTAGACTAGGCCTGCTTGATATATTCACCGAGACAAGTGAAATAAAAGCCCATCGCACGAGCATACGAGCCCATGTTAGTTTGAGCAATGAAATTGATGATAGATATGTGGGGTGGAACGTAGCAAAACTACCATATAATTATGAGAGACGCCGTAGTGGAGGGCTCCGGAAGTTTCGACCACCTATGGTTCTTTAACGTGCACCAAAATCTGGGCACACTGGCCTAGAGAATTTTCGTCTCCATCGAAAATGCAGCCTCCACAGCCGGGATTTCATCCCGTGACATGTGGGTCAGCAGCCGAGTATCTTAGCCACTAGACCACAGCGGCGAGGCTTGAGCAATGAAATTCAATCTAAAAATGGAGCACGTTCGATTGCGGCAAGCATACCTTAATGGTGAAGCCACATAACGTTAGACGCACGTCACAGCAGAAGAGACGTCTTCCATAGGCGCTTTTGGCTGGCCGATTCTGCGGCCCATTCCTCGTTCAGCCCAAGCGATAAACGTTGATCGATATCTGAAGTTTAACGTCCCAAAACCACCATAATAGAGACGCCATAGTGGAGGGCTCCGGAAATTTTGCCCTCGTGGGGTTCTTTAACGCACACCCAAATCTGAGCAAATGGGCCTGCAGCATTTCCGCCTCCATCAGAAGTGCAGCCGCCGCAGTCGGGATTCCATCCCGCGACCTGCGTATCAGCAGCCGAGTACCTCAGCCACGATACCACCGTGGCGGGGCGAAACGCTTAACATTACCAGAGCGCTACGCGATTTTACGGTGTTCGCCAAGCGACTTTCGTTCAAGGCAATTCCAATCGCACCGGTGCATGTAAGTAAAAAGTACGTTGAAAACGAAAATAACAATTTACGTATCTTGGAGCAAGATAGGACATCCTGTTTCGAAACAGTGAGAATTGATTGACTGGTTCACGCATGTACATTTTCTTTGTATTTTTGCCGCCTTCACTTAGAGCTGGACTACAATTTAAGCCTTCAAGGCAGCTCAACCGAATTTCAAACACCCTGCGTTGAGGGAACGCGTTCAGTAAACTAAAGATAATTTCTGAATTAGTGTTAAAGTGTCTGTCAAGAACTAAGTTGTTACTATTTACGCGAAATCTCTTTTTAGCGATGGTGTGAGGAGTACTTTTGACGTAAGTACCAAAGATGCAGCTCTAGGCGCTTCTTCATGTCCCGAAGTGTCAACTCTCAATCGTTTCGTAGTGTGTCACTGCACATGCGCGGATTTTTGGAGGGATTCGCTGCAACGACTACTCGGAGAAGGCACCTATCCTCGTGCATCCCGAAGTGCTGTCAGGTCTTGTGTGTTTGCCTAACAATCGCTGCGTTTTTCGAGGAGCGTGGACTCGCGGCACAAGAGGCTGAGATTTTAGTTGTTTCGCCTCGCGTCACGTGATTCTTCGCTCGCTACAGTCCACGCTGATGGTCCGCTCATGCACGCGCTCAGCGCCTGACCATCTGACGCGTGCGCAGTTGTGTAAACACCAACTTCCTGAGCGAAGCGAGAGGCAAATCGCGGTCAGCTAAAAGCGTTTAATAACCAACTACACGGCAGTTAGATCAAAACAGAAAAGACAATCCCATCAGGCTAGTTGGCGACGTTCGATTACTGTAAGTAGCGGGCCACTTTACGAAGGGCGAATACAAGAACAGCAAACCGCAAGCCTTGGTGGTTTTTTCTTTCTGTATCTATCCTTCGTGAAGTGTTGTGCTACAAAACATCCGGCTGTTGGTTCAGCAACGCCTTGCGTGGAACAGATGGACCAGCTAACTACCACGCCGCAGCTCTAGCGCGTCTTCGTCACATGTTCCCGCTCTTACTTGCGGCCTCTATTCTACATAAAGCATTGTCCTGAACAGGCAATGAAAGGTAAATTGTGCAACCAGTGAGAAATGATGTGCGCTGACGGGCATCAAACATCAATGAGAATAATTATTATGGGAAAAAGGGGTAGGGGGGAGGGGCAACAACGAGCCACATCAGCTGCGGTCACATTGCAGATCTTCTTTCACACAAAAATGATAATTTTGTGAAATTGTGTTCAGCGCTTACTACTTAAGTGTTCTATGAAACTTGGCCTAGAAAACGTTTTAACGCGATAGCCTTAAGGAGCTCGTTTCGCAGAGATGTCGGTGTCGGTGTGTTCGTCGGCGTCCTTTATTATGAGTCAAGATCGAACCAGGCCGCTTGTGTGGCAAGCAGATGTTTTACCACGGCACGAGATTTGTTCACTGTCATGAATGTCATGCAACGGAAGGAGTCTCATAAACGCATCATATGTGCGTTGAAGAAGCGTGTAATCTCGCCAGGCGTCCAGAGATGCTGAATTGTGCCCTGAGTGGGTGTTAGAAAGGCCCGTTCATTACAAAGCGCTGAGACATATTTAGTAATCATCAGCAGGAGAAACACCAAGAAAGCGAACAGCAGCGAACACTTTTGTGCGTGGCCCTACGTACGCTTACGGGGACCTTTGCTGATTCGCAAAAAAAGTAATAATAATGGTGCAGGGGGCACTTGACAACTGTGCTTGCTATAGGAATTCAGTTACACTTTGAAACGGCTAATGTTACGCACCCAGTCATTCGTTTTCTCGCGGCACTGTTGACGATAGTTATAGCACGAGAATAAAACGACGACACATAGACAAGAAGGACACGATGTCTTTCCTGTCTTTATTGTCTTTGTGTCGTCGTTCTGTTCTTGCGCTATAGCTATCGCAATGTCATACCAACTAGCCCAAGCTGCCAGACTTCCAAGGCACTGTTGAGACACGCACCGAGAACCGAAGCAGGAAAGCGATTGAGAATTCGATGAGCACGGCCCGACAACACTGTTATGATTTACTATCGGGCGAAGATCAAGCTCCCTTTAATATTTTATTTGGACCTTATTCGCACAAAAATTGCTGTCGAAAAAAAGGCATTTATTCTCACACATTCCTCTTTCTGACAAGGCTCCCGAAATGATGAGGAAGACGTACTTCTCACAAAATATAAACTATATCGATACGAATGTCGCCTTCCTTGAAAAATTGTTAAAAAACACATAACGTGGTGAACAGGAATAGTAAGCATACATATAATAATTTGTAGTGTACATTGCATATGTTTGGTGTCTTCGAAAGTAATTATCATGTAGCGAACATATTAAAATGTAATATGTTTAAACAAAGCGTCCTAAGAAAACTTGTCAGATGCGAAAAACATTTTGAAATTGAATATTCCGAAATAAGTTTACAATACACTCCAATTATTGACAAAACTTATAATGAATGCGTAAGAAAGGTAATAAAAAAAAGTTCAATCAGCAATGTTTTGCCATAATGTTCTGTGTGATACACCAAACATATACAACTTCATAGAAATGGCAGAGGAGGCTATGGGCCACAGCTGAGTAACTTGGCATAAATTGAGGAGAAATGATGCCTGGTGTCTATCACGTTAATTTTTCTCATTTATTTTCAGAGGGTTTCCAATCGTAAAGACCAACTAAGAAGACGCGTAGCGCGGTCACTGGCATGCATCTCGTTTTCTCCTGTTTGTAGTACATTGTTTGAATTTACGTAACTCTTCAGTGACGCCGACCGAGTGCGAAATTCCCAGTTGAATAAATTCGTTCTCAAATGAAGTTATTCACGTCATTTCCGGGTGGCTCTTGTTCTGCTGCTTATAAAATATTGACGTAAATAAATTCTGTCTGAATTAGGTTCAGTATCTTTAACACTGCAATGTGAGTTTCTTTTTGTTTATCGAACAGTATTATACTGAAACTGGTGTGTGTGGTGCCAAGTGAACGGTTTGTCGCTCGAAAGGCCCACAAAACTTTGGTAAAAT
Organism: Rhipicephalus microplus; assembly: GCF_013339725.1. Classification (NCBI taxonomy): domain Eukaryota; kingdom Metazoa; phylum Arthropoda; class Arachnida; order Ixodida; family Ixodidae; genus Rhipicephalus; species Rhipicephalus microplus. The sequence goes on from NC_051168.1 coordinate 88,993,128, forward strand.
TCAGTTCTGTGGTTTCATGCGTAAGACCCTCCATGTGTTTGTGAAGTATGGCGTTGTCTGGGGCTCCGCATAATTACGATTCCTATTGTTTCTTTAAAGAGAACCAAAATATATGTATATGGGGGCTATCTTGGTTTCCCCTCGTTCAAGGGCAGCCGCTGTAGTGGAGAATCGAACAAGCGTTATCTTGTTCACAACTGACGCAACTTGACAAGTTTGAGGAATTATCGCTTCAATGGTGGACGCGCAGAAGTCTGCCTAAATAGGGTTGCATTCCAGAGGGACGCGATGAGCCTGAAGGTTGTTGACGCTGCTGAATTTTGTCCGTCGCGTAGGCTGTCGGCCTCAATGCTTCGGTAATTCGGGGTAAACTGGGAGCTCTCTGGGATTCGCAATTTGTGTCTGCAGCGCAGTGGATCACTAGCAAAGCTGCCACGGCAGGTGAAGATTTTGCAATGTCTGCGAAGGCTGACAACTTCTTCTGGAACAATTGGCATGACCAGAACCGAAAAACTTGGGAACCCTTAAGCTTCTCCTTTCAGAGCAGAGCGCGATAGCGGTATTTCCAATTATGTTCGCTTTGTCTATGACGTGTATGACAGATGCAGTTAGACAGTCTTTTATAAGAGCAGATGGTCATGACCCATTGTTCTTGACGCTTTCGTGTCCTGCATAACCACCACAGCTAATGTGCTTTGCGAGCTGTCTTTAAGTAAATGAATAGTCCCCGCACAGCCAATCACGGCGAGTATTGACGCTCGTGCGATAAGCCTCAAAGTAACAGGGAAACACAACTGATGCATGAAGGTAGCAGCCTAACAGCTGCCGATGGATACATTTGGTCATACGGTCGATGGCCGAAATGAACAATTTAGTTAGGATTTAAATAAATTACTTAAACACTCTTGTGTGAGCACGCCTTCACCCTCCAATGATCAACACTGCGTAGCGGACTTTTCTGGCCCCAAGAGCCAGGTGCTCCGAGGGCTTCTGCTGCATCTCAGCAGATGCCGATAATCCCTCATTGAGAGCCTGCCAAAAAGAGGTTCCTTTAGGGTAAAGTCTGCAAGGCACTTAACAAAGCAATGCAATTAAAAAATAAGCGTTGCAATAGAGACGGGTGTGAGCGAAAATACGAACAGCATGGCATCAGAGGTGAAATTCGACCGGCTGTTTCAGCGTTCAGCTGCGTTGTGGACGAATGACTAAAAAAAATCACGTGATGACGCACCATATGACCCCATGGTGAAGTTACAGGTCGTGAAAATGTATGCCTATTGTGACATCACAGTGGCGTCATGTGTGGTCGCACCTTCGTCCAAAGGGGGTGCGATTGATTGATTGGTATGTGGGGTTGAACGTCCCACTCCACAGACACATATGATTGTGACAGACTCCACAGTGAAGCGCTCCGGAAATTTCGACCACCCGGAGTTGTTCAACGCGCACTCAAATCTGAACACATGAGCCTACAACATTCTCGCCTCCATTATTGCAAAAGGGGGTCCGATTTCTGAGGCAATGTAAAACCAGGCGAGATGCCCTCGACCATTAGAGCAGTGCAAAGCAGTGAAACAGTGCAGAAATTTGTAGAACGGTGGCGGGCCAGAATGTATTGAACAAAACAATATTACGTGGGGTTTTACGACCCAAAACAATGATACGAATATTAGGGACGCCACAGTGGAGGGCCTCGAAAATTTCGATCTTCTCGTGCTCTTTAGCGTGTGCTGAGAACGCACAGCGCACGGGCATATAGCTCTTCCCAAAGGAGATAAACTGCTATTTCGATTTTTCTACCACCCTCCCGATAGTAATAAAAATAGTAGTGATGATATTATAATGTTTTATTTTTGATCAATAGTGTCTGATGAAGGACAGCTGCAGGTAAAAGTTGCCCTCCGAAAGAGGCACCTGGACAATGGCCCAGAGCCACCTTTCAGCACAGCAGCAGTAGCAAACAGTCAGCAGTGGGAACTTACCACCAAAAAATGTCGACTTTCTTTCAATTCTCGCCAGATCACCAATGCTAAGTTAATATTGTAGAGACAATGTACGGGTAGTATTCCAGCCTGTTGAAACAATTCGCTTGTGTGGGCATCATCGGACAGGCTAAAAATCATTCTAACATACTTCTTTTGCATCAGGTACACTTGTGCCGATTTAAAATCTTGCTGTTACATTATTAGTGTACTCTGATAATATCTTTTTGGGTAGTGGTTTTAACCTTTCAGATGCAAAATGAGCTAGTGATGGTGCAATAACCAACGAACAACGAACTACTACAAATTTTCAAGAACTGCTTATATTACAAAATTCCACTAAACTTGTGGTCGTTCCTAGTAGTCAGTTCTATTAGATATTGTCCTTTGGAACAATCCGAGCGTTGCAACCAAAGGGGAAACGCTGCCTTCACTAAGTGATCACGAGGCAATCGTTTTCAGATAAAACTGTTCTGTGGTCCCGATCGCTGTGCATATCCCACGGCCAGTATCCTTATACGAGAAAGGCGACTTCGACGTCACTCAGACAGAATTCTTTACGTGCATGTCAATATTCCCGAGTATGTCCGAAATATGCAGAGCATTCACGGTGCAGCTTTCACCGCAAACTACTATAGAAATATGACCTCACATTATTCCCGGGCCAAAAACAAAACGAAAACGTGCGTGGTTTAATGCAAAAGTGCGCAAATTGGTACGAAAAGTATGAAGTGCGTACCGAAACTGATGCAAAACTACCACTTCACTTGACCGCCTGAATACACATGATGCAACCAGGGCACTCAAGGAAACAAAGTAAAAAGATGTTGCCCAGTAAAAGACAGATCCGAGAAAAAAAACTTAGATCCTTCTACAAAGATTTATTGTTGTGTAGAAATACTGAAACTTTCATTCTAGCTAAAGATTCAATAAATTCAATGGAGCTATACGATAAGAAGTGGCTCTGAAAAGACTGAATGTTTTATGGTTGTTTAAAATTGGCGTGTTCTGACGTAACAAACACTGGTACAGTATGGATTTGCCCTAAGATTAGCGCCTTTGATGGCGTACTAGAAATAATCATACACGTAAACTGTGTAAGCTATCTCTCGCGGGAACAGGACGCCTAAAAATCTATTGGTGCTGATAGCATTCCATCGCACATACTAAAAAAGTCGCATTGTGTTGTAAAAACATCATCTAAGAGTTCTATTTAAAATATCTCATGGCACGCTTCGTGTCACAGGACTAGAAATTGCGGCTGTTGATCTTTGATTTCATTTATTTGATTCGTCACAGTTTAGTGTAACAGGAGGCGGAAGGAAAAGCCGTTATGACGGCTTGAGGGATCCTTCGCCCCCTTCCACTTATCGTATTTTTCAATCAGGAAACAAAAAACTACCAACCTATTTTCTTAATAACAGTAATTTGGAAGTTTTCTCAAGAGATATTATATAGTGAATTATTTAAACATATTGAATCAATGAGCTGGATCACAGCCTCCCAGCCCGGATTTCGTTGTGGTCACTCATGTACTACTCAATTATTTGAATTTTAATAGTATATAGGTAACTCCTTTCACATAAACATGCCAACGCACCATTCCTAGACTTTGGAAAACCGTTTAAAACAGCGTGTCATCTCTTTCTAAATACTAAGAAAAAGCTTTATTAGCGTCCCCATAAGGCACCAATGACGACAGCAAGGAAGTGCTACTCAGTGCATCTGCTGTGCGCTCGCATCCTTGTTGCGCTATTTTTGCATCGCTCCACGACGTATTCCTTCAAAGCTTTTCCCATGTAGTCCTCTCTTCTACTTAACTTGAAAAGTACAGCGCACTGCCTTGTTTTCACATCGTGCTTGACCCCGAATACAAGCAAGCGTAATAATATAGGATATTTTTCCAACCACCGGGGGGAGTTCCGAAAACACCGTTCGTTTTTTAAAAGCCTGAAACGTACGCTTCGTGAGAACGAACACCGTGTATTGCGACACAAATGTAGCCGGAACAGCTGAACTATATTTGAGACCCAGGAGCTGTTTATTTGACAGTCGTTGAGCACGCCTTTGTCTTAGTTGGAAGTAGCTGGTGAGTATAAAGAATTCGGGAGTTACTGGAGAATGCTTTTGAATACCTGGTATTTTTTAAGAGCGCCTTCGTGTTCCGAGAATGTCTTGTAGCGCCTAGCGAAATACGGAATTATGAGGGATTAGACGAAGGAGATAGAGCGCTTACAGCCTGGGTCTTGAAGAACATATTGAAAGTATTGTGTTGTAGCCTTCCACGCCAACGTGACATGCAGAGCATCATCACTCAGTTTCGTTTTCCGAGAACTGTTTTCCGACCTGCTGGCGCCTCTGATTTCCTGTAGGGTAAATGAATTTACTTATTGATCTTGCCCAACCGTTTTAAGGGCAAAGCTCCCTAGTGTCGAGCCATGTCCGCTGTCCATCAGTGTGACACGCCATGGATATCCATATCCATATGGGTATCCACACGAATATCCATATTCATATAGGTATGCATATTCGTATGTACACCCGTATAGACATTCATATGATGGCCCATATGTATATCCCTATTCATGTGTATGCCTAAGGGATATTTATTGTGGGTAAACGTATGAACATACATATGGACATCTAAACACCATATGTTCATGGTGATTACTAAACAACTTTGCGTATGCTGTAAACACGTGTTGTCACGTCTTTGCATGATCGACTGGGCATTGTACGGGAGTTGATAACCCCCCGGAGCTTCACCCGCTCGTCATCATTCACTTTGTAAATATGCTGTAATTTGTTTCATCATCCACCAACAGGGTTATAACCTGTATTTTTTCACTTTTTAATGAAGAATCGCATAGAACTTTATTGAATAGACGAAGGGCACAGAAAATGACGGATGTTTCAGGCCAGTAAGCGACCGAATTCACTGTTTGGTGAGCGCCACCCAGTGGCCGAAAGGGCTTCTTCTAATAGACAGCTATGGAACGCTTAGCTACAACAAAGAACTTTCATAGGGGTCATAAACCAGCCCTAGGGCTTGATAAGCAAACACATTCTGCGGATAGGTGACGTAGAAGCTTGGCACGTTGCGAAACGGATAACGCGTTGGCGATGGAGCTACTCAGTACATATCATTATTTCATAATAATTTATTTACCCTTAAATGCCCCTGTTGGGGTATTACATAAGGTGGTAGCATACACAAGAGAACAGGAACGTTTAAACAGTCATTATTAAAGCAAAAAAAAATTACAAAGATATAATCGAAATACTTGTGAAGAGTAACGCGCTCAAGAAGAGTAGAGAAATACACAAATATCTCAATACATTACGGATCAGCACTCAATATATTCGTTAGTGCGTTCAGAAATTTGATGGGGTCACGTACAATAACAACATGTTCAGGCAAACTATTCCATTCTGCAATGGCTAATGGCAAGAAGTTGTTGAACGAATTGGTAGAGCCGTGATTTCTCTGAAGACTGAGGGGTTGGATAGGCAGCGTGAGGTGCGGTTTGGCGGGAGAATAAACATGTCACGTAAGTGTGGAAAGTTGTAATAGAGCTTATGAAGGAGGCATAAGCGAGAGGTTTTTCTGCGAAGTGCTAACAATTTAATGTCCGGGGATGATTTGATATTTGTGACACTTACCCATGGTCGTACTGAGATGTGATGAAACAGGCTGCGTGGTTTTGCACAGATTCAAGTACGTAAACAGGGTACGCTTGATGTGGGCTCCATATTGCCGATGCTAATTCCAGTTTAGTGCGGGTAAATGTATCGAATGCCAGTTTTTGGATCAAAGGTGGTGATGAGGATAGCGACTGTTTAATGAATCCCAGGGATTTGTTAGTGGCGGCTACTAGATTAAGAATATGTTCTGATTATGTGAGCTTGCTTGTGATGGTAACCCCGAGGTACCTCTATGAATCAACCAGCTTAATAAGAAGAGAATGAAAAGAGTGCATGAATTAACATTTTTTGACGTTTATTTGCACGAGCCACTGAGTGCACCAGTTTTCAATTGTTGTGAGGTCACGTTGTAAAAGCATCTGATCGTTATGTGAGGTAATGCTGTGGTACAGGACGCAATTATCGGCGAAGAGCCGGGTGGTTGTTGTAATACTGGTGGGCAGATCATTGATGAAAATTAAAAACAAGAAGGTTCCGAACATTGAACCTTGTGGTACTCCTGATAATACTTCGCTGACTGTATACTGATGGTGCCCGATCACTGTGAACAGCGATCTACCAATTAGGAAACATAGAATGGATAATGCAACGAATGATTAGATGCATAAGCTGTTTACTTTGACATCTAGCATAGTAGTATGAGGCAAAGAGGCACAGGCCACTGCGGTGACTTCGTGTTGAGCAGATGGTCAAGTCGGCGTGTCAAGAATCGTGGAAGAGTCAAGACAGTAAACACGCCCGGCGTATTCGCCACGTAGCACTGTTAAAGAAGAGGATCAAGACGAGTAGTGTGCTGATGCCGTCAAGAGTTTACAAAATATAATAAGGCAGTGCCGAACAATTGTGACTAAAGAAAACAGCAGATGGCGTAAGAAGGGCACACGACTCGGCAAGAGAGTTGCAACACATCGTTCAAATGGCAAAAGAGTGCGGCGGTATAGTAAGGTCTCTCACAACGAATAGTTTTTCTCAGGTTTGCAGATCGTCAAATAACGGGGCGTCGCAAAACACTTCATATGCCACCTCAGCGCGAAAGCCGTCGATGATGAGCTTATTAGAGGAAAAAATGCTTACCCAAAATGATGTCATGGGAGCAGGAATCAAACACTGGCAATTTGAAGACGTAGAGGAGGCCGTCAATCACAACGCTATCAGTACAGGCAGTGGTCGGCGGGATGCACTCTGCACTGGCTGTACGAAGTGATACGTTTCCTAGCCGAGTCATGACTTTCTCGAGCAAGTCGCACGGTTTGGCACTCATACCAGACACCGCGGCACCAGTTTCGATAAAGGCGTGTGCATCAACGCCATCCACATGTAGGCCAAGAACATTCGTTGGTGAAGAGAGAGGCCTTGGTCTTTTCGCTGGTGACGCATTTCCTGCATTTTGAACTGCGGCAATTAGTTTTCCTGTTCCGGCGATGAAGAACGAATATTCTGCACAAGTACGACGTACACGTAGCTCATGTACCCACGCACAAGCTAAAACACCGTCTCGTCCATGTGAAAGACAAATTACGAGAAGAGTGCTTTCCTGGTGTTCCCATGGTGTGCCTGGGATTGCGTGTGCATTTGTGGATCTGGCAACTTCGAGCGACAGCTCAAATAGCTCAGCAATGAAGCAAAAAATGAGAAGCTGACATCAAACGCCCTCGTCGAACATGAGCAAGTCTCACATCATGAGATAAACTGGTGCAAGGCACATGTAGTCGCTACTGAGACGGACATGACTTATAGGTTGTATCTAGAATCACTAACTATAAAAAGCATGCTGAACCGCACGGATGGTAATCTGCCCCCCGCACACGCAAGATGTTCACGCCACGTGCCATAAAGTATTTAAACGGTAAGCTTCAGAATTTCGCTGTCATTGAGAACAAAGCTCTTCTTATAGGTGCTGAAACGCCATTGCATTTTCTTATTTTCTTGTGATTGGCGTCCTGGACTGTTTATTCAAGAACGACGACGGATAGGTGATGGCGAGTGGCGGTTAACAGTAGGGCGGTGGTCGGTATACGACGAGATCTGGCCTGGGGTCTGAGATACTGCGAACGAAGGGCGTGCTGAAACATCAGGTGCAGATTCGTCGAGGACGTTTTTGATGAGGCTCACCAGTTCGTTCGGACCAGCTCCGGAGTCGTTGTTCCATCCGAAGTGTGCGCACACCAGGACGTTCGAAAACAGCTGCGATGCTGGTTTCGAAGATCGCCCAACCAGCAATATCGGCCTCGTATATTTAGAAGCTTGCTCCGTCTGCTCGCTGTGGATTTGAAAGAGCGGGAAGTGGATGTGAGAAGTGGATTTGAAAGAATGGGAAGTGAAGAGAAAAGTGGATCATGGTAACTTTCTCTCTCTCTGATGAGGTCTCCACAACAACGGCACACACAGGAAGGGTAGTAGGGGCGAGAAAGGAATGTGAGAGAGAAAAAGAAGTGCGTGTTGGTGGCATTTGGTCTCGCCGCGCGTGAACGGGCACCGCCTCGCAACGCGTTAGTTTCCCCATGATCACAAGAGTGCCCAATAGATGGCCTACCGTCGCTCATGGCAGGACACACCACTCTCGTCACGTCCGCTTCCTCTCTCTTCACCCCAAGCTCACACAGTGAGCACACCTTGTCACCACCCGGCCGCATGTACAACCCACAAGCCAAGGCAGCAGCGCGGCGGGCTCGTAACGTAGCTGCAGCTAGGGCTCGCCGCCATGACCCTGCGGCGACAGCCCGGAAGGCCTAAGTGAAGAAGGCTCTGCTCGCAAGCAAACCCGAAGCTGCGGGTTGCCTACATGGTTCATCAAGATATATATAGTAAATTGAATGGTGAATTATGAACATTATGTATGTAATGTATATATAAGAACGTTGTCGGTCTATATATGATGATAGCAGATGTGTACCGATTATTCGAGGGTTGCTAGATCATATGCAACCAAGCTTCTTTAACATTCACTTTGTGGATATGGTAGTGGTTTTTTATCGCAGCTTTGCGACACGTTCAATAAAACATCACGGTACAGAGCTTCATGGAATCGTTCCAATTGATGGTAGCGATCCCTTCTTTCATATGATTCCAGCCAGTCCTCAATGTCTTTGTCGTCAGTGCTGCTGAAAATACCTATTCCTGCAAAAGTTGGGCACTGAGACATCCCTTGGGCGGCAAACGCGGTAGTTCATGAAGCCATTAAATGCGCAAGTGGTAGATACTTGACTTTAAAAAAATAGTGATGTAACGCTTGGGCACGAGTATCGCAAAATCATGCTATCACTTCTCCGTACGAGTTGTAACGTCAACATAACGGAAATACGAGGTTATCCCATGTCCTCATCAAATTGAGCCAATCTCTGACGCTCATCTTATGAATGGCCTCGCAGATTTTTATCGCCTTGTGAACTTTCTTGAGCTCCTGGATCAGTTAATACGTCAATTGTAGGCAGCTCAGCGGTGACATACTGGACTGCGTCATGGATGACTTGAAGTTCCATTACAGGACTGACTTCCGTAGAGAGATAACGCTGGTGACCACTGACAAAATTATGCGTAGCACTCAGGAATTATGTACTCCCTCCGTCTTTTAGGATAGCAGCATCTGTATAAACTTAGCAGGCATTAGCGCAGGGTGCTTCGCTGGTGCAGCGTTTCAAACACCAACGTGGTTCAGTTGAATTGCAAATATGCCAAAAGATCAACCTGACTGGGTACCTCACATGTAATTGCTGTTGCATATGAAACAATTCAAGACCGAATGTACTGTCACTCAAGATGATAGTGTAGAGGCCTGAAGCCCTGCAATAAATAAATAAAAAAATAACGACGTTGCTCAGTGGTGGAGTACTGCGCTGCCATGCACAAGGCTCGGGTTCAATTTTTGGTCTGCCTGCACGATCTTTGTTTGTCTTCGTTCTTTCATGCAATAGTGGTAACTACGGCGCCAAAATCGGCCCTTGTTGGAATCTCATGACAGCTTTCACTGTAGTATATCTTGACTCAGTGCAACCGAACAATTATTCCGCACAAAATGTTTGTGAAACCTTGGTTTAAGAGAAAACAAAAGAAAATGCCGTGTAGCATGCGTTTTGAGACCACGTTATTCTGTTATTTTCTAGCGAGAGAAAGTATGTTTGGTTATAGTTCGCCATTGCCTGAGAGGATGTGGGCTGGGGCTTGTTGGTGTTCCATCTTAAGAACTAAATAGCGCACAAAAATAACCAGACAAAAAGGCATGGCGTAAATATAAGGCAGTGTATATCACCTAATTGCTGCTTTTAGATGTTCTGAATGTCAAGATTGTTTGAGAAGTTCTTGCGTGTGCATGGCATTTGCTCTTCCTGGTTGACTGACTGCCCCAATGCAGCAATGATGACAGTTCCCAAACAACAAATGTCTCCCGTTGGCTTGCGTATTCATAAAATAGCCATGATCCGGTGTCTCCCCTACGCCCAACATATAAAACATTCTGAACAAACACATCAAAGCGAAAAAAATCAGAGAAAACCAGATGTGCTGACTGCACGAGAGTCTGAGACATAGCAGATATGGAACACCCCGTTGTCGCGCAAAACATCGGAAAAAACACACTACACCTGTATCGTTACGCAGTGACGCCCATAATCTTTCCTGTCATTGAAAGACAATATATATTATTTACTCATCGAAACAAAGTCGTAATATTTTGTTTTATGTATGCGCAAGAACAATCCATTGCAGAAACTAGGAGATGAGCTCCAACTTTATTTACATCGGAAAACAGTTGTATTGAATTTCTCAAGCACAATAGCGTAGGATCTGCCAAAACATATTTTAGATGGACTAGCGTGAGAAGAAACAATATGCGGCACAACAATGTTTTCACCAACCTTTTGTTCAGGGGGCATTTTCATGCCAACGTTTTGTTTGACTCTCTAATTAAATGAATGCAAGTTTTCCGGCCGACAAACAGTTCCTCTGTTTCGCAGCTTTGCTAGAAAAAAATTCGCAATTAATATGTACAGTGGTAATCAATAATATGCGAAGCATGATTGAGGAAGGCTGATTTGTCACTTTGAAATCAGCACAACTTTACGAGGCGGACGTAAAAAATGCCATACATATCTTGCATGTTATGGTTATCCTCATTGGTCATGTCATTTACCTTCGTCGTCCATTCACGTCACGTGATACCAAATTTGATATATGTGGAGCTATCAAAACAGACGTGAGCGTGCTATGAGCGTAGCATGTAGTCATGTTTACATGACATGCATGTCATGATTATCATGTTTGGGCGTCTCGTTTACCTTCAACGTGTGTTCGCGTTCCGTAATACCGAATTTTGTAAATGTTAAGCTAGCGAAACGGCCACGAGCACTTCATGAGCCTGGTTCGTAGTCATGTTATTTCATAACATGCATGTCATGATTATCATGTTCGCGTCAATCACATACTTTCGTCATCAAATTACGTGCTGTAACACGAGGCTTGGTAGTTGTGAAGCTAGCCAAACGGCCGTGAGCGTATCATAAGTGTGGCGTGTAGTAATGACTCACATGACATGCACGTCATGATTTATACGTTAGGGTCTGTCACTTGTGTTCGCCGTGCCGTCATGTCGTTCCATACCAGTTTTGCAACTCACCATGTCAACAAACTACCGCAAGAACAGCAAGCCCATAAATAGTATATTATGACATTCATGAAATACATGTCATAATTTTCATGTTATGACTCACTTATGCTCGTCGAACAGTCATGTTATGCCGTAGCAATTTTGGTATCGATACCAATATTGAAACGGCCAGGATACCAATTTTGGTATCGGTACCAATATTGAAACGGCCAGAAGAACTAAAAATCGCAGGCGTCTAGATAGATAGATAGATAGATAGATAGATAGATAGATAGATAGATAGATAGATAGATAGATAGATAGATAGATAGATAGATAGATAGATAGATAGATAGATAGATAGATAGATAGATAGATAGATAGATAGATAGACAGATAGATAGATAGATAGATAGATAGATAGATAGATAGATAGATAGATAGATAGATAGATAGATAGATAGATAGATAGATAGATAGATAGATAGATAGATAGATAGATAGATAGATAGATAGATAGATAGATAGATAGATACGCTCCAAGTCACCGAAATTCGCTAAGAAAGGCTTCGCATTTAAAAACAAAGGCTCAAGTGGGAAACACTGTGGTGCGTATATGTATAGGTAAAGCTATACTTCGATTGGCAAAATTCATGCTATCAGTATGTGGCAAATCACACAGCACGCATGTCCCACATAAATTGGACAAACTCCTTTACTCAACAAGGGCCCACTAAAAGTTAAAATGGTATCGAAGGGCGGCAAGCGCCAATTGAGATATACGGTACATGAGTAACCAACAGTTCATCAAGAACGATGCGCCGTTGAGATCAGTTCAGAGATATAAACAAGGGAGAGACATGTTTAATATTCCCTGGCTATAAATCTGTATGGTAGCTTCATCGGTGATTTCGCGAGAGGCACCATGGAACATAAAAATAACCGAGAAAATATTGAGCAGTTCGAGGACGCAGCATGGGATATCCTGGTTTGCTATTACTGACTTTTGTACATAATTGTTACGGGGAAAAGGCGTCTGATAAATAAAACGGAGGGTATTGACGTCGGTGGTTCAATGAAGCGTCACCTCCGAGAGCTGCATTGCTCCGTTTTCCGAGCGTAGGCTTCCAGTAGATCGGGGCGACGAATATCGACGGGGCTAAGGTGGCCGGGAGCGATGATCGTGTGGGTAGGGCGAACGGCTCAAGTGTCGGACTGATGTTGCAGGAGCTCCATTGTATAGACCATGTTCATGAGCAGCAAACTGCATTGGCTGGTTGTCGTAGCACCAATAATTGTAAAACTAGCGAGATGGGGAGGACTGAGAGTGACAATAGCGAGGTATGTGTCCCGGGACACCGGGACAACGATAGCAAATCGGCCTGTCGCTTTGCGTTCTCCATTGAGCAAGGTCACGTTGGCGCCGAGCCATGTTGGGGCTCATGAAGGTGGCGCGTCATGGCCCCTCCACAAGGTTGCGTAAGCGAGTAGACGGGCTGAAGTCTGATTTTTGCGAGCTCTTTCCACACAACCTGTTTAATCAAAGAGATCGTTGGTCCAGGATCATCCAACGGCCGCGTTCTAAAAGATGGTGGAGACGCCGCCTCGATTTCACGACACATGATGCAGACACTGCTCTCGGTGGTGGGTAGTTCACTGCACGTCGTCTGAATGTCCTTGCAGGTGGACCTAGTGGCAGTACTGGGAAGCCGCATGAAAAGCTGGACAATGCGGCAATTCTTGAGTCCTTTGAATTGCCGGCACTCTTTGATGTTGTCTGTGGTTCAAAAGATCTTCGACACCAGCAGGTTGAAAGCATTGTCTACAATCCCTTTGAGCACATGGCTTACTTTGTCTGCCTCAGTCAATTTGGCATCTGCAAGACAGGAAGGGTTGAGAACGTGCAGCATATATGACATATACGACTTGGTTGAAGTTCGAGCCTGGAAGAACAGATCTTTAGAAGCGCGCTGGCGAACCCCTGCTCTACCCAAAAAATCGCAGGGCTACTGCTTACAAACATCCAAACTTGTAATATCTGGATCGTGAGCCTGCTCTGCCGCATAGGTATAAAAGCCAACATTGGCCAGCGTCATTGTTGAGTCCCCAAGGAAACGCTGCAAAGCGCTCGTATTTCGCCATCCTGTTACCTACATATACATCATCTGTGGCGCAGAAGTTGCCCATATCACGCGGCCTAGTCAGCGCCATCAGATGTACCGGAGTTGTGGTCGAAGAGGAAGCAGCAGGATTACTTTACGTCGACATCGTGGGCCTTCTCAGTATACGTTCGCTGCGACGTTCCATGTTATGACGTATCTTGCACTTCCACCATCCTGCTGTGGGTATATTTCTTAGATATTTACAACAGGAAATAGTTCAACATGCAGAACAGCAAGTTGTTAATCACCAGTCAACGTCGCATGTGCTTTCTTCCTCACTTTCACATAATCAGAACTGCCACACTGGAAAAATATGATGACATATTTAACGCAGGGGTGTTTGCTTAGTGGTGTCACCGTGGACCTAAGCCGACGGGGAGGTTTTGACCTCCTCCCAGGCATCGCTTTGCACAGCGTAGCCGTGTCCGGTGAATAGGTGATCCTGGAGGCTGAGACGAAGCTGGCTGTTTGGACCTGAGCTGAAGCTGCGTATTGCTGCTACATATCTGCCGCAGTGGCAGTGGCAGCCTGTGCACTGTGATGTCTTTTTTGTGGAAGTCACGAAGCAGGCGCCTATTACACACATTCCTGTATACTTCCTCGAACTGCAACAGAGGTACACTTTTCATGATTTTTACAGATGCCTCGAAGTCCAACGATTAGAAGAGCAAATGAGATAGACACATAAATAAAAAAATTGCCCGCAGCTTCCCTCGGGGGAACACTGAGGAGGATGCGGACCATATAATTGGTTAACGGGGTGTTAAAGTGCGACTTACTTGGGTCGATGGCTAAATTGGTTAACGTGGTTGTGAAATGGGGTGTTAAATTGCGACTTACTTGGGTCGATGGCTAAATTGGTTAACGTGGTTGTAGGAGGGGGTGTTAAATGAGTGAACACGTACACACGTATGCGAAAGGGCGGCGCTGGTCGAAGGGACGTCGATCATTGTGTTTGTGGATTCGTTGGAATTCATTTCACCGCGACCTTGGACGTCGACGCGCCGTACAGACCAACCGACGAGCGGCAACTGAGCGAGCGAGCGCCGACCTTGAGTATATATACAGCACGACGGCGCATGCACTGTCAGCTGTTGAATGTTCTCGAAGCGCGACGCCACATGCGCGTCCACTGGAGAATCAGGAGAATTGTAGGTGTCGAACGCGGTGTGTAGAGGAGGAAGGGTGCACGGATGGTGGAGGAGTGAAGCGCGCGCGGTGTGTAGAGGAGGAAGGGATGCACAGATGGTGGAAGAGTGGGCGACGGCGCGACGGCGCATGCGCGCGCGTCAGCTGTCGAAGGTTCGAGAAGCGGTGTGGACGGCGCGGACGACGCGGACGGCGCACTACAAGGCGCGAGTATAAGATGCTCCGCATCTAAAAGTTGCCACTTGGTCTTTGGCCGCCAATATCAAAATCACGTTGCACAGAAGTAACACAAGGCTAAGAACAGGACAACACACATTGCACATTCATACCTATTGCCCGGTGAAAATCCACCATTGTGTGAGAGATCTGGAAAACTATTTGTTTCTCCGTACTCTCGTCCAGTGCAACAAGCTAGGTGCTCTCATAAAAAAAAACAACTTTACAGCTTTACCGACAGCAGCTCCCACTACATCCCGTCATGCTCATCCGTATGCATACACTTTTTAATCCATAATTCCTGTTGTTGGCGTTTTTAAAAGCTATATATAGTTTTCACTGCATATTCCGAGGGCATCCGTAGCATGACCTCAGTACAGGGGTAGTGGCTGTGGTGGCCGTTGCCAAGAATGCTGCTATTTATTCCTGTTGTCGACATAATCACGTCACTCTCTTCAATTTCATACTTATAGGTTTTAGCCCGTCTCAGGGTTCGGAATTTTAGGCGCCTCTACTGCCGCGTAACAGGATCATAGTTCGTATCCTGTGAACCCCATTTGAAATAATTAACCATTGATATTCTCTCATTATTGCTCACTCCGCTCTTTGAACAAGCATAGGCCTTGCGCCAAGAAAATCAACATATCATCATTATCAACATATTTTTTCTGGCGCATTGCATTCGGTTTTGGCCAAGTGGTTATGTCGATAGTGCTACTTATAAATGCGATCATACGACCGCTGTATATTACCGGTCGCGCGCGAAAACATCATATTATTCTAATGCGCGCACATTTATCGAGCGAGATTACACTCAACGCAAGCTCTCAGTAGGTATCGACCTTTTGAAAGAGCACGGAACAGCGATTGAACCCGGCCGCAGCACTTGGCTGCTTCCACGGTTCATCTCATTTAATTGTATGTTTGCTAGTCAACTGCAGAAGAAAGTTAGCGCTGTTGCCATATTTGTATGTCAATCGTTGCCGGGAGTATTTCGTTTGGGTTTAGAGAGGATGAAACTTTTAGTAGGCAAAGGTATGGCAACTCCACTGCTGTGAAGCCCGAAGAAGTGCATTGCATGGAAACCCAGCGAATCCCATTCCCGAAGTTCCTATGGCACCGTTCACGAAAATGTCGATGACGACAATGTTTGAGGTAAGCAGGGCTTCCCTGGCACGAGGAGAATTTGGTAAAGGAGATCCGTAACCTGCGCACGTGTCATATGCCCCACTTCCATGCTTGTTACGGCAGCTGAGGTACGCGTCATCAGCGCAGAGTTCCGTCAGGTTGTTTCCTCCGATTAGAAGTAGCGACACAAGAATGGCAAAGTGCAAGACGAAGGGCATTCGCTCACTTGGCAAGATAGCGCTTTCTCTTGCGCGCAGTGCCACTCCATCGCATCTTTCTGGAACGTTTTTAGGGATTTGAAATTCATTATTGTTATTTCTAGGATATTTCTGTTGACTGTATACCGTTACTACAAACATGGCTAGTTTACATTATTACAAATTCAGGTATTGCAAGCCTTCTGATTGCCCATGTTGAGGGCTTTACAGTGAGTGTTGTGGCGGTACATTAGATGGATTACAAGCCAGAACCCTGAAGTTCTCGCTACTTGAAATATCGTGTCTGCCCCGAGTATTTTAAATATAAAATTGAAGACAAACGCGCTGTTTGTGCGCTGACGTCGCATTTTACGCAAAGCAGGGCGTTTTTGAGCGTAGCGTAGAGGCAAAATACTTGCCTAGGAATGAGATGACTGCACCTTCAAATGCGCGCCAGGTAGTCGCAACGGGATTAAAGATGAAGGGCCGTTTCGCGTTCCATCAATATCTTCTAGCAACTTTCATATGCAATCATCCTACAGAATGCACCATATTACCATTGTTCACCCTAATGGTGGATCATGACGACCACCATTCGACAGGTGAACATTCTTTCAATAGGGGCAACATCGCATCACATACTGAATAGGCAGGCACATCGGAAGTCATTGAAAACAATAAGTGATACAGGTTGAATGTTACGCAGTGGTGTTAATGAGGAGTGTGGGCAGAATTATTTTTTAGGAACGGAGGTTGCAGATCTTTCATTCGTAAGGGGAGCGGATAAGACACATGTGGTCTAACGACTGACATTTGTACTCTGTATGCTATAAAAGAAATGGCAGGGTAGGGAGGAGGAAGCCAAGAGCTTGGGGTCCCACCCCCTGTCTACGCCACTGGCGTCAATATACACTCGTTCAAGATAAAAAAAACTGCATAATATTTACTCTACAGCACAATGTCAATATAAGATCTAAGTACTGATATGCAAAAACAGTGCATAGTCAAATATTAGAAACTTCAGATTGAGCTCACGCAGTTCCAAGCCTGTCCTGCTTTCCCTGAGTACAATGGCACTGAATCTGTCAAATAATCTTTTGTTTTCTTCGACAAACGAGTGCGAGAAAAAGCAATAATTGAGGAAACAATAGTTTCACTCGGTATTGGTAATCCACTTTTTTTTGCTTAACAAAACGAATGCAGGACATCGAGGCTGTAAAATAGGCCCTTCATTTTGCGTGGGACGACAAATAATTGATTCTGAGAATGGACCGTGTGTTCTAAAAGGAAATAAAAGCGTAAAGCGAGAATGCTGTGATGCGTTTTTTTTTCTCTACATGGCCTTTTACAGCAAGCTGTATATGGCCAGGTGACAAGAAGGTTGGGTTGTGTTATGTACGCGAGAACTTCTAGGACGTACGTGCCGGAGAAATTGAGCAAGTTACACTACTCAGCCTACGTCCACTAAAGCAGGTAATGCACCGGTGGTGATCAGGAATGAAATGAATAAAACTGTCTTGACCAAACGCATTCAATTATCGGGGAAGACTTTGATGAACCTTCGCGATTGATCCAGTATTAAACACTGGTACCACACGGTTCAGCTTTGCTGCGTACGCGGGCATGGCTGGTGATTTTGCGGAAAGCACCCATTTGATGAGATGCTTATAAGCGTACAGGCTGAGGAAAGTCGCTTGCACTATAGACCCCGAAAATAATAAAGCATACTAAATAGTGTGTGTGTGGGGGGGAGAGGTAATAACCTGTAATGTCCCGTCTTTGTGATGTGTAGACGTATGCGCTACCTTTGTACACATGACAGAACAATGCGCCCAGTTTGAGTTGTCGTTGCCTTATAAGAGATGCTTCGCCGGTGAGCCTCTCGTTTTAGGGGAACCGTCGTCTGCGCGACCATCATCGAGTATCTGAAGCTGTGAAAACATAACGGGCTGCTTCCAGTCACCGAATTTTTTTCACAGCGTGACATTTCATCAAAGCATGGTGAGTATATATACAGCAGCTGCTAGCGATATCGAATAGAGGATAGGATAATAAAGGGCCTGCTATATGTTTATGGTGCGGGCTAAGGATTTGTTGTTCTTACCTCACAATAAAGAAATGGTAGTGGTGTGCATCAGTTCCGGGTAGCCCGAAAACCCTAGCGCGGCTGGCCCGACGAGCCAGGCTGGGATATACCACCATCTTCTCATCTTGGTCTTTGAAGGGGCTCGAACTACCTTGTTTTTTAATGGAACTGGCCATGCCTGGAGCGAAGCCCGGGCCAAAGCCTAAATATATATGTTGGGCAGGTATATTTTTGCAGAACTTAACACAATATCCGCGACCGAACCCTGAACAGTAAAACGTTTACACCTAAAAGGGTGTAAAAAGGTGCTTTTACGAGAAAGCACCCTTTGCAACACCTTTTAACACCCATAAATGGTCGATTGAAAAAAGCACCCCTTTGTTTGGGTACTCGCCTCGATAGCACCCTAAACTAGGCTCTAAGGGTGCTTTTGTGCCTGAGAAGGGTGTAGGTGATGATTCATCAGATGGAATATGCAGCATAAGAAGAACACATAATTATAATATTTGGGATTTTACGTCTCAAAAACCTCGATATGATTATGAGGGTCACCGTAGCGGAAAGCTCTAGAGATTTTGACCGTTTGGTGTTCTTTAATGGGCGCTGATATCGCACAGTGCACAGGCTGCTACCTTTTCGCCTCCGTCTTAATTTGACTTCCACGGCCGGCATCGAACCCGCGACCTTCGGATGCGGCCGAGCAGCGTAGCTACTGCACGAATATGTGGACCTGGCGTTAAATGACGGCCTAGACTTAGAATGTGTGAAGATGCTCTCCGAATAAAGCAGAATGCCAGCAGAAGCAAATCGCGTTTCATCTATAATGGCAATTAACTGCAATCCACGTTACGAAAGCTCAACTAGCGTTGGTTATAAGCTACATGTTTGCTGTGGATTATATACAGGAACATAATGTTCGCCCGAGTATGATGTGTGTGCGTGAGCCTGCGCATGTGTTCGCGTGTAAGCGCGATTTTGTGTACACCCGTGCATGTGTGCGTGCGCGTGCATGTGCGAGTCTGTGCGTGTGTTAAGCGTGCCTGTGCACATGTGTACGCCCATGCATGCGTGCGTTTATGGTCGCGTGTGTGTGTGGCGGTATGTGTGTATACGTGTATGTGTGTGCGCCTGTGAATTAGTATGCGTGTGTATCAGCCCGTGCGCCCTCGAATTTCGTGTGTGTGTGGGGGGGGGGGGCACTGCTTCTTAGTGTTTAAGGTCCCACACCTGTTAAGACTGGGAGTCGATATGGGAGGTGGCTTAAGGAATGGCGGTGGTCAACGCACTGTACACGGACTATTCAGTACATAGAAAACAGCTGCACATTTTCGTACCTCATCGTTGCTTACGAACTTGCTGTGGTAGCTGATTAGGTCCGCTGAGGCGCTTCTACGCTCGAAAAAACGTGGGTTATGACCAATTCACACGGAAAACTGTCACTGCACTTATACACAACCATCGTTTATATTAACAATGTTTAGCAAGAACGTGCCCTGCCTTTGCTACAGATGCTTAGCTAGCTCATTGGGCAACCATAAGAATTATGTGCTGATCATGTGGTCAGCAAAAAGTTTATTATAACAACCTCGGCACGTTTCGTGGTTCGTGACAACCCTTCTAAACATCCGCGACTGTGGATTAATTTGTTCCAGCTTCGACTACGCATTCAGCGTTTGCGGCACCATACGCGGAATCGCCAGACACAGACAATGCGAAAAGAAATTCCTCTGGGAAAAGGTGTAGCGATGCTCTCCCGCTAAAGCCACCGAGGACGAAATAATTATTGTTTCTGGCCATTCCATGGTGCACTTTCTTTTTTACAAGTTTTGCTTCACTATTTTTCGCCCACTGCAATCGCATTCCGTCAAAATACTCAAAGAACCCGAGGCTGGTGAATAACCCGCGTCGCTGTGCGGCTGGCTGGAAGGAGAGTTGCCATTTACAAGGAGCCATCCTTGAAGCGCAATTAGATTGCCTTCCGCGTCGAACCGCCATCCGCCGTATGCGCCATAGCGTTTGCCTTTCGGCGCCGTCTTGGCAGGTTTCCCGCTCCCCCCCCCCCTCCGCTCACCCCTGCCAGCGTTGCCCCCACAACGGCGGTGTAGATAAGCGAATAGTTGCGTCACCGAACACCTGCGTCGACAGCTGCGGCGCCACCGCCAGTGCCTCCTCCTTCTCTCTCTCTCAATGTTGCTCTCTCTGTCCCATCCGTCTTTCAAATGCGTTGCGTTGGTCTGGGGTCTTGGTCGCTGTGTGAGTTCTAGCGAACAGGCGCATCTTCAATAGTGGTCACGCATGACACCGTGTTCGAAGTGACGCTCGGAAGAAGGAATATTCATGGAGCGGCGGACACGGACAACGTGGGCCTGTTAAGGGTGAGTGTACTGTTTTCGTAGATAGTAATCATACAGCGCTAGCTGGGCGCCTGCAGCAGCTCTGCCGAAGTAGGCTGCCAGCCATTTACAACAACATGCGTTCGCGGGCCTGTTGCAGATGCCCGATTAAACGTGTGACTTAACGAGTTCACACTGCTATGCGCGATGTTGTGTAAGTGCCTGCATCACTCATACAGTGAGTGATGTTATCACTTAACAAGGGCGCGATTCGTTGCTGATCGCACATGGTCCCTACACTGCTGAAAGTGATTGATATTGTTTCAAGATGCACTTTAGGCTGCATCGTAATAACATTTCTATTAATATTCAAATGTGCAACGTGCTTCTGTAGGTGTAAGCGTAAAAAAGAAAGAAAAAGAAAAAGTTATGTACAGAGGCGCATTGTAGGAAATGGATTTTTTTTTCTTAAAGACGGTATAGTCTGAGGTGCTGATATGCCGCGATGCTCCCAGCACGTGTGCGTCGATCTTTTAAAATATTTAGGACACGTGTCACCAGCAACAGAGAAAGATCTAGTATACTTCCAAAGGCGCGTTGTTGTGGCCATCGCCGTGCGTTGTTTTCCCTCGTTTCTGTTTGATGTTTTCGTGCTTTGCCTTCATCTGCGATAACGTTTGGTGTTATAACAGAATCGAGAGAGTATACGTGAATGTGGGAGCTATGTGCGGTAGCTCTAGCATAAGCCATGGCTGCTGCAACGTAGACGGCGTCCGTGCGTGTAGGTGTCGTTCGAGCACTCCTACTTGCTTGATTGTGTTTAACTCAGTATTTAAGCACGGGTTACGTTTGTAAATCCCGCGGTCAATAATCGCTAATAGCGTGCCCCTGATTGCCATCAGAGGATGGGCTTGGTTGTCGAAATATGGCAGACGCTTTTTCTGAAAGCAAGCTTTGAAGAATTTTTTTAAAAAGAAATACTTTCATACGGGCTAGGCAGTGCCTATTGCAGGCCCGCAACTCTTTAAAAACTGGACGAGCTATCACATTTTTTATCAAACTACAATGAATTAAGATGATTGAATAATAGATGACAAATTTCTGTGCTAGTTTTGGTGCACAAAATACATGTTCGCAGCCCTACGTCTAGAAAGCAGGCAAATAGGAAGCACAGCGTCCAATTTGGATTAGATGCCATTGACGGAGCTTCTTGTGAGGGCAGAAAGAAAGAGAAAATTGTTCATTTTTGACGCCCTTACAGAAGCAGTCTGAATTGCACTGATTGCTGAATTGTCACAATTCCTCAGATCTTTAGGGGCGTGATTAATGTCAGTAAATCTTTTACTTTTTTTGCAGACCTCTTCGCTAGTGCCACGCCCAAGATCATTCGTTCTCATGTAAAAGAGAAAGCAGAGATGCCTTCACTGTTTGTACATGAAGAGGTAAGTTTCTTGTGCGTTTTGAATAATGCTACATGTTCTGAACGTTGTACTTTAAGAATTCTTTTTCACACTGGCTCACTACCCTAGAAGGAATTCGATTCTTAGGTGAGTTCAGGCTTTCGTAAGTGCCATTTTCGAGCTGTAGTCTTACATTTCACCTCAATTCGGGAATTTGCTGTATACTGGAAAACTCTTATCTTTATCATATGAAATAATTGGGATGTATGTGTTGTATGGTTCGAGTTCAGTGTAATGTCAATTACACGCCATTTCAAAGGATACACACTACACATTCTTTATATATGGTGCTGCCAGAACAGCACGAACATCCTTTTATGAGAAGTCATATTTGCTCTTATTGCAGGATAAGAGGGTGCCGCTGACGTCCTGCGTAGTCTACTCCGGCCCCAGCCTAGAGCAAGCCTAGTTCCTGAACCTCCACGTGGATGAACGAAAAATCTTCCGTGTCAGTAATGACGAAGCAGGAGTGACAGCACTGATGACTTGATTTTTTTTATTTTCAACATTGTCTACGGCCGCAAGGCCTTTAACAACCACCGTGATTGAGCGGCTTTTTCTCGGCGTGAGTTCGGAGTTTATCAAAGAAGTTGTTCAGGCAGTACGACGCTGAAAATTTTAGTGTCACAATGCCTGAACAACTTTTTCTAGTGTGGTCATGGTAGATGAACAAATATTGTTATTTTTGTAAGTTATTTTGCTTAAATGTAGCTGGACTATTCCATGCCAAACGTCCCAGCCACTTTGGCGACCATATGAAATGTATTTGAAAAAAAAATTGTGCTGTCTTACTGCGTTGAAAACAGTGAACTGCTAGAATATTTCAGCGACAAAAAAAGTTTTGTTCATGTGGCTGGCTCATAACTTCCTGGCATAATGCCGTCTGTGTGGTTTTTGTGGAAAATTTCGTTTTAAAACTACCGCTTATTTTTTCTAAAGCAAATTCGGTCTACCTGTTAAGTAAATGTGCTTCTGTAAGGTATTTGAAGCTCAATAATAATAGTGAAATTTTTTTGCCACATTCGCTTCCAAGAATAAAGCCAAAATGTTTGCATTTTTATTGCAATATATCACTTTGTATGTGTATCTGAGCAGTGAATACTTCCTCCACAGAAGGTATATTTTGAGGAAAAAATATGTTTAGACCTCTCAAGCTGCTGAAATATGCGAGAAAATATCACGAATTTCACAAAATCGTGATTTTTGTCCGTATTGAGATGCAATTTGTTCCATGTTGTGATACAATTAAAACTCATCATTATACCTAAATTGTAAGAAAATGAAATTCTTTCTATAATAAAAATCTTATCGCAAAAAGGACAGGACAGCGCGCTGTCAACTGAATTTTGTTGAAGGTGCTACGAGCATTTTTATACTGAGCACAAGAACAGGGCTCATCTGCAACAACACATGTGTGACCATTGCAAAATAATTTTAACCGAGAAAAGAATACTCTTTTTCTGAAAAGATAAGTGAAGGTGTACTGATGCATTGATCCTTGGCCTTCCTGATAAAGAGTTCTAAAATCTCTCATTTTTTCTGCTTGCTTTTTGTTTCAAAAACCGTGTTTTATGAAACCTAGGACTACACTAACATTCTTTACGGTGTCCGGCCATAAGACTACTATAGCCCTTCTTAACATTTAAAGCATGCTGTCTTGCTTGATCATTGAAGCATTGCCCAGTTTGTCCAATGTTTATTTTTCCACATGTTAGCGGTATCTCATACACATTATATTGACATTCAGTAAACCTATTCTAGTGATGAATGGTGCAAGATTGACTATTCCTGTTGCTGTAAGTACATGCACTTTGAAAGCATTGCAAGGGGTGGAAAACAACAATGTCATATCTGCTGGCTCTTTTCCTAAAATTGTAAGACACCTTATATACCTAGTACTGTGTAACATGCAAAGGTCATTGGTCATTCTCTTTTTCTTTTGGTCCTGTTTCCTTTAACTTTACTTTCTGCAGAAGGGTTTCTCAAACAAGTGTGATGATGCTGTTGAGGGAATTGGCTGGTGCTATCACCCCGGGAGTGCTATGAATGTTCTGCCTTTTGATAGTGGGCATTCAAAATTAGTAGAAAAAGGAATTGATACCACATGTATTCAGGCCACCCTTCAGAAGTTATGTTAGCACAAGGGTGAGGTCAGGCTTAAAAACCAGATTAAACGACTAAAAGATGCTGGATATCCCAACAGAATCATCACACCCGTTTGCAAAACCCTCCTACAGAAAGTAAAGTTAAAGAAGACAGAACCAACAAAAAACAATGACCAAAACCTTTACATGTTATACCACATCATGTGTCTCACAATTAAATAAAGCCAGCAGATATGATATTAACGTGTTGTTTTCCACCCCTTGCAAGCTTTCAAAAGTGTGTGTACTAAACAGCAGCAGGAATAGTCAATCTTGCACCATTCGTCACGAGAATAGGTTTACTTAATGCCAATTTAACGTTTGTAGAAGTATTTTTTATCAGGTAAACCAATGATCAGTGCATCACTACACGTTCACTTATCCTTTCCGAGAGGGAGTACTCTTTTCACAGTTAAGATTATTTTGTAGGGCTCACACGTGTCGTCGCACATGAACGTGGTTCTTGTACTCTGTATAGAAGCGCTCGTAGCACATTCATTAAATTCAGTTGACAGTCGGTGCTCTTTCCTGTCCTTTCTGTCTCTTCCTGAAGTTGTCACGCTGTGACTAGCACACAACCACGATGAACCAACTCGCCCAAATTAAACTCTTGTTACGTAAAACGTAGACCGAGTTTCGTATAGAAAGAAGGAGTGGTGCTTTTAAAATAAAAATTTTCACACACAACACCTAGACAGCATTCCAGGAAGTTCAGAAGGCAGCCACGTGACCAAATATTTTTCTTCTCCTAAACATTCCAGAAGTTCACTATTTTCAATGCAGCACGAGTTTTTCGAATACGTTGGAGATGGTTGCCAAAATGGCCGGGACATTTGGCATAAAGTGACCGAACTGTGTCATTAGCCATAATTATGCATTACCTCTTTTGTTTTTTGTGTGTCCTGACTCAGTTTTGTGTTCGTTTTTAGCTTATTTTGTTTCTGATCATTGTATTGGTTTTTAAGTATTCGCTAAACTTATATCTCCGAAAACCTGTATATGTTTGCATGTACATCATTTCTCATAACCAATTGTTATACATCCAGGAATACAAAGCTTAAACCACTGTGATTGTATACATTTGAAAAGACTATCCGTATATATTTTTGTGTGCATCACTTCTTGAGAACGATCTTGTTCATGAAGGCGTATATAGTGAAATCATGATGGTTGTATACATTTGAAAGAATTATGAGTATATATTGGCCTGTATTTCATTCCTATTAACCGATTGTGTGCATGAAGGAGTATTAAACTGGAAACCACTGGGATTGTAGATACTTGAAAGAATTATAGGGATATATTAGCGTGCATTTCATTTGTTGTCTCTATGTACTTGAAGCAGTATACTAAACTGAAACCAGTGTAGTTTTATGTTGCGAAGAATTGTCAATGAAGTGAAACTGAAAAAATATAATAAACATTTGAGGTGTTGCATGTGTAGTGTACGTATACGTGAACATGTTACAGATCTGGTGAAAAAGTTGTGTGGCAGAAGAAAAGTTGATAAGTTTTATTTGCCTATTAAATAAATGCAATATGCAAGGGCAGCAAGGCTTCGTTTTCTGTAACGCGCATTATGCATATACTGTGAAGTATATATAGATCCAGCACAAGTTCATACACGATTGTACGTGTTTATATTTTTGCCCACACGTAATCAATGGAGCTCAACAGGTGGCGCATCCTTGATAATCAGGACCACTTTCTTCAAGTAGTGTGTAATCAGTGCATGCTGATATCTATTAGTGCAGTCTAAAAGAATACTGGCACCCCTGCCATGGGCACTCAACACCCTTGTGCACCCTTCTCGTACCCTCCTCAGAGGGTGCTAAAAATGTGAAGGACATCAAAGGCACCCTTCCTTAAAGGTGTTTTTGTAACACCCTACAGTTTTTTAGATGTACACCCTATTTTTAGGGTGCATGGAAAAGCACCCTTTTTGGAATGTGCTGAATTAACACCCATAGGGTGTCGTCCACGGGACAAGCTCATTTACACCCTTCTGAAGTAAAATTTTTTACTGTGTGCCATGTTTGTCGGTTTTTCTGTTTTTTAGCCACTGTTTAAACGTGGGAGAAAAGGTGAAGGCCTGCTCTTGCTCAACTCCGTCAAAAGAAGTAGTAGATCCACCGGACTTCGTAGGGGCCCCACTTACTGTTTCCGTTAGATATACTGGTAAGTCGAGTTTGTGTGCAAACTCGAATGAAGAGTGCATGTGATTCACAGGTGTTTGCTGTTCCCTTCCTCCACCGTAGATCGGTAAAACTCTATATTGTTTCTTCCGTCAACCTTAAGATAACGGGCTGGCGCAGGACGTTTCTTGCGGTACATCGGGTGGGTAGGGCGGGCTCGCAGATTTGCACTGTCGGGCTCAGGCGGGCCTCCGTTTATAGACAGCGGGCCAGCGCTGGGCTCGCGCTTGGAATACAATCCATGCACACTTCTAACATAAAAATCACTAAGGGTCAACTGCAACAGTGAGATTGTGAGTTTCAAGTTTCTTGTAGAACTTCCATCAATAACAGTCTGGAAATATAATTCTAACTGAAATATCCGAAGCTGCGCTGTTAAATCCGGCGCTGTTCGTAAATGCACACTGTATACTGTAACTACTATCATGAATGGATTACTGATGAATACGTGCAAATATACAATTCTGTTGTATGAGAGCACCAATAGAAAGAATATGTTGTAATATTAAAAACTAGAATGTTCATATGGCTTACTCTTTACCGTGAAACATCGCCACAAAACACATTAAGGAGGTCGGTAGTCACGCATACAAGGTGGCCCAGGAAAATCAGGCCAGAGTTTAAACCTATTTTGACGTGCTCTAAGACAAAGAGAATAAAGACATCGTGCCCGCTATGGGTTGGAGTAAGTCACAGAATTGTTTCTACTTAATTGTTGAATTAGTCGTGAATAATTCGACAACTTTTGAAGCAAGTAGGCTTGGCCAAAATTCTGGTATTGTATAACGCTAAGTGGAAAGGAAAAAGAAACCAAAGCCAAACAGAAAAGGCTGCCCAGCTCCTCACTTGCTTCACTGATGTTAAGCTGCCTTAAATATTTTGAAGTGTGGCTAAGGTTAGGTTGGACACCCTGAACCTGTACACGCACACGTTCGTTTGGAAAAGGTAAGCACGTATGCTAGAAGCATCTATATGAGGTGATTGAAATACTATTAGTGCTATATGACGACTGGCCTCGTGTGCCATCTCCTCGCCGTCTCGCAGAGTCGACGAACCCGGCCGTTGCGTATTTGTGCGTGACGGCAGTGAATATTGTCGCGTCTCTTTCCAATCGCTTGGTAGGGTAAGCCGTTAGCGAATTGATCTCAAGAATATAAAGATCTGCATGTCTTTTAGTAATGTCTGAGCGTGTGACATTTATGGATATATTCAGCGTGAGTCTAGGATGCGTCGTTCAATAAACAAATTACCGCACGGTCACCTTCCCTAACCATGCTTCGCACAAGGTTGTTTCCATGGTACGTGGAATCTGCCGAATTTCGTATTACTGACTTTATTGTTTGTGGTATTATTTGTGATAGAGGAAGATAGAGTGACCGTGGAGGGAAACGTATCTCTGGCTACTTCTATTCCTGCGCAGATTTACGATGACAAACGGGGGATGAAGGGACACGTGCAAGCAGCCACGTACGTGATACATACGTAAACACATAATGCATGTTTAAATTCCCTATCCTGCAGTTCTGCGTCTGCATCACACATAAATGGCTATGGCAACACACTGCCTCCTACTGATACTCATCCTCGTACCTACGCAGGTCTTGGACGCCGGAAGTAAGTATGACGTTACCTCACTGTGGCGCTGTGACAAGTGTTGTTTTTGCATCACTGGTACTGTAGCTGCATTTTATTGCACAGGGCGTATTTCAGGTAACTGAAGGGAAGCGTAAAAAGAGTAATGAGAGCAAAGCGACTGATATAAACTTAAAACTGTTCGCTGTTCTCGGCCTTTGGCCCGACGTTCCGCAGTAGCGGTATTTCGGTGGTTTGATAGGCAACCGTATATGATCATTTTATCACCACTATGCTACAAGGACTCCTTTGTAGAAAACAAAAACGAATAGAAAGGCAGCTGCAAAGTTTTGGAACCATCTCGATTCTCTGAGTAATAAGACAAGCATGGAACAGATGTTTATAGCTACAGTTCCAGGGGTCAGACTAGAAGGGGATAAGGCAATGGAATATATAAAAACGATGGGGACAGAAAAATTTAAACACAAAAAAACGCTGCATGCACCATACCGGATGAGGCTGGACCAATTAGCGCAGTAGCTCCGCTGGGACAATGAGAGTGGAAAAGGGCAGATAAACGGGTTCCTAATAGCATATAAGCAGACCCTGACGATATCTTGTTCATGGTAATAAAGAAACAATAATCGGTGGTGAAGCTTCAATGGGTGGAAACTAAGCAGGATGAGCATGATTTGTGAAGAAAAGGGGGACAAAGACGATATGAACAACTACCGTCCTATAAATGTGACATCAGTAGGTTACAGGCTGGTGAGGCACACAGTAAAGGAAAGACTACAGATATGGGTGGAGAATGAGCGTGTGCTGGGAGAACTACAAGATGGGTTCCGTAAACGAAGGAGGTTGGAGGACAATTTGTTTTCATTGATGCAGTGTATTAAAATAGCGGAAAAAGAACACAGGCCCCTGTGGCTGGCAATTCTAGATATCAAGGAAGCTTATGATAGTGTGATTCAAGAAGACTTGTAGGGAATACTAGACACACTAGAGATGGAAGTTCGAATAACTAATCTTCTAAATGATATTCATAAAAGTAACAAGGTAGTTATCAAATTGGAAGAACAGGTATCTGAACCTATAGAAATACAACGCGGGCATTGACAGAGATGTCCCTTGTAACCTTTGTTATTTATCCTGTGTCTACAGGGACTAGCAGCCAAACTAGAGGGGAGTCGACTTGGCTTCAGTCTCTCTTTTGCCAAGCAAGAAAAACACATTGAACAGTCATTACCAGCATTGATGTATGCAGATGATATAGTAATAATAGACGGCAACAAGGAAGATCTGCAGGGTTTTATAGACATCTGCGTTAATGAGAGAGATAGGTTAAATTTGAAGTTCATCTGGGAAAAATTACCAATCATGATTTATAATAATAACAAAAGCAGTGAGTATATGATACAAGAAATCACGCTAGAAATAGTGGATAAGTACAAATTTTTAGGCGCATGGATAAATAACGGGGCTGACTACCTAACGGAGGGCTAAAGATACGTAATGACTAAGGGTAACAGGAATAAAGCTGTAATGAAAAATAGTGCACTGTGGAACTACGATAGGTACGGCGTTGTGAGAGGGATTTGAAAAGTTGTCATGGTCCTGGGTTTGACGTTCAGCAATGCGGTGTTGTGCATGAAATTAGAGGTTCAAAGCAAATTGGAAATTAAACAACGTGACATAGGTAGACTTGCTTTAGGAGCACACGGGAATTCCCCAAATCAGGGGGTACAGGGTCACATGGGATGCACATCGTTTGAGTGCAGGGAAGCTAGCAGCAGGATAGAATTTGAGGAGCGATCGAGAAAAATGGGGGAGGAGCGTTGGGCTAGGAAAGTTTTCAGCTACTGGTACATGAAGAATGTTGATAATAATTGGAGGAAGCGAATTCGAAAATTGTCAAGCAAGTATTTAGACAACAGCAGAATACCAAGCAAAAAGGATACATCGGTTAAGAAGAAGGTGAAAGAAACAGAGAGGAACATGTGGGAGATTGGAATGCTTACAAAATCGTCACTGGAGACCTACCGAACTTTCAAACAGGAAATTGCAAAAGAAAAGATAAACGACAATTCTCAGGGTAGTTCTCTGATATTCGAGTCTAGAACGGGAGTATTGTGCACCAAGACATATCGAGCCAAATACGGAGGAGTAGACACGATTTGCAATGCGCTTGGAGAGGAGGAGGAAACTGCCGAACGCCGCCGGGGTGAAGGTCTCGTCAGGAGACATACGAGTCTCCTTTTGCCTTGCCTCGTGGACATATTTCATGTCATGTAACTATGTCCGAAATAAACTGAACCTGAAACTGAAACTGAAACTTGATAAAGTTCTGTAAAAGGCTTCACCCTATATTTCAGGATGATGACGCAGAGTTTTTCAAAGCAATGGGGTTTAGGGACAGTCAAAGCAAAATAGACTTTTAACGACTAGAAATAACCAGGAGGAGCCTAACTGATTGGTGACTACAATCAAGGGGCGAGTGAAATTTAATCCGTATAGATAGTGATAGTACTTAACTTTATGCCTAGGTGGCGTGAGCCACCGCCTGATCTAAAAGGCACAGCCAGATACATCCATCTATCCATTAGCTGCCGATAGAAGCGTTTCTCTGACGAATTCCGTCAGAGTCATGCTCTCGACACCAGATGGCGTACACAGTGATTCACGCTTGTGACACCGTCGTCCACATACTTTCGATCAATGGGGAACATACTGACACGAGTCAGTTTGTACCCCATTCTTCCCTACAGAGATTTTTATCTTCATGAACGCTCTGCGGGTAAAATCGGACCGTATCCCTTCCGCTGTTGTGAATGGGTCGAACGCATGAGAAGCAGACAGAAAATTAGTTGTGCACATGCGATTAACAAGCTTGCAGGTATAAAGTGGGAGTAGGAAGCACACGACCAGTTTGACTGGTGGAACGAAGGTGAGGCCTTTGCCCTGAAGTGGGCGTAGTCAGACAGATGATGATGATGGGCTGCAAGTGTGAGTTTCTGGAACTATTCCCTTTTCTCCCATAGATCCAACGGCACTCAAGATACTGAGAAGACTGTGGAAATACAGCTGTGAAGAACCGATTAATGAACCAGTGGGCGATTGCACCGCAAATATCAACAAGTACTCTTTTAATCATACTTCGAAACGGTGCTAGAAATTTTACTGGAACGGCTGCTTGACGAGAAGAGTTTACGAAACCCGCTACGCATGTGCTCTCAATTGCAATGAAGGTAAGTATTTAGAAAACTTATGCAGTGGAGCTGTATATGAAACTCCTCATTGATTTCTTCTTTTCCCTCTTCGTTGTTGAAAGTAATCGCTTGTGGGTGTTCTCTCTGTCCCGTCCTCGTCATTTTACAGTTGAGCTTCACTTTGTGAATATGAATATATGACCTGCCGCCGATGGAGACCGAACCTAGAACCTTCGGATAACGCGATCCCTTCTGTAAGTCAGGTACATGCGTGGACTTACTGGGCAGCTGCGAGCTCGTAAAAAAATCACAGCATATCCACGGAGTGAATGATGACGAGTGGGGTGAAGCGTTCATCCGTCCGTCCGACTGTCCATCCGTCCACTCGTCCGTCCATCTGTCAGTCTGTTTGTACATCTGTTGCGTCTGTCTGTTTGTACGTCTGACCAGTTACGCGTGACCATGTTAGACTAACAGGAGCCCCTAAAACTCATTGGCTACGAGACGCCAGCCGGCAACAAAGTCTGTAGCCCAGCCGCTGTCGTAGCCACGCCTCCTGACTAGCTTAAACTTCCAAGTTTATGTGCGGAAGAATATCCGATATTGTCGGCGGGAGAACGACCGCTCGCGTATCTTAATAGTTAAAGCTTCGGACTTGTTATTAGATGCGTTTGCGTTCGCCCCTACCGGTGGTCCGCGGACAGTGGTCGGTTCGTCCATTTTAACTTCTTGACAATAATTACTACCATAACATAATTAACTGACAGCTAGCAACG
Organism: Rhipicephalus microplus; assembly: GCF_013339725.1. Classification (NCBI taxonomy): domain Eukaryota; kingdom Metazoa; phylum Arthropoda; class Arachnida; order Ixodida; family Ixodidae; genus Rhipicephalus; species Rhipicephalus microplus. Next base: position 89,025,020 of record NC_051168.1, read on the forward strand.
TCCACGTAAAGTTTTCTTGGCTCCATTCATGTCCAGCAATCTGGGAAATTTACTAATGCGGCAAAGCCAACCCCAAAAGAAAGCGCTAGGCGTAACGCCTATGGGGAGTGTTTTTAAAAAATTATTACTGAGCAATGCTTTACTTTTCGCTAATTGCAGTTCACTCACTAAATTCTGACAACGTGCAGTACAACGCGATTAGCTTCAAGGTGGTGGTTCCACTCCCTTCTTCTCGCAATGGTTCGAAAGAAGACACCAGGCGACGTCACTCATCTACGCTTGCAAAAAGTGAGAAAATTGCTCACGCAAGTACGGTCAGTGTCGCCTCGCACGTGTCGGGTATGTCGCATGAAGCCGCAGACATCGGCCGATGAAAACCAGGGAGCACAAACGCAGACGGCGTCTTTCACCTACAATCCGCCAACTGTGACCGTCGTTTGAACGGCACGACGAAAGGTGCCCCAGTGACACCTGGCAGACTGAAACCGACGTCGTTTCACTAAAGTGTAAACAAACATGCGTACGCACGCACATACAAACACACACTTTCTCTGTCTTTCTGACTCACTCACGTCTAAGTAATAACGATTGAGCATGACAACAACCAAACGCTATGAATCGTTTGAGTGCACTAGCATCATCGCTAATCTTCTTTTTGATGTAGCGACCTTGGCGCTGGCTTGATGAAGCGTCGCGCAAGCGCGTCCTTTGTTTGTTTGTTTTTTCTTGCCACGCCGAACTGCTGAACCTCAGCCAATGTAGCTTACGCTACAAAAACAGCCAGGCGCATTTCAGCACAAGATAACTTGCCAATCCTGAGGTTATTTGCTAAACTTCTTCTCTCCAACTACAATAAAAGGGCCACCTAAATAAAGTGCCTCTTCTTGTTGATTAGTTGAACAGATGATTTACACTAATATAGTGAAGTTAAAAGCTCCTAGAGCCCATGGTTTTTCCAAAACTTTTTATGAGAACTACGTGGACCGCCTTGTATATGGGATGACGTGGGATAATCCATAGATCGGTTCACGCTGTTAACCGTCTTGCTTTCACCATCTTTATGCTACTGCCTAAATCACGGTAAACTAAGGTCCTACGAAGTGTTTGCTTTAGGGAGGAAATCCTTCATTTTCACCAAGAGCTGATTTACAAATGTGACGTAGTCTTACAAACACACAGATTATTGAGTAGCAGCACAATCGAGCTCAGCGACGCACTTAGTGAGGGGAAGGAGAAGGGGGGGTATGCATATACGAAATCATAAGGGATTACGACGGTACCCACATAAGAGCCACACCTCTGAGCCCATGCTCATGTGTAGTGCCACGCTGTGAAGGCTAGCGAGAATTCTTGCAATGAATGCGTTCGCACTACTAAATAGTACGATAATTTTTGCATCTGAGACATGATTTATTTTCTTCTTTTTGCTTTGTGCGTCGGCGATAAAAACGTCCCGTTATACGGCTTGTCTCTGTGCTCATTTCTTGATGTTTTACTTGTAGCATTTTGTGATGCAGGCGCTTTTGGCTCGTCTCGCACGAGTGTTTACAACGATGAAAGCTAAGTGTCAGACGCGCGAAGTCACACATGTTTCTGGACAAACCTCTTCATAGCTTGCACAGCGTTGCACCTGATGTACGAAACAGAGTATAGATACATCTGTCAGCATAGGCGTGCACACGAGGGAGACACGGCAGGCGCAGCCCCCCCCCCTCCCCCCCGCATTGTCCCCTAAAGGTCAGTGCGCAAAGTCTGTGCGCACCCATACAGTGCATTGTTAGAGAGGGTGGCGCTGCTATTAAACATTGACTCCAATTCGAAGAGAACCCTCCACACGTGTATGTCCGCCAGACGACACCGGCGATGCCAAGGTGCTTAATGAGAGCTACATAGCACCCTGGGTACACTCAAGGGTGACTACACGGTCTAATACTATTGTTATGGCGTTTATTAGCAGGCACACAGCGAGTATAGACAATGGCGACAGTAACGGCCAAGCACGGACTCCCAGCGTGAGCGGCGTCCTTTTTTGGGTAGCCCCACTAGAGAACACTTGAGAGTTTGACCCACTTCAGTGTTCGGCGGCTTCTCTACAATCACCCCGGGGTCGAAGAGGGAGCCGCCTGGCGACCTAGCAGCTTGTCACTACGAGTGGGTCATAGTAAGCCTTCAGGCGCTCCACGTTGACTATGTCGCGCACACGGCGGCGCATGTCCGAAGATTGTTCAATTGGCTCGATAAGATAGTTGACCGGAGATGTGCGCTCGATCACACGGTAGGGACCTTCATATTTCTGGAGTAGTTTGGAAGAAAGGCCAGCTACAGAGGTCGGGATTGAGAGCCATACAGGGGAACCAGGAAGGAACGTGGGTTTAGAAGTGGCGGAGCCATCACGAATACTCTTCTGCTGCTCTTGCTCATGCGTCGTAAATGTCTTGGCCAGCTCGCGACACTCTTCAGCAAGCCTGGCTGTCTCGGAAATAGGTGCACACTCAGATGGATCCGGCGTGTACGGGAGTATAGTGTCGATGGTGTGTGACGGGTGCCTTCCGTACAGCAAGAAGAAAGGTGAAAAACCGGTCGTGCTCTGAGGGGCAGTGTTGTAGGCGTAGGTGACGAAGGGCAGTATATTATCCCAATTCGTATGGTTGGCGGCGACGTACATCGAAAGCATGTCGCCGAGGGTGCGGTTAAAGCGTTCGGTCAGGCCATTCGTCTGCGGGTGGTAAGCAGTTGTTTTGCGGTGGACAGAATGGCACTCCATGAGAATGGCTTCGACGACTTCTGACAAGAAGACGCGGCCTCGATCGCTGAGAAGCTCCTGAGGTGGACCATGGCGCAGTATAAATCGGTGCGGTAGGAAGGACGCAACATCACGCGCAGTAGCCGCAGGGATAGCGGCGGTTTCGGCGTATCGCGTTAAATGATCTACGGCGACGATGTCCCAGCGGTTACCAGCCGACGTCAGAGGAAGCGGCCCATACAAATCGATACCTATGCGCCCAAACGGACTCTCAGGGCAAGGTAACGGTTGAAGACTGGCTGGCGACATGTGTGCTGACGGTTTGCGGCGTTGACAAGCGAGGCAGGAGCGAACGAACTGCTGCACGTAGCGGTACATCCCGCGCCAGAAGTAGCATTGTCGAATGCGACGGTAGGTTTTGAATACCCCAGAGTGCGCGCATTGCGGATCAGAGTGGAAGGATTCACAGATCGCTGACCGCAGACTGCGGGGTATCACGAGTAACCACTGCCGGCCATCGGCGTCGTAATTGCGTCGGTGTAGAAGGCCGTCACGGATGGCGAAATGGCGAGCTTGACGACGCAAGGCACGCGTGGATGGCGTTGCGGATGGCTCAGCGAGCAAGTCGATGAGCGGGCCGATCGAATTATCCTTTCGCTGTTCGGTAGCGATGATGTCAACATCAATGGCGGAAACTGCAGTCGAGGATACTGAGCAGAGCACATCACCTTCAGGCAGAGGGGAGCGCGAGAGGGCGTCGGCGTCAGCATGCTGGCGTCCGTTGCGGTACAGCACGCGGATGTCGTAGTCTTGTACGCGAAGAGCCCAACGGGCGAGACGGCCTAAGGGATCCTTCAATGATGAAAGCCAGCATAGTGCATGATGGTCGGTGACGACATCGAATGGGCGACCATACAAATAAGGTCGAAACTTTGTAAGAGCCCAGACGATCGCCAGGCACTCTTTCTCCGTGACGGTGTAGTTTTTCTCGGCTCTCGTGAGCGTACGGCTTGCATATGCTACGACATATTCAGGGAATCCGGGTTTGCGCTGCGCCAGGACAGCGCCGAGGCCTACGCCGCTGGCGTCTGTGTGCACCTCCGTCGGGGCCGTAGGGTCGTAGTGGCGTAGAATGGGAGGAGACGTCAGCAAATGGCGGAGCTTCGCGAACGCGTCGTCGCACTCAGACGACCACGAATTGAGGGGCCCGTTACTTCCAAGGAGCTTCGCCAGCGGTGATATAATCGTAGCAAAGTTTCGTATGAAGCGTCGGAAGTATGAGCACAGGCCCATGAAACTACGCAGTTCTTTGACGGATGCAGATTTGGGGAATTCAGCCACGGCCCGAAGCTTGGCTGGGTCAGGAAGAATGCCATCCTTAGACACGACGTACCCTAGGATGGTGAGTTGCCGTGCTGCAAAGCGACACTTCTGCAGATTTAGTTGCAAGCCGGCATTGCTCACACGTGCGAAAACGTCTTTCAGGCGTTGGAGATGCGTGGAGAAATCTGGGGCGAACACAACAACGTCATCGAGGTAACACAAGCACGTGTGCCATTTCAAGTTGCGCAGAACGGTGTCCATCATGCGCTCAAAGGTCGCAGGAGCATTACATAGACCAAACGGCATGACGTTGAATTCGTACAAGCCGTCGGGTGTGATGAACGCAGTCTTCGGTCGAGCGTCATCAGCCATGGGTACTTGCCAGTACCCCGAGCGCAGATCGAGAGAAGAAAAAAATTCGGCTCCGTGAAGGCTGTCAATTGCGTCATCGATGCGCGGCAGTGGGTAAACATCCTTGCGCGTGATCTTATTAAGCCGTCTGTAGTCCACACAGAACCGCACAGAACCATCTTTCTTCGCGACAAGAACAACAGGAGACGCCCATGGACTGTCCGAGGGCCGAATAACGTCGCAACTGAGCATATCATCAACCTGCTCGTTAATTTCCCGACGTTCAGCAGGCGACACGCGGTAGGGACGTTGCCGTAATGGTGGATGGGCCCCAGTGTCGATACGATGTGTAACAGTGGACGCGCGACCGAGAGAACTTCGCCCGACATCGAAAGAAGAATGATATTCTTGCAGCAGGTCCAGAAGCTGGGAACGCTGTACCGACGTAAGAATGTCATCAATGTAGGCGCCAAATACATCAGGAGATGATGAATCATAAGTGGAAACAGCGCTGACGGTACACGAACTGGGACAACTCGAGTCATCAGGTACGTCCAGGACTTGTGCGTTATCCACTGGTTCCACTCTGCCAAGACATTCCCCTCGAACCTAGGTAACAGTGTACGGGGATGGGTTGGTCACAAAAATAGCGGCGTTGCTCTGGGTGATTTGCACGGTCGCGAAAGGTACTAGCAACCATTTTCTTCGGCAAGCACGGTCGAATGGCGAAACGAGCGCAACTGTGTCGGAGAGTCCAGCGCAGTAGACAGGTACACCCATCGCCGAGATTGGAGGCACTATGGTGTCGTCTTTCACGAGAAGCTTACTCAGTTTTGAGGGACTGTCTTCCGGCGTCAAATGCGAGAAGGGTGAGAGTTCAATTTCGGCATGGGCTCAATGGATGACGGCGTCGTTGCGGGAAAGAAAATCCCACCCCAGGATGACGTCATGAGAGCATGCAGGAATGATGATGAATTGGCCGACATACAGAACGTCCTGAACGACAACGCGAGCTGTGCACTCTGCTGAAGGATGGATACGATGTGAAGCGGCAGTACGAAGAGACAACCCAGAAATCGGCGTCGTCACTTTTCGAAGCAAGCGGCAAAAATTTTCGTCCATAACGGATACTGCAGCTCCAGTGTCAATAAGAGCAGACGCATGAACACCGTCCACAAGCACGTCGATGACATTAGATGGGCGGCTCTGAGGGCTTTCACATCGCAATAGCATCGCAGTCCTTGCCTCGGGGACTGCGACGACTAGTTTTCCCGCGCATGAGTAGCCGAACTTGGCCTCATGGGGGACAGGGAACGACGTCGTGGAGACGGCGACCTTCGAGGAGATGGACCAGGGCGAGACGGTGGTGGCATAGACGGTGGTTCGTCGTGATAGGGACGGATGAGGTGGCCAGCACTAGGCAAAGAAATTCGAGCCGGCTGTACACGATGGCAATAACAGGCTACGTGACCAGCGTAACCACAGGCAAAGCAGATGGGCCGGTTGTCGGGTGTGCGCCACCGGTTCGCTTGGGTAGGTCTTGTCCATGACGCAAGAGCCGATGGACGGAACGGTGGCTGGAAAGGCTGCAGGGGGTGCTGGAGCTGAGTCTGAGAGGTCACGTCAACATACGTAGCCGGCATAGCCGCTGCAAAGGATGGAGGTCGTGCGGCAGCTTCGGCGTAAGTCAGTGGGGCGGGCGGTTGAACGACTGGAGGCGGCCTGGCGACCACTTGGGCGTAACTTGGGGCCGCAGGGGCCGGAAGCTGTTGTGGTTGGTACGCAGGCATGACCTCCGCTATTTCCTGCTCAATTGCTCGGCGGATGGGTGGAAGAATAGTAGTGGCCGATTGTTGAGCAGCCGGTGGGTGGGCAAAGTGCAGGAGAGAGAACTGCTGCGCGATTTCCGCACGTATGAAGGACTTGAGGTCTGCCAGCAGTGCCACCTGATCACAGCTCGCATCCAAGCCTGCAAGCCCTGCATCTCGTGGTGTGGAGTGACGGGTCATCGAACGCTGCCGGCGGAGCTCCTCGTAGCTCTGGCACAGCGTGATGACCTTAGCTACTGTGCCTGGGTTTTTGGCAAGCAGCATCGTGAAGGCATCATCGTCATTGCCCTTCATGACGTTCCGGATCTTGTCTGATTCGGACATGCTGTCGTTGGATTTCTTGCACAGGTCCAGGACATCTTCTATGTAACTGGTGAATGACTCACCGGCCTGCTGAGCGCGTTCGCGTAATCGCTGCTCGGCTTGCAGCTTACGAACGGCAGGGCGGCCAAAAACGTTGGTGATAGCGGTCTTGAAATTGGACCAGGTTGCGATATCGGACGCGTGGTTGTTGTACCACAAGCTCGCAACGCCCGCAAGGTAGAACACCAAGTTTGTCAACTTGCCGTCCTCGTCCCATTTGGTGGGGACGCTCACGCGCTCGTAAATAGCGAGCCAGTCCTCCACGTCAGTGCCATCGGCGCCCGTGAAGATGGGTGGATCTCGGATCCTGGGGACACCGGGACAAGGAGGTGGCATGGGAGGAGGCGTTTGCTGAGAGGCGTCGTGGGACATGTAGATTGCAGGGTACGTGAGCGCAGTTCCCAGGGCATCAAAGGGGATCGTAGCACTCTCCACCAATTTGTTACGGCGTTTATTAGCAGGCACACAGCGAGTATAGACAATGGTGACAGTAACGGCCAAGCACGGACTCCCAGCGCGAGCGGCATCCTTTTTTGGGTAGCCCCACTAGAGAACACTCGAGAGTTTGACCCACTTCAGTGTTCGGTGGCTTCTCTACACTATATATATGAACGTACTAGATATACATAATAATAGATATATCGTATAAACATGCAGTGGCGGCGTAAGGTATAGTTACTTGCTAATTTTTCTCATTGTAGAGAATATCGAGTTCGTGTAGCGTAAACTGCGCACGTATTTAAACTTTTACATGCTATCCAAGGTTTATGTCTTTTCTGCAAGATCAGTTGCCGTTCACTGGAAAAAGGATAACACACTATAATCAATGATTTTCGAGTGTAGGATGAACACTCTAAAAAAAGCTGATGTATTACAATTATGCTAGTGTAATTACTACGTGCGTAAATAAATGTGTCAACAAAAATACAGTGCACTGAAAATCACGTGTTGCAATATTTCCGTCTTTCTTATTCCTTCAATGCCATATGTTTTTATTGTAAAAGAGTCGTTGCAGAGTATTGTACCTGCGAAAATGACGTGATGTCTCAGGATGGGGCCGATCGGTAAATATATGGAGCGCTTTTGAAGAAGAGGTTCTATACGAAATGGTTGTTTTATCTTTCATTTACATCTCGAATGCGAAGCATTTCTTAGTGAACTTCGCTGACCTTGAGGGTATCTATCTATCTATCTATCTATCTATCTATCTATCTATCTATCTATCTATCTATCTATCTATCTATCTATCTATCTATCTATCTATCTATCTATCTATCTAGCCGCTTTCGTTTGGGTACTCTCGTGGTCACCCCATTTACTTGGCGTGAACCAAAATTAGCGTGAGAGGGTAACATGGTTTGACAAATACGATGTGCTTGAAAAGATATGAATAATGTCACAATCCCGTCACGTACATCTCCGACGTCCACTACGGAGTTTCTCATAATCATATGGTGGTTTTGGGGCGTTAAACCCCACATATCAATCAACCCTTCCCGCCAGACAGTGACACGTACCGACGGGCGGGTAAGTGCCACTGGTATGCGGGTATGCGCCGCAGGTGATTGACACTTGGTATCTGCTCAGGAACGACGAGAACACACATGGGCAATTTAAAACAGGCGAGTGTTAAGGAATTGCCAACGTCGGTAGCGTCGACCCGACGAGTCCCAGCGGTAATCGAACCCAAGCACTCTGGGTACCAATGAAGCATTTTACCACAGAGCTACGCCAGGTCCCGGAACTACTTTTTAAATGGACGCTAAACTTCGTGAAACATTATTAGTTAGTTCAGTGCTGCCTACTCCTTTAAGTAAACATTACACATGTACTATTTCTATACAGCAGTCACGTCGAGTTACGTCAGATGTGCTTAGTTGCCATGCGCTGAAGTTGATTTATGTAGCAGTGTCCAGGACCAGCATCTTGCGAGCATAGGCGCTTGATATCATCTTCTGGTGTTGCTAATAGGCATGTTCCAGTTGGCGAATTTGCGCAAGTGCAAACAACTTGTTATATAAACATCTGCAACTCTTCAACTAATGTCTCTGTGTGTGACATTTGTACGTTAATTTAGCGTCGTTTCGTGGTGTGTCGCCCAATAGAAAAATTGTAACACGGTCACTTTTCCTCCACATGCTTCGGATAACGTGGATTTCCAGGTACGTGGAATGTGCCAATTTTTTTCTAGCAAGCACGAGCATGCCGGCCTTTGTAAAGAAATCGGAACGCATAACTTTTCTGGGAGCGACACAGTTAGAGAATTCAGTTTGATATGTGAGGTTTAACGTCCCAGAATCACTATATGACTATGAGAGACACCGTAGTGGAGGGCTCCGTAAATTTCGACCACCTGGGGTACATTAACGTCCACCTAAATCTGAGCATATGGGCCTACAACCATTCCGCCGCCATCGAAAATGCAGCCGCTGCAGCCGGGATTCGATCCCGCGACCTCCGGGTCAGCAGCCGAGTACCTTAGCCACTAGATCACCGCGGTGGTGCTACAGAATCCAGTTTTGTTCTATGATTCTGCTATATCAGCAGAATTACACTTATTTCTTCTAAGAAGTTGTGGGTTTTACTTAAATTGACTTACAGGCACCATAAGTTTGCCGTTTAGGTTGCCGCAACAGTTTTTCAAAAAATAAATTGACATAACTTACGTACCCTAATAATCAACGTTGTGCGAAGCATGTGTAGAGAAGGTGACCATGTTGCAATTTTTATGTTACTACACGTCAAGAAATCACGCTACATATATGTACAAATCTCGCACGCGCGGACACATGTTGCAGATGTTTGTATAATCAGTTTTTTCGCACTTGCGCGCTGATATCGACGGAGAACATGAGTATTAGCAACACCAGAAGCGACAAGCTGATATGAAGCGCTGGTTCTCGCGAGGATGGCACCCCTGAACGCTCTTACAAAAATCGACTTCAGTGCATGGCATCTATCTACAATTGGCGTTAAGCCGACGTCATGACTGTAACGTAGAAGTACATACGTAATCATTATATAATTGGATAGCCAGCACGGCAACCATAATTAACGTTTCATGAACATTAGGTTCTACTTGAAAAGCAGTTCTGAGACCTGGCATAGCTTTGTGGAAGAATGCTTGATTTCCATGTCAAATGCTTGGGTTCAATTCCTGCTGAGACCTTAACATTTAATTTTGCATTCGTCAGATTGGCGTTGCCGATGTCAAGTTTTTCTTGACGCTCACGTGTTAAAACTGCTCCTGTGTGTTCTAATTGTTCCTGTGTAGATTCCAAGTATCGATCGTTTGTGGCTCATGCACGCATACCAGTGGCACATACCCGCCCAAAGGTTTGTGCCACTCTCTAGTGGAAGCTGTTTGATGGCTAACGCGACGTGATTATAAAAGTATTCATGTCTTGACTATCACGTCATATTCTTAAGATTATCTTATCCCCCTATACTAGTTTTGGTTCACGCAATCACGAGAGCACCCAGATGTAAGCGGCTAGATAGATATATAGATAGATAGATAGATAGATAGATAGATAGATAGATAGATAGATAGATAGATAGATAGATAGATAGATAGATAGATAGATATACACCATAAGTGATTGCTGTACGCAAAGAAATGCTTCGCATCGAAAATATTCGTCAGTGCTGCATTGTATGTATCAGCAATACTTTTTTTTTTCATGTGGTCATTCTCATGGGCGTCGAAGTCAGGTTATTCTTCGTTGACCTTACTCTAAAATTCTCGGCAATTACAAGATTTGAGAACGTAAAACAAAAATACAGATGTAGAAGTGACATCTGTGTGACAATATTTCTGCGAATCAGTGGGCCAGTTTCTTGAAGTCGTGAAGCGACAAGAGGATGTACCAGAGTGGACTGTGAGCATCGAACCATTGGTACGAATGCCAAAGCATTGATCAACAGTCAGCTCAGAGCGGACGGTTTTTGATTGTATTTTGTGGTACTTTTGTATTTTGTTGAGTATGTGAAATCTGAACAGTTCTTATATGCAAGGCAAGAAAGCAAAAAAAAACATCCTGTCCCCTTTGAAGCGGTATTACATACTTATCACTCTTACAGCATCCGAGCGTCCTTTCTTTCACAATTTTGAACCTTACAGGCATGAAAAAAAGTCATAGTAACGCACAAAACACGAGCCACTGAGCCACGAACAGATGCACATTGCTGAAAAAGTGGCAGGGAACGCTGGTTCGGCGAACGCGTGACGAACGTGCAATTTTCCGGCGTACCAAAACCATTTGACACTTGATGACACCGCCCCCCCCCCCCCCCCTGCTGACGTGGTGCGAGTGGAAAGGCTTCATTACTGAGCCCTCCTCATTTTACGGTTGGTGTTTGTTACGCGTGGCGACTAGACTTACCTTGTGAGGCAATTTATGAAGCCAGGGAGATATAATTCATACCTGGGTTACTCCATTCGTTATGTTTAATTGCGTCACTTTCGGCGAACGTTTGAACTCACACAAAACAGCTTGATTTTTTATTTATTAGATGGAGAAACCACCTAAAAACGCCTGTGAGATTTATGATTCATTGAAAATATTTTGTTTGAAACACTGAGTGGAGAAGTTGGTGAGCACAAATAGATACACAAGGCACAATATGCATCTACTAATTTGCAATACTCATTGATAGTTAGCCTCTAAAAGAAAGAAAGCGAGTTTTTATGAAACAGGGCCGCAGAAAAATTAGCTATATTCAATGCTGTCTCGTAGGTTTCATAATAAATATAAAAGAATTTTCTCTTCATAGAATCACAGAGAGGGACCTGCTGCTTTATTATATAGCAGTTCAGAGTATCAGCTTGTACAGTTTTGTCGCTTCATTGGTAATGCGTGACCAAGTACAGCCGTAACTGCCCCATCTACACAATAATAATTCATCAAGTTTTCGTCAGAGCACTAAGTGACTTCGCATGTAAAATAGGTCAAATGTAGTCTACATAAACACTAAATATGATGGTTCTGCTATGTAAAAAAATATTCTTGCACAAGCCTCCGTTATTTTGCCCATTTTATTGGAACGTGAATAAAGTACTAATTAGTTTATGTCCAATGTCTTTTAATATAAACCTTTATTGACACTTTGTGTAAAGGCACAGTAAATTCCAATTTGTTGCGTTGAATAGTTTCGTCTTACTCGCAGTACAATGGAGGCTTGTACAGCGAAAATGCTTTTGTCGCTCCCACTATTTTCACTGCTACTAGGTAACGATTCCAAACAGGCATTAAAATCAAATGTCATTGAAAATAGAAGATAATAAGCTTTCTGACGAAGCCCGGTTCAGTTTTCTGTGTGAAGCGCAGCGAGCCCAGTGCATCCGCAAACAATGCGTCAAAGGTGGAGTGGTTGCGGCCGGAGTGGGCCCACCACCTTAATTGGTTCGTTGGATTTTTTTTTTCACGATACAGTTTTGTGTGTCCATTGGCAATGTATAGGGTGATTTATGAAATGCTAATTAAATCACAACCTTAAGTTATTCGCTAAGTGCACTCTAGGGGCATGTACGGTAGGAAACTTGTCTTTACTTTCGCAAATTCGTGGGATTATGCTGGGTGGAGTTATTTTTTCCAGGAGAGCTTTCCCAAACCGATAGTGACGGAGAGCAGCATTATAGGGGTAAAAGAATCACCTATCGGTAAATTGATGAGAAAGTGGACGTCGATCATAGCACCTCAGCAAGAGTCTGCAGATGTGATGTACATTAAGATGTACAGCATCAAGGTTTGTACGCCACGTGGTGTAAAAAACGTACTAATAGCGATGTCCCGAATTGCTGGGTATGGTCTATTTGTATTCACTAACGTTGGACCTAATAAAGGAAAACGTGCCGTTGGTCGATACCGCTTACTTTATTCCCGTCTGCGAATAAGTGCACCAAATTGTTAGGCCCGTGTATATACATGTCTTTGAATACTAGTGGGTATATAAATTACAGTGCCATTTCTTTGCCCTTGTGCAGGCGAACCTCCTTTGCACTGTGCCATGAAGCCTCCTTGCGAATGCCGTTTCGAGACAAGGCAAAGGAGTTGGAGACAACGTAATTACGAGATTGATGTGTATTATTATGATATCAAAGAAAAAATATGCAAGTCATTCCAATATTGTGGACCACCACTACCACTAGAATCAAATATGTTCACAAGCTATACGTTATGCATTATGGAATGCGAGTAAGTTTTTTTTTCCTCTGTGTAAGTGCAAACTGAAAATTGCAAAGAAAAGTGTCCCGATTTGCAAGATGTACACAAGTGAAAACATTGATAGATAGCAGTTGTTATACGTTGCAGTAGTGAACATACAAAATCTACGAGACAAATACAAAATTAACAAATAATGCTATCACCGTAAGGTAGCTGTCGTCTCCACACGCGAGCTCTTTAATATATGTAAAAGTTACCTTGAAATCAGGAATGAACAAATATTTTGTGATCTGTTATTGTCAATTTTAGGCCAGATTTTTATTTAAAAAATTTCGGCAGATCCTACGCACCTCGGAATCGACGTTATGCGAAGCATTCGGAGGGAAGGTTACCGCGTTGAAATTTTTTATTGAGCGACACGTCATGAAATGATGCTAGGTATATGTACAAATATTGCACGCATAGACACATGTTGAGGATTTGCTCACGTTTATATAACCAGTTGTTTGCACTTTCGCAACAATGCCAACTGGAACATAGCAACACCAGAAGCTGATATGAACGCTGATTCTCGCGAAGATGCTGGCCATGGACACTACTACATAAATCAACTTCAGTGCATGACAACTTACCACAACTGACATTAACCCGACGTGATGGCTGTATCAAATATATGCATAGTTAATGCTTATAAAATTAATTAGGCAGCACTGCAACCACTATTGACGTTTTATGAAGATTAGCGCCTATGTGAAAAGTAGTTTTGAGACCTGGCGTAGATCTGTGGGAAAACGCTTCATTGCCCCACAGAATGCTTCGGTTCTATTCCAGCTAGGACCCTCACATTTGTTCTTTGCATTCGTCGGTCGCCATTTCTGATGTGGGGTATTTCTAAACACTCGCACGTTAAAATTACCCGTGCGTGTTCTCGTCAATCCTAGGTAGATGCTAAGTGTCAATCTTCTGTGGCACATATCCGTTCACCAGCGGCCCATACCCACCCATGGGTATGTGCCACTGTCTGGTGGCGAGTGTTTGACGATGTATGCGACGGGATTGTGATATTATTCATGTCTTAACCAGTGCATCATATTCGTCGAACCATCTTAACCTCCCACAATAATTTTGATTCACGCTCAGTCAAGGGGGTGACCACAGATAGATAGATAGATAGATAGATAGATAGATAGATAGATAGATAGATAGATAGATAGATAGATAGATAGATAGATAGATAGATAGATAGATAGATAGATAGATAGATAGATAGATAGATAGATAGATAGATAGATAGATAGATAGATAGATAGATAGATAGATAGATAGATAGATAGATAGATAGATAGATAGATAGATAGATAGATAGATAGATAGATAGATAGATAGATAGATAGATAGATAGATAGATAGATAGATAGATAGATAGATAGATAGATAGATAGATAGATAGATAGATAGATAAGATAGATATAGATAGATAGATAGATAGATAGATAGATAGATAGACGCCAGAAGTGCTTGCAGTAGTGCTTGCAGGCAAAAGAAATGCTTCGCATTTAAAACGTCCTGCAGATGACAGCGGCGGCACAATGGAGGGTACTACAGCGCCTTGAGCTTGGCACACTGAACCGACATCCTTGCCTTCCGAAGCTGTATTTCCGCAATGGTAGCAGTGACCCCACAAAAGCCCAAGTAAGGTCCGAAGTATTTCTCTGTGCTGCGATAGTGTATACAGTAGCAACTATCACAATCCACCTGTAAAGCTCTGTCTGTTCCCGGACAGGTCAACAAACGAGAAAGTGCACAAGCGTGGATCGCCGCAGTCAAAAGAATAAAGGGAACTCTAGTGCTGTCTCACCTTCCGTTTAAATTGTCTCCATTCTTCGCTCAAAATTGTTTGTTTCGTCTACCCGAATCAAAACGCAACGCTGTCCATGCAAATAATGCATTGCCGATTGCTCCCTGTCTCCTCGAATTGTGAAAGTCCAGTTACTGTTGTGTGCTGAAGCAACCTTGTGTTTTGATTTCTCGTGTTTGTGAGACGTAGCAGTCGTTGTATATAGCGTTGTGTTGTTGGTATTGTAAATGAACTCCACACGTTGTCAAAAACTGCCTGACTGCAATTCGCGCGTCGGGAAGGCTGCATCATCCTGCCAGAGTGGATGTCTGTTCAATTTCATCAAGCCTTGACATAGTTTTGCTGATTTGTTCTACTTCTGTCGCTTCATTATGATGGCATTTATTCGAGCCGCTGAATCTACCTGGTACTTATTACATGAATTTTAATTGTCTCTTCCAGAGATATTGCGGTTTTCTTTCACGCGTGTGCGCTTATGTGACGCTCAGTACAGTGCTTTAAATATGCGTTTACGTGAGCGCTAATTGTGCGAGCTGGTCGCGCACCTGCTATCACATCGTGCCTGACTTTCGGCGTGCACCTCTCACGCTAACCCGCGTTCAGGGAGCAGCTCCTATACACTCGTAAAGTCGACATTCTCATTAAAAGCGAGTGCAAGAACCTAAAAAAAGAGAAAAGAAAAAAAAACGGGGCGAGCAGTTTAGCTTCGCAATGGTAAAATCTAAGCTAGGTGCCTCGCGACTCAATCAGTGGGTGATGATAGCGCCAAAGAGGGCAATAATTTTACCTTATGAGGCTTTTTAGTGTCATGGCCATGTAATCTTTGTTCTTTCTTGCTGTTTTGCTCGCAGAAAAGCTTAGTTAACGACAGTGTGCGTCGCCTACTGACGGCATGCACATCAAAACCAGAATCATACGGTTTTCACAGCCGACAACGTAGAATATCGATCGAGTGCGGGACTACATTTGGCAGTGCATATAAATGATTAGGAATTTTGAAAGTGTGACAAAATGGAGCTTACCATGGCCATCGCACACGGCAATGTCGTGAACTTCGGAAATGTATTTCGCGTCAAGTCGGCCGTCGCTGTCGGCCGTTCAGAATCGTAAACGTAATGAACGAACGTTTCTTATTCGATGACATTTCATTTTCGAAGTGCGCATCTTTCTGGGAGATCTCTTTATAGCGCCCCATTGCGTTGCGCTGCTAGTGCAGCACAAGAGTTCTGCATGTGCACGGAGGCGAGCGGCAGCACGGCGGGGAGAAGGGAAAACGCGCAACGTATATCCTCAGTTTCAATTTTCTTGCCAAGGGTGGCACGGCAGGGCCAGAATCGCAGTACCACTAAGCGATGTTAGTGGAGGCTATAGTAATGGTTACCTATTACAGGAAACATACCTTCTGAACCCGGCAACCTCTCATAGACGTGCATAAAATGGCATGAATCCATTCCCTAGTTTAAAGTTCAGTGTGTGTATTTTTGCAGAAAGTTAACAGATCGCACGTTATAGGGTGCCAATTATAGGTGTTTTAAACGCAATTTTTAATCTCATCTGCTCACCTAACTTTCTGTCTCCCCCGAACCCGCTTGAATTCTCTGGAAATCCAGTTAGTTACCCTTAACGACCAGCGGTTATCCTGTCTAGGTGCTACATGCCCGCCTCATGTCAATTTCCTCTCCTTGATTTCAATTATTATATCCTTAACCCTCGTTTTTTCCCTAATCCACTGTGCTCTCTCCTTGTCTCTTACAGTTACACCTACCATTTTTCTTTCCATTGCTCGTTGTGTCGTCCTTAATTTAAGCTGAACCCTGCTTGTAAGTCTCCACGTTTCTGCTCTCTAGCTAAGTACCGGCAAGATGCAGCTGTTATGTACCTTCCTCTTGAGGGATAGTGGCAATATACCTGTTATGACTTGAGAGTCCTTGCCACATGTGCTCCACCACATTCTTATTCTTCTAGTTTTTTTAATCTAGTGGTTTGGCTCCGCAGTTATTACTTGCCCTAAGCAGACATAGTCTTTTACAAATGGAAGTGCACTATTTCCTATCTCGAAGCGCTGCTCTCTTCCGAGGTGTTCCAAAGTGGAGTAATATATGCGCACATTATTTGACAAGTGATTGCGGCGCTAGATTTGTAGAATAGGAAAATAGCGTGGGTGCCTTATCGAGGAGGTTCTTGAATCTTTTTTTTTGTATTGAACCACAGCCCGCTGGAACACAACAAACTTGGTTTTACATTTTTTCTGTCTGATAGGTACAAAAAAATTAAAATACTAAAGAACTTTGTCTAAACAACGCCTTTCTTCCTGTCTTTTCCAGGGGATTTCCTTTTAGCAATGCCGAGTAACACATGGGGTACGGTTATTGCGCAAAGGCCCTGCAGGAATGCAGCTGTGAAACCATGTGCCAAATGTGCAAGCATATATCCGGTGCACCTCAACCACATATACACCCAGGCGATTCCCTGACGCTGCCTGTATTCTATGTAATCACAAAGAACGCTACCGAAAGTCTGCGTGTTCTGAACAGGCAAGCGCTTTCGCTCTATTTTGAGAACACTGTGCCGAACGAGATTAAAGACCTACGGCTTAATACGAGAAGAAACATCCTGGCTGTAGATGTGCGGCACCCGAGCGCGCTGAGCACGCTGCAACAAGTAACACAACTGGGAAACATTGAAGTTAGGTCCATCATACCAGCCGATGGTGTGACCACATCAGGAGTCATTTACGACATTAACACGGAAATACCAAACGCAGACCTTCCAATACTTATAAAACCAGCGAGTCAAGACAACGTCATTGTCAGCGTTGGACGGCTTGGAAACACACGCTGTGTGAGAGTAACGTTCAAAGGTGACTGTCTTCCCGCATACGTGATGGTTGGCCACTTTCGTCAACAAGTTCGACCGTTCATTCCTAAACCCGTGCAATGCTTCAATTGTCAGAAGATCGGCCATGTAAAGGGTGTTTGCAGGAGCTCCGCAGCGTGCCCCCGGTGCGCCGAACCACACGCGGAAGACAACTGTAGCGCTACCACACTGAAGTGTCCTAACTGTCAGGGTGCTCACAAGGCTTCTTCGAAAGAATGTCCTCACATAAAAAAGGAATTTTCTATTCTGAGGCAAATGGTACGAGACAGCTCCACCCACAAAGAAGCTGCCGAGAAAATCCGGCGAAGACGACGTCGCCGTCGAAGGTCTTCACGTCGGAGAGCGCCAACCTCAGGCGATAAGTCGACGCATCAGGAAAGATCGCCAGCTTCAGTTTACAGCACGGCAAACACAGACGTTGTAAAAGAGCAAAGGGGCAGACCAGTCTCTACAGAAGAGTGGCCTCCACTTACGTGTACACAACGCTCAGAAGAGCCGCAGCAGAAGCCGTCTTCTTCGGAGCAAGCTGCTGTAATGGAGAACTTGCGGAACACAGATCAGCAATTAATAGCTCTTTTGCGACCATTAATTAACGCCATCCGCTTGTTGTTAAGCAACTTGCACACACCGTCAGCAAGAAGTGCATTGCAATTACTGGACGCTTTGAGTCCAGTACTCGCAGCGCTTGAGTAAATAATGGCTCACCAGCCACCGTCTTTCAAAGAAGAGGTCCGAAAAGCAGCGATTATTCAATGGAATGTCCGGGGACTGAGGTCACGCATCGCCGATTTCCGTCGGTTCGTGTACACCAATAAGTTCCCCATCATTGTCATCAGCGAGCCAAATTTGCAAAAAGAAATCAGACTTTCTGGTTATGAGTCATTCATGTCGTCTACAACTGTGGACAATAGCAAAGTTCTGATGTTTATTCGCCGCGACCTCACCTACATTCATCATCCGGTGTCACCCCACGACGACAATCAATATATAAGTATAACAGTGAAAAGGAGACTTACCATCACGGTTGTGGGTGCCTACCTCTCTCCGTCAAGTCGTTTGGACCATACAAGACTACAAGGTATCCTGTCAGCAACTTCTCACCCATGCATTATAATTGGCGACTTCAACGCCCATCATACAATCTGGGGAAGTTCGAAGACTAATGTTAAAGGGAGAAAGTTGGTGTCCTTCGCCTCCGACAACCAACTTTTTTTGCTAAATGATGGCAGTCCAACGTTCCTACGTGGTTCAAGGTATAGCAGCTGCCTTGACCTGGCCTTTGTCTCACGAGGCCTCGTCAAGCATGCTGAGTGGTTTCCAGACATAGAAACGCATGGAAGTGACCACATTCCCACTTACGTGAAAATCTAGGGATGGTCCCATGCTAAGATACGCGACAGTGTTCAGAGAGTGGACTGGTTGAAATTCTAGTCTCGCATGGAAGAGCAATGTGAAGCAAACATATCCCTCGACCTAGAGGAGATAATTAAAAGCACAATACACGATACTACATGTACCCTCACCTGCTCTCCCAAAGTAACGGAATTTGACATCGAGCTGGAACGACTTCGAGCAATCCGACGGCGTGCTGAACGAAGATACCGACGCACGGAGGCAATAGAAGACTTACGGATTGCTCGACGTATACAAAAGAAGATTCAGCGCCGGATAAATAAACTCGAGACACAACGTTGGACTGCTTTTTGTGAGTCACTTCACCCACGAAAACCTTTATCTCAATTGTGGAAGACGGTACGAGGTCTCCGCACAAAACCCACTCAGTGGTCACCATTCAGGGCTCTCGCACTTTTTGAACAGAGACGCAGCATTGACGTGGCAGAAGACTTCTGCGCCAGAGTATCTGGGCCACTCGCAGTGCCCAATAGCCTATTGCCCTCGACTAACTCTCCACAAACACTGGATTCTCGCATGGATATGCCTTTTTCTATCGTGGAGCTCAGAGCAGCACTAGCTTTGTGTGGACGCACGTCGGCACCAGGGCCCGATAGAATTTCTTATAGGGCCTTGTGTCATCTGGGTGAACGCGCGAGAATCCTCCTTTTGGAGTTGTACAACAAATCCTGGCAAGATGGAACGCTCCCGACAAGCTGGAAGACAAGTCGCCTAGTTCCACTTCTGAAGCCAGGCAAGTCACCGTTGGACCTTTCATCTTATCGTCCGATCGCATTGGCCAGTTGTGTAGGCAAAGTTATGGAGAGGATAATCCTGGGACGCCTGGAGTGGTTCTTGGAGTGTAACAACATCTACCCAGATGCCATGGCAGGATTTCGGCGTGGTCGAGCATCGATTGACAACGTAGTTGACCTGGTCACTTATGTCCAACACGAGAAAGGCCATAAGCGTCTCTGCACATCTTTGTTCCTAGACGTCAAAGGGGCGTATGACAATGTTACGCATGAAGCTGTTCTCACCGCCGTCGAAGATATAGGAGTAGGTGGTCGGATGTATCGCTGGATACGTAGTTATTTGTCAATGCGATCGTTCTTTGTGAGCACTGAAGACGGTCCAACCTCTCCACATTACAGCCACCGTGGCGTCCCCCAGGGTGGCGTACTCAGCCCTGTGCTGTTCAATCTTACGTTAATTGCTCTCACTGAGCATCTGCCAAGCACGGTCAGGCTATCAATGTACGCAGATGACATCTGGATTTTGTGCATCGGCTGTAACACGCCTGCAGTTACGAGGAAGAATTCAAAAAGCTGCCACTGAAACATTACACTACCTCCGAAATCGAGGCTTGGAAATTTCTTCCGAGAAATGCACCCTCGTAGCTTTTACACGAAAGCCTATGGATAAGTACACTATAAACATCAAAGGTCAAACTGTGCCATACGTTCGATCGCACAAGTTTTTGGGCGTCATAATTGACAGGAATCTATCATGGAGCGATCACGTTTCGTACATGAAGAAACGGTTAATGGACATCTGTAATATACTGAAGTTCTTTGCAGGGAAGACTTGGGGAATGTCTCCCAGTGCAATGCTACAGCTGTACAGAGTACTTTTTCTCGGTTTCCTGCGGTACAGTTTACCGGCATTGACCAGTGCAAGCAAAACAAGCCTTCGAACGCTACAGAGTGTTCAATCCCAGGCACTCCGGATTTTCCTCGGCTTGCCTCGTAGTGCGTCAACAATGGCTACTATAGCTATCGCCGGTGACCACCTCATCACGACACATATCGACGTTGAGGCACTCCGGACACATATAAGGCATATTGCTCGGACACCCTGCCACCACCTAGCCTCTTTACCAGCAGACAGACCACGTTCGTCGTTTAGCCAAACGGTCACCACATACCGCGATTTTTCGCCAACATGCTTCACACCCGCCGCCAGGCCTTTGACTCCTCCCTGGTGCCTGGCTCAGGCTAATAGCAGGCTAACTATACCTGGCATCAAGAGAAAAGCAGATATGTCGTCACCTGCTCTTAGACAGCTTGCTCTGCTCTTGTTATACGAAACGTATCAAGGCTGTATACACGTATACACCGACGGCTCTGTTTTACAGAAGAGTTCGACGGCATCATTTGTTATACCGATAAAAGACACGACAAGAAAATTCAAGACCTCCCACCTTACGACATCAACGGGAGCAGAGCTCACAGCTCTTCGTGCCGTATTGCAATTTATCAGCGATCAACAGCCACAAAATGGACAATTTTCAGTGACTCAAAGGCAGCGCTGCAATCCCTTCTATCCCCTTTACGCCACGGCCCGTACGAACAGCTGGTATTTGAGATTGCAGAAAAGACTCACCAATTCATTGAGGAAGGACATGAAATAGCCTTTCAATGGCTGCCAAGTCATTGTGGAATAATTCGCAACGAACGGGCCGATCGAGCTGCGCGTTCTGCCCATACTGAAAGCGATGAAATATCAATTCCGCTTTCCAGAACTTACGCTGCACGGAAACTCCGCATGCTCGCTCGCAAGCGCACCACGTCACAATGGAATGAGTCATATTTTTTCCATGCACGGTTAGGTACTTTAGACCCAACTCTCAGTCTTCGAATTCCTCCGGAATTACGCCGACGAGACGCTACTATGCTGTGTAGATTATGGTTGGGCGTCGCATTTACCAATGCGTACGCGTTCCGCATAGGAATGGCTGACACTGCTGCATGCAACCATTGTGGCAGTGATGAAACAACAACAACTTGGCACATTCTGTGTGAATGCCCACAATACTGCTCGCAGAGACAGTTACTCTGCAATACACTAGATGAACTGGACAATCAGCCTCTTTCGGAAGAAAGACTACTGCGCTGCCGACAGGACTTTATGTCGCAGAAAAAGGCTGTGAAGGCGCTCATGCGCTTCTTGCGTTCAACCGGCCTGTCCAAACGACTGTGATTGGAACTCCCTGAATGTGTGCGCATGTGCTTTTTTTTAATTTATTTTATATCTCTCTATAGCTATCCTCTTTCCAACCCTTTTCCCCACCCCCGTACAGGGTAGCAAACCAGTTCGTCTAGGTTAACCTCCCTGTCTCTTCCTTTTAATTATTTCTCTCTCTCTTGAAAGTGTGACAAAATGGAGCTTACCATGGCGTATACCGTCGTACATGGCAATGTCGTGAACTTCGCAAATGTATTTCGCGTCAAGTCGGCCGTCGCTGTCGGCCGTTCAGAATCGTAAACGTAATGAACGAACTTTTCTTATTCGATTACATTTCATTTTCGAAGTGCGTTTCTTTCTGGGAGATCTCTTTATAGCGCCCCATTGCGTTGCGCTGCTAGTGCAGCACGAGAGCTCTGCATGTGCACGGAGGCGAGCGGCAATGAGGCGGAGAGAAAGGAAAACGCGCAACATATATTCTCAGTTTCTATTTTCCTGCCAAAGATGACGCTGCCGGTCCAGAATCGCAGTACCACTAAGCGATGCTCATGGAAGCTATAGTAATGGTTACCTATTACAGGAAGCATACTTCGGAACCCGGCAACCTTTCATAGACGTGCATAAAATGGCATGAATCCATTCCCAAGTTTAAAGTGCACTGTGTGTATTTTTGCAGAAAGTCAACAGATCGCACGTTATAAGGCGCCAATTATAGGTGTCTTAAACACAATTTTTAATCTCATCTGCTCACCTAACTTTCTGTCTCCGCCGAACCCGCTTGACTTCTCTGGGAATCCAGTTAGTTACTTTTAATGACCAGCGGTTATCCTGTCTAGGCGCTACATGCCCTGCCCATCTCCATTTCCTCTTCTTGATTTCAATTAATATAACTTTAACCCCCGTTTGTTCCCTAATCCACTGTGCTCCCTTCTTGTCTGTTAAAGTTACCCCTACCAATATTCTTTCCATTGCTCGCTGTGTCATCCTTAATTTAAGCTGAACCATTTTTGTAAGTCTCCAGGTTTCTGCTCCATAGCTAAGTACGGGCAAGATGCAGCTGTTATGTACCTTCATCTTGAGTGATAGGGCAATCTACCTGCCATGATTTGAGAGTGCTTGCCAAATGTGCTCCACCCCATTTTTATCCTTCTAGTTTCTTCAATCTCGTGGTTCGGCTCCGTGGTTATTACTCGCCCTAAGTAGACATAGTCCTTTACAACTTGAAGTGCACTGCCCCGCCACGGTGGTCTAGTGGCTAAGGTACTCTGCTGCTGACCCGCAGGCCGCGGGATCAAATCCCGGCTGTGGCGGTTGCATTTCCAATGGAGGCGGAAATGTTGTAGGCCCATGTACTCAGATTTGAGAGCACCTTAAAGAACCCCAGGTGGTCGAAACTTTCGGAGCCCTCCACTACGGCGTCTCTCATAATCATATAGTGGTTTTGGGACGTTAAACCCCACAAATCAATCAATCAACTTGAAGTGCACTATTACCTATCTCGAAGCGCTGCTCTCTTCCGAGGTGTTCCGAGGTGGAGTGATATATGCGCACATTATTTGACAAGTGATTGCGGCACTAAAGATGGAGAATAGGAAAGTAGCGTGGGTGTTTTATCGAGGAGGTTCTTGAATTTTTTCGGTATTGAAACACAGCCCGCTGGAACACAACAAACTTGGTTTCACATTTTTTCTGTCCAGTAGGTACAAAAAATTAAAATACTAGAGCACTTTGTCTAAACAACACCTTTATTCCTGTCTTTTCCAGGGGATTTCCTTTTAGCAATGCCGAGTAACACATAGGGTACAGTTATTGCGCAAAGGCCCTGCAGGAATGCAGCTGTGAAACCATGTGCCAAATGTGCAAGCATATATCCGGTGCACCTCAACCACATATACACCCAGGCGATTCCCTGACGCTGCCTGTATTCTATGTAATCACAAATACGCAGACATGGAACACACACTACATGGTTTTTCGATCACCGAAACCCGGACCTCCATGAGACGCGTTGACTCGACGCTCTGGCTAGCTCAGAACTTGAAAAACAAGCACAAACGTTTGGTAGAGTTGGTAATTCATCTCACATGAGTTGCGCTAAAACTTGAACTGCAAAATTTTGGCCAGACGGAGCGTTGTAATATTATTATGACTATGGAATTCAAAGATTTTCTAAAAAGACAACCATGCTCGAGACAGAGAGAGAGAGAGAGAATAAAATTAGGGAAAGGCAGGGAGGTTAACCAGAAGTCGGAGCATCCGGTTTGCTATACTACACTAAGAGAAGGGAGAACGGGGAATAAAAGTTGGAAAGAAAGCGAAGAGCGAAATAGACGCGCGAAAGAGAATGTGGCTGCGCAAACTCGTTTGATAATACCATAGTCAGGGATGTTCCGTTAATAGAATTCTCCCTTTTTGGGAAAATTTTCGCCTGTAATTTTGAGCCGAAGAGAAAGAGGGAATTTTCCTGACACTGCAAGGGAATTTACGGAATGATTAAATTCTTTATCACGACCGATAATTAGCGGTCACAATGTGCCTTCATCTGCTGTATTCCGTTCTGGCGCATGCACCACACAAGCATAGCCTTTGAGATTTGTTTGTGATATTTAGGCGGAGCGACTTGTAGTTTACTGTTTGTGTTAGACCTCAAGCTTACAATGCGCAGTGTACTAACAGTATACAAATAAAGTCATGTTTTTGTTATGCGGCAGTGGAGGGGCTAGTCAAGTCGTCAAGAGTTGCCAGTACATGAGACACGTGTATTTATTCTATGTGTGCACGTGTATGGGGGCAAAAATTAGTACCATTGTGCAGGAAATTACGCGGGGAATTTTTTCAACGTTTGCATGGAAAAATTCCTGAAATAGGTAATTTTTATGTTTTTGAATAGGAATTTTTCGGCGTAGTACGGAACATCACTGAGTCGGTAGTGAACGATAGATTCATGGACAGGGTAGTACGGGAAATCGAAGAAACGTATTTTCACCAACAAAGCTTGTGATTCATGTGTCGCGAAACGCTCGGTTGTGTTACTTGCCGCTGAGGTAGCTTTAGCGGAAGCGCATCACAAATAGAATCTATCTGCTCATCCAATCATTCGTTTTAATGTGCGCGCTCTCGTAACTGCTTATATATGTATGTTTATCCAATAAAGTTTCAGTTGTTATTACGCGGTGTGTCCGGGTGTCTTAACTCAGTAAGTTGAAGCACGAGTTTGCACTATTCAGAGGGCCCGGGAAGCGGCGTAAATGCTAATACTTACCGTGACCATCCGGGCAGCCTAGGCACGGCCGATTATCTGCAGGTTTTAAATAAAGCTTTGCCCATAACTATACATATCACATGTACAGAAAAAAAACTATTCTTATGGTGAACTGCAGTGAACTTGCTAACAGCTCTGCATCTTGTAGACATTATGAAAAATCACGTGTCTGAATCACTGGAGACATACTACGCCACGCCTTTCATGGCCACAATTACAGGACTCCTGTTTCGTGTTAATCTCGACATTCAGCACTTTATTATTAATAAATACTATTTCCATCGCACCACCTCACCACAGCACTTGCCAAGAGGCACCATGCAAACGTTTTTTTCTGGTCAGTACAGACGCACCCGTAAAAAACTGTATTTGACATGGGTTCTTAAACTGGGTTCCGTGGAACCCTGGTCTTCAGTGAAGGACTTTTTAGGGTTCTTGAGGGACGAGCAACCCTTTTCGTTTTACCCACATTAGCAACTTAATTCACGTATTCGGCATTTCCTCTTTCTGCTGTTCCTTCCTTCGAATTTAAGTTTAATATAACTTCCGATGCATTTTATATAAGAAACAAATAGCCTTGCTAAAAAAAAAAACACACGCTTAAAACCAAAACCATTGTTGTCAGTTAAAATAGAGAAAATGTTCCTAGGAGGCATAATTAAAAACTGATATTTTTGGTGACATTAAAACTATGATGAATATAATAGAAGGTGAATTCTTTATTATCAAAGCCCTGTCTGTATAGCCATGAGGCTTTGAGATAAGGGTCTCTGACACATCCATTGCTCATTGGTTTGTAGCTGAATGATTCCCTATATTGGAATGAGGAAGGACTCGTCAACAAGTTAGTTTTCATGTATCTCAAGCCCTATCAAAACAGTGGTATACGCCTAGTTACCGGTGCCTGCGGCACGTAGCACATGCCCCAAATTTCACTCAATGATTAAAGAATATTCTTTGGACCACACAAAGCACGTTCGACGTTTACGTACGGTGTCAGAGTCGTTTATGACCTCTGTGCATTTTTCGTAATTTCAACAAGCCCTGTGACAAGCGACTATACTGCACGAGCCCTCTAAATATACAGTGCGAGGCATACATTGTTAGTTTGAAGCAACTATTTTTTTATTGTAATGTCCCTAATTTGGCTGAAAGACGCACTTCGGTGATCCTTGTGGCCTTCCTATAGTAACTTTGTTTCAGGGCGGCATATGTTTGACCTCTTTAATCTTCCAGCTCTCAGTGTCTTGAACATTCCCACAGAAAAAGCATTCCCCAGTCACTGAGACTAGACTGTTGAAATATATTTCACGAAACGCCCAATTTTCTGATCCATGCAATCTCCGACGACAGCTTGACATTTTGTCTTATAGAAAGGGCCTATTTTGAATAAAACAAAATTGAACGACGCCTCTATACAAAGCCTACGTTTAGATTTGCTTTGCATGGTGGGTCTAACCAATTCAATTGTTTATGGTATATTCGAGTTCTGCTGGCCACGGCTATTCAACAACGAGTCTAAGTAAACTAAATTTTAAACATTTCCGGTAAAACATGGTTACAAAGAAAAAGTGTTTTTTTTTCTTCTGTTAACTGCCATTTCTGTGAAGTATAAGAGACAACAGAACATTGCTTTGCTAGCTGCAAGGACGACCATTGTTCTCTCAGATGTGGAAAAAAAAAGGGGGGGGGGGGGGAATGATCCGTACACTACACGTTACGTTTGCCACCAGTTTATTGGCGATACGTTCCTGATACACTTGGTAGGTTTTTCTATAGATATGTAAAGCTCGTGATATATGCGAATGCAGGAAAACATTTCGTGGCCTGGGCGATATTTTGTAGCATGTTGTTGATTGAATTGGCCATTAGCATGGTTGTCGTTGAGTAGATTTGAAAAGTAGCCAGAGTTCTAACTGAAAGTAGCCAAAGTTGCCATGCTCCCCCCTCCACATAGGTAGTCACATGGTATAATGCACTATTGTTATTAATGTTTCTATCATTTATATTTATTATGATTTGAATATGCGAGAACATAAACATTAGAGCATAATTTTTCCTCTAGTTTGTTCTTCGAGGCAGATGTGTTACATAAAATTTATTATTAATTAACTAACTTATTGCCATTTATTGATTTATAAACCACCAGACCAGCAGCATTAAAAAGGCAAGTGCATGAAGCACCAAGACAAAAGAAACAAAACACGGTGATTAAAGATGAGTAATGAAGAGACTTCCACCAAATTGTGTAATTGTGGTTACTGCCGCATGAAAGCGATTATTATCGTGATTTGAATGGTAACGAACCTGATTTCACTCATTTGCTGCGCTGGGTAGAAATGCTCAGAGTTTTGCGAAATGAAATGTCATTCTCATCGCTATAAACATTTTGAAGGAATAAGCAGCGTGGTGATAAGCTAATTGTTGTCAAGGGCGCTTAAGTGGTGTATTCCATCAAACAAATTCAAGTGGCACAAAATTTGACGCGTTGTCACAGAAGGCCTGAAAGGCTGCATTTTGTAGCCGTTACACTAGCAGTACGATTTGAATTAGTAAGAATATTGTGCTCTTCTACGAACGTATAATTTAAAAAAAAAGACGTGTTGTAATACAGCGCTCTTCAGGAGCCTAATAAGGAGGCTGTGTTTCGAGCAACCCAAATAATGTTTCATTACCTGACATTTTGTTCCATAAACCTCTTTTCGCATCGGGTGACACGGCAACTGTATTGTGTCGGCTAGTATAAGTTCAGCGCTATGCAGTATGGAGCTCTCTCCGGATGCAGAGCAATGCTGGCGCATTCAAGGAAGGAAGACAATGGGGAAAAACTTTAAACGTTTGAGTGTTTTTTCTTGAAGCCGCCCTCCGAAATTGATTATATAACTCTACATATTATTAGGCGAAATTCATTTTTTGGGGCGTTTGCCTTTTGCAAACATGCGACGTACTAACAGCATTAACAACTGATGCCCGAGGAGACATCAATAAGTGCCAATACGCGTGCGACTTCATCACTCCCTCCTTGCAGACACGCGATACGTTGTCTGGACGTGCCTCGATGCGCCGCAGCCTGCTGCTGTGTGAGGACATGTGCGAGATTCGGGTGACGCGACATGAAAGGGTAAAACAGTGGGTGCTTTTTGAATGAATGAATAAATGAATGAATGAATGAATGAATGAATGAATGAATGAATGAATGAATGAATGAACTTTATTTAAAGTCCGGCAGTTTTACCGAGCGAGGTGGTGGAAGAGGGGATCAACCTCTGTCCCTCCTTACTCCGTCGATTATGATGGCGGTGCCTCAGGTGACCGCTCAAAGTCCTTGCACCCGGGTGGCATCTTCAGCTTGCTGGACGGCCCAAAGCCGGTCGGCCAGCTCGTCGCTGGTGTGTGCCACCTCCCGGCGGCAGCGCTGCTGACGCCACCGATTGGCAACAGTGACCGCAGTCCCGGTGGAAGCCGGCCCTTGCCCTCGCGCGGGGGTGGCAGGAGCAATTGGCCTCGGAGTTCATCCCTGCCTAACATACGTCCCGAAGGGAGTGGCGGCAGTGACGTCAACTTTTTCAGCACACTCCCAAAGCATGTGTCGCAGTGTGGCCCTTTTCCCGCACACTTTACACGCGTCCGTCGGTTATAGGTGAGGATAACACAGGCGTAAGATCACCGGGCTGGGTTACGTATTTGTCTGTAATAGCCTCAGAGTTACGGCCTGTCTTTTGTCCAGTTTCTTGCGTGGTGGTGGGTATTTGCCTCTGTTTAGTCTGTAATGTTCTGTAATGTCGTTGAATGTGGTCAGGCGATCACCCCACGACCATTCCAGTTGTTGTTTTTGTGTGGATAGTGCCATCGCCCCGTTCTCGGAGGTGAAGGCGGCCACCGAATCGTCCATGGCTTGGTGAGTGAGATCTCGAGCAGCGGTGTGGGACGCCTGGTTACCTGCTAGCGGGACGCTGGAAAGAGCCGGGGTCCACAGAAGAAAGACAATCTCATTTTCAGTTTTGAGATACGAGAACGATGACGACGCCGAGGCCATCGCTGCTCGAAACTCGCCGCCGTCCTTGTTGCCATTACTTTATTGTAGTATCCGGGCTGCCAGACACGAGATACGACAGCGCACAAAGCCACGCACGGCAGCTTGCGAGTCGCTGATCACGACCGCGGCCTCCGGTACTGCGACAGGTGCTAGAGCAATCGCCGCCTCTTCGGCCGCCTCTGTGTGTTCCGTACGTACCGTGGCGCTCGCCAGACACCTGGCTGTGCGATTCCCAACGGCGATAACTTCAGCACGCCTTCCCTGTGGGTATCGCACGGCGTCCACGGACACCGCTTCGTAACTGTTGCCATACATTCTTTGGAGGTCACTCGCTCTTTTGTTGCGGTACCCGACGTGGTGTGTCACCAGGTGCATGTTCCCAGGAAGGGGTGGGATGATGAGACGGTCGCGGACCGTGATAGAAACCATCGTCTCCTCCCCGCATTGCGTGTGGTATGTTATGCCTAGAGATTCGAGGATGCGCCTGCCAGTCTTGGACAATCGCCCGTATTGTGCAATGTTGTGCAACTCCATCAGGTCGTCCAAACACGAGGGTCATGCATATACCGACAATCTTGGCTTTTAAAAGCTGCATCCAAAGACTAGCCATGGCACGATCCTGAAATTTCAGTAGCGAGACGAGGACATAAAGTAGCCAATGTGGCACAAAGTCACCCCCAGCAGTAACCTGGGCTAATAATCTCAATAATAATTATGACGAAATTGACATTAGTCATGGCTGGTACACCATGTCAATGAGCTGTTCATTCAACTCCATGCTTTTTTTATTTCAGCTTTCATTAAAACATATAGGCTGCGAATCGATGGCAGTAGAAAGAATCCACGGGTATACTATGAATTCCCCCAAGAGAATTCGCCGTAGCAGTGGCCCTGCACTGCTACTGCAGAGTGGGGCTACTGCAGTAGCAGTAGCCTTACTCCGACAGTACTTGCGGCAAGCATTAGACTTTTAAATGTCAATTTATTACAAATGAATCCTCCTAGTTCACCGACACACGAAATATGTCTTTTCAAATAATGTTAAATGGGTCCTGCAACACTTTTTGAGCATGGTCAGAAAGCGCTGCTGATCGGTAATAGAGGCTCCTGACAACACGCGAGCCAAATATTATAGCGCAGCACGCGGCTTTAATTCAGAATAAATTATCAAAGTCAGCTCAAAATTGGTTTCTCTTCTCTCGACAAACTACGGAATAAGCCCAAAAATCCTTCGTAGTTAGTCCACCTATCAGCCATTGGCTGATTTGAACATGGCGCACTCGGTCATTACAGAGATCGCCCCGGGAGGCTGCTACTTGTCCACGTGAGCGCGCGTGATCACACTGAAAAACCAGTGCATTCAAAGAAAAAAAAGGAAAAAGGGCTCAAGTATAAGGAGGCGAGCGTGACGTTTTTGTTTGCCCCTCCCATCCCTCCTTGCTTAGCTTCCAGCGCTTTTGTCGGGACGAGACAAAAGAGAATGTGATTGCAGCGTGTGACGGATCTTTCTAACTCCGCTTGTACTGGACAGATACTTAAAATTTTTGTGGCGTTGATTTTTCGAGGCTATACGCTTTTCTAGTTAATGCGTTAAAAAATATCACTTATTATCAGTGCTACGCTAGAGCAAGTGCAGACCCCGCTTGCTGGATGTAAACCTTGTCATTACATGTTGCAAAAGTCGAATGAAGGCACATACTTAAAAGCTCTAAAAACTTCGAACCGACAACCCTGCATCGTTCTGAAAGGCAGTTGCACCATGCTTATCAATACACTCTTCAATACACAGCATAAGTTGACTATGTTGTCTCCTCCTCCGTGAACCCTCCTTCCGCTGCCACATTCCCACGCCTGTCGTCTCGGCCAGCATGTGAGGACGTGGGGCGGGGAGCAGACGCGGTCCAGAAGCCCAGGAACTCTCGCCCCTTCCCTCCGACCAAAGCAGGGGAAAGTTTCCTATCGCTAATGCCCCAGGGCTCTCTCTCTCTCTAGGGGTCTGATTAATGACGGGATATGAAGGACAATGAATCACAAGCCTCTGGGTGAAGTCGCTTGTATAGCCAAGCCGACTGCTGTTGGAATCTTGCCTTTGCGGGACTTCTACATCCCCTGATGGCATACCAGGTGAACTCGCAGGGGGGCAAAAAATGATGATCCATAGACCTTCACGGGCCTCCAACGACATATATCCCCTGCAAGGGGTTGGAAACCTATATAGTTACCTAATCTACGCTGGAGGGAACTCTGGCGCTAGTGTCTATGGGAGCTGAAGCGCACGGCACTTCAGCGAGCATGGGAATGATGGGTAGTACACCAGATTTGTCTAATCTGCATACTTCTGGCCTACATATGGCTCCAGTGTGTGTTCGTGTGGCTTCGAGCTGTTTTCTCACAAAACAAAAATCAACAAATGTTCAGCGGTTGCGTTTCACCACCTAGTTTTTTTATGCTTACCATTTTGAATCGAGTCACAAAATTCAAAAGGCATTCGTTTTTTTTTTCTTCAAAACGAAACCGAAACCAGCAATAATTGAAGCCGCAGTACGATTCGTTCGCCCGCAAGTTCGAAGACTAGGCAAATGTGCGTACACCCCATCATTCTCATGGTCGCTGAACGATCCGCAGCGCCAGAGTCCCCTCTAGTTAATTTAGCAAACTCTATGGTGGAAGCATGCCTATTGGTGCCGACAGTCAGCGTGACCACCTGCTCCGCGCTACTCTCAGAGCACTCCACGACTCGCCTCCGGGCCTCTGACGCTACTGGAGGACGTGCTTATATAGTGTCAGTGTTCATGCTGGGCCTCAAACTCTTGATACTCGGCCCTCCGCTACAGTGCCACGACGTCGTCAGCAGAGCGCTCATCCAAATAGACGAAGACTCTACAGGAAAAATTCTAGAAAGTGAGCTCCAGGAAGTAATGCGTATGCGTATTCTATAGGAAGTAAGCCACGAAGTAAGCCACTTGAGCAGGACCACAATAAACGTCATTCATTCATGTTTATTCATACGCCTGCAGTTATTCTGATAAGCCACTAGTAATTCATATAGCTGTTTAGGACGTTCCTGCACTAATAAGAAAGAATGCAACAAATGGGGGCGTGTTCCAGCACACGCCTTGCAGGAACGTGCACTTGGACTTCTGCAATTTATGACTACAAAAACTTTTTAAAATCATTTTCTTGCCATCGACAGGTGTCACATGTCAACAGTTATTTTGGAGGGCAGAAGCAAAAAAATAAATCAAATGAAAACGCAGCAGTAAATTAACTGTCAGACGACACACCGCCCTGCAAAACTGACATGACTGTAAAAAACAGAAACTACTTTTTTTTTGGCTTGCTGCCGATCCATTCTTGGCCTTTTCAACAATTTTCATCTCATTTTGTTGTTGTCTCTCAAGGATCGAAACATTTTATATCTCCAAACTTGCACCTGAGGAGGAGTCATACTCATTTGCAAATATGAATTGAATCCCAGAAAACGGTTAGGTGATCCGAGGTGACTGGTCGAAAGAAGCTGAGGTGAACACAAAAGAACGAGTATCGGTAGCTCAATTTCATTTTTCAGGAAATTGCAGGGAAACATGCAGATTTTTTCACTAAGTTCATTTTAGTAAACGTCTGCGACAACCTCTCCAACTTCAATACAATACTGACGTTTAAAATGTTTCTTGGAAACTACTCAAAAGGGTTGTTACGCTTCACTTGCAGAGATGTTACATGTCTTTTGTACACAATCTGAAAGTGAGCACCCCTGTGACTTCACAATGAATGATTTGTCTACGTCTGCCTTGTTCCACTGCCGTCCTTTGTTGAGACAGCTCTGCTCACTCCGGGTGAAGGGACCAGCGAGAAAACAGGTGCTACACTTCTTGAACACTGTTTGGTGGTTTCTCCTGCATATCTGACGCAGTAGCATAGGCAGCTTATGGACGATGATGTCTCTTTTGTAAAGTCACGAAGCAGGTGCCTATTGCACACTTTCCTACATACATCCTCGAACTGTAACAGAGGTACACTGTTCCTGATTTTTTTACAGATGCCTAAAAGTCCAACAATTGACAGAGCACGTGGGGTAGAGAGACAAATATTGAACTGGATTTTATAAATCCACAACTTGGACATTGGCCACCAGTATCAAAATCTCGTTGTACAGTAGTGACACTCACAAGGCTAAGAACAGCACACACACACACACACACACACACACACACACACACACACACACACACACACACACACACACACACACACACACACACACACGCACGCACGCACATACTGCACATTTATAGCTGTTGTCTGGTGGAGATGCACCATTGTGTGATAGAACCACTTGAGTTTCTTCCCATTCTCGTCCAGTGCAACGAGTTAGGCTCTTTCATAAAAAAACATCTTTACAGTTTTATATACAGCAGCTTCCACTACATCCTGTCATGATCATCCGTACGCATCCACTTTTTAATTCACGATTACTGTTGTTTACGTTTTGAAATATATATATATAGTTTTGACTTCATATTCCGAGGGCATCTGTAGCAGGACCTCAGTCCTGGAGTGGCGGCTGTGGTGGCCGTTGCCATGAATGCTGCTATTCATTACTGCTATCTATGTAATCACGCCACTCTTTTGATTTTAATACTTACTGGTTTTAGCCCGTCTCAGGGGGCGAAATTTTAGGCACATTCGCGGCAGCTTAACAGCATCATAGCTCATATTCTGTACACACAACGTAAGATAATTAGCCATTACTATTCTCTTATTATTGCCCAGGACACAGTTTGGACAAGCTTAGCCCTTGCGCCATTAAAACCCTCATATCAACATTATCAATAAGATTTTATTGCTGGCGCGTTGCATTCGGTTTTGACCAAGCGGTTATGTCGATAATGTTACTAATCGATGTAGTCGTACGGCCGCTGTGTATCACCGGTCGCGCGCGAAAACATCGTAATACTCAATCAAATGCGAGCGCGCTTATCGAGCGAGATTACACTCAGCGCAAGGCTCTCCGTAGCTATCGACCTGTGGAAAGAGCATGAAACAACGATTAACCTCGACAGCTGCACTTGGTAAATTGTGGCTACTCCCACGGTTCATCTCATTTAATTTTGTTCGCTCGTCAACCAGACAGAAGAAAGCTAGCGCTGTTGCCATATCTGCATTACAATCAGTGCTGGCAGTATTTTGTTTGGGTTTAGAGAAGATGAAACATTTAGTAGAACTCCACTGCTGTGAAGCCTGGGGAAGTACATTGCATGGACACCCAGCGAATCCCACTCGCGAAGTTACTATTGCACCGTTCACGAAAACGTCGATGACGGCAATGTTAGACGTAAGCACGGCTTTCCTGGCACGAGGAGAATTTCGTAAAGGATATCCGTTAACTACGTGCGTGTCATGTGCCCAGCTTCCATGCTTGTTACGGCAGCTGAGGCACGCGTCGTCAGCGTAGAGTTCCGTCGCGTTGTTTCCTCCCATCAGAAGTAGCGAAACAGAAAATGCGACGTGTCGAAGGAAAGGCATTCGCTCACTTCGTGATGTAGTGCCCTCTCTTGCACGCAGCGGGACTCCACCACATTTTCTAGCGAAGTCTTCTGTGATTTGAAGCTCATACTTGTGATTACTTATCGATTATTTTGGTTGACTGTACCTATACTTCAAATTGGCTAGATCACTTCAACCCAATTGTGGGCTCTGTGAGCCTTGTTGTGGCCTATAAAGAGTGTTTTACAGTGAGCGTCGCCCCCCCGCTGTGGTCTAGTGGCTGAGGCACTCGGCTGCTGATTCACAGGTCTCAGGATCTAATCCCGAATGCGGAGGCTGCATTTCTGATGGAGGCGGAAATGCTGTAGGCCCGTGTGCTCAGATTTGGGTGCTAGTTAAAGAACCCCAGGTGGTCCAAATTTCATGAGACCTCTACTATGGCCCACGTATCACTCAATCAATTACTATGAGCGTCGTGGCGGCACATCAGGTGCATGGATTGATTACAATCCCGAACGCACAAGCACTCGGCACTTAAAATATCGTGCCTGCCTCGAATATTTAACATGCAAAACTGAAGCCAAACGCTGTGTTCGTCCGCAAACCATATTTTACACAAAGCAGGGCGTTGTTTAGCTTGGCCTAGAGGTAAACTACTTGGCTGGGAATCAGATGATGGCACCTTCGAATGTGCGCCAGGTAGGCGCAACTGCATTGAAGATATAGGTTGTTTTGCGTTTCATCAGTATTCTCCAGCACCTTTCAGATGCAAGCATTCTACAGAATGCGCCTTATGTCACCGTATCATTACCATCGTTCACCCTAATGATGAATTATGGTGACCACCATTCGACAAGGTGAACATTCTTTCAAGTGGGACAAGATATACTGAATAAATAGGCACATTATATTGCTCAAAATACAACTACTATCGCAACTTTCTCGGTCCGATACGACACCGTTATGCCACCTTTGGTTGGGTGTTGCATTCCCAAAGGTATACTCATTTCGCATCTGTATGGCAGACACCTCTACATGCGACTCCTGCGGAGCTGAAAAGACCATTGAACACGTTCTGCGCAACTCCGCTTGCTATAAGACACGCAGCAATGCCAGCTCCGGATGGTTTTGAACCAACTGGAATCTAGAACATTCTCTGTGCAGAAGCTTCTGGTACCTTGGGCGTGTGCCTAAATTGCGCAGAAAGCGACTGAAGCACTACTACATTACCTGAAGACAACAAACCAGAGTGACCGCCTGTAGAGTGCATGAACTCCCCCGAATGTGCTCGTGATTGTGTGTACCTTTCTTCTCTCTCTCCTATATTTTTCTTCCTTCACCCCTTCTCCAGTACAGGGTAGCGAACCGGATGTGCGTGTGGTTAAACTCTCTGTCTTTCCTTGTCTCTTTATCGCTCTCTCTCTCTCTTGGAAGTCATTGAGAACAAGAGGTAATACACAGGTTAAATTTTATGCAGTGGCCTTAATCAGGGGCGTAGGCAGAATCTTTTTCAGGAAGGGGGGGGGGGGAGGTCACGGAGCCTTCATTCGAATTGGAAGCCGAGAAGACACATGTGGTCTAATGACTGACGTTCAGATGTTCTGCATGCTATGACAAAAGAAATTGCGGGGGTGGGAGGAATCCAAGAGCTTAGACTTCCAGCCCCTGGATATGCCATTGGCGTCAGTACGAGAAAACACGGCGTAATATGTACACCACAGAACAATGTCCATATAATATAGCTAAATACTGATATGAAAAAATAGCGCACAGTCTTAAATTAGAATCTTCTGATTGGGTTCTCGCAGTGCCTAGCCTGTTATATTTTCCTTGAGTACAATGGCACTGAAGCGGTCAAATCATATTTTCTCTTGTTTTTTTTTTCGACAAAGAAGCGCTAGAAGAAACAATATTGTGAAAACAATAGTTTCGCCAGGTATTTTAATCCACTTTTCTTGCTTAACAAAGCAAAAAAAATAATCGAGACAATAAATTAGGCTCTCCATTTTGCGCGTGGCAACTAATCTTAGATTTTGAGAATTTTCGCGTGTTTTCTAAAAAGAATTGGAAACGTAGGGCGAGAATGCTGTGATGTGTGTTTTTGTTTTTTCAGGGCATGGGGCCTTTTACAGGCAAACTCTTTATGGCTAGGTGACAAGGAAATTCGTTTGTGTTAAGTGCACGAGAACTCCTAAGATGTACGTGCCGGAGAAATTAAGCAGGTTCAACTACCCAGCCCACGTCCACTAAATATGAAGCAGGGAATGCACCGGCGGTAAACAGTAATGAAATGAATTAAATTTTTTGTCCAAACGTATTCAATTATTGAGCAAGACTTTAAGGAACTATCCCGATTGATCCAATAATAATAAGCTTTGCCACGAGTTTCAGCTTCGCTGTGTACGTAGTGCATGCCTGGCGTTTTCACGAGAAGTACACATTCGATGACATTCGTACAAGCGTACAGGCTGAGGAATGTCGCTTGCACCACAGACCCCGAAAATAATCGAGAATAGTGAACAGTTGAGGGGGAATAACCTGAAATATCCTGTCTTTGTGATGTGTAGACGTATGCGCTACCTTTGTACATATCACAGAACAATGCATCCAGCTTGAGTCGTCGAAGCGGTATTAAGAGACGCTTCCAATAGGTGAGCCTTTCGTTGTAGAGGAACCGTCGTCCGTGCGACCATCATCGGGCACCCGAATCTGTGACAGCATTCGGGTCTGCTCCCAGTCACCAAATTCTTTCACAGCGTGACATTCATTCATCAGAGTTCGGTGAGTAACAGCTGTCAGTGATATTGTAACAAAAGGTAGTAGTGCGCATAAGCTCCGGCTAGCCCGAAAGCCCGAGCGCGGCCCGGCCGACGGCCCGGGCTCGAATGCGCCAACGTCTTCTCATCGCGGGCCTTGGTCGGGCTCTAGCTACTCCGTTTTTTAATAGAAGTGGCCGGGCGAGGCGCAAAGCCTGAATCAAAGTCAAAGTGTGAACATTGAGCAGCAATTGTTTTGAAAAACGTAACACAATCTCCGTGACTGCATTTTACCATATTTATCGGTTCTCCTGTCCTTTAGCTGCTCTCTGAACGCTAGGGAGAGGATGAGCGACTGTCGAGTGCCTCTGTTCCACTCTGTCAAAAGGAGTAGTAGGTCCACCAGACTATGTGGCAGCCCCACTCAATATTTTCTTTAGCTATACTGGTAAGTCTATAGTTGCCGTGTATGCTATAAACTCGAATGAAGAGTGGATGTGATTCGCGGGCTGTCTTGTGCTTCCTGTTTCCTTGCTGCAGCCATGATTGGTGCAAGAAATATTGTATCGTTTGCCAAACATCGAAATAACGGGCTGGGACTGGTCTTTTCTTGTTGTGCATCGGGCCGGGTCGGGTGGGTTCGCAGTCTGGACCTTTGCCGTAGGACTCGGGTTGGCCTTCATACTCAGCGCCGAGCTCGGGCTTGAAAATGTGGCCCGTGCACTT
Organism: Rhipicephalus microplus; assembly: GCF_013339725.1. Taxonomy (NCBI): domain Eukaryota; kingdom Metazoa; phylum Arthropoda; class Arachnida; order Ixodida; family Ixodidae; genus Rhipicephalus; species Rhipicephalus microplus. The sequence goes on from NC_051168.1 coordinate 89,063,157, forward strand.
TTATAGCATTGTAATCACTAAGTGTGAACTGCAGAATAGGGGTTGTGAGCTTCAGGTTTCTTGTGTAACTGCTAACACTGACAGTCCGTAAGGGCCATCCTAATAGAAATATGCTAAGCTGCTCTGTTAAGAACGGGCGCTTTTTATCAATGTGCACTGTGGACTGCGACCACCTACAAGCAGCTATAAACGGTGTCGCTCATAATCATACGGTGGTGTTAAACCCCGCATAACAGTCATCATTACTTAGGTGACGCCGTAGTTGAGGGCTCCGGAAATTTTGACCACCCGGGGTTCTTTAACGTGCACCCAAACCTGAAAACACGGGCCTACAGCATTTTCACCTCCATGGAAAATGCAGCCGCCGCAGCCGGGACTTGATCCCGCAACCTGCGGGTCAGCAGCCGAGTACCTTAGCCACTAGACCACAGCGGTGGGGCTGAACGTTAAACGCTTCTTCCCATCATTGTCAGTCTAGCTACTAGATCATTTCCGGCTGGCAGTATACCAGAATTCCTGAGCAGGACAGTGACACGTGGGAACGTTATCTCTATGCTATATTCACCTTTAATCTTTACTGGTACCTACAGTATCAGTAAAGCGTTTTTATAAGCGTGCGATCTCTGGCACACATTTGCACATCCGTTAGCTTTACCGTATAGCACTTCATTCTATACTCATAAGGCTGCTGTGCATTGCGTTGCAGAGTGGAAATGTTTTCGACCAACCCTTTTAGTGACTGCCTTATTTAGCCTTTTCGGTTTTAGAATTACAGTACCTGTGCATAGTTTGCAATGTGTATAAGGCTTTTTTTTTGGGGGGGGGGGGGGGAATGTAGCCCTTGAAGATATGGTTCGCCGTTTATTTTCCTGTCTCCAGTAAACCAGTAAATGAAATGTACCTTCATGGTATATAGTTCATACAAAGGCGTTTCTCCCACTCATTATTAATAGTTTCACTTCATAATTCACAAGATGACATCAATGGCAGAAATTGGCTCTTCAATCCGAGCTGTTTTTTTGCATCACAGAGATAATATTATCGACATCTGCTCTGTTGCAAGCTTGTGAACTTTTGCCCACTCCTATTTCTCTTTGAATTCATAATACCCAGCAGAGCAGAAAGACGCTCAGACATAAGTGAACAGAAATACCATAAAGTCTGAGGCCATCAAATTTCACTGTTAATTTTTTTATTGAATCGGCATTAGTTTACATTGTCTTGTCTTTTTTATCTGGGACCTACAAGAGTCCTTTTAACCACTGGGTAAATATACATTTTCCTCTGTTGTATGGGCAGCTTCATTCAGTCAAGTTTTACGCGATTTGTTTGGTTTTTTTTCGTTCGCTTTGTTAACATTAACGTATTTACAATTATATTTAATTCACATTAACCCTTTTCTCATTATGCAGCCCAGCAAACATCAATTGTCATGAGAACATCTTAACGTCAAACTCTGTTTAAGAAGGCTACGTGGCCCAAATTTTTCATTTGCTTCTTCCCTAGATGCGCCTTCTCATTCTGTGAAAGTAGAAATGATTGAATGGATCAACTCAATTGGACATTTCCAAACGCGCTTGCGCATGTCCCGTTATTAAGCGGAATGAGACAATGAACCTGTTATGTAGTACTCTAAATCACATTGCTTGATAAATTAGGCAAGAAGTGCATAAAAATTAAACAATTTTTAAAACAGACTTTTCTTTGTTCAGCACGCCTCATAATGGGCAGACCACTTGTAGAAAAAAATTCATCACTTCATGCTTCATGCATTTTCCTAAGCGCACTATTTCTGGCACATCCACCAGTATTACCTGACACTGCCACTCAGTATTACTTTCAGTATTGCTGTCAGTCAGTACGTCAGTATTACCCGAGGTTTACCGACCTACAGCCAGTAAAGCAGATGTGGGATTTTTCTTGTTATTTATTTATTAATTTATTTTCTTTCTTCCTTCCTTCTTTCTTTCTTTTAATAAAATAAAAAATAAACGAAGGAAATTTCGTAACCATTACTTAGCGATGGCTACCCCTTTCCCTTTATGTATGGTTGTTGTGCAATTTTCACTCGTGATTTTTTCTCTTCTACGAACATTCGAACATTCATCCACGTTCTTACCTGCGCGACGCTTGACGACAACGGCGGTTATTTTTATACCCAGGCAATGAAACCTGGCAACGTAAAATGACAAGCAACCTCGATAAAAGAACGCATTGCCACATAAGGAACGCCCGATCGCAGACTAACCCAAAATCAATAGACAATCAGCTATAGTTAAACGGTGCATACAAATTCATAGGTGACCACAGCACTTTATAGGGTCGCTTTTCTGCACTTACGCCGGCGCCGACCCTCTGCACCGCCTGCAACGCTCGACTGCACTTCGAGTAGAAACGCTCTTGGTAACTGGTGGTACCTGTTACTTGTACGGTAAATCGTTAAACTTTTTTTTTTCTAAACACGCTCTTGCAGCTCGTTTATCTGCGATGAAACTTACACGAAGCCAAACCCGCCTCCCAAGTTTTAGCGTTTCGAAGAAACGTTTATTCGAGTAAAGGCCACACCGAGTTTTGCTTCAAAGCGTTCTTACACCTAGCACCTGCGTCGACGCCCGTTTCAGCCGGGTCAACGGCGGCCACACTGTTACTGCTTCGCATCCCGTCATGATTCCCTTCGGGGACATCGTTTATAATTTTCCGTGGCTTTATTGTTTGTGGGAGACGTATCTGCGGCTACTTCTATTCCTACGCAGTTTTACAATGACAAACGCGGGATGAAGGGACATGTGCAAGCAGCCACGTACGTGATACACACGTCAACACCAAATGCCTCTTTATATTTTCTATTTTCCAGTTGTGCGTCTGTGCTACACATAAATGGCCTATGGCGACACACTGCCTCCTACTGATACTCATCCTCGTACCTACGCAGGTCTTGGACGCCGGAAGTAAGTATGACGTTACCTTTCTGCTTTGCTGTGACATGTTTGCGTCACTGAATCCGTAGTTTTTCTTTTATCGTACAGGGCGTATTTACGGTAACTCAAGGGAATCGTGAAAATGAGTCATGGGAGTAAAGCAAGTGGCCTAAACTGAAAACTGTTCGGAATATACCCCTCACTTTAGGCCCAACATTCCGCAGTAGCGGTATTTCGGCAGTTTATTGGGCAAATGTATGTGCTCATTTTACGACCACTACGCTCTCAAGACCAACGTTACTAGAACTAGGTCAGTTTCGGAGCTCCCCGTAGGCGCGCGCTCTCAGAAGTGGCCGTGGTGGCCGACGCGAGAACTAGTGGCGCTGCTGTGCCATTTTGCTTCAAGCCGCGCGCGTCGTCTGCTGCAGCGCGAGTGATTCGCATTTTCGTCGCCGCTCTCGTCAGTAGTGATCACCGAGATTCGCCATTGACACTTGAGCGGTAAACTCAACTACTTCAAAAACGAAAGTTTGTAAAACATCTGTTTCATGATCACTGCTAAAAGCCAGGAGCCTTTCCAATCGGGAAACTAATTATTATTTATTTCTTTACTTATTTATTTACAAACAGTGCCCGGAACGCTGTTTTCGGGCGGAATCGGCTGTGCACGAGAAGCTTGTGTTGGGCGCTAGTTCGCAATACATTATAAAAATAAGAGTGCTTGAAACACAAGACGCCAGGATAGAAGTACACAGGACGAGTTGTTAGTATGCGATCGTCCTTCTATATTGGTGGCTCATCTTAAGCGTAGTTAATTTTGTAATCAGCTGTGCATCTTTCGCGTTCTTTCCAGTGTTCGTCGGCCTGCAAAATTTCCCAGCCAGATGTCCACTGCACTATAATGAAAACACTTTTTAGAAATACAGTTTGCTCAAGGTGGCATTTTTTTATATTGTGTAGTTGTCAGCCATCTTTCTCGCGAGAGAATTCTTTCATGAGGGCATTAAAAAATTGTACTTATCATGCCAACTCTCGCGCGAAAGATGGCTAAAGTATTAGCCATCTTTCTCGAATAATTTCGCTGGGTTATTGCCGAACACTCGTTACATTAGTGATGACATAAATGAAAGCCTTAGCAAATGACGAAGCTCAGCAAGGGTATTTTCAATTCCCTCATTCGAAACTTCGGAAAGCTTTCACTCAAGAGCCAGGATCTCCTTATGTTTTTTTTTCCTTTTTGAGGCAGCCGCACGGGCAAACCTCTTCGGGAGGTTGCGGACTTTTTGTTTTCTGGTTTTCACCACCTTTGAAGGCTTTCTTGCTAGCAGTGGCCTCCGTACAACAGGCAGAGAAAGCTAGTAAGCCCCTTTGTAAACACTGTGCAGTGTTTACGATGAAGACTAATAGTTGTGGGCTCAATCTAGAGCTACCACCTCATTCCATAATAACAGTTTTTTGTAGTAGCAGCTCTTGGTGCAAGATTTCTGCAGTAGAAAAACATCGCACGTCATCCCTGACACGGCATTATCGATTAATTTTTGGCTCCTGCACGCGGAAGGCAACGAGAAGTTCATCGCTTCATTGAGCGTGAACGGTGTAGCTGACGAGACGTCTGATCTGCCCGGAGATGCGTCGTCGCTAAAATAATTCACCAACTCCATGACCATGACTTCCCTATTTCATTTTCTGGCATGAGCTCATCCCTAGCACGTGTGTGTGTGTGTGTGTGTGTGTGTGTGTGTGTGTGTGTGTGTGTGTGTGTGTGTGTGTGTGTGTGTGTGTGTGTGTGTGTGTGTGTGTGTGTGTGTGTGTGTGTGTGTGTGTGTGTGTGTGTGTGTGTGTGTGTGTGTGTGTGTGTGTGTGTGACCTCCTTGCTTGTTCTTGTAGTCACATGTGCCTTCGATATGCACTCTGGCAGACCGAGAAAAAAATTGCCCGCAGCTTCCCTCGGGGGAACACTGAGGAGGATGCGGACCATATAATTGGTTAACGGGGTGTTAAAGTGCGACTTACTTGGGTCGATGGCTAAATTGGTTAACGTGGTTGTGAAATGGGGTGTTAAATTGCGACTTACTAGGGTCGATGGCTAAATTGGTTAACGTGGTTGTAGGAGGGGGTGTTAAATGAGTGAACACGTACACACGTATGCGAAAGGGCGGCGCTGGTCGAAGGGACGTCGATCATTGTGTTTGTGGATTCGTTGGAATTCATTTCACTGCGACCTTGGACGTCGACGCACCGTACAAACCAACCGACGAGCGGCAACTGAGCGAGCGAGCGCCGACCTTGAGTATATATACAGCACGACGGCGCATGCACTGTCAGCTGTTGAATGTTCTCGAAGCGCGACGCCACATGCGCGTCCACTGGAGAATCAGGAGAATTGTAGATGTCGAACGCGGTGTGTAGAGGAGGAAGGGTGCACAGATGGTGGAGGAGTGAAGCGCGCGCGGTGTGTAGAGGAGGAAGGGATGCACAGATGGTGGAAGAGTGGGCGACGGCGCGACGGCGCATGCGCGCGCGTCAGCTGTCGATTGTTCGAGAAGCGGTGCGGACGGCGCGGACGGCGCACTACAAGGCGCGAGTATAAGATGCTCCGCATCTAAAAGCGAGGTAATGTTTTTGGCACTAGCGCCCATTTTCCTCGACGTGGAAGTATTTTATTTCCCATTTATAATGTACTTATGATATTTGACATTATCGTCCGCCTCAAAATGTCACTCACATATAGCGGACTTGTGAGTCAGCCGCCCATCCCTGCGGCACAGCATCTGTGCCCATTTTTAACGCGACAGCGTTAAAGAGTTCGTTTCGCAGAAATTCTCGCGTCGGCGTCGGTTTCGTTGGTTGTGAGCGAAAAACAATCATCTTGGGCGCGACTGGAAAATTGAGCAAGATGCGAATATAAAAAGTTCTGGGTCTGTGTGGGGGTCGAACTCGGGCAGTTTGCGGGGAGAGCGGGGGTTCTACTACACAGACACGCGTGTGCTTTTTAGAACCTTTTTATTCAGAAATAAATAAATACATATTCATAAAAACCATATTGGTTTCCTCGCATCACTTTGACGGTTTAAGAACGGTTCATTTTCACCAATTCATCAAACACCTGCATACAATTTTGAGGTTATATAAAGGTTCGATCTATCTTGCGCACATATTACGCATTCAATGAAGTTTCCCGTGCCGACTTTGCTTTAGGATGCATGTGGCTCACGGCCATACGTTTTATCTAGAGACTGTAAAGGCCCAGTAATCGCGTCATATTATATGGAATACCACCCTCATTCTGTATTGAAATATAACGTATGCCATGAGGTGTTATCGGCAGATATTTCTTCAGGGTCTCTTGTACCACATCCTAAAAGAATATCGGATCCCAGCAGTCACTCGCAGCATGTGCAACCGTTTGCGGCTCGTTACACAGATTGCAGTTTGTGTCCATGCCAGACATAGCCAGGAGGTAGCACACCGGCCCCATGCCCCCCCCCCCCCCGGAAATTTTTTTCGCGATAGCATAGAGAATAACAAATGACCATTTCAAGGGGGTGCCTTGCCCGAAATGAAGCAGGTGCCCCCCGTCCAACTCCCCCACGAAAAAAATTTATGGCTACCCTTTGCTTGACTCGAGTAGATGCGCTGGAAGCAACAGTACCTTCAACCAGTAGTGGGGCACAACCCAACATCAGCCTCCAAACACTCCTTGAAGGACGCGCTTCGTCATCATTCCGTAAATAAGATGAAATAACAATACCCAATTACGCAACATACACGCGATACCCCCCCCCCCCCCCTCTATCTGCGACGCATTTACTCGACTTCTTTCCGCGGGAACATGCGAGTGGCTTTTTTTTAAACTCGTCGCGATCCCAGGGTGGCTCAAAGAAATCATGATCAATGTCATTTCCGTAGCCGCGTTTGCGGCCCGGGGCACAACAATAAGGCATTGTTTATTGGCGCTCTTGTCACATGTTAGAACTTTCGTAAGGAACGACAGTTCCCTAAATAATGGCGCGAAGAAGCAACCAAGCGCCGAAAACGTGTTGTCGTGTCTAAGCGGCAACACGCGCGTCGCGACGCGCGGCGTGGTATGTGAAGCAAGGCGGAACAGCAGCGCCATTAGTTCACGCGTCAGCCGCTCGTGCCGGCGCGCGCGGGGAGCTACGAAACTGACCTGGTTCTAGTAACGTTGCTCAAGACTCCTTTGTTAACTAGAAGCACCACCTCTTCTGAAACGCATAGATCTTGTAAGGCAACGTTCTGGCTGCAAGACACTTCTTTTACATACCGAGACTCTGTCCCACAACAGAGGTGAGACTAATGATGATAAGTGTGTACATATGATAAGATGACGCGTTTAAATAATGCTCACACTTATCCCCCCCTCCCATCCACGTCGAGAAGAACGTCGAACGAATGAGTTCATACGCGATACGCGGATGATCTCCGAACCAGGACAACGAGGTCGATGGTGAACGTCGTTGAACGGCCGTACACGAGGTAGAAAGGCGAGTAGCCAGCAGTTCTTTGAACAGGGGTGTTATGACCAAACGTCACAATATCGATAATACATTTGAAGAAAGCTCTACCGCAGAGGCGAGAAATAACACTAACGTTAAAGTAACAGCGGTTGGCGTTCCTATACAGCGGCGTCCATGACGCAGCGACCAGCCATCGTTAGACTTGCTGGGTGATATCAGAAAGGAACAGTCAACACGTACTGCTTCGACTGCTGCCAGAGCTACAACACAGCACGTGGTCATCTAACAATGACAGGCTTGCCAAGTAATCATAGTCATTGTAATATAGTAAAGTGTTACAGTGGAATATTTGTAGTGTACCGGAACAAACGCCACATAAGGAAAGTGTTCCAAATTGCGTCTCTTTTCAGAAGACCTCGAAACTCTTAGTTCGTCACTTAAAAAATTCGGCAGATCCCACGTACACAGGAATCGATGCCATGCGGATGTAACTTGGAAGGTGATAGTGTTGTAATTTTAATTGATCTATACATATGAAATTATGCTAAATATATGTACAAAAGTTGCAGGCACAAACATAGGTTGAAGAGTGGAAGATGTTTATAGAACCAGTTGTTATTATTGTGCAACGATGTCAGCAGGAACATGAGTATCAGCAACATCAGAAGCTATTAGCTGATATGAAAGCTGGTGCTCGTAAGAATGGAAAGCCTGGACACTGCTACATAAATAAACTTCAACTGATGGCACCTTACTACAACTCACGTTATCGTTATTTGAAGGCTGTATCATAGCAGTACACATGTAATGTTCATAAAGTTCTACAGAGCTGCGAGCCCCACCACGGTGGTCTAGTTGCTAAGGTACTCGGCTGCTGACCCGCAGGTCGCGGGTTCGAATCCCGGCTGTGGCGGCTGCATTTCCGATGGAGGCGGAAATGTTGTAGGCCCGTGTACTCAGATTTGGGTGCACGTTAAAGAACCCCAGGTGGTCAAAATTTCCGGAGCCCTCCACTACGGCGTCTCTCATAATCAAATGGTGGTTTTGGGACGTTAAACCCCACATATCAATCTATAGAGCTGCGACCACAATTCCCCTTTAGCGAGCATTAGGGTCTACTTGAAAAGTTTTTCTGAGAACTAGCGTAGCTCTGTGGTAGAATGCTTGATTGCCACTCATAATGCTGGGTTCATTTTTACCTGGGACCTTGATATACATTCTTTGCATTCGTCGGGTCAACGCTGCCGCTCCCAGCTTTTTGTGAACACTCCCACGTTAAAATTGTCCATATGTGCTCTCACTGTACGTCGGTAGACTGTATTCTAAGTGTCAATCACTTGTGACACATACCCACATACCAGTGCCAAATAATAGCCTGCGGGTATGTGCCCCTGTCAGCCAGAAAATGTTTGACGACGTACGCGTCGGGATCGTGGTAATATTCATGTCTTCCCCAGCGCGTCATACTCACCAAACCATCTGACCCTACCATAATAATATTGGTTCACGCCATGTTATGGGTCTGAGCACACAGACGTAAGCAGATAGATAGATAGATAGATAGATAGATAGATAGATAGATAGATAGATAGATAGATAGATAGATAGATAGATAGATAGATAGACAGATAGCTGGACAGACAACGGACGGACGGACGGACGGACAGGACAGACAGACAAACAGGCAGGACAGACGGACGGACGGACGGACGGACAGACGGATGGACAGATGGACGGACAGACGGATAGATAGATAGATAGATAGATAGATAGATAGATAGATAGATGCCAGGAGTGCTCGCAGTACGCAAAGAAATGCTTCACATTTGCAAAACCCGATATTTTTCGCATGCAAAAGAGTAGAACCTTGAGTATCAACCGTGTTTTACATGCCACGAAAATGATTGGCATGTCTGCAAATAACTTTTTCGCCAAAGATATTCCAGGAAGAAGTTGTCGACATGACAAATCGAGAGCGACGAATTGTACTTACAGTGCCGTGAACAGACAAGTACTCCCGTAATCAAAAATATACGGAATTATGTCATCGGTATACGTTCACCGTCGGCACCGTGTAGAGGCGAGTAATTCACTGTCAAATGCGTTTCTCTGACGAATTCTGTCACATTCAGGCTCTCGACACCAGACGGCGTAGGCTGTGATTTCCGCATCGCGCGCCCGTCGTTCATATACTTTTGATCAACGCTGTACAAATGAACTCTCTACAAAAATTTTCATTATCATGAATGCTCCGCGGGTAAAAACTCACCATCTCTTTACTGCTCTCGCGTATGGGTCCAACGCAGGAGAGGGGGAAAAAACTGGGTGGCCAGATGCGGTTAGGAAGCTTGCAGGTGTAAAGTGACAGTAGCTAGCACACGACTGGGTTGACTGATGGAACGTGGAAGAGGCCTTTGCTCTGCGATGGGCATAGTCAGGCTGATGACGTTCATGGGACACTATAGTGTGAGCTTATAACAACTACGTTTCCTCTTTCTCCCGTAGATCCAACGGCACTTAAGTTGTTGAGAAGACTGTGGAGATACAGCTGCGAAGAGCCGATTAATGAACCAGTGGGCGATTGCACCGCAAATATCAACAAGTACTTTTTCAACCATACTGCGAAACTGTGCCAGAAATTTTACTGGAACGGCTGCTTGACGAGAGGAGTTTACGAAACCCGCTACGCATGTGCCCTCAATTGCAATGAAGGTAAGTATTTGGAAACTTATTACAGGGGAGCTGCATATGACACTCCTCATTGATATCTGCTTTTCCCTCGTCATTGTTGAAAGTTATCGCTTGTGTGGTTTTCCCGTGTCGCGCCCTCGTCTGTTTACGGCTGAGCTTCACTTTATGAACAAGGATATACGACCTGCCGCTAGAGCCTTCGGATAACGCGATCCTCTTCATGTATTCAGGTACATGCGTGGACTTCCCGGGCAACTCCGAGCTCCTTAGAAAAGAATTGGCTACGAGGTGCCAGTTGGTGAAAAAGACATTTGCCCACCCGCTTTCATAGCCACACCTCCAGACTGGCTGACACTTGCAAGTTTACGTACGAAAAAAAAATATCCGATAATGTCTACGGGAGAACGACCGCCCCTGTACCTTAATAGGTAGAGCTTCGGACTCATTATTCGATGCATGTGTTTTCGGTCCTACGGGCGCAAAGTGGTTGGTTCGTCCATATAAAATTTTTCGCAATAATTACAGCCCTAACAAGTTAAATGACTGCAATCAGCGTCCCCTAGAGTTTCCTTGGCTTCATCGTCTTTCGTTTTCAATAAGCTTTGGCCCAATAAAGAGAAACGTGCCGTTGGTCAATCCCGCTTACCTTATTCACGTGTGCGATTATGCGCACGAAATATGTAGGCCCGCGTTTATATCTTTGGATAATTGCGGTTATAGTGAATCACGGCGTTATTTCTCTTCGTTCTTGTACAGGCGAACCTCCCTTGTACTGTGCTTCTAAGCCTCCTTGCGAATGCAATGGAGACCAAAAGTCAATGAGTTGGGGACAACGTCATTACGAAATTGACGTGTTTTATTATGACATTAACGAAAGAAAATGCAAGCCATTCAAATACTGTGGACCACCACTACCACCAGAATCAAATATGTTCACAAGCATGACGTTGTGCATTATGGAATGCGAGTAAGTTTTTTTTCCCCCTTTGTGTAAAAGCAAACTGTGAATTGCAAAGAAAAGCGTCACGACTAGCGATGTTTACACAAGTGAAAACGTTGGTATATCGCAATCGTTATACGTTTGATTAGAGACTCTAGAGAGTCAATCAGACAAATACAAAATTAAAAAAATGCTCTCATAGTAAAGTAGATGTCGTCTCCGCGAGCAAACTTTCAAATCGATGTAAACGTTACCTTAGAATAAGGAATGAACATATATGATGTGGGCTGTTATTATCAATTTTAGGGCAGATTTCTATATTTAAAAAATGCAGATCCCTCATACCTTGGGTGTGAACAATATGCGAAGCATGCGCAGGGAAGGTGACCGCGTTTTGGTTTTTTAATGAGCGACATGTTATGAGACGACGCTCAATACGTGGACAAATGTTTCACGCACAAGCATATGATGAACAATTGCAGATATTTATATAACCAGTTGTTTGCACTTGCACAACGATGCCAACTGGAACATGCGCAATAGCAACGCCATGCAAAGCTGATATGAAGCGCTGATGCTCGCGAGGATGCTGGCCCTGGACACTGCTACATAATCAACTTTAGCGAATGTCAGGTAACTATAACTGACGTTTACCAGATGTGACAGGTGTACCCTGGGAGTACATATGTATATTTTATAGAATTGGATATTCCAGCACTGCAACCACATTTGACGTTTGCTTGAACATAATGAATTGAACAAGTGAATATTATGATCTGTTTGAAAAGCAGTTCTGAGACTTGGCGAGAATGCGTGGTAGAATATTCGATTGCCACGCAGAATGTTGGTGTTTGATTGCTGCTGTGACCCTGTCATTTATTATTTGCATTCGTCGGGCTAAGGCTGCCGATGCCAGCTTTTTTTTTTTACTCTTTCATGCACAGAACTTCAATTTCGGCATAAACAGAGTTTTGTTGAAGAAACACTGAAATATTTTGCAGCTGATTATTTTTTAAGAAACGAAAACATTCTCAATATTAGTTCAAAAACATGAGGAGGTCACCTGAGGTGACCATCATGCAGTATAGGTCTACTGGTCTCTTTCAGTAATAGTATATCTCTTAATTTCTCTATTTCTTAGCATTAGCTACTCATACAACATGCTCCCCTGCCCTACAAACATATCAAGAAGAGCACATACCTTTATATCTATTAAATGATATCGGATCTACCATCTAAAGCGCCTTGAGGACTATGGCAGCCTGAAGAAAGCAAATGTACCATGTCACAGTGAAGCCCATACCAAGTAGCATTTCTCTCTCCTCATTGCCGAAAGCTTTAAAATAAATCCGACACGCGGGACTCACGTTTTTCAAGAGGGAAACCATAAAGAAAAACGTGGTTACCAGGGGTGATCACTGTGTTGGAAAGAGTTAACACTCACGCATTAAAATTACCCATGTGTGTTCTCGCCGTTCCTGGGTAGATACTGTCTCAAGCATCTGTGACACATACCGGCATACCAGTAACACATACCCGCCCGCGGGTATGTGCCACTGTTTGGCGGAAAGTGTTTGACGACGTACGTGATGGGATTGTGGAAATATTCATGTCTTGACCAGCGCGTCATTTTCGTCAAAACATCTTACCCTTCCATACTAATTTTGGTTCACGCCAAGTCAGGGGGGTGATCACAAAAGCACCCAGACATAACCGGATGGATAGATAGATAGATAGATAGATAGATAGATAGATAGATAGATAGATAGATAGATAGATAGATAGATAGATAGATAGATAGATAGATAGATAGATAGATAGATAGATAGATAGATAGATAGATAGATAGATAGATAGATAGATAGATAGATAGATAGATAGATAGATAGATAGATAGATAGATAGATAGATAGATAGATAGATAGATAGATAGATAGATAGATAGATAGATAGATAGATAGATAGATAGATAGATAGATAGATAGATAGATAGATAGATAGATAGATAGATAGATAGATACCGAAAGTGCTTGCAGTGCGCGAAAAAGTGCTTCGCATTTAAAACGTCGGGTGGCGTCACAATATATCTAGTTCTGCATACTTGCTAACAGGCAAATGTGATTTTGTGCACCCATAGAGACCCGAAGCTCAAGTTTTTCGAGCGATGATAACGCCGCGCTGCTGCTCTAGCACCAAAGCCTGGAGAAACTTGGGGATAAACGCGGCAGAGGGAGTGGCAGCCGACCACGGCGTGTGCATGCCTTTTTCGGCGAGAACTTTGGTGTCGTGATCTTGGCATGCTGAACCGAGAGGCTTGCTTTGCGAATCTGTGTTTCCGCGGTGGCAGTAGCGTCCCCACGAAAGCAGAAGCGAGGTCCGAAGCATTCTTATGTGCCGCGACAGTGGATACAGTACCAATGAACGCAATGCACCTGTTAAGCTGCAAATGTTATCGGACAAGTCGTAGAAGAGAGAAAGTACACAAGCTGGAACACCGCCATCAAAATATAAAGTAAGCTCTAGGTCTCTCTCGTATTTCGTTTTGATAGTCTCCATTCTTTACTCCAAATTGTTTCTTTCGACTACCTGAATCAGAATGCTCGGGGCTGTGTTTATCCCTCGGTGACCGCTCTCTCTCTGACTGTGCATGCAGCATCTCTCCCCCTATGGGATGGACGAGGTGGCAGAGTGCTTCATCTAAAGCCCAGAAGCTCTAGGGCACAGAGTTAATATTCTGACTCTAGAGAAAAAGCTGGTCCGTAAAAGGTACAACCACAAAAGTGCTGACTTCTTGGATCTTTGTCATTGTTGTCATCACAGTACTTTAAAGAAGCGCTAAATTTTAACGTTTAAAACACTCAGTTTGTCACAGTATAAATTGTAACAAGCGTGTTTACGTATTATAAATAAACAAAATTGTGTAAAATGTATATAAGTTAGTTTTAGCAAAGATACAATGGCCATTTGTTTATTTTACTTAAGCGCGGAAAGGAGTGTATGCAGGGTTTCTTCAATAGATGGCGCTATCATCCTTATAACAATGCGAGCGTGGCGATGCGGCGCGCGGCCGATTGAGCCGACTTGCTTGCGTGCTGGGTGAGTCGGTATCCGTGTTTTCTGTTGCTATGAGCCAAAAACTCGACTTCATGTGACAGTCTCTTACTCCGATGTAATAGAGATTTACAAAACAGAGAAAATGTCAGGTCTAATTGCAGCACGCACTGGCGACTGCGAGTGAATGTCACCCGAAAGCCGAGTATCGTTCCACCATGGCGGCAACCGAGTGGTTATGGGTTTTAATGCATGGTCCTTATGGGGAGCTTTTCCTCTAGAGTCTATATGTTAAGTCTATGTTCTAGGGGCTTTAGCTGTTTCCGCTTCATCGCTCTACTACAGCTATGCGCTCGCATATAATGCTGCAGTCTAGTGGACTGTAATAATGCTGCATTCGCTTGCACCGTGGCGCTCTCCTAGCTGCGCTGGGTGTTCGCTTTGCGGCACACATACAGTAATACACACAAATAGGAAGGGGTAACTTAAACAGTGCACAACCCATACACAACTCCACACACAATTGAAACATACACGAAAGCATAAAATTGGAAACACACGTGATCACCAGTGCTGATTCGCATCCCCACGTGGTTTCCTCTATAGTGAGAGATGGTGTAATGTTTAGTATAACTTGACAGACGTAGAGACAGAGAGACAGGCAGACGGACAGACGGACTGATAGACGCTTTGCCCCACTCATCATCATTTGCTCCGTGGATACGCTGTGACTTTTTTTTTTCTGGCGCCAAACAATCTCGCACAGCTTTGCCCTCACACAAAAAATGTGAGCAGCAGGGAAGGATGCTCAAGAAAACATGCCTCACCTTTTATGGAATGTGTGCAAGGAGTGGTGTACGCCATACCACTATCTTGCGGAAAGATGCACGCAGGGCAACGGGCTGATCCTCTAGTGACTGGTTTGGGAGAGTGCGCTAAATCTAAAGGAAGTAGACTGTGCCAATATTGCTCCCCCCTGACAAAACTGCATGCGTCAACTGATATTTCTTTAAGGAGAAGATCTTTGGGAGGAATGCCATATAAAAAAGGGAGTAATTGCGCCAATTAGGTGTGCATATGCCTGTACAAGAGCGAGGTTAGGTATCATTGATGTCATATGTCCTTAGCGTGATAAGTTGTGTTGCATTTATAAGCGCTCAGAACGTCATGGGTTTTTCTGGTTGTGAGGATGTCACGGGTTTTTCTCAGTTGTGGGGACATGTCATTATGGTTTTGTGGAACTCCTGACGAATACAGGAAAATCAAAAGAAAAAAATGAGTAAGACGAACAAACCGGAACCATTCTATAAAGTTGACTGAGGACTAAAAGAAATATGGCTTCTGTGTATATTGGCCACGTCAAACATTCTCAGAATCGCACGACTGCTGAAAAACCCTGCTTGAAAATTTCGTTGATCTCCAATCGCTAATAGACTGAAATTACAACGAAAATCCATTAACATATGTTATATCCATATAATAGTTAAACCTAATGCAACAATACACTTACGCTGAACACTACGAGGTTAAATTATGCACATGTGCACCGTGTTTTGGTCACTTGCCAGGTATTGTGCCAAATCTTAGCACTATTCACGAGACTGATTATCTCGCTATGACCTTATACATAGATGTATATTTTACATTAGACGGAACGTTTCTTCGTCCTCATTCGCATATCTTACTCATTAGCTTAGTACTAAACACATTTGTAATACAATCAGACAGACGCCTCCCGCTATCGTGCTGGCGCTAATTCGAACGCGAGTCATAATCATCACCGCCACTACGTAATCGCCAAAAAGGGCATTGCGAAAGTAAACCTACTGGCACGAGATAAGTATTCATGATACTACGCTCATTAAATGGCGCTAATGATAGTCCATGTTATCGGATTAGGAGTCCACGCCATGCTCTTGAACATAAAGCGGCGTTCACTTGCCCAACAGGTTAAATTCTCTATTCAGCAGGAGTGTCACAGTAAAATGTAATGGACCTCTCATATAATATTGTTTGTTGAATAATAGTTTCGCATCATGAATATTCAAATCGTCTCCACACGTGACAAAGTTTTGTGTATGAACCTTACAAATTTGTAGTAATGAAGACAAAATGAGCTATTCTTTTTCCAAGAGGGATTCTTCGACGGATAGTCTGTTCTTTCAAAAAGTAATGACGTAATTGTGCTTATTTACGCACGAAAGTATGGACAAAAACATCATGAGTGGGCGTTATCGCTAACCAATCAGCACAATGGTTGTAATAAGGCTTAAGTCGTATCACGATATCGAAGCATTAAATATGCGTAATATATAAGCGGGGGTGTGGCACATGGAGTGATATATGCTCACATTATTTAACAAGTGATTGCGGCATTAAATATGGAGTATAGACAAATAGCATGAGTGCCTTATCAAAAGGTTTTTTAGTTTTTTTTTGGTATTGAAGCACATCCACCTGGAACACAACAAACTCAGTTTTACATTTTTTTTCTGTCCGATAAGCACGAAAAAAATCAAAATACTAGAGCGCTTTGGTCTAATCAACGTCTTTCTTCCTGTCTTTTCCAGGGGATTTCCTTTCAGCAATGCCGAGTAACAGATGGACTACAGGTATTGCACAAATGCTGCGCAGCATTGCAGCTGTGAAACCACGTACAAAATGTGCAAGCATACATCGGGTGCACTTCAACCGCATATACCTCAGGCGATTCCCGGACGCTGGCTATATTCTGTGTAACGATGAATACGCAGACACGGGATACGTCTTTTTGAAATGCCCGCACACTACACGGCTTTTCGATCACCGAAAACCCGGACCTCCATGAGACGCGTTAGCTCAACGTTCTGGCCAGCTCAGAACTTGACGAACTAGCACGGACTGCTGGGCGAGATGGTAATTCATCTTAGCAGAGCGGCGCGAAAAAGTTAGGGTACAAACTTTTGGACAGACGGTGTGTTGTAGTGATAATATAATTGTGGATCACAAAGCTTCTCTAAAGGAACAACCGGGCTCTTCGTTTGCTGATATGGTAGTACAAGATAGATTCCAGGACAGCGTAGCGCGGGAAATCGAAGAGGCGTATTTTATCAACAAAGCTAGCGAGTCATGTGTCGCAAAAATCCTTGATTGTGTTGGTTGCCACTGAGGTATTTTTCCTGAAATCGCATCATGAATACAATCTGTCTGCTCATCTTATCATTTCTTTCACTGTGCGTGTTCTTGTAAACACCTATATATGTGTCTGTTTTTCGCAATAAAGTTTGAGTTAATGTGCTCTATGTCCATGTGTCTTCCTCTGGTACTTCAATTTTTTTTGTGCAACTCCGTGAAGTTGAAAAACAAGTTTGGGCCATCCAGCGAGCCCGGAAAGTGGCGGAAAGGCTAAACCTTACCACGACAATCCTTGTGGCGTGTGCCCTGTCGCTGATCTGCAGGTTTAAAAAAAGAAGTTTTGCCCATTTCATTCCATATCGGGCGTACTGAGGTGTTCTCATGGTGAACTCTCGTGAACTTGCTAACACCTCTGGGTCATTTCATGCGAAACCTCCCAGCCAGTTTAACGACCATCTTAAATGTATTTTAAAAAAAGTACTAATTTATCGCATCGAAAACAGTGAAACAGTAGAATATTCCTGAGAGAAAAAAAAAAATTTGGTGACGTGGCTGCCTTCTGAACTTCCCAGAATGTTGTTTGGCTGTTGTTTTCGGACAAATTCATTTTAATAGTACCGCTTCTTCTTTCTATACCAAAATTTGTCTACGTGTTAAGTAAAGGCTCCTGTGTAAGGTGTTTGAAAATCATTAAGGTAGGTAATAAACTTTATTAAGGATTCAACGAGGAATTACTGGCCCGGGCTAGGCCTCCAGGAGCTGTCGATGGCGGAGCAATATGCGATGTCCTCGGCGATAGCCCTGGCTCACTGGATAGCCCAGATTTAGTCCACTGCACGTGGGCTGAGAAGGGCAACTCGCCACCGTTCAGCCAGTCGTCCTGGGGTACACTCACGCTCGTCCGAGTATAAGTGGCGGTGAACACTGCACTCACACTCCCAAAGTATATGCGCCATGTCGGCTGTCTCGTGCCCGCACTACAGACAACCGGGTAATACTAGTGCAATTTTTCTGGCAGATATGGCTCCGAGAATTTCGCCAAAATGTGTTATGTTTGTATTCTTCTTTTGTAATACTGCACTTTGTATGAATATAGTAGTACTTCACAAACGATATATTTTTAAGGGAAAATATTTCTAGACCACTCAAGCTGCTAAATCTTACTGCAAAAGTGCAATAATTAGACAAAATTGTCATTTTTGTCCTTGTTGGGACGTAATTTGTACCATATGCATGGTGGTCTGATTAAAAATCGCTGCTGAAAGGGAGAAAATGTTTTCAGGAGATGCATTTCAAAACTGATATTTTTGCTCACTTTAAAACTCAAAGTCCTGTCCCGGTAATCACGGGATTTTGCCATAAGCCTCTCCTACACATTCACTGTTCATTGGTATGTAGCTCGTTAGATCTCTATATTAGAATGAGGAAGCACTCGTCAAGAAGTTTGTCTGCATGACCCTCAATCCCGCTCAATACAATGGCATACGTCTATAGTTACCGGTGCCTGCAGTACGTTGCACATTCCCATATTTCACTCGGAAAATAACTAACCGTCCTTGGATCACACAAAACGCGTTCCACGCTTACGTACGGTGTCAGAGTTCGTGACCTCAGTACGGGTGTCTTAATTTAAAAAAAAAAAGCACTGTGACAAGCGACTATACTGCATGACCAACCTACGCTGGAAAGCATACACTGCTAGTTTGAAGCAAAATATTTTGTAATTGTAATATCCCTAAATTGGCTGAAGGACGTGCTTCAAAAATGCTTGTGGCCTTCTTGGTAACTTTGTTTCAGGGCGGCATATGTGTGACACCCTCCATCTTCTAGCTCTCGGTGTCTTGCACATCCCTACAGAGAGCGCATTCCCCGGTAACTTGACGATAATTTTGAAATAAAATTTCAGAAAACGCACAATTTCCTGATTCATGCAATCCCCAACGTCTGCTTGACATTTCGCCTTATAAAGAGGGCCTATTTTGAATAAAACAAAATTCAACGACGCCTCTATACAAAGCCTACGTTTAGATTTGCTGTTCATGGTGGGTGTAACTAATTCAATTGTTTATGGTATATTCGAGTTCTGCTGGCCACGGCTATTCAACAACATGTCAAGGTAAAGTAAATTCTGAAACATTTCCGGTTAAACATGGCTACAAAGAAAAAGGGCTTCTTGTTTCTTCAGTTAACTGCCATCTCTGTGATGTATAGGGGACAACGGAACATTGCTTTGCTAACTGCAAGGACGCCCATTGTTCTCTCAGAGATGCTTCCGCAAACTCGAAACAAAAAAAAAAGACGGGATTCATTCGTACAGTGCACCGTACGTTTCCCGACATTTTTGGATGATACGTTCCTGATATATTGATAGGTATTTTTATAGCTATGCACACCTTGTGGTATATCAGAATGCAGGAACGTTTCGCGGAACAGGCGATATTTTGAAGCCCGCATTTGATTGAAATAGCCATTAGCAGGGTTGCCGTTGGGTAGAGTTGAAAGGAAGCTAGAACTCAAGCTAAATGTAGTCAAAGTTGCCACGCTGTTTAGCTTTATCTCCACGTTTGTAGCCTCGTAGAACAAAGCATTATTGTTATTAAAGCTTTATCATTTTTATTTAACGTACTTTGAATACGTCAAAATAAACCTTAAATTGGGAGTGCACTTTTACCTCTAGCTTGGCCTCCAAGGCATGTATGAGTTACACAAAAATTTAATATTGGTTAAGTAATTTCCTGCCATTTACCACCAGGCCATGGATCATTACAAATGCAAGAAAGTGCAGAAAGCGCGAAGAGAAAAAAGGAACAAAACACAGCGAGTAAAGATGAGCAATGAGGAGACCTCCACCAACTTGTGTAACTGTGGTTGCTGCCGCACGAAAACGACGATTATCACGATTTGAACGGTAACGAAGCTGATTTCACTCATTTGCTGCGCTTGCTAGAAAATGCTCAGAATTTTTCAAAATGAAATGTCGCGCTCATGGCAATTAACATAATGAAGGGACATGCAGCGCGATAATAAAGTAATTGTCGTCAAGGGCGCTTATGTGGTGTATTGGTGTATCGAATAAATTCAAGTGGCACTAAATTCGACGCGTTGTCAGAGAGGGCATAAAAGGCTGTATATAGTGGTCGTTACACAAGCAGTGCGATTTGAAAAAGAAGAATATTGCACTCTTCTACGAGCGTATAATTGTTAAAAAGTGACGGGTTGTAATACAGCGCTTTTCAGGCGCTTAATAGGAAGGCTGTGTTTCGGGCAACTCGAATAACGTTCCATTACCTGACTATATGTTCTATAAACCGCTTTTTGCATTGGGTGGCACGGCAACTATGTTGTGTCGGTTAGTATGGGTTCAGTGCTATGTCGTGTAGAGCTCTTCTTGGATACAGAGTGATTTTGGAGCATTTCTGGGTAGAAGACAGTGGGAAAGAATTAGAAATGTTCGAGTGGTTTTCTCTTGAAGACGCCCACGGAAACTGGTTATTTACCTCAACATATTATTAGGCGAAATTCATTTTATTTCAAATGTTTCCTTTTTGTATAGATGTGACGTATTAATAGCATTAACAACTGACGCCCGAGGAGACATCAATAAGCGCCAATACGCATGCAACTTCGCCACTCCCTCTTTGCAGACACGCCATACGTTGTCTGGACGCGCCTCGATGCGCCGCAGCCTGCTTCTGGGAGAGGACATGTGCGAGAGTAGGGTGACGCGACATCAAAGGTTAGAAACAATGGGCGCTCGTTAGAGTTTCGTTCTTTAAAGACAATAGTCTGTCTTGGGGACCTTTGACGCAAAAATTTTGGTCTGTCTGTCTGTCTGTCTGTCTGTCTGTCTGTCTGTCTGTCTGTCTGTCTGTCTGTCTGTCTGTCTGTCTGTCTGTACATTTGTCTGCTTGTCCACTCTTACCGCCATCGGGTACTCAAAATGGCCTACCCCATTCGCAGCCACCACCAATGTTGCTCAAGGTTCATCATTCATGCTTGTGAAATTGTCAATTAAAAGGCAATTATTGCGCATGTCTAGGGCATCATAACAACATGCATATATTCTGCATATGCATCTCTTACTAGAAAACGCATACATAATTAACTTTAAGTACTGTATCGCTTATCACGCTGCGCTGACCATGCAACGCTTGCACGGAACGGGGAGTGTTTCCAACGCTTTGCTAAGACGGGACGGTGGTGGCACCTACCCGTCGCCTCGCGTTCTACACCTTATCCCCTCTGAGACGGGCGCGCCCGGCCACGCGCTTTGGTTTCCAAAAGAAACTGCCAGAAGGCGCTTATGTCTCACGTGTGACGTGACTTGATGCGCTCGTTCGCCTCCGCTGCACGCTCTAGGCACTCTAACGCAGCGCCTCCAGAATACCATTCACCAATTTTCTCATTTTTTTGTCATTCATATAACAACAATCTTGGCTTTTAAAAGCTGCATCGAAAGGGTAGCCATGGCGCGAACCTGAAATTTCAGTAGCGATACAGGGACATACATTAGCCAATGTAGCCCCCAGCGGCAGCCTTGGCCAATTATCTCAATAATGATTATGAAGAAATCGACATGAGGCACAGCAGGTACACCATGTCAATGAGCTGTTCATTCAATTTCATTATTTTTTTTTCTGTTTTCAAGAAAGCACAAAGGCTATGAATCTGTTCCAGTAGAAAGAAGCCACTGCTACTGCGAATTCTCGCGAGGGCCCTTCTCCGACAGCACTTGCGGCAAGCAGTAGACCTTTAAATTTCAATTGATTACTAATAACTTGTATAAGTTCACCGACGGACGAACTATGTCTTTTAAAATAACTTTAAGGCAACCTTAATAATAATAATAATAATAATAATAATAATAATAATAATAATAATAATAATAATAATAATAATAATAAATTTTACTTCTCATCAATACGTTTCGTAAAAGACAGCTGCAGATAAAAGCTGCTCTTAGAAAGAGGCAGCTTAACAAGGACCCAAAACCACCTTCAATGGGCGCTTTGAAAGTATGCGCTCGAACCTATTGTTTTTTACATTAAAACAAGCCCCCACACGCAGCTTTTTTATTACAATAGGCGCCTTTTCGTGTCGCAACCGACCACATATGTAGCATAGTGAAGCAAGACATCTTTTAGGCAAATAAAAATATATGAAGCAACTTTCACATACAAGCCAAAGCAAATTTTTTTGCATACCGTGCCGTCACTATTTGCATTGAGGACCCCCTGTACAATATTATCCTCGGCAACATCGAGGATGCTGTCCCGATTGAGGAACCCGAGTTCAACTAAACACATTCACCACATGAGAGAGTGAAAAATGCAGTGAAGAAGCGTAGGAAATCGAAACAGACGGCTGCTACAAGGAAGGCGGGAAACAAACAATCTAAATTACCCACACCACAGGTCAACCCATTAAAAGTCAGTTCAGAAAATCTGTGGAAATCGCAGAGCACAAATCATACATTGGAGGCTTTTTTCTAAGCTTTGGGCAAAACATCAACGTCCAAGAAACGAACTACTACCAAGTTCGTGCTGGGCCATAGTATCCTTTCCCGGCGTTATGGGACTGCGAAACCAACACTTTGAGCAAATGGTAGTTTCGAAAAAATGCGGTTCAAAGCAATGAAGATGACGCACGAGGCATTGCTCGCTGGGCATTAAAGGCAAAACAGGTTAATATATCGGGTAGGCGGGAGTTTTATTGGCCTGGAGCACAGAATGATGTCACAGGCTTTGTGAAATTACGTGACATTTGTCAAAGAACATTGTTTAAGCACCTCGTGGGTCATGTGCTTTTGGGGAATAAGCCCACAAACGAAACTGCACTTCATTCAGTTACGATCGATATTGTTATGAGACAATGAGACATACAATCGATATTGTTATGAGACAATGTCCCACAAAAGCGGTTAGATAGGCGCGGAAAAAGACGACGTGATTTCGGTGTAGAACGCAGCACTCGTTCTTCATCTTGGCTTGTGCGATGGCGCTGTGTAATTATATCTTGAAACGCCTAGTATCACGTGTACCTTCACGCAACATTTTGGTGGAAGGTGCTGGGTTACAACGCACGACGGAGTTACGCAGCGGACGCCTAGTCGCTGCTTCCGACATGTCTACCGGCAGCAACGTTTCGTCAACTGCTGCGCCGAAAGCATCAACGGCGCCGACCTCACCTGTTTTTCTCGTGGCCGCTCCACCCCGCGATCCCGGCAACTTTTCGGGGACGGGAAAGCGAGGACGTGGATGAGTGGCTTGAACTCTACGGGCTCGTCAGCGAAAACCACAGGTGGGACCCAACCTTGATGCTGGCAAACATAATCTTTTATTTGCAAGGAATGGCCAAGGCATGGTTTAATAACAACGTGGACGCGATCACAAGCTGGAACGTATGCAAGACCAAGTTACGCGAGTTGTTTGGTCAATCTGCCGGCTGAAAGCGGGCCACCAGGAAAGAACTTGGCGCACGTGTTCAGACGTGCACGGAGTCCTACCTGGCGTATATAGATCTGCTGACCTTTTGCCATAAAATTGACCGAACCATGGCTGAAGCAGACAAGGTAGCGCACGTGCTCAGGGGCATTGCAGACGATGCATTTAACCTCCTTGTGTGCAGAGGCTGTTCTACCATGCAAGCTGTTATCTCGGAGTGCCAACGCTTTCAAGAGACTTAAAGCCGTCGCATTGCACACCACTTTACGTGCCTTCCCAACACTGCTGCGAGGTCAACTTGCGAGGATCTTCGTATAGCGACCCAGCCCCATTCACACTCCGGTGACATCACGAGAATCGTACGCCGCGAAATCGAGGCCATATCACCCGCACCCTTGAGAGCACTAGCACCGAGTGATCCTCATCTGACCATCTCGCTAATACAGACCGTTGTTCGCCGAGAACTAGCCAACGCGGATATTCACGTGGTCTGTTTTGTGCACCGTCCTGACGCTGTCAGTTCGTCTACCTCCAGCCACCCACAGCATTATCGCCGCCCTGCTCCACGTAACCGTGACCCAAATGTGTGGAGGACGCCTGACGACAGGCCGATTTGCTTCCGATGTGAGCAAGTGGGACATATTTCCCGCCATTGCCGAAGCACGTGTACCTCACCGTATCGGGCCAACTCAAGCTTCTCCACCCTCCACTCACCAGCCCATCTCTATGGCCAGGAACTACCACGGCCTGAGGGCTCAGCCAATTATGACCCGACCACTACGACCACTGCCCAGTACAGTCACTCACCTTCACCTCGACGTACATTTTCCCAGTCTCCGCCGCCGCCCCGTTCCCCGTCCTCATCCTCTGCCCGGTGGTTTTCTTCGGAAAACTAACGGCTCCAGCTCCTGGAGGTGACGCTGCTGATACGACTTGCTCTCCAATTTCTCTGTTGACGCTGCCGACCAATCAGAACTTGATCGACGTTGTAGTGGACGGTTTATCTGTTAAAGCTTTGGTGGACACTGGCGCCCATATTTCTGTGATGAGCTTGCACATTCGTGACCGCTTAAAGAAAGTCCTTACTCCAGCCTCTTCACGCAGTGTTCGTGTTGCCAATGGTGGTACGGCTTCTGTTATTGGCGTCTGTACTGGACGCGTCACTATCGCCGACCGTCAAACTTCAGTTCTCTTCTCCGTTCTACCTCACTGCACCAATGATGTGATCCTCGGTCTTGACTTTTTGTCCACTCATTCCGCCCTCATCGACTGCTCAGCTGGTACTGTGCAACTTCACCTACCATGTCCGATTGATCCGCCCAGTCCACCCAAAGCTCGTATGTGCTCTGCTGAGCATGTCCATTTGTCACCGCAAACTGTGGCCTGCATCACCATAATGCCCTCACCACCTGTATCCGATGACGACAATGTACTCGCGCCCATTACATCCATTCTTTTGACTCACAGTGTTACCTTACCGCACACTGTTATTCAGCTACGTGCAAACCGCGCTTTGATTCCTGTGCTCAACTTTGCACTGTGTCCACAAGTGCTCCCGCGCGGAATTGCCCTCGCCATGCTGACTCCCTCTGACGAATGCGTTATCTCAGCTCTGTCTTCGAACGATGTTGGACCCTGTAGCTACACGCATGCTCGATCTTCGCAAGCAAGCCCGTCTGCTGACGTTAAAGAAATGATTGCGTCAGATCTTTTGCTGCATCAAGCTGACGCACTCCTTCACGTCCTTGAGTCATACTGGGGCGTGTTGTACTTTTGTGATCGTCCGCTAGGTCAAACCACTGCTGTAAAGCACCGTATTGACAACGGCGATGCCTACCCTGTCCATCGACGGCCATACCGCGTATCTTCAGCCGAGCGTCACATAATTCAAGCAGAAGTCGACCAAATGCTCGCCAGAGACATAATTGAGCCATCATGTAGTCCATGGGCTTCCCCTGTAGTTCTTGTCAAAAAGAAGGACAACACTTGGCGATTCTGTGTTGATTACCGACATCTGAACAAGATTGCTAAAGAGGACGCCTACCCGCTACCACGCATACACGACACCCTGGATTGTCTTCAAGGCGCTAAGTATTTTTCGTCCATTGATCTAAGATCAGGGTACTAGCAAATTGCTGTCGACGACATGGACCACGAAAAAAACCGCTTTTGTCACGCCCGATGGTCTTTACCAGTTTAAGGTCATGCCCTTCGGATTATGCAACGCTCCGGCCACCTTCAAGTGGATGATACTCTCTTTTGCGTGGGTTCAAATGGTCAATTTGTCTATGTTACCTTGACGACGTTATCGCCTTTTCTCCGACCTTTGAGACCCACCTCGACCGCCTATCCTCAATATTGGCTGTTTTTCTCAATGCCGGTCTCCAACTGAACTCGTCAAAGTGCCACTTCGGACGCCAGCAACTAACCATGTTGGGCCACCTTGTTGACTCCTCTGGTGTACGCTCGGATCCAGATAAAGTGCGAGCCGTGTGGCACTTCCCCATTCCGACCTGCACCAAGGAAGTCCGCAGCTTTCTCGGTCTGTGCTCGTACTTTCGACGTTTTTCGAACAACTATGCGGAAGTAGCCCGTCCTCTCACAAACTTACTGACAAAAGATGTCTCGTTCACATGGGGTGCTGTGCAGGCTACGGCGTTCTCTACATTTATTTTATTGCTAACAGAACCACCTGTTCTGGCACATTTTGACAATGCCGCCCCTACAGAAGTCCGCACCGATGCCAGTGGCCACGGAATTGGTGCTGTTTTGGTCCAGAATCGAAGCGGTTGCGCCCGCGTTATCGCCTACGCCAGCCGTCTCCTCTCACAGGCGGAAAGGAATTACTCAATCACCGAAAGGGAATACCTTGCTCTCGCTTGGGCAGTAGTGAAATTTCGGCCCTATTTACACGGTCGACATTTTACCGTGACAACCGATCACCACGCACTTTGCTGGCTCACATCCTTGAAGGACCCCACTGGGCGCCTTGGTCGATGGGCATTATGACTCCAAGAGTATAACTACTCGGTGTCCTACAAATGTGGCCGCTTATACCATGACGCTGACTGCTTATCTCGAAATCCAGTGGACCCACCTGAGGCATTCGATGAAGCGCCATCTGTCCTGTCTCTCTTCGCTTTGAGCAACATCCGGGAGGAACATTGCCGAGATCCTGTCTTACGTAACATTATCGAGAAGCTTCATTCTGCAGCACCCGATCCGTCTACCCAATTGTTCGTGCTCAAGGATGGCACATTGTACCGTTACAACGTCTGCCCTGATAGACACGAACTGCTCCTTGTGGTACCATCCCACTTACGTGCGAGCGTGATCAGCCAGCTTCACGACCTCGGATTGTCTCGGACGTATGACCGTGTACAGCGTCGATTTTACTGGCCCAGTCTTTATCGCTCGGTCCGCAGCTACGTCGCCTCATGCGACCAGTGTCAACGCCGAAAAAAAACCTTCGGTGAGCCCTGCTGGGTTCCTCCAACCACTTTACGTTCCCTTTGATCCATTATTTCCACTTGGTCTTGACCTCTTAGGCCCTTTTCCTGCGTCCACTTCTGGGAATAAGTGGATAGCTGTTGCAACGGATCACACAACGCGGTACGCCATTGCACGGGCTCTACCAACCAGCTGTGCCACAGACGTTGCCGATTCCCTTCCGCACGACGTCATACTTCATCATGGTGCACCATGCCAACTCCTCACAGATCGTGGGCGCCATTTCCTTTCCCGAGTAATCGACGACCTGTTTCGCTCCTGCGAGACAAAACAAATTTACGACAGCCTACCACCCGCAAACTAACGTACTGACTGAGCGATTCAACCGCACTTTAATCGATATGCTCGCCATGTACGTATCGTCCGACCACCAGGACTGGGACGTTGCATTGCCTTTTGTTACGTGCGCCTATAATTCCTCACGCCATGATGCAGCTGGTTTTTTACCTTTCTATCTCGTGTTTGGCTGTGATCCAACGTTATTGTTTGACACCATTTTTTCGGCAGCCGTTGACTCGACGACCGAATACGCCCGCGATGCTATCACCAGAGCTCGCAAAGCACGAGAAGTTGCCCGTCAGCGCCCCTTAGCATCGCAAGATCAGCAGCGGCAGCGTTACAACTCCCATCATCGCCAAGTTTCCTTTACTCCGGGTTCTTTTGTGCTATTGTGGACTCCGACCAGGTGCGTTGGACTTTCTGAAAAACTGCTTTCCCGCTACTCGGGACCCTACCGCGTATTGCGCCAGGTGACAGATGTGACCTACGAGACAGCCCTGCTCGAGTCTTCCTCCTCCTCCCCTTCACTGTCCACAGACATTGTTCATGTATCTCGCCTTAAGCATTACCACTCGCCCACATCATAGAAAGCACCGAGACGATGCTTCAGCACCCGGGGGTTGTGTTATGAGACAATGTCCCACAAAAGTGGTTAGATAGGCACGGAGAAAGACGACGTGAATTTGGTGTAGAACAACGCAGTACTCGTTCTCCATCTTGGCTTGCACGTTTGCGCTGTGTAAATATATCTTCAAGCGCCTAGTTTCGCGCGTATCTTCATGTAACAATATTATCGGTCCAGGTTCCCCAGCTTCTAAACACAGAAGCAGATATGTTCTGTCAATTATAGACTTCTACACGCACTACCCTTATGTGGTAGCCTTGCCCAGCGTTGAAACGAAGCGAGTAGCGGAAGCGCTACCTGATACATTCGCTCGCGTTGGGTTCCACGGGAAATAGTTAGTGACAGATCATTTACATCTCGTCTGAGGCCAGAACGAGAATTTTTGTTGTCATTTCAACAACTCATCACAACGCCATACCATCTCATGACAAAATGGCTTGCGGAAAATTTTAAAGGGAAGCTCGAGACCATGTCCGGAGTGACCTGAACACCAGAACAGAGACTAGGCTCCACTACCGTTTGCTTATCGCGAGCTCCTGCAAGCGAGCCTTGGTTTTTCGCTAATTCATTTACTTTACGGACAATTTGTCGAGGTCCAATGTGCATTCTCAAGGGATTGTGGACAGCCGACAACGTAGATCGTGCAATCAAGACCATGAATGAATACGTCATTGAAATTCAAGAGAGGGTGCGAAACACCTGTAAGATCGTTCATGAAAACTCCGAACGCAAGCGCTTCGCTAAACAAGTATCACGACAAAAAGACAAGACCTCGGCGGTGGTCTGCAGGCGATAAAGTGTGGCTGCTTTTGCCATCATACAGTAATTACTTTATTCTTACTTGTAAATGGCATTTCACAGTAGTCGAAACGTGCAATGACTGTCGCAATGACTGCCCACTCGCGCGAGGGGTGAATGGAGGAATTAGCGTGAGCATTGTTCGCGCACTTCATCTTCTTAGCTCTACATACTCATCATCACCACTCAGGCCTGTGTTGTGGGGCTCAGCTCCGCTAATAAACGAAGAGTCTTGCGTCTTCAAGATTGCTTTACAATACATTTAGAAGTAATACCGTTACTAACAGCTGGCATATAAAGGGATGATACGCAAAAGTGAAGGACCTACGAACGCCACCTCCCACCGTCCAAACAGGCGATGTTTCTGATTCAAATAAACTTGAAGAATGTTCTCTTGGAGTTGCACTGAACGGTGATCGAGTACGTGAGAATAGTAATAAGCCACGATGGCATCAAATGACACACTCAGCGCTTGTACACGATTTAATTCACAATCGACATGTCAGTAGTTAGACATCCGTCCAACAGCACCGTGACACCCATATACCGTACGTCATATATACATACTTGTATGGCAACATGAACAGATCTGAGTAATTACTATGGCTGAGCGCTAAGTCGTGTGCTCTATTCCTAACCAGGGCGCTGCATTTCGGTGGGGCGAAAGGGGGGAGCTCCAATGCACTTATATTTAACTGAACATTAAACCCCGGCATTAGAAACTAACCAGGAATACTCCACAACGCCATGCTTCATAATCATGACGTAGTTTTGGCGAGAGAAGCCCCAGAAAATAGTGTTGTTAAAATTTCTGTCCCAAAGCCAATCCTAGACAGCACGTTAAAGTGTTTAGGCTAACGTCTCCATTGCGGTCTTGTGGTGATGATTGCAACGCGACATTCGTAATAATTCTAAACGGTATACAGAAGGATGCAAACACAAGCTCCCCGTTCACAATACTGAAAAAAAAGAGAATGATTACTTGCAAACAGAAAATGAACTGTGAGCGCGTTGTTTTCAGTGGCTCAGAGATAACACTGGCATTCAAGCCACCAAATACGGAAAAAATGGCAGAATATCTACGGAGTGAATGATGGAGAGTGGGGCGAAGCTTTCGTCTGTCCATGCGTCCGTCTCTGTGACCGTCCATGCGTCTGTTCGTGCGCCCGTCCCTGCGTTCGTTCGTGCATCCGCCGCTGCGTCCGTTCATGCGTCCACCCATGCACCTGTCTGTGTGTCCGTTCGTCCATCTATTCAACACTCCAAGTCCCACCATCTCGCATCTTTTTATCATATATTCCCCGTATAGAAGCACCGCCATTCAGTGAACATTCCAAGGACTAAACGAGAAGTGGCACACGCACACTTTCTTACGGCTTGCGCTTCGGGTCTATTTCCCACCTTCAACCACCTTGAGTTCATGGTATATACTAGTTCACTGTATTCATGGCACTGCGGCCCAATGCTCGCTAAACCTTTCCAAAACCAAGGAGGTTACGTCCAGCGAGTATAACGTAGCAACCTTTTGCTGTCAGATAGTGCTCAATTTACATGCCAGTGGCTGCTAATGTGAAATGAGAGACAGGAGGATTCAGCTTTTAATTTCTTACGGCTTGCGCTTCGTATCTGCTTCCCCCCTTTAACCACCTCGAATTCATTCATGGTATATACTAGTTCATTGTATTCATGGCCCTGCTGCTCAACGCTCGCTAAACCTTTCTAAAACTAAGGCGGTTACACCCAGTGAGTATAATGTAGCAACCCTTTCTTGTCCGATAGTGCTCAATGTACATGCCAATGGCTGCTAATGGGGATTGCAGCGTGCGCGTTGACTAAAAGCCGAATGTTCCCGTCTCTCATTCCCCATTAGCAGCCATTGGCATGTACATTGAGCACTATTTTACATTGTTAAACAACGCACAAAAGAAATCTCTCACCGGCACCACCTTGGAGGTCAAATGTTATACCTATTTCGGGTATGTGCCACTGGTGGTTACGTACTACGAGGGATGCCTAAGCCACGCCATAAGGAGCTTCGCCCCTAGAAAAACAAGCATCAGGTTGAATCTAAAAACGAAGTGGTACGTACGAGTTGCTTGATCCGCCAAGAGCTGGCTATCTATCGAAAACAGCGCAGTGTGCGGCCGCACTATAGCCGCACTAGAGAAGTGAGCGCGCGCATAAGGAATGCTCGCGTGCCTCTCCAGTGACTCCAGTACAGCCGTGCTGAGTGCATGGCCTCCAACGCACGGCGGGTTTTTACGCGTTTGCCATCTCGGAGGCCATGTTAAGTGCACACTAGCTACCGTATTTCTCAATAGATAGCGCGAAGCAACCATGCTCGTGTAGGTCTCGACACAAGCACCACGCAGAGGCCGTAGGTCCGTCGCTAGCTGTACCGTGTTCTGTGGCTGTACCGTAGCAACTTGCTCTTTCATTACCGAAGGGTGCGGAGGGGCACAGGAGACAGCCGACAATTTAGCTGGCGCTAAATCTTTTTGTGTGTCTGTGGCGTCACAGTTTTAAGGGCTGTGAGTGCATAAGTACGCAGGCGCACGCGACCGTCATGTAGGGGTATTCGAGGTTTTTGAACCAAAAAAGCAGCCCCTTATGATCAACTATGTCGAGAAGGCACTGGGTAGGCGAGACCGCTCGAGTACTTTGTGGACACGTGCCTCCGCGTTCTCGCGCCTATAAGGCTACCACCTCTTAGGGGGCAAGGAAGATTAAGGCTGCGTTCCAATACTCTCCGTATACGGCTAAATAGACAGCTAAACGGACGTAGGCCATCTTAACTCCCATTTCAATTCTCACATAGCCGGCAAAATAGACAGCTTTGAGAAGACCACATCGTAGACAAATACGATGTAGGCTACTTTGCTGTCTAAACAAGATGGTGGCTCAGCGAATCGCTCAGATAGATCAAATCTCGCCGGAATTGTCATCTGCACACAAACAGACGCTTTCCGAGACGCTCAATGTGAGTAATGTTTGTTTGTTTTTTTATTTCAACACGATATAGGCCAGGAAATGCAACTTTTACGTTTGTTTATTTTTGCTTTTCCTTCTCGACGCGAGGTGGCACATTGTTGCGTAAAAGCCGTCCAGAAGTGTTCCAATTCTCGGACAGCATGGGCTCGGTGCTATCTTCTAAGCAGTCTGCGTAGACCATCTACGTGTTGTCTGAAAATTGGAATACAGCCTCAGCCTCAATGCCGAATATGCTATTCTTCGAAAGTGCCTGTCCATGTGCCGAGAACATTGTAGCTGCACTGCTATACCCGTTGCTTTTCCATGACTATGCGCTACAACGTGGTCCTTTATTTTACTCGCATGTACAATAAATGAAATTAGTATCGGGTTACTACATTATGCAACAAAGTGCTCGCACAGTGACTTCTCTTCCCAAGCGCCAGCGTGCGACAAAGTGGTAGCGCCCAGCTTCGCATGCATTTTAATGACAGGTTTTCATTGCTTCTGCAGGGTTGCCTAAGCACTTCCTGATTGTTTCGCACTTACTAAGCACTGTATGGGATACCATACGAAGTGACAACTTCGTGCCGGCTCTGCCCAAACTACGTGGTGTCAACACGATTTCACTGTGCATATGTATTTGGTAGTCTGCGGATGACAAGATTTGTAGGTCGTACGTTGCCTACCCTCGACAACATTTTTGCGTGTCCTAACGGTGGCGTAATTGGAGCCAGCGATCTTGGCTGAAGAAGCGGCAGCCAAGAGACGGCGACGGGCAGAGCAGGAATACGCGGAAAACGTGCACATAAGAGCCATCGCTGACACTGGCACGCTTCCAGTGTGTGTAATGTGCTAAGTCATATTCCAGACATTCAGCTATACTATGTGTGAAGCTGTGGCGTTTCCTATCGCAACGGCTTGGGTGCTGGCTTCTTGGCTATTTCTAGCACAAGTGGTGCGTAGTTGTGACGCCTACTACGGCAACGGCGCAGCAGGTCAGTTTAGTTAACATAGTCTTACTGCCCGCTTCACCACCTTCGCTATTGATTGATATGTGGGTTTGAATGTCCCAAAACCACCGTATAATTATGAAAGACGCTGTAGTGGAGGGCTCCGGAAATTTCGACCACCCGGGGTTCTTTAACGTGCACCCAAATCTGAGCACATGAGCCTCAGTATTTTCGCCTCCATCTTAAATGCAGCCGCCGCCGCCGGGATTCGATCCCGCGACCTGCGGGTCAGGAGCCAAGTACCTTAGCCACTAGATCACCATGGCGGGGCATAGGTGAAGGGGGGAAGTATGCTAGGTGTTATGTTACAAAGTAGGCAGGTAGTAGAGTGTATAAGAATACAAATGGTTGTGCACGGTATCAGTGAACTTAGGGCAGGTCACCTAATGAGAAGGCCAGATAAAGGATGATCCACCCACACGAAGGAACGGATGCCGTGAGCATGGAAGCAAAGCCGACAGTGGCACAAAGAGCATGAAACAAATAAATAAATAAGGTCATGGGGTCGTGATACAGACGAAGGGAGCAGACTGAGTGTGGCGGTTAAATTGTTTATCCGTTCGAACTTGTGGGCACAAAAAAGGAGTGAGACTACAGCTAAACACTAGCACTGACAGCAGCGAGCACAGCATCGACCGACAATCAACTGACAAGCGGCGAAGTAACTTTTCTGGGACGCCGAAGTGCTCGCTTTACTCACCCAATGCCATGTGGGGCCTCGATATACGCCATACCAATGTTTCGCCATACGAGTGAAGATCGTCAGTTGCTGTCACCTTGAATGAACATTAATGCTTGCTTAAAAACCAAATTAGGATAACTGAATGCTAACGTCCACTAGTTATAAACGGCCAGAAGCACCCTTGCATGCATACAGAAAAATCAAGGGGTACAAACATTTTCTATTTCGGTGTCAGGGTTCCTTCAATGTTTGTTTCATATCCAGTGTGTACATTCATTATATACTCATTGCGTGTTGGGAGCTTTGTTGTATAAACTAGTCCAGAACGTTTGCGACTCATTCGTTGCGCAGTGCACATCGTCAAAGCCATTTCAATAACGCCAAATTCGAATACTTGTGTTTTCTTTTTGTTGTATTGTAAAAATTTTATTTTTGTGCATATAATGCGCATATCTCTAATAATCAAGACGGCTGTCATGCGAAGTTCGGGACGCCCTGTTGTTTTGTTAGATATACGCCCCTGTGTATCAACGATGATACACAGGGGGGTCTTTCCGAGCAAAGGATGGCTTACGCTCTCCAGTGTGAGTGAGAATGTGGTGCGTGAGGTTGGATTTATCAGTGAATGCCGCTTGACACAAATTGCAGTTGAAGGGGTGCTCCCCTGGGTTAATGAGAAGGTGTTTGCGTTTTCGATTTGATTTTGGTGACATGTTTGGTGCGCTGTAGTTGCACCTAGTTGCGCAGCAAACTGTGCAAGGGAGTGTGGCAACTTGGGCTAGTTGGTATGGCATGACAATAAATATAGCGCGAGAACAGAACGACGTGTCCTTCGTGTCCTTCTTATCTCTGTGTCGTTCTGGGCTCGCGCTATAACTATCGTTGTGCAAAGGAGTCGGAATTTGCACAACTCAAAAGCGCGTCGACAAGTGGCTCTGTGCGTTCATGCAATCCGTCCAAGAGTTAGTTGACGTTCCAAATGCCTTGGGTTTCTTGTTTGGAAGAAAGTCCACAACCGAAAAGGTGCTTCATTATGTTGACGTGTACGAGCAAAAGGCCGCGACACCTCGCCGCCGCAAGTACATACTACATGCTGGACTAGTGGACATTCTGAAAAAAAACCTCGGACAAATTGTTCAAAAGCTCAACAGCAAATAGAAAGACAGTGCAGACACCCTGGCTGTATGCTCGACTCCAGAAGTCACCACGAGAGGAGCGGAGCATCTCACTGCTATCCGCCTAGACAATATTCAGCTGAAGAAATGATGCAAATGCTCTCACCACAGGTTTCTCAACTTACGCAAAGGGTGGAGCGCTCAAATGATGAATAAAAATGCGACATACTACAGCCCCGAAAGAGTGAAATTTGTGACCGATAAGATCAGCACCGACGCCCAGGTTTTTTTTAGGCCATCAATCTCATCGCACCAAACCACACCCCAAGGTAAAGACGTCACTGGAGCGCAGCCCTCGGTGGGCCTACCCAAAGGAACGAAACAGCTAGTCGGACGCACCAGCCGCACAGCGACAAGCTCTAACACCTTCACCAACCCAAGTCGAGACACCACCACCATCACCACCACAACAAGCGATGACAGCCCCGTCACACTGGATACACCCTCCAGTAGTACTGGAGGGTGTATGCATGGAGCACCCAACCTGTCTCTCCCGCCATGTACCACTCAGTCGGGGAGCTGGTCAAGCACCACCTGATGCTTGCCACGCAGATGCGCCATAGAGGCGCAGACACCACCTTCGCTGCCGCCCAGGATACCTGGAGCCAACATAGGGTTCCTCAACCTCCACGGGCAAGGAAGCCCCGAAATTGGGAAGAGCTATACAGGATTATAACGCAGAGGATATCAGCCTGTTTGCAGTTGCAGGAATCCATCTCGGGAACCTGGAAGAGTCGCCTACACACCACCACTGGCAATGGCTTGGCAATAACCGATTCGTCGGAGATAGAAAAAGTGGAGGTGTGGGTGTGCCATGGCGAAGCGGTACGACATGGACACATCTACCAGGGAACGGCCAACAACACATGTGAATCGCCGGTGAAATCCTGAACATCCCCGTTCTTGTCGGGGTTGTCTACTTAAATGTGACTCGAAGACTCGATGACGCCAACTGTGAAATATTATCGTGCATCAAAGACGATGTGGCACGCTGGGGAACGGGGAGAGAGGTGCTCCTGATAGGGGACTTCAATGGCCACATACAGCCTCTCGATGGACACCAGGACGCAAACGGGTCTCTCATGCTACAATTGGTCGAAGAATTATCCCTCGATGTGCCCAACTTGCGCAGTAACTGTGATGGTGCTTTTACATGGTGCGCGAGGAACAGCAAGTCTACCATCGACTACGTCCTGATGTCATGTAAAGTATCCGTGCATACATCTCGGGTATACGTCGACGAGGCTGGAAACCACAGTCTTGGGAGCGACCATAATCGCCCAAAGTTATCGTTCTCTACGTACACATTCCGACAACGTAGCCATACAGCGCCAGCCGAGAACGCCCGAAGGTACCTACCAGCGACTGTGTACGAGGCTGTTGCGCAACAATTTAAAAAATCAGAGTCCGTTCGTCTCTGGTCACGTACGACGAATATATCTAGAATCTCCATTGCATCATGAAAAGCACGAAGTCCTCCCGAACAGTGGGAAAGGGCGACAACACAGGACCTGGTGGGACAATGAAGGGAAGAGGGTTCTCGAAGCACGACGGACCGCAAACAGAGCTCACCGGTGAGCTGTCAAATTTCTCGTTCCCACAGAAACACAACAGAGCTGGGTCGATTGCATCAACTTCAAAAGGGTGATGCAACAGACTGTTCAACGAAAAATCACGGCAAACAATCAACGACTTCTGCAGTCGCTGATGACAGACGGGAAAAAACGGCATGGGCAAATTCTGGTCATACTTAGAATCGCTCGGCCACAAAGTGCCCGTGCGTGAACTTCGGGACGAGAACACGAGAGCAAAGGTAGAGGATATTGCGCGTCATCTCACCGCCCACTATCGAGGGATATACGACAGCACTCAACCCCATGACTCGCCCACTTCTCCCACAACATGCGGGACCGCCAATCCCAAAGACAGCCTATGGATAGTGACACGACTGGCCATCGATAGCGCTATTTCCAAAATTAGCTCCAAGACAGTAACTTGAGGGCTTAGATGGCATTGCGGCAGGGCCTGTGAAGTGCCTTGGCTAACGAGCCCGGGAACACCTGGCGATGATCTACACAGGCATCATTCAAGAGGACCCGATACCAGCTGACTGGCTCCAAAGTCGTGTGGGTCTGGAGCCGAAACTGGAAGGAGATGCCAGCTTCCTCAGTGACCACAGACCCATCACAGTAACCAGCGTTATGTACAGGGTATTCGCCCAGGTGTTGAAACGCTGGATAAACGGATGGGCAGAGGCGAACGGGCTCCTCTCTGAGCTACAAAACTGCTTCAAGGAACGACGCCGCCTGAACTACAACCTGTTTGTCGTCACACAGTCCATTGAGATCGCAAAAAAGGAGTCCCGTGGCCTTGTGGTCTGCTTTTTGGATGCGGCGAAAGCGTACGATAGCGTTCCACACGATCTACTGCTGAGCCGCATGCAGAGTATCAACATGCCGCCAACGTGGATCGACCTCCTCCAGCATCTCTACAGCAAAAACATGGTGATTGTCACTTTTGGTCAGACCAGTACGGAGCCGTTGTCGGTTCGCTGAGGTCTGAACAAGGGTGTCCGCTCTCTCCGCTACTGTACATGCTTACACTGCGGGGCTGGAGCGGGACCTCATTGAATTGGGCCTTGGCTTTGCGCTACGGTTCAAGTATGCCTAGTCGCCACAGGTCTGGACATTACCGGGACTGGTCTTCGTAGATGACCTGATGCTCTTAGCGGAAAACACCGATCAGCTGCAGAACCTCATAGACATATCCACCCACCACACAGCGTCATTGAAACTGACGTTCAATGCGAAAAAATAGACGGTGCTGAGCTTTGCTGGGCCAGCGGACGAACGCGAGCTGGGGCTACCGAATGGCCAGCCGATCCCTCGCAGCACCGAGTACCAATACCTCGGGGTGACACTGTGTAATAGAGAGTGCTCCGATGTCCACGAGGCCAAGATAAGGCAGTCGTCACAACGAGCGATCAGCACCCTACCGAAGTGCAGCCTGTGGGGTTTTAATCGGTATGTCATTACACGCAAGCTATGGAAGCATACTTGAACCTAGCATACTTGAGCATACTTGAACCTAGTCGGTTCAAGTATGCTCACGCGAAGGCCTCACACCACGTTCGGTGCGCACTCAAGTCCGAGAGGTGGAAAGCGCCCAATGGCGATCAGGAGTGCTGCGTAAGTCTACCCTGTGGATGTATGGCAAACACAACGCTGAACTAGGCAGGGAAAAAACTCCATGACAACAGTGTAGGCAGTGCTTTGCTGTTTGAAGCACATGCAGGAGCGTTGCGTACGCCCACATACCTTCGTCGCTTTGATCAGGACCCGCAGATCCGAGCTGCTATCTGTCGCTACTCCACCGAAGCAAGTGAGACGGCTGAACACCTGTTTCTGGATTATGCCC
This sequence comes from Rhipicephalus microplus, assembly GCF_013339725.1. NCBI lineage: Eukaryota > Metazoa > Arthropoda > Arachnida > Ixodida > Ixodidae > Rhipicephalus > Rhipicephalus microplus. Next base: position 89,101,261 of record NC_051168.1, read on the forward strand.
GTCTTTCTCCAGGGCCAGCAGGGAAACACCACTCTGCCTATACATGCCATCTCGTCTATACAGATGTCAGCCAGATCGACGAGCTCCCTGATGCACTTTCCATTTCCACTGAACCCTGTTGACATCGTCCTGCTACACGGTCCAACACAACTCGTAAACCTACCTACGCGCGTTGAAGAAAAACAGTGCCCCAGTCTTGCATTTATTTCTTATAAACAATGGACTCCTAAGGTGAAAGCCTACAGAGCATCTTTTTGAAGATATATGAAACACCTGATTATTTGGTCGTACAATCTCGATCACCACTGTTGTCACAACACAGCGAAATATTTTTGAAGTAATATACCCAGATATCTGCAAAAAACTTGCTAAGAATCTCGAGGTGCAGCTGAATCAGAACACGCTTTACTTGGTCATCATAACTTAGTCCCCACGGAACTCGTACAGGGAGATAACCCAAATAAATGTGGCTGCTTTAAGCATGTCTTTAAAATACTCGACCTTGCCTAAGGTGCCTACTATTTAGCATATCCCCTGGAGTGGCACATTCTGACGTGAAAATGTTCTTTTGAGAAAAGGTCAAGTCGCTCTGCTAGAGCTAGAGCTTCCTCATGCATTGTGATTCAGACACCACTAAGCGTATTTCTCCTGCATGTGCTGCTGGAGGTGGCGAGAAAATAACTGAATGGTCCGTACCAGTTCAATCGACACTCGATAGAAAGGATGATACGACCTCTAGGATATCAAGTGGTGCCACATTGTCTCAAACAGAAGAAATGGACGACTAGTATTTACACAGACTGCCAAGTGCCTCGGGTTTTCGGGTCAGACGCTCCAGTACCAAATTTGGGCGAAAGTACTGAAATGCACGAATTTCAACAGACATCACATCTTATTGTCCTCGCAGGTTACAAGCACCGACTATGGCTAGGTACGCCTTAAAAAGTGCGCGTGGTGCCGCAGGGCGTTGCCATGGTTGCTCGCCAGGTATTCGAGGGTGCTTTCGAGCTTCGCTTCCCAGTGCGGCAGTAGCACCGCTCGCAGATTGGGTAACGTCGATACCACAAGGTGGCAAATATGCAGTAGGGTTCGAAGTGCTGCAAGTTCGCCATTGTGGATAGCGCGCTAGAGGAACTGCTGCCGTGGGACGTGAAGTAGCTGGTACAGTCGAATAAATTAGCAAACCCGCATACTCAGCCGCTGTCGTGGCGAGGGTAGGGCGTGTGATATCCTTTCAGATGTCTAGTTTCTAATTAGCGTGTGTGAATAAACGTGTAGTTAGCGGGTCGTCCTGGAAAACGATAGCTAGTTAGGCTTCGCGTAGGGCTGACTTCAACACGTCGGTGAATAGAAAGACGTTGCAGGGGTGCTGTAATTTCAACCACCAGGTGAAGTTTTCGCAGTATTAAGTACGCGGTGTGTGGCACAAGGAGTTGACCTTCAGGTTGTAAGAGCCATGCTCCGAAATTCGGACATGGTTGATTCTTCCTAGCAGCCTGACTTGTCTCCAGCAATTCCTAGCTCTTCGTGATGCCTAGACGTCTAAGGATGGGCTCACGTTTCCTAACTAGAGTTACTTCTGCTGCTTTCTTTAGGCATGGCCTCCGAAGCTTAGTCTGAAGCATCCCAGGTGAGGGACAAATCCAAAATGAATTTCTTATCTTTGACAATGAGGACAACATCAGGTAGTAACCGGACACATGCCACAGTCGCAAGCAAGCCCTCAGATGTGATGTCAGCATGCTTGTGATGTTTCCTTATTTTAGTGATGTTGGATTGAGAAATAAACTTGTGACGGGCGCACCGTGGTTCGTGGACGGAAAGTCACACTGGGAGGATATATATGGTGTTTCCGATGCCTGATGGCATCGTCTCCGAAGTTAAGCACACTCGTCAGCAGCATGCCGAGTTGAGTGTCCTTGTTGAAAACTTATTTCGACGCAATATAAGTCACTGTCGCTCATATATTGTGTGTCTGAGCGTAACCATCTGTTACCAAGAGAATCACTCTCGAAAACAAAAAAAAAAGAGTTTTGTTTCAATTTTCTGCTTTCATTCCTACATGTGTACCAATTGTGCCTCATTTAGAGCCGGATTCAGAGATGCTATCTCAATGAGGCAAGAGGGGACGCTCATTCTCTCCTCCAGGGTAACATATCCCCGCGTAGAGCACCCTCCAGAATTAAGTCGAAAATGCGGGATTCTACGCGTCGCAATCCGGCAAAGGATTTCACTTGCAACTCTGCAGCTATGTGCTCTTGACAGCTCTAATACGCCTCAACATCCAGCGCGGCGAGGTGTGTAAATGACGCCTAGAAATTAATCTGGCAATTCTGTATACGCGATTATTTCTCAGCCCGATTTCTTAGTGAATATTGGCAGAACATGACAACTGTAAGGGAGGTGGAGGCTGAATACGGCAGCTTGGGCCCAAATAAGGTTGAGATACATTGTCATTTCTGAAATGACTTTTGTTGCGCCCTGTTAATAAAATCAATATCTCACTGGAATAATGCCCATGAAGCCATGGGGTATTTAACAGAAAGGTCGACGCCCAAGTATTTCATGGGTTCAGTACGCTGCGTTAATGTCACTAAAACATTACAAACTTTTAACTAGGGCACGGCATAGTCAAACCACTTCAGATTGCGGGCGTTGAACTTCCACCCGAAATATTGAGTTTTTGAATGACTTGGACCAAATCCGATCCATTTAAAGTGGTCCTCAGAGCTTCCAGGTTTCTTTGCTGTTCCTCGTAGGATGAAGCTACATGAATCAAAAAATCTGCTTCAGACAACGGAGAGATAGTTTGTCCATTAATGAAGTACCCAAACGCAGAGGCATTGAGCCCGTGCTTAAGTGGCTCAAGAGTCAAATTAAAGAAAACAGAGACAAAGGGTCACCTTGAGTACGAAATAGCTTTCCTCTCTGCCAGGCTGCCCCGCCGTGGAGGTCTAACGGCTAAGGTACGTGGCTGCTGACCCGCCGGTCGCGGAATTGAATCCAGGCTGCGGCGGCTGCATTTTCAATGGAGGCCCGTGTGCTCAGATTTGTGTGCACGTTAGAGAACCCCAGGTTATCGAAATTTGAGGAGACCTGCTCTGCGGCGTCTCTCACAATCATATAGTGGTTTAGGGATGTTAAATATCACATAGAAATCATCAATCAAATCTCTTCCGCAGAACCTCTCTCTGTTTTGTTGACCACATTTCACACCTATCTTATTGCAGAATTTTTAATTGTAGTATGGGTCCTTCGAAAACCGCCAACATCAATAAATTCCGCCGTAATAATAACGGACTCTTTGTCGGTCTGCAGTGCACTCACGGCATCCGGTGATTCGAAAGCATTAAGCGAACTCAACTCCTTAGTACCGAATCACTTAACTCGGGTGCGTTTAGTATGGGTGCCGGTGCATAGAGGCATAACTTTAAATGAAACAGCTGATGCACTAGCGAAGACAGCGTTAGACGGGCCAGCTTTCAATATCACCCAACAACAGCTTTTATAGTAGCGGCTATATTTCGGAGGCAAACGATGCTAGAATTATCTACACCATCTTTCGAAAGTTCCCAGGCTTTACACCATCTAATGACATGCTCAAAAACTTCATGTCATAACCGATGTCTGGAAGCTTTATTCACGTGATTATGCTGTTGTATTCCTCCATTAAACTTTTATTTGTTTAGAGCAGGCTTGATTCCATTCCCGCTCTGTTCTTTTCGTAGAGAAGAGGAAACTGTGGAACACTTCTTAACCTCTTGTCAAAAGTTTTCAAAATTAAGAAAGGTATCACCTAAAATACCGTTACAAATCCTTGGATTAGCTTTGAAAACGGCAAATTTACTATCCGTAGGTGCACATACCCTTGAGCACAGCAATGGCAAAGTGTGCGAGCCCATGCAAGGTTTCATTGAATAGTCGAAGAGACTCAATAACCTCAATACCAAAAGGTTCTTAGTTAACCAATGCAGACTACAGGAAAATTTTGTTTGATATCAATCATTTGTTGCTCCTTCAGTAGAAAATAATTCATCCAATTTTTTTCACAAATAGCTTAAAAAATCAATCTTTCTGTTAATATTCTTTTTTTGTTGAGCTAACTGATTTTTGGCAGGGTGGGTGTGAGTCACAAATTTAGGATCTACATGTACACTTACCGTCCATAGTATACTATAAGTTTTCTTATAGTACGCTTCCCTCTGTTGTTCCTCCTCACCGGTCTATCCGTTCATCGCGCGCGCCTATTGAGCTCCGTTACTTCGTTTTCGAGTAATTTTGCCTTAGAGTGTAGAACTGTCTGTAACTGACATCAAAACACGACCTTAATTCTCCGCTGAAATCCTTTTATCTTTATATTACGCATTCATTCATAGTCATCTGTCATACTGCGTATCATCATGGGGAAATACATATCGGTCACATGTAAATCATTTAGAACGATTACAGAAGCAAGCTTTGAGACTCATTTCTTTCAAACCATTTTCATCACCATCAGCCCCCTTTTTAGCAACATGAACATTTTACCTCTGCATAAACTCTTCAGCTACAAAATACAAATGATCATGTTTCGTATCCTAAATAATGAATTACACATTTCCAGTTTGTCGGGAGTTACTCTTGTATAGACTAACAACACGACGTTTTCAGCTAATCGTAATCTACTTCTACCTAAAGTACGTACCAACTACGGTCAAATGACGGCAAGATTTTTATGCATACCACTGTGGAACATGCGGCCTGTTGATCTCAAATCATGCTAAATGTACTCCTTTAGTAGGCGCTTGAAGGTCTTATTGTTAAATGACTTATGACTTGAATGTTTTCTTTTGGGTTTCTTTGTTTCAAGCACATTGTCACTATTTCTCATATGGCACTATGTTTTTGCACCATTTTCTATTAAAAATTGCTGTAATTTCGTCGCTGTTTGCTGACTAGAAAGCTAATCCTCTTTTTACTTTTTGTTAGGAGGTCCCCCTGACAGTTTTTACTTTGGGACCTCCGATTGTTCATTCGACATGCAAAAAATGTATCCATAAAAAATGTATCTATTTTTGAATAAACAATAACAAAACAACAACAACTCGCCTAAAACATTGATTATCGTAGATTCATTGTATTGACGTACCCACCTACGAGAAAGTCTGTTTGGTACGACAAGTTTATCTCAAACACAGTAAATATTCAGCTTAGAAATCAGGCAGTTTCAGCTCGTTTGAAATGTAAAGCGTGAAGACGAGTAAGAGAAGGAATAGTGAGAAAGAAAGTGAACTACAACTTATAAACTACCATCGTAATCGTTGGCCGCTGATATCAAAGACACGTCGTACAGAAGTTGAACTATCTATGATGTATGCGTGCCCTGCATTGTGTACGCAGTCTTGCGTTTTGTCCTGTAGCTATCCATATTTGTGAGATACACGTGGTGCGGCGCACACTGTCCTTTACATCTCACTGCAAAGCACGCCACCAGACTCATAGGAAAACAAGCATTTTCTATGACGATATCTGCACCACTTGCCACCATATTCCGCTATGTTCATAGAGAAAAATTAAAAACATTTTCTTCACATATTCCTAAAATATTTGTCAGTAGTGTGAACTTTATTTTACTACGTAACGCGTAGTGATATTCTTACGCCTAAGCATTTAAACGTGCTACATAAGGCTCATATATCTCACCTACCCAGTGTCACCGACACCAAAGTTACCTTGCCCGAACATGTTATCTTGCCCAAACTCTCGCGCGTATTCAAAGGTTGTGTGAACAACATGATGCCTACTACGTTTTCTCAAGCTCAGTACACTTACTAATGTGCAGTCACATTAACACTGTAGTTTTCTTCTCGCGGGCCCAGGAGCATGCCGGTCTCAACGTGGTCATGACGCAAAAAAACTGGCGCATGAACCCCAGATACAAGGTCATCCTCGATGCGCCAGCCATCATCTGCGTCATCGGCTTTGTATTGTATTTGAGAGCATCGATGCGGATTCGCGTCATTGATTGTGGTATTTTCCGTGCCAGCTCCCAACGGACGCCTCACGCGGATCTACCGCCTTTTTTCGGATGCACCGAAATGGTGCGCCGCATTTACAAGGCTGCCATCGAGCGCACCGTCAGCATATCTTGAGATCCGTGCCGAAATTTTTATCGCTTTGTCTGTGACTGCTGGAAGCACCACCTTGATCTGTTCTCTGCCGTGGACGCTGTAGTAGGCGCGATGTACAGTCGCGTGCTCAACGCCATTGGGTGGAACTCCGAAGGCACTAGTGGCCACCATTTTTACAGGGTCGTCTGCGAGGGGTGTCGAGAAAATGCCTTGCAAAGTCAGTTATTGAGCTATCAACCAGCAGCTTGCCTGAACTTAAGCAGTTCATGGCCGAACGCCATCTTCCGTGGCCAAAGAAGTCTTGCTGGGGTCTTCTAGAGATATTGTTGGACCTGTCCGGCAAATGTAATGTGCACATGTGGTTGCACCTGAGCTTTGGGCTGGCTCCCTTTCGCGGTGCAGTAAAGGAATCCGTACTCAGAATTAGCCACAGCGCTACGTTCCGTAGATGGATCACCACCACGCTGATGTTCCCCAGCCAGCGGGTGGGCACGGCAGCTTCTTTGCAGTATAGGAAGTACGGTCGGGCCATTTTGCACATATTCGGCACTTCCCAATCGGTCCGAGATGTAGTTGCCTGCAAGATCGAGGCGGCGCACCGGCTCACGCTGAAAGTACTGGATGCTGCCATGGCCGAACCATACTCGAGCATTCTACGAACGCCCATACGCAATCTCATAGTAACGGCAACTCCAGGCATTGCTGCTAGTCAGCTGCTGCTCCTCTTAAATCAGTGCTTCATCTGGGCACGCTGCTTCACAGCGCAAGCCACCGTTCAAGTGAAAAATGCCGGCCTGCTTCGGTCCATCGACTACCTCCTGGGATTCAAATCTGAAGTGCGAGAGTCACTCACGCTAAGCTTAGGCCTTCGCATCGCTCGCGAGCTGGGCTGTATGGCGAGCCCAGATATCGCGGATTTGACGCAGGAGCTTACCGGCCTGCCTCCGTCTACACACTGGGCATCGTTGTCTGATGCAGGAAGAAAGCACGGTGGGCACTGAGTGTATGAGTTTGTTTCCGAAGCGTCGTTAGGCGGGTGAACTGGCTAGCGATGTGCGAAACATCTTATGTGACGCTGTGGAACGCCACAAGAACATATCACTGCAGCTGCAGGCCCCGATTGCCGCTTTACTGCAAAACAACGAGAGCTTCTTGGCGACCATGCTGCCATAGCGAAGGCACGAACCTCGTTTTTTTCACCGATTGGTTGAAGCTAATGAACGGGCGCTGGCGACTCCTGGAACAAAACATGGCCAATGTTCTTAAGCCAGGTTCCTTTTTTCTTATCCACCGATGGGGCTTCCAAGGCGCTCTCACAGTCGCTGAAGACTACTTTGTCTTTCCGCTGTTCCACCCCGACTTTCCGACGGCCGTAAACTACGGTGGTGCCAGACGCCTTATGGCTGACGAGGTGCTCAGAGGGCTCGTCCACAGTCACCTGTACTACGTCAGCACCTCAGGCAACCAGATAACTCGCCGTGATGAGGTTTCCCAGAGCGACAGCAGTTTGATAGCGGCAATGGACAGGTCACCGTACCTTGTGCACAAAAATGCTCGGCCTGCTAGTCTCATTGCCTTCAGGCTGATCAGTCAGCGCGGCCCGAGACCCCAGCAGCGCACACAAGTGTTGAGCCTTGCGCAGAACAGACTTTTTTTCGTGGCATGGTGCTATGCGCTGTCCTTCAGCGGATAATAGGAGGACGTGTTGTACAGGGACGCCAAGCATCGCTGCAACGAGCCTGTCAAGTCGTTGCCCGAGTTCACCGCGGCGTTACAATGTGGGAACTCGTATGTGCACCTAAAGGTATGGCATGTTGACGAATTGTTCTATTTTTATGTTCGTGGATTGCCCGTCAAAAGGGGCACATGTGCCATGGCTTAGTAAAATATTCGTTGATTAATGCTGCTCGATTCTTGCTTTGAACATCGGGCTAAATTGAGAAAACACGCTTGATTGTACGACCATCGTAGAAGTTAGATTTAACAGACATTGCACGCTTTGGGTGTTTCTATTTTCATCCTAGTGATTAAATGATAGCTATGCGGGTCATTCAACATGATTCGTTTCAATCTTAGACCAAGAAGTGTGACCCTCGAGAAGCTTGGGGAAACAAGTGTGCTCTGCCAAACAAAAGATTCGACACAATATTCTGCAGTGAATGAGCATACCCTTTATTCTATTTTAAAGTATGTCTTTTCAGTTTTACGCTTGTGTTTGTATACGGTCTGAAATATGAGTTTGAATAATATGGCCATGATTGCACACATTAAAATGGTCAATAAAATGAAGTGGTCTTTCCAACAGCGCAGCCGCCATTACCTGCCTGACCTTAGTCTTGCAAGAATGTAACACATTACCTGTCTCGCAATTAACGTACGTAGTAGTCTCTCTACATCCACCTCTTATGTAACAACCCCTTGAAGGGTATTTAACGTAACAGAAATGAAACGGAAATAAAAAGTTTAGTGAAGGGTTAATGTTATATTCATTAACTTTTGGAAAAGGTATACCATGCTTCAGTGCTAAGTAAGGTCAAACTTTTTGCAGTGCTAGCAAAAAACTTTGACTTTGCTTCACATGGGTACACACCCACGTTTTGCAGTACACCTAGTTGAGACCTGGTTAACACATTGAGGAACTTTTATATATTATAATTTCGCTGACTTATGTGCCATCAACGACTCTAACCAACGAATTGAATGCCACCTTAATAAAAGGCCTTCATATTAGATTCACTGTACTTATGTGTTTCATAGTTATGTTCCAGCACAACATTTTATTCCGGTTAAAGATCTCAAATTACTTGTACTGACGCCCTTAGGTGCCCTCGCGCAAATACAATTTAGTGTAACAAAAAGAATAATATGGACCTCAGCTAGTTGGTACGTATTCGTTCTAAAAATATATGTTTTGCGCAAACATGTACTGAAGAAAGTCGGGACACCACGAACTCCTACTCGCAACTGAGGATGCGCACAGTGAGAAGAAGATAGGAAAGCCTATCTGCGCGTGTCGGTGCATTACGCGAACTCATATGTCTGGCAAACGGGGAGGTTTACGTGAAAGATAAATCCTAAGGTATTTCATCTTCATGCAACCTACCCCTATTAACGATATGTCATGCCTTAATCATCAGACGCGGTTCTGCATACTTCTACCGGTACAAATTGTACGCGTTTGTCGAACATTGGCGTGCTGCTTTCTCCTCGGCAATGCAAAAAAAAAAAAGACTAGAAAGTGAGCCTTCCAGTTAACGATCTCTTGTGTTCCAATAAACTCTGGTTAATGCGACGCTCCGTCTGTCCAAGAAAGAAGCGGCTGCAGCTGATAGGGATCAGTTACTCAAGGAGGAGGAGGAAGGGAAAAAATGAAAGGCAGGGAGGTCAACCCGACGCATGTCTGGTTTGCCACCCTGCACTGGGGGAAGGGGTGAGGGGATTAAAGGAGAAGGGAGGGAGAAGTGAAGGGAAATGAGTGTGTAGATGTGACCTCGTCCATTGCACGCTTATAAGCGGTCGCGTAGTCCGGTCGTCTTTAGAAAACTTAGCAGTGCTCGCGTCGCTTAGCTGGCCTGCGACGCGTACAGCCGTGAACCAAGGATCTTCTCTCCGGAGAAAGGTCTACTGTCTAGTGTCTCTAACGTTTCGCGTAGCAAGTTGCGTTCGCTCGACTAAAATATAGTAATACTTTATAAGACCAATCAATTATTGGTCGATGCCCCACAGTGAGTACGAGCCACAAGTGAAGGTTAACAAGAACAAGAACAAGGGTTCGTTGGTGTGTCTTACGATACCAATATCGGACCACTGCTTGTCCTTGGCTCACTCGATTTAAATTTGAAGCATTTTTTCTTGCATACTGCGGACAATTTTTCGCTCCTATCAACGTATCTATCTAGGTGTTTACGGATAGGTACTCTCATGATCACCCCACTAACGTGTGGTAAAACAAAATTGGTACGGAAGGATATGATGGTTGGATGAATATGACTGGCGGCTTATGACATGAATAATGCGACAATTCTGTTGCAATAGGTCGTCAAACTCTTTCTGCCAGACACGCGGGACAACCGCAAACCACGGCGTGTATGTGCCACAGGTATGCGTGTGTGCGCCACAGAAGTTCGACGGTTTACAACTTCCAAGGAATGCCGAGAACAGACATTGGTAATCAGGATAGGGAGCCGACGAGAACGTTGTGATGGCGTGCTGTGTCCTTTACAAATATCTCTACGACAACTCCACTAACAGGTCGCAGTGCCATGACCACTGTACAAAAGGTGGACAATCGTGGCTTCAAGTGAATGACATGATGGCACTTGCAGCCCCCTGTACGACACCAGCAGTCAAGATCTGCAGCAGACTTGCGATATTTTTAGTGTGGCAATACTGTCAGCCGGCAGGTTGTTATTCCCTAGCAGCAAAAGTGTACCGGCGAGCGAACAAAGAAAATTATTGCTTGTCCAAAAACATACTCATTTTCGTAGTTCACGAAAGAGTGGATAGGTTTTGAGAACCCACCATTCCCATTCATGCCTAAAACTAAGCTATCACTTGACTGTTGACGAGGTATTTGCGCTGCTGCCGTAGCTATGTAGCTTAACTTCCAGGATTACTTGTCGTTACTCCTCACTGTGCATGTCTAGTCACTCAGATGATTTTAATACCAGTGGGTCCTACTCGCTTTAAGGCGTGGAATTTTGTGCTTCTTTTTAGAAGTCAAAGTTACGTGGCTGTATATACAGCTCCGTAAGGTTATCACGGAATTTACGAGCAGTGCAACTTAGAAGTAGTTACACTGTAACTACATTAAAGTTTCGCTGTTCGCATAATCAGTGTTCGTATATTCAGTTATTTCCCACCAATTTGCCCAAGTTTCCACGCTTCACAAGGTTATCACAGCGGACAACCTCTAGACACCATTGTAAAACACTGACCATTGTAACTCGTTTATCAGTTTTCATGGCGCTCTTTGGTCAAACGTGGCTATTGCGCCATTAATATCAACATATTGGTATCACCAGCCACAGCTGAAGCTCTTAAAATGGTTCAGGTGGAATGCCTTATCAAATGCGGAAATGAACCGCTGGCGCGCGTCAAAACGAGCGATACAAAAATAATCATTTCTTGAGAACGTCCGCATGATGCCATACATAGCGATAACTTGTGACGGCATCAGGACGCCATTATAACGTTATGTGACTTAACGTCGAGGTGCCATTATGTCATATTATCACATGTCCAAATGTGGGCCCCTCGCAGACGCAACGCAAAGCCAGGGTAGGTGCAGAATTCTTGCAGTACATCAGTCTGGAGGCTGTACAGAACCAAGTTGGCTGCCAAATGATTTTTAGTTGGTGCCAGAGCAGGACCAGTTAATCCTATAAAAAGACGATTATGACCTTCTAGTCGTTTAGCCCAACGCATAAGGGACCTTGTGAACTTCGCGTGTTTCACTTTGATGACCGCAGCCTTAGCTGCGTGTCTGATTTTGGCACGACTGCGCGGTCGCATTTCGATGAAGGCTAACTGCTACTGGTCTGTGTTCTGTGCTTTGTCAGTGCATTTAAAGGGGCTCTTCGACACTTTTTGAGCGTGGCCAGAAGACGCTGGCTCTTAGTAGTACAGGCTCCTAAGAATAGCCGAGCGAAATATTATACCTCTGTACGTGGCCTGGAATTCACAATAAGTTATCAAAATCATCAAAACATCGCTTTTTTACCTCTCGACAAAGGACGGAGGACCCTCAAAAATCACACATAGAAGGCCTTTTATCAATCATTGGCTGATTTGAACTTGGACCGCTCGGTCGTTACAGGCATCCCCGCGGGAGGCCGCGACTTCTCGATGCTTGCGCGCGCAATCACACTGGGAAAGCCGCGTATTCTAAGAAAGAAAAAAAGTGCCGCCATATCCACGAAGTGAATGATGATGAGTGGGCGAAGCTCCGGAGGTAAACCTGGTAAACCATGAATCCTCTGTACATTTTGCCCACTCGATTTTATTACATCGCTCCCCCTAGCGTACGTCGCCACACTAAATCGAACGATTGCCTTCAACCAATGACACGCGCCATATGTGACATCATTCCTATTTTATAAGATCTCGCGTCTTTCATCAACTACAAGTACCGCTTTCTAGTTTATAACATCTTGCATCTTTTCATCATCAGCTACAAGTACCACCATCTAGTAAACACTACAAGAACTAAACGAGAGGTGGCTACATGGATGGATGGATGGATGGATATGGCTGTACTCTTTAGATCGGGCGGTGGCTAGCGCCACCAAGCCGTAATACCTAATGAACCAAAAACTATATTTATTTTTTTTCCTTAAAAAGTGAGTTTGAGGATTCGTACTTTGCAGTGAAGAGTTTAATTTTCACTCGTGTCTTGACTTTAGCCACCAATCAGATAACCTCCTTCTGGTTAAGTCTACCCGCTTAAAGTTTATTTTGCCCTCCCGGTCCCTAAACCCCAGTGCTTTGATAGGGAGCACTGGGGTTTAGCACTGGGGTACATACAGGAGACGGTACCGCCATCTAGTGAACACTGCAAGAACTAAACCAGAGGGCTACATACAGGGGACGGTACCGCCATCTAGTGAACACTGCAAGAACTAAACTAGACGTGGCTACATACAGGGGACGCACAGCCCACGCCCTAAGGAGCTTCGTCCCTAAAAGCGATAAAAAGGCTCTCCACGACACGAGGCGCGTTTCACGCATTTTCTTTGCCCGTGCCATCCCACCCTGCTCAGCCTCCGGCGCTTTCGTCAAGCCGAGAGAAGAAAGAATGCGATTGCAGCGCGCGACAATTTTAGGAACTCCACCTGTACTAGACGTATTTTTGAAACTTTTGCGGGGTTTAATTCACGAGGCGATAAGCTCTTTTAGTCAATGCATTTCATGATTACTTTAAAAAGTGTTTCAGGGCCCCTTTAAAAAAGAAACAGTTGGTTGAAATTACCGGAGCATCAATTTCGAGGCACCGGGTCATTATATAGTGCTTTTGGCAAATGAAACCGCAAAGATCAATACAGAGAATTGCTAGGCGGCCCATTAACTGAGTACTTTAACTTGATGAGTATATAATAGCTATCTTATGGGGAAAATTGGCAGTTTATTTTGATGTTATGGCAACAATAATAAAGATTGACAGAATAGCCCCACATAAAACTTCGATCGCAGTATCGTACAATTGAATATTTGCCCTGAGTAGGAAAATTTCGTTGGGGCGAAATCTCCGTGGTTTTTCTTTGACATATACCTACAGAAGGCTGACCTGGTCATATCAGCCCTCTGTACTTTCTGCGAATAAACAAAAAATCGAACACTAATGTTTGTTATCCTGTCACTATTTATTGCTTAGAAAAAGACGTACTGTTGTTCAGCTTACCTAGACCGGTACAAGCTAAACAGAAAAAATTTTGCCAAATGCCGATGCTTTCGTTTGCGTATAAATGCGATCTCTTGTTGCAGCTGGTAATTACCTGAAGCTATTGATTGTAAACTATTTTAATCTCTTCTTCACCAAATATTCGTAACTTCAAAATTTTGTTTAGCATCCAACAGCTAGTTGTTTGATTGGTTGAACCCTATTGAGCTGGCGAGACCACCAGGGGGATCGGCAATCAAACAGGCGGTGCCTTGGTATATGAATGAATTTGTTTATGATCCTAAATCATTTAGCAATCTTTTTGAAATAACAGGTCTTCGCTATAATTCTGAACAGGTTAAGACAGCTGTCTTTTCTAAGTATGCAACGCCACAGTGAATGAAGTATTTATTAATATACTATACTTGTGTTTTAATGATTATGTATTCAAGGTATTGTCTAAATGTTACGATGAATTCTTGGCGTATACGCCAGGCTGGGTTTGTGCCAATGTTGAGGAACCATACCGAGCTACCATCATAGACTTGTGCAAGAAGAGAGCATCATCATTGCGAAATAATTTGAAACAGTTGTGAGGATGAAGAATAAGAAGAAAAAATCGTGTCATGTCGCCGACTTTTACTGGAGTCTCTGGGCTACAGTCACAGGGATGTTTACTACGCCATAGAGGAACTTATCAGTCAGACTAAAAGAATATTGAGATAAATTCTCCATCCTTTTAAACATTTAAATATGAATATTCTGTAATTATTTGTTCTGTTATTTATCCCTAGCATATACAAGTAGTAATGCGAAGAAACACACAAAAAATCACCTAACACTCGGTCAATCCCCTGCATTGGGTAAGAGCCATGAGAGGAGAAGAAGAAGAAGAAGAAGAAGAAGAAGAAGAAGAAGAAGAAGAAGAAGAAGAAGAAGAAGAAGAAGAAGAAGAAGAAGAAGAAGAAGAAGAAGAAGAAGAAGAAGAAGAAGAAGAAGAAGAAGAAGAAGAAGAAGAAGAAGAAGAAGAAGAAGAAGAAGAAGAAGAAGGAGACCCATTTTCTATTACATCATTAGTTTTTTCATTAAGGATAAACCTTTTAATATATCTCATATAGGATACTTCTAGATTTCATGGCCAATCCCCCATAGTGGGTATGTGCCAGTGCGAAGGGGCAACAACAACAACAACAACGACCCACGTCGCCATGTCGTCGATGAGCTCGGCGTCCAGTCCTCCGTCACGGACGTCATCACAAGAAAGTACTGTAAGTCGTTAGCCGTTGGTTTATAAGATTCACTCATTTCGCCACAGCTAACAGCCCTTTTAACAGGCTCGCGTCAACGGATAAAATGCTTAGTAGGTCAATGTGATACTTGACTTTCGAGGGGCTACTTTGCACCCACATTTATTGCGATAGTATGCGAATAAGCAGGTAGCAATGCAGCACTCGCGGCATCGCTGTTATGTCCTTACTAAGCGCATGTGGATCGTTTACCAAGCACGTCTGCGCCTGGGAGTAATATCAGTGTATGCGCGCTGCACGGAGACAGGCATGATATTGTTAGCTTTCCTAGAGGTAGTAGATATAGGCGGTGCGAAGTGCTTTCTTCATTAGGAAAGGGAGTAGATGGACACGTATCGCCACGTCCCTTGCACCGCCATTGGTGAGTACACCCTCCCCCCCTTAAAAATAAGAAAGCGAGATTCACGATGGATGCAAAAGTGACACTTCCTGAACTTTCATTCTGGCCGACTATTTCAGACAAAAGCTGCTAAGGTGGGGTTTCTTTGAACAGCACATCGAGGTTTCTGAGCCACCATTCAATGTCAGAATGGTGCATCGTTAGGACTCTGCAAAATGACAAAACAGGTCCAACTATGAAAGTGCATGAACATATTTCAGGAAATCAGCACCTCTCAGCCCCCCCCCCTCCTCCCTGTGCACTCACTTACGGGTGTAAAAATGGCTATTTTAAGGACATCTTATTGTCACATGTACCGAGTTTGTTCGCGCTTGTGAAACCATGTGCCAACTATTATTAATCTGTGCAGGACACAACCGCCGAAGTACCGGCGACAGTGATTAGTCCGTCGTGCGCCTGGAACACCACTTACGCCACGTGCTTCCTCATGGTCACCGTGAGTGGCTCGTGTGCAGCCTTCTACTTTGGTGTGGACGTCTTCAAGTGGCTGTCTCCGACGCGGGTCTGCGTGTCACCCAGTTGCGTGCAGCTGACTGACCAACTAGCCGCGTCCATCGACGCTGCAGTGAACCCCTGCGACGACTTCTACCGCTTTGCGTGCGGCGGCATAGCCGGCACGTTGGCCAATTCCACTTTGTCGGCGTCACAATCGGCGCCCACTCCCACCGGCGTTCATACGGATGCGGTCCTCTCCAGGGTTCGCACTATCCTTGCCAACTGGGCCGTCGAAGACAAGATCCAGACTCCGCTGCAGACGTCCGCGTCTTTGTATCAAGGATGCAAGGCCGTGGTCGGTCGAAGAAATAAGGGTGTGAGGCGACTTGTGAGCTTTCTGCAGAAGTGCCGCCTCAACTTCGCCAAGGACGAGGATCTAGACACCGACCCATTGGACTCTGCGCTGAGCCTCGACGTGCGCTACAATGTCAAGACGCTGTTTGATGTTGCGGCCGAAGGTGTGCGGCTCCTCGTACGGCCCAGGCGTGCCCTGGAAACATGGTCGTCGCAGCGCCAGGCGTACATTAGGAAGCATACCTATAGTGATTACCTCGAGAACACGTTCACGCTTCTTGGCTTTCCGACGCGCATGAGGGTCACGTTCATGGCTGCGTCTGTGTGGGAGACCGAGGACACGGTGCTCCGTCTTTTTTCCAGAGTCAAGCCGGACGACAAGACCCTTGTGAAGTTAGACTACGTAGAGCCTGGCACCGTCATGGAGCACCCCGATTGGAAGCGCCACTTCGGCCACTTATGGGATCGCGCTGCTGTAAAGGGCACCTCTATGGCGTTCTTCTTGAAGCATGTTTTCGCTGAACAGACGCCGCTGGCTGTGACGCGGTATATTTTTTGGGAAGTGGTCCGACAACTGGGACCCTTGGCTGACTACCGCCTATCGGCTCCGGACGAGAACACCCAGCTGGCCGCAGATCGCTGCTTCCGTCTCGTGTACGATGTTGCTGGTCTCGCGCCCTTGGCATTCGTATTGGTGCAGGAGGTCAGCACCAAGACGGTCCTTTTGGCCACGTCCTTTATTTCGGGGCTGCTCCGAAACGTGGGTGCTGCCAACGTAAGCATGCGCGTGGTCGACCCAAGACAGCTGCTACAGGACAGGGCCTTTTCTGCGCCTTCGCACGGTCGTCGTGGGGGCGACGCCATAGCACCCAAAGATTCCTTAGCGAACGCTCGTGAGAATGACGAGAGCGGCACGTTCTTCGACTCCTTTCTGCGCGTCATGTTGGCAATGCGGGAGCGAGAGCTCAATTCTCTCGATGCTGTCGTGCCGATGCCAACCGCGGAAGACCTGCTCGCGTCTCACGTCACCGTCGACGCAAGAAAGAGCCGCGTCACGGTGCCGACTATGATGCTTGTCTACCCGTGGTTCTCTCCAGACGTTCCGCGCAGTTTCAACTACGCCGGCCTCGGGTTCGCGGTCGTGAGAGAACTGATGCGCGCAGGCATTCGCCTGAAGGCACACTTTCCTACAAAGACCATCATGGCAGGCAGCACCTGCAACCACACAACCCGCGGTACTGATGAACGTGCCTTGGAGATGGTGCTGCGAGTCCTGGATCGATCAGTTCACGAAAGGAACAAGCTCAGGCTCCCAGGCTTGTTGGATTCGATGAGCGAGGAGCAACTCTTCTTCCTCGCCTACTGCACCGGCGGTTGTCGCAGCATCGCAAGCGCGTATACAGCCGGCAGCGAGTGTAACAATGTGCTTCGCAGCATGGCGCGCTTCGGCAGTTCGTTCCAGTGCATTCGAGGAATGCCCATGAATCCGACGAACCTCGACCGATGCAGGACTGTGCAGCCTTCAGTGAAAAGCCGCTTGAGGTTAATGTTTAACCGCCTTTTCTGGAACAACGTGACGCGGAAAATCGCGAATATGTGGCCACATAACTGGACTATTCGCTACAGACGGCCTTAATTATGTTTTGTTGGCTTCCTTTGTCTTTCTGTATTCTTTGTTTGTATGGTTGGACATTTTTTGTGCGTTACATTTGTGACGTTCAGATAGTAAATGTTACGTCGCCACACGAGTATGTTTATATTCGATATAATTTACTTCATGACAGTGCCATCACATGCCATGTGACTTGAAAACCATGTGAACACGAAGCAAGCTTAGTTCTGTGTTTTATTTCAGGACATCAGTTCTGGAGGTTCAAACTCTACGCCTCGCGTGCAATGGCGTAGATAATAATATTCGTATTACTTTCCCTAATATTGTTCTTACTAAAGTTTTGTTTGGGTAAGCTTAAAAAATGGGTCTCAAGGATGCTTTTTCGTAAGGCACCCCGTGGTCTCTAAAAGTTGAAACATCACCGTAAACAGGAAAACTGTTCTTCTGAGTCTGCGTTCAGATTGTAGTCACCATGAAGGGCAGTGTCCATATGTTCTTGGAAACCGGGCATCAAATCCCCGTCATAAATTACTATTGTGCAAGACATCGAAGGTATTCTCTTTCAAATGACAGCGTCAGAGGACATCTTGTTCAATTACTTCCAAACATAGACATCAATCCACTTCGTACCGCATAGTTACAAGCAAGAAGTCCACTATAGGCTGTTCTCGTTCATGGCCCAGCAATCCTTTTTCGCAATGTGCAGTGCCTGCCGTAATTACTGTTTCTATCTTGCGGCAACCGGTAAGTACATACAACATGCACTGCAAACAGTGGGGGGCAATCGTGATGACGGTTGTTGACACGCTTCGGTTTGCAGGGCATGCGCGCACTCGGATGTCGATGTACGACAGAGGGCTGGAAAGACAACGCCGTTTCCCCGCGTCAACTCCAGTTTTAACCTCGTAAGCAGCACAGAATGGAGCAGGTATGGATAATAATCTACATGCTCAAATTTTCATAAACCGATAATAATGTAGCAAGGAAGAGAAAGACGACTACAATTATAATAAAAAACATTTTGACATTATGAACGAACTCTTTCATAAAGCAAAGCGCATCTCGTTTCATTGATGATGCTACGTGGCTGGTTGCTCTTGGTTAAAAGCATCAGTCAATCAATCAATCAGTCATTCAATCAATCAGTCAATATACTACGATTCTCGGCACTAATTAGGTACGCATAAAATTTGGTGCGCATAGCTCACGAAGAAAGTCATGGTGCATCGGCTACGTGCAGGAAACGAATCTTATAATTTGTAATTGCGATTCAAAATATAGTAAAACTGCAATCACAGAAATCAGGCTTGAATATGTACAATTTCTGCCATTTTCACTTTCCTTGGTGGGATCTCATTGTACGTTCTGGCCTTGCGCCATATTCTCTATTGCAAGTGCCCCAAACTTTACCGTATATATCGGAGACTTTCTTTAGCGACATCATGCAGGTCTCTTTGATGTTCATGGTGGCCACAGTGATAAGCACTAATGGTCATTGCAACCGCAATGCATACTCTTGATAAGTAGGACTATGATAGGGCCCATGTTTTCATTATTTAGGTTAGTACTCTATTACTATGGACAAAGAAAGGCAAGCGGGCTATGCTTAATGACTACGCTGATCAGTACCTCTTATAGTAGCCATTTTATAACAAAGGTACGTGTGTACATAAAAATACAGGTTGCTTAGAATTTCAAAATTTGAAAACTAATGAGCATACGCATCTTGATATTGAACCTTATACAATAGTCGTTGCGGTCTGAAAACAAAAATTTGCGGAACTCTTTGGCAACACCTTCAAGAGTGGAACTTGACAGCGATATCCTGTTCCTGGTGTGTATTTCAAGCACTTACTTCATGAAATCTTTTAGATGCGGAAGCATCTTATACTCGCGCCTTGTAGTGCGCCGTCCGCGCCGTCCGCGCCGTCCGCACCGCTTCTCGAACATTCGACAGCTGACGCGCGCGCATGCGCCGTCGTGCCGTCGCCCACTCTTCCACCATCTGTGCATCCCTTCCTCCTCTACACACCGCGCGCGCTTCACTCCTCCACCATCTGTGCACCCTTGCTCCTCTACACACCGCGTTCGACATCTACAATTCTCCTGATTCTCCAGTGGACGCGCATGCGGCGTCGCGCTTCGAGAACATTCAACAGCTGACAGTGCATGCGCCGTCGCGCTGTATATATACTCAAGGTCGGCGCTCGCTCAGTTGCCGCTCGTCGGTTGGTTTGTACGGCGCGACGACGTCCAAGGTCGCGTGAAATGAATTCCAACGAATCCACAAACACAATGATCGACGTCCCTTCGACCAGCGCCGCCCTTTCGCATACGTGTGTACGTGTTCACTCATTTAACACCCCCTCCTACAACCACGTTAACCAATTTAGCCATCGACCCAAGTAAGTCGCAATTTAACACCCCATTTCACAACCACGTTAACCAATTTAGCCATCGACCCAAGTAAGTCGCACTTTAACACCCCGTTAACCAATTATATGCTCCGCATCCTCCTCAGTGTTCCCCCGAGGGAAGCTGCGGGCAATTTTTTTTCGAACTTGCTATGCACCCCACTATGTGGCCTTAAGGGAATAGGCGCAGTAAAGTGTGTGCGTTTTGTAGTGAGGTACCTGCTTTAAACAATGAATGGCAATCGCATGTTCTGACGCCCTATGGCAATGTACGCGTGTACCACGCACTTCCGCGATAGCTTTAAAGAGCTGATTTTGCAGAAATTGCGGTGTCAGCTTCGTTGGTTGTGAGCGCAAAATCTTGCGCGTGACTGAAAATTGATAAAGATAGAATTTAAATAAAAAAAATGTTGGCAGATCCACGAGGTGAATGATGATGAGATCGGGCGAAGCTCCTAGAAGTAATACCGTGAAATGTTCTTCCATTAATTCGCCCGATAAAAAACACCTGGCGTCTTTCGTTAAGCAGCTGGCGTCTTCTTTTTGTTTTGCTTTAGAAACATCTGGCGTCTTTTCGTTTTGCGTTTAGAAAACATCTGGCGTCTTTTGTTGGTTTATTTCATCAATCTACGGCGTTTTGAACAAAAATTTTTTATTGTTTAATTACACACAGGAGAAATCTCACCACGCACTACCTTGGAGGTGAACAATGGCTGCTACTAGTAATGAGAGAAAGCAGATGTTGGCTTTTAACAATTCTACTTCTACTAACGTTTCCTACTGGAACATGCCAATGGCTGCTAATGGGGGATGAGAGACAGGAGCGTTGGGCTTTTAGTTAACGCGCACGCCGCGAACTTTTTATTGTTCAACAAAGCACAGGAGAAATCTCCCACCGGCACCACTTTGCAGGTCAAAATGTAACACTTGTTACACACTACGACTACAAGGGACGAACGGTTGTCGCTTTAAGGAGCTTCGCCCCTAACAAAGAAAACGTTCTGGATCTGAGTGAGGTTCGAATCTGGGTCGTCTGCGTGGTAAGCGGGTGTTGTACGTCTAAGCCACGCGTCTGCTTTGAAATGCAGTAAAAGTAACTCTCATGCCTTACAAACACACGCGTCCTCCATACCTTCTTCACAATGCAACACGTAATATCGCCGTAATAATGCGTGGTACAAGCGTACATTTCGATCGGGCGTCAGAACCAAGAAGGTTGTATAGACATGGCATAGAACCTCCTTGGTCACAACAAGGGATTATTGTGACTTCATGGCTTAAAGCGCGCCACCCGCTACGAAAGGCACACACGTTACTGCGCCTTTCTCACTTTAGGCAACGTAGTGGGTGCATCGTAAGCTCGAAAAAAATTCACGCGCACTACACTGCCTACACTGCAACACGCACGATTCCCCGTGGTTACAAGCGTGCTACCTATTACACCGAATGCAGCCGTATGCGAAAGCTCTACTGACACAAGCCATTTTTAATTCGGTATGCATTAGGGACAGGGTATCGCTATCGCGTTCAGCTCTTAAAGGTGAAGCTTAAGAGTCACGTTCGATGGAGGTCAAAATGCTGTAAGGCCATGTGCTACGATTTAGGTGCATGTTAAGGAAACCTAGGGGGTCACGATTTCCGCAGCCCTCCAATACAGCGTCTGTCATAATCATATGGTGGTTTTGGGACGTTAAACCCCACATATCAATCAATGAAGCTTAAGACTCCTCCAAATTTTACTACAATATTTGATGCTGTACTGTGACGCATGCATACATGTCGTGTGTATTTGTATAAAGAATGAAAGTTACTTTCACTGCATTGCCAATCATATGAAGTTATTTTCCCTTTGTTTACAAGCAGGCGCGTGACTGTCTGATAGAACACTCACTTGCCACGCAAACACAGATTTTTTTTTTAGTCATGCGCAATTTTTTAGTCACGCATAAGATGATAATTTTTTGCTCAGAACCAACAACGCTGACGCCGGAATTTCTGCCATACGAGTCATTTAACCCTATCACCTTAAAACTGAAGAGATACAGAGTAAAAAAAGGAAGAAATAAAGGATACAAAAAATAGCAAAGCTCACCCGCACTAATTCGAAGATTAGCATGACCCCATTGCCCCACTGTCAGCAGTGTACCTAAATTATTCCAAATTATGCGGTGTTCGTTGTAATCACTTAGGGTGATTGTTTGATTGATAGCTGGGGTTTAACAGCCCAAACCGCCATATGATTATGAGAGACCCTGTTGTTGAGGGTGCGGAAATTTCGACCACCTGGGTTTCTTCAACGTGCGCCTTAAATTTGAGCACACGGGCCTACAGCATTTTCGCCTTCATCGAAAATGCAGCCGCCGCCGCAGGGATTCGATCCCGCGATATATGGGTCAGAAGCTAAGTACCTCAGCCACTAATCCGCCGTGGTGGGGCAATCACTCAAAGTGCAACAATCTTCAGAAGTCAATGAAACGGAACACACTTTTTTAAAGCTGTCTGTTTTGATAAAAACACCTTTGTGTTTAGTGTCTACGAAAACCTTTTTTTTGTCTTACTATACCGCTTGCCGAACTCTGATTATACAGGAGTAAACACCCCAGTCAGGCCCATGCTCAGTCCTTTAGCCCGGACCACTTCAATCACGCTTTCAAATGGACAGATGGAGGATGTATGAACTTTATAATATAAGGTCCTCCAGAATGTGCTTTAGCACAACCCGGGCAGCTCCCACGTCGGAACAAAAAAATCAAGTCTCTTTGCTGCGTCGCGGACTCGTTGGACTGTCCATAACTGTGGTTCGCGTCCAGAGGTGGTAATAGCACCCTCTCATATGGACGGCGTGATGGCTTCACCAAAGCGTAACGCGGGGCACCGCCACAGCATGTGTTTTAAATTATCTATGTCATTAGGGAATGCGTATTAGTTTGCTATAAAATCTGTGAATGAAAGCGGATGAAGGTTCACCGCGTGACAGACATCTTTAAAGGCTTGCCTATGGCACAAGAGTGCACCCCAAGTATTTACAATGCCCTCACTTTCATTATTAGGCTTCCTTCCTTCCACGTACAAGTAATCATACTATCAAAAATGCTGCAAGACGCGAATACAGTATCGCAGAGTATAATTAAATAATTATTTAATTATATAAATAATTGGTTTATTGGTTGATTGATTGATTTATTGACTGATTGATTGATTGATTGATTGATATGTGAGGTTAAACGTCCCGAAACCGTCATGTGGTTAAGAGAGACGCCATAATGCAGGGCTCCGGAAATTTTGACCACCTGGGGTTCTTTAATGTGCACCCAAATCTGACCACACGGGCCTACAGAGTTTGCGCCTCCATTGAAAATGCAGCCGCCGCAGCCGCGATTCGATCCCACGACTTGCGGGTCAGCAGCTGAGTACCATAGACCACCGCGGCGGGGAAATCACAGAGATAGGTTTAAATGTTTCCGTTACGTGAATTTTTTTACTGTGTTGGTGAACTGTAGGCTTCTCGAACAGTGCACACGTATACAGAAACAGCACAGAGCAGGGCGGCGCTAGTGACTATATAATTTAAAGCTGAAGCAAAATTCACGAGTCCAGGAAGGCATGCGCTTCATAACGGAGAAGAGAATGAAGAAACGTGGCGTAGAGAAGCGTGCGCACGTGGGGGGACTGCGTCAGAAGAAGCGGAGAAGCACGGTCGAGCAGTTGTCGCTATGATGGCTGCCAAGTCCGAGTCTTCGTCCACGGTGCCCAACCACAAAGGCTCTGTCGCCGAGCACACGGTGAGCACTTAGACCAACACCTACCCTCAATGGTGCATGTGGCGAGCTCGATAGTATCGACTCTGCAGCTGCAGAATAGAACATGGTGCTTACGTGAGAGTTTAGGTAGTCTTTGTATTGCCGGCAGGCGGTAGAGTATGTCTACCAACCGGGGACTGGCAGTTTTTTTTTATGGGAGGGTTTCAAGCGACGTTCTCTAGAGAGTGTCTCGAGGCTGGTCTGGTGCTACCGAACGGCGAGGAGCTGCCAAGGCTAGAGGAATACCGCGACCTAGGCGTGATATTGACCACCTCATAGATGCTCTTCGCACGACGGGAACACACTTGAAACATGCGGCACTGCGAGGTAGTCGCATACTGTCTGGACAATGCCTGTTGGGCGCGTTAGGTTAGGTGGCGTTAAGTTAGAGTTCAGGTCATTTACTATACTTGACAATAGTGATCAGTGTTGCGAAATGTCGGAGAGAAAAAAAACAGCTAAACGATGACCTAAAGCTAAAAATACAGCAAGCCGGCAAGACAGGCTCACCAGAAATGTGCCGGCAGATAAGTCGCATGGTTCTGGGCAGCCAATAAGGGAAAACTGCCGGCAACTCGATTTCCGGGATAATATAACAGTCTTCAAGAGAAAAAAGTTGAAGTAATCGTAAAACGTCTTTTCAACTTTCGCTAGCGCTCCGGCACTACGCGGTGTAGGCATTCAGATTACTCCGCGCCAGGCTTCACGCCGGGAAATGTTTCACGTATACTGGAATTCCCATAGCGGGCAACGACGAACCGAGCGAAACAACGTATCTGAGGCGTCCCCTGCAGAATGCGTGCGGAATTTCTTTAGCTATCACCCGGGTTCGCTATAATCGACGCTGATCGTTTTCATAACGTAACTACATGCAAGTAGCCTGCTTTATTTCGAATACGGTACTGCAGGACTGGTTGAGGCTGTCGCCAGTACTGCTTCCTTATACTTCTTTATATCTGCTGCGTCACTTGAACGTTCAGCCTTGAGAGTTGTTCTTCTCGCTAGAGCTGGAATCGAGCTGTGCCCAGTGGAGAAGCGCACGTCGTTAGCGCCAGAATCGCAGCCGGAAATGCATATTTCTGCAGCACCCACCGCCATAGAGTCTAAAATTAACTAGAGGGCACTCTGGCGCTGCGATCGTTCAGCGACCATGGAAATGATGGGTAGCACACACATTTGCCTAGTCTTTGTACTTGCGGGTGGCAAATCGTACTTGCGGCTTCGTTTATTACTGTGTTTCGGTTTAGTTTTGAAAGAAACATTGAACCCTTTTGAACTTCGTGAGCCGATTCGGAAAGTAAGTCTAAAACAATAAAATGGTGAAGCGCAACCGCTGAAAATTTGCTAATACTTGTTTCGTAAGAAAGCAGCTCCAAGCCACACGAACACACACGAAGCCAAAGCAGGCCAGAATTACGAATATTAGAGAACTGTGTGTACTTCCCATCATTCCTATGCTCGCTGAAGCGCCGTGCGTTGCAGCTCCCATAGACACTAGCGCCAGAGTTCCCTCTAGTGTATATTGGGAAACTTTATGCCCACCGCCACAGACTGGCTATCATAAGTGCAACAAATAGTCATGCAGCAGAATGTAACATGCCTTTGTTATTAATAAATTAGATACCTGATATCGCTCCAGTGAATCGGCTCGTGTGTCTGAGGAATTCGTATAGTTGATATCGTGTTCAAATGGCGTGGAGGTGAAATCTTACAAGCATATTTGCACAGATTCGTCCGCATTTCTTTCCGTTTCCATAGACTAATAAATTCTATGCGGCGCAATGCGCTAATAATTGTTTCACTGACACAATAATACTTATCAACTTACGTAACGGTTCCTATAGCAGGGCCTATAATATGCTGTCATTTCCCCTTTATTCAAAGGCCACTCCAGGGTGAAAAAGCGCTCTCAGCGATAATTACGCGCTGTCTTTGGGGCCATGAGTGGAACAAAACAGCGAGCTTTATTCACGAGACGTCGTCTCTCAACAGGTGGTGGGGCAGAAGATAATTCTCTACTCGGTGAAGATTTGCTAAATGCTTGCCTAGAGTTGAGTTTCTTAATAAAGAGGGAACAAAGAACGAAAAAAGCTTATTTTATTTTATTTAGTAAATTGCGCTCTCACAGTACCCAAAACCCTGCAGGCGCTGCGTAAGCGACAAAGCGTGCAGAAAGATAATCTGGGTGGTGACGCTATTTTTAGGTTCCCGCAACATGCCCCGTGATGTCACCCACTAAAAGCGGCTACTGAGGCCAACGTAGTTACCAATATGCAAAAACAAAGTCCTCCGAAAGAGCAAGTTTGAGGAAATTCTGTGGAGCAACTCCTGCCAAAATAAGGTATATATATTTTGTAATCCATGACATCCCACATGAAAGTTTTAGCGCCAAATTTATGAATGGGACTTTGAATTTTAGTTTATGCTCTATTACTAAAGCTATAACAATGAGATTAACTGCGCTAGAGTTGTCAGTGGATGATTTATAAACCTAAACCAATTCACGCCTTCTCCTTATTGTTCCTTGACGCCCCAAGAAAATCGTGAGCCTCAAGGATATTGTGAGCCCCAAGCATATTGGCTCCGACAACCTTGTTGGTTTAGTTACAGCTGTGAGATGGCGCCTATTGTTCTCAGCTAAAACCACCAGTGACTGCTATGGAGTTCCCGTATTCTGCCACAATGCACGCATACCTTGCAAGAGTTCTGTCAGGTGAATGTGGAGACATGCCTTAACAGTATCTTGCTTATATTAAAGAGGCTATCGCAGCACGAAATTCATGCCTACAATGGCGTTCCTTCTCTTTGCACTCGCAGATACAGTCAGCCACTATCGACGAACCTTCGTCGCGGTACTTCTGCGGCAAGGGGGAGATCCACTTCTGGAAGAACTTCATGTTCGAGCCAGATGTGAGTGCATCAGTCGGATGGGAACAAACTGCGTTCAGCGTGCCAATATTGTGTGTTTCCGCGTGCGCTTTGGAATTAGGCCAGTTATTCTGAAAACGAATCTGTGAAGTCGTTAAAGATAGACGTGTACGAGCCGATTTTTCTAGTTCACAAATGTGCTTGGGTGAAATGTACTTACTCCCAATGGTAGCTTTCACGATCAAAACGAGGACAATGCGGTAACTTCACATGCTGTTCACATGCTGGTGTTCTACTGGACGTACTTGTTTCTTCTAGGAGTACTGCCAGTCAAGCACTCGCTTCTGGTTTTTCTGGAATATTAGGAGACAGTCTAGTAAAAGAAGACTGTTGCGAAACACAGGTTTCTAGTTTAGGTTAGTGCTATAATGTGTTACGTATATCAGACTATAAAGTTATCTAAAATAAGGGCAAATTAGTTCATAAAAAATGAATGAGGCCATTGAAAGCGGAGAGTTTTCTTATAATCAGCAGCGATGCTCGGGAGACCAAGCGGAGCAGATCTCGATCCCACGCTTATCTTATTTCTGCGTGGACTTCTAGATACGCTTCTGCAGTTCATAAAGCCGCGGGAACACCGACGTGAGTATGCCACTTTATGGATTCGGGTCGCCTCAAATTTTTGGTTGCGTAATGTCAAGGGGGTGAAGTTTTCTTATGCTACGTCCAAAGACTTGAGCAGGGCCTTTTTTCAGAGGAGGGCGGGAGGGGCAAAGGTTTGTCGGGGCGCCACCTCTCTAATATGTCAATGTATATGATTGACATTGGTGGCCCCCTGTGCTCCTCCCACTCCTCCAATGCGCATGCCTATGGCTACGTCATGACGCACTTAAACTGCTCATCACCAGCAAAAGCCAGCTTTAAATTTTTTTGTAGATGAGAAATATTCCTGCGCACATGAAGATAATCAACCTTAATATAGAAATTAAAAAAAGTTCCCTCTCAATTCTGTGTGTCTACCTTCAGATCGCTATACTCAAGGCCGTGCTTTGACCCTTATGGATTAGAAAAGCTAAGCCTACATTTTTTTCACGCCATTTGGACATTGAAGGTGCAGCCCCGCCAGGGTGGCCCAATGGCTAAGGTACTCGACTGCTGACCCGCAGGTTGCGGGATCGTATCCCGGCTGCGGCGGCTGCATTTCCGATGGAGGCGGAAATGTTGTAGGCCCGTGTGCTCAGATTTGGGTGCACGTTAAAGAACCCCAGGTGTTCAAAATTTCCGAAGCCTTCCACTAAGGCGTCTCTCATAATGATATAGTAGTTTTGGGACGTTAAACCCCACATGTCAATCATCATGACATTGAAGGTGCAGACTCGGCTGTGGTGAGAAAAACGTGGGAGATAACGAGGCCAGTCTCGCCACGGTGGCCTAGCGCCTAAAACACGCGGATGCCAACCCGCAAAAGCGGGATTGAATGCCTGCGACGGCGGCTGCATTTTCAATGGAGTTTTTTTACAGCCTAGAACATTTTCGCCTCCACGGAAAATGCTCTCCGTGTACTCAGATTTGGGTGCACCTTACTGAAAACCCAGGTGGTCGAAATTTCTGGAGTTTACCACAGCGGCGTGTCTTATATTCATATGGTGGTTTTGGGACGTCAAACCCCCTATATCAATCAATCAGATAAAGAGGCCCAGCGCGTGAAGCGAGTGCAGTGCATTCTTTATATCAGAGGTGTAAAAATGTCCAGCAGAAGTGGCTTCTGCATTATTGTTGTCCATGGACTCGTAGCTATCCTCTGCGCAGTAAACTCATCAAGCGATGTGTCTATTATATACAAAGGTCCCGACTAGGGTGGGCTTTGTAACAATATCGTAGTTAGAACGTTGTCGCTGCTAATACGTTTAATTGCTAAATAAGTTACGTTGGTGATTCATGCTGACAATGACCAGGGCGCAATAGCACAGCTACGAAAGCACAAGCAGGAAACGAGAGCTGACTCCAAAATGGTTATTTATATTGAAAAGAATCTACTACATTCATGTGTGCGTGCGCAGTCGGAGTAATGCAGAACCATTTTCACTGAAATACATAGCTACAGATTCAGTTTAAGAATTATAGTGACTGCTGCAGAAACTTACACGCCTTGAGTAACATGGTTGCTCTATTGGATAGGGTGACCGACGGTTTTCTGTAGCAGGTGCATTCATCTGCAATCGAATTTAATCTAGCGTGGATGTCCTACGCTTTCAACGTGCCGAGGTAACTTTTAAGGCCAAATACATGGAAGCATACGCAATCAGTGACGAAGGCCAGATGGCTTGGAGTAGATGCGGCCACGTGAGTAGACCTTTGGTTGCTGAACAAATCTGCAAGTTTTGTTCCAGGTAAGATGGAGAAAGTTGAAACCTGGGAGAGCGAGACAGCGTTCTGTTTTCTGTCATCGCAGGGTCGCCCATATATCCGGGTGACCCACGACATCAGCATCGACGAGGTGCTGACCATCCTCACCCGCGACTGGAAGTTCACACTGCCTCGCATCGTTCTCGTAGTCGTCTCGAGTCTGGCCACTTGGCAGGAGTGGAGCGCCCCGAGGCAGCTGGAGAACTTCAAGGAGGGCCTCATTAAGGTTTGTCGAACTTCCCTGGCGGGTACTTCTATCGGCTGCGAAGAGTTACTGGACTTCTTCTTTTCGGAGCTTTCTCGTAGATAAATTATCGAAACTTGCTGAACTGAACCGTTGAAAAGGACTCTACTCCTAGTGGTGATAGTTGCCTACTTGGCAGGAGTGGAGCGCCACGAGGCAGCTTGAGAACTTCAAGGAGAGCCTCATTAAGGTTAGTTGGGCTTCGCCGGCGGGTACTTCTATCGGCAGCGAAGAGTTACTGGACTTCGTCTTTTCGGAGCTTCCTCGTAGATAAATTATTGAAACTTGTTGAACTGAACCATTGAAAAGGACCTTACACTCCTAGTGGTGATAGATGCCTACCATTTTATATCACCTCCAGCTAACTCTAGGAATAATTGGCTGATTTCTCGAAACTCTAATTAGGTTACGTTCACAGGCGGAGATGACTTCTTATGGATTCCACATAGCCGACCAGTGACTTGGCATAAGCGATAACTAATGTTGAAGATGTGACAGCCTCAGAATTTAGGGCCGTTCAGAGAAGAGGAATGCCAACACAGCTAATTACAGCGCGTGTTCGTTTTCAATTCATTCCTAATCACCCACAAATAAAAAAAACGGTGTTGTGGCATAGCTTCCCATGCGGCGTTCTTTCTTGTGATGGAGCCAAAACGCTAGAGAACCAAGAACCAATATTTATGTGGATGTTTATTAACACAAGTGGTAAAACTTCAAGAGGAATTCACTATGGCTTCTATGATAATGATATTGTGGTGTTCGGGCGTCAAACACCAACATTTGTTATTGCCCTGTATCATTTTTGAGTATTCTATCTGGCAGTGGTGCAATACGTTACATGCAGGGCTGCCGAACGATGCCTGCGAGGCCGTCGTGATAACGTTGGCTGTCATATTTCCACTGGGTATCAGCTATAGGGCAAAAGAAACCTCCTGGTACCACTGCTGTGGTATTTAAGGGATGCTTCACAATAGCCGTGACAACGTCGCTGGGTGATGCGGCAGCAACCTGACGAAACGTGTCTTCTCGGGCAGTTGAATGTGAATCTGCACGTCCACCCGTACGTCCGTGCGTGCGTCCGTACATCTTGCCTTGTTTTTTACTAGTCGGCGACTCACACATGGACCTCAAAACGTAGCTTCAACCGCTCGTCATCTTTCACTTCGTAGAGATGCGTAAGTTTTGTGTCGCTTTTGTATTTATACTTGGTAATGTATCCACATGAACAGTGCGTGGCTGGCGCATCGCCCTTCACAACTCGATCTCTCTTTCTCACTGCACTCATTCTGAGCGTTCTTGCGATGCCTCGCAGCCAGGTTTTCCTCGCACGAGACGGCTTTTGCACTTTGTTGTAGGCAGCCAACACGACTGCCATGTGGATCCTGACGAACGGCGTCAATACGGGCATTGCCAAGGAGATCGGCTCGTGGGTGAACGAGGAGTTGGTGCAGCGACTCATCCTGCGCTGTCACCCCCACCCGCACACGACGGATTTCGAGAAGCGGCCACCCCTGTGCCTGGTGGGCGTCGTACGCGAGGACCTCCTTACGTGCGCCGACAAGTTTGAGACAACGAAGGTGCGCACTGTCTACGACATAACAGTGCTTAGCGCCCCTCGTGACTTCCCCATGGAATGCCTCCAAAAGTTACGAGGTGTTGCGCATCTTTTCTGCGATCCACGTAATCTTGAACACCATGGTTAATCCTACCATCGTTTGTAGGACATGGTGAACGCTAAGCAAGCTCTTAAAATAGGGGTCTCGAACACGTGGCATATGGTTGCACGTGGCCCGCAGACCTTCTATAGCGGTCAAGCCCGGACATTTCTGTTTTCTTCCCGTTGGTTTTTTTACTAGTTTATTAGTAATTTTAATCTTGCCATGTGTTGAGCTTCTCCAGGATGTCGGCGCTGTGGACCAAAATGTCCAAACTTAGTAACGGGCGTCCATATTTCAGTCACGCGAGAGATCACTATGAATATGTTTCTCTGATCGAGAGGTCCAATCACCTTCAAAAACGATCCGTACATGAAATATAGGAAATGCCTTTCAGATCTCAACTTTAGCCGGCCTTCCGTTCAAGTCCCCCCCCACCCTCCCGCTCCCGCTGATTCGTCCTCGGTGTTTCGGCCGTTGTGGTATAAATTACCGCAACTTTGGTCAACCAGCTGAGGCGACATTGAGAGCAATGCCGTAAAACAGTGTTCAGTTTAAATGGACCTGTACGAATGGTACCGCGACGTGGTCGTCAGATGCCTTTAATTTTCTTGAGTCTCCTTTTTCACACTAACGGGGCTTCCTTGTATGACCTTGGTTGAATTCCAATGGGGCCATCTTAACAGTCTTAGACAATGTGCCCGTTCGACCCCGTGAAAGTGGCACATTGCACAAATTTGCGGAGCCCTTCACTTTAGCATCTATCATAATCACATGGTGGTTTTGAGACGTTAAACCCCACATATCAAACAGTTTAAAAAGTATTTCCCAGTATTTCCCAAAGAAGATTACCACTTCACCCATCGATGCTCGTAGGCTGGGAACCGCTTTTTAACAATGAATCATTGTTTGCTTTTCATTTCATACACCCCGGCTATCCGCAGCACGACCTCTAAAGAGACGTTGTTGTTGCGGTAAATTGTTCAGAGAAAGAACCTTTATCCTTGCTTTTAGGCCTCAAATGCCTTGAGTAGGCACTTGTGCTGTTCGACCCCTCACTTGTACATATCATGGTCACTTGTAGTTAATTACACACCCATATTTCACATAGCCTATCGATGGTGTAATTTTATAGCTTATGCACACGCTTTCCGTGATTGAAGGCCCATTTACAGCCATATTACACCGTGTCATCGTAAACGTTGGTCATAGCCACCACCATATATAGGACATGGAGCTTCTTGGCCACTCATGGTTCTTGAGTCACAAAACCCTACTAATCAAAGTCATTCAGACTTCCCCCTTTAATTCAAACGTGACGTTTCATATATGAGCAATGTAGCATCCTTTTTGTTTGGTGTCTGCAGGACGGGACCGTATACATCGAAAACGCAGGAAGCCGGCCCGAAGACAACAGGTTCGACCTGAATCCGGACCACACGCACTTCATAATTGTCAAAGACGATACAGTGAACAAGAGTGGCCTGAATTATTTCATTCTCAAGCTGGAACAGCACTTGTCAATGACGCCAGATGAAGACAGTGGTAAGGGTTGCGTTTAGTTTTACAAAACAATTACTTCTTCAGCGTCCTTCTGGAGCATGCTAAACAAGCGTTCTTTTAATCTGTCGAAGGATGCTGCCTCCGGTATTTAAAGCGGAATACTTTAGAAATACCACATTTCGAAAGACGATGCTGCACGTAGATCCAGAAAAGCTTTTCATGACGTTCAAGTTTTAACTGTGGACATACAAGGACGCAGTGAAATAGATTATACAGGATTATACGTACTGTTTATTATGGTATATTGACTGTTCATCTTCACGACCAGTCAACTTGTCTCTTCGTTAACATCATGTAGCTGCATTTACACGAGTATTTTTTATAATATCGCATTAACGAATGATGGCGCGCTAAATCTGAGAATGGGGTAACGGCAAAGAATGTATGTTATATGCCTCGTGCGTCTCAAGTCTTCTTCAGCGTGCAGAAATTGCACCTGTTTTCTTGTTACAACTTCAGTGATTCCTCCGACCATGGGTCCTCCCCCGTCAACGCTGTACTCGGCCGAGATCCCCGTCGTAGCGCTCGTGTGCCAGGGAGGAACCGGTTGCAACAAGATGGTCCTCGAGCACCTCAAGAAACAACTGCCCGTCTTGGTCATACAGGGAAGCGGAGGCGTGGCCGATTTGCTGTCGCTTGCCTTCAATGAGATCGACAGGCGGTGAGAATGAAAGGGTTGGACCTTTGCACAACGACCGTGGCTTTCTGAATCAGGAGTGTGGCGCATGTCTGAAATGACGTGATGGACTTGAAGGCGAATAAGCTCAACTCGTATCGAGGCATAATCCTTCGGGACAAGAAATTCCCACTGAACCCAATTGACGTTTGGCCTCGGAACATAACATATTGTTTTGGGGAAACATAGCCGAAGTCTTGTACTCGTAAAGTTGTTGATTAATGTGGAATGATCGGCCCTTAAAGTACGGAACCTCATATCTCCTATATAATGCGTATTCTAGTCACCTTTGTTGTTGCTAGTACACAAAATCTGTTGGCTGTATCAGAGTGTTTTCTGAGAGGGGGGGGGGGGGGGGGGGGGGGTTGGTGACTCGTTTGTTCCAGATAAAGCTCTAAGGAATGTTTGACCAAAATATATTCTCCTTAGTCATCCTAAGACACCACAACAGCTGAGACCACTGGAAAGCTATATCACTGTTAATACTGCCAGAAAATTCTGTGAAGTTTACTCCAATATTGCCCAGGTTTTGAACCTTATGAATAACAAGGAATGAATAATTTTCAACATTTTGCTTTCTTCACCGCGATCCATGTTTATTGTTGTTGTCAGGGCGTCGTAATATATTTAGTAAGCACAAAATTAGGTATAGAATGGCCTCACGAATACCAGTAGCTGTTTTGGGGCAAGCGTTTCACATGTTGATCATTAAAGGAAATTAAGAAAGAATCACTGGTATGTCTAAAGAAATCGTACATGGTGTACAGCAGAGAATTGCAGTTAACAAAAGTTTACCTTGCTGGTGCAAGATGGAGCTTCTATTTTGCTGTCTTCGCAGTGGTGCTACCCTTTGGGATCCAGAGTTTGTCGAGAGCGTATTGAAACCCTGAAATTAGCACGCAGATTTGCCAGATGTTCCCCAAGTTCAGAGACAACGCATTGTCTAGGAACGTCTTCAAGGACAGGATCATCGAGTGTCTTCGACTAGCATGCCAGGTAATTCAACGAGGCTATCAGACTATTTTCTTCATGCCTAAGAGAGAAGGTCTACAGAAGTTTAGGTATACTTTCCGTGAAATTCACACCATCTTCCCAAGGGGAACCCTGACTGCGATGCGAAGCAGCAGCGTTGCACACGGCTGGCACCATGGTTTCAACGGCGCTAACGCGGGTGCTGCGGGGAGTACTGGAAGATTCGTTTAAAGCGATGTCTTGTCGTTTCTTCAGAGTGGACATGGGTGCAGGACCCGAGCTGGCACACGTTCCGCCTTGACCACCACGGTCTTGTGATCGGTGAAGCGTACGCGAAGAGGTTACTGCACACACTCGACGTCGAAGTTGGCAAAGATCAGCTTGATGCACGTTCCCCTTATCGTGGTGGGCAGTTTCCGTTCCGCCAACACGCCCTTCATCGAGTGCACGTTACGCATGTAATCATGTAATCGACGAGCCATTCTGCTCCTCCTGTGCTGATGTCAACGCTAAAGTCCCTACGACTGTAAGAGGTGCGCGTCGACACGCCTCGCCACAATCAGTCAGCGTCTCCTCCAGACAGCGCCGAACCTGTTCCTTCGGCAGGTCAGGGGCGAAGTAAAGCGCGAGGATTGTGACGCCGCCTACACGCACAGTAGCGCACTCGAAGCAGGAACACGAGGTTCCGAATCGTTCTTTTAGTACTGACGAGTCGGCGGTATATATATATATATATATATATATATATATATATATATATATATATATATATATATATATATATATATAGCGAGCGGTGGTCGTTGTAGCGGAGCGAGCGGCAGTTGTTGCGGGCGAACGAGGTGGCAGGTGTGGGCGCTGCGGCGAGCGCGTGGCAGGCGGGGAACAGAGTGACGTCAGCGCGCACTTCGAGGCGAGCCTCACGTCAACGCGCACCTGCGACGTGACCTAGTTGGCACGGCTCCAACACCTGCGGCGAGAACAGCACGTTATGGCGCGTTCGTACGGATGCACGAAGAGACAGTGTTACAAGGCTAGTCAAGGAGCTGTCTGGCATCTAAAATTACAGCGTTCAAGCTGTTTTGACGAAAAAGAAAATAAAATTCAACCTGAATTAGGTGGGTATAGTACGTTTGAAAGCGTCAGCCTTGTGTTTCATGGAGTTTTTACTGGTCATCCATCTTCGCAAAATATGATATCTCCTCAGCGTTTAATTCAGCTAATAAGTGCCACTATTTGTTAAAATTTCCTAATTAATGGAGGCAGTTGATTTTTACAAGGCGTTTTACAACGTATGCACATGGTGTGTTACGTTGCGCGTATGTGGCGCCATCAAAGAGCTTTTATGAACGAATAGGTCAGTGCATGTTAAAGGCTTTAAAAAAGTAGTATAAAAGCAACGTGGGGAATAACAGTACCAGGTAAGTGTAATGTGGCTTTACAGCACCCTTGATCCATGTGCCCAAGAACTGCGTTACACGAGCGTACAGCATTACTACAAAAATCACATTAGCCACCGGCCTATTCTTCAGTAAATGCGCCGTTGAAGCCCTCGGCACACGCGGGATGTTTTTCGCTACTCACATGCTCTCTCTCTCTCTCTCTCTCTCTTTTTTTTTATTTACAGACCCAGGAACAAATGTACTTCACGGTGATCAATATACACCACCACCGCAACAACCTGAAGCACCTCGATGACATTCTGCTCAAAGTGGTGTTCAAGTGTAAGTTACACCAGAACCGCGTGGTGTGCGGTGACAAAGTGAAGTAACGTGTTGCGTGTCGGTGTGCAGCCCAAGTACGACACCATCACGCTCACCAAATGAAGAAAGACCTGCTTCTGACGTTGGACTGGAATTGCCCGCACGTTGCCATGTCTAAGGTCTTCTCGAAAGACTTCGCTCAGCAGTATCAGGTGACTTATCGAGCATGTCAGTTTAGCATTATTGTAGGCGATGCTCGTGGTCACAGGATTCCAACTCTAGCACAAGTGCCAGTATCTGTAGTAAAAATAAACGCTGCTGATAATATTCAAGTGATGCCTAGTGACACAATGTCATTCGAAGTTTTCACTGGGCTGCGGGACGCGCAGAAATAAAGTTGAGCTCGTCACTGCGCTTGCCGTGCAGCAAAGGTATAGCGTCGATGATGTCACAGTGAACAAGCCCTTTATAACAGATCAAGAAAATTTATTGGACCGTGAACAAACAGTTCAAGCACTCGTGGTGGCGTGTGTACTGCCGCATATTTTTTGTGGGGCTTCATTCCTGCGGCTTCTTCTACATGATCTACACCACATAAAAATAAACTGTGGAATAAGAAATAATTTGGCCACTTCTGTTGGAAATAACACGAACTTCATTGTTGTTAATATATCAATATATCATTTAATAACATCAAAGTTGGTTGGTTATCACAATAATATAAGGTAGTGCAGTTACACGAAAGCAAGCGGTTTGAAATATTTTCTCATCGGTGATAAACACAACAAATTAGGCTCCATTCCTGCCATAGTACACTAGAAAGTGCTATAATTAAGCTACTGATGAGGGTAGCTTTAGCGATGACGTAGAACCCAAACCATTACTGCGGTATACATATAAATTACTGCACTACTTCAGAGGTGTAGTATCGCTGGAAAAAAAAATGTCGTCACGTTGATGCCTTCTTCATTTAGATCGACAGGGAAGAATTCGAGTACGCTCTGCTGCGACCCAAGCGAGAGGAATTTCTGCACATCTTCCTAAACCGCGGTTTCCAAGTCCACAAGTACCTGTCACCCAAGAGGCTCCGGCAGCTCTTCTCAAAAATTCAACACGAAGAGTTCTTTCGTTCTGTCTGCTGGGAAGGGGCCCTTGGACATAGCATGGTACGCCTTTTAGGTACAAACGCGTCTGCACAAAGAGGACTTCTGTG
The DNA here is from genome assembly GCF_013339725.1 of Rhipicephalus microplus. Classification (NCBI taxonomy): domain Eukaryota; kingdom Metazoa; phylum Arthropoda; class Arachnida; order Ixodida; family Ixodidae; genus Rhipicephalus; species Rhipicephalus microplus. Next base: position 89,138,371 of record NC_051168.1, read on the forward strand.
AATTAAGATAGTGCGACAACCTGTGCGCACGCATGTATATCGTATAAATTCTCACGTGCTTAGTTCAAGTTGCTGTCAATAGAGTGAACTGGTAAACGACGTTTAGCCTAGCATAAAAGACAGTCAATTAAGCTGTTAAACGCACGAGTAATCCTTCCGTCTAAATAATGCACGCTTCGTCATGAACACACACCTAATTCTTTACGTTGCACAATCTTATGACCCAGGCGTGCCTGTTCCTTGGGTGTTCTACCGCGGCAGCAATATTATTGCTGTGATAATCCACATTCCGGCTGCTAATTTAACGAGACCCAAAAAGATAAAAAACAGCGTACTATTTTATCCGAGAAAAATAGTGGTACTTATATGTTGTGTACCTTATATTCCCCCTTTGACTACAGCACCGTTACATGTCCTTGAAGTTCAGTGACCAGTCTTAAAATAGCGTGATCTACTTGTAGGGCCACGTAGTCTACGCTGAACTGGAGTATAATTCGAGTTTTATTGCGTAACAATTCCGTGTCTTCTACGCGCCCCTCTCTCCGTCGGAAATGCACATACTAGCGCCTTGCAATAAGTGCGCCGATCGTGGAGGTAATGCAGAGCGACGAGTGGTGTGGTGGCTGGTGGGCTGGCCTACTGTTCTTACTCGTTCATCGCTCATCAACGCAAAAAGGTCTTAGTACCAGGCTATATACGAGCACTGTCTTTCAACATAGTGTTTATGAAGAAGTACATAAAAATTACCGTAGCATCTGCTACAAGAAGCAAATAACGATGTCGAATAATATAGAGACATGCCCAGAGTGATAAGTTATGTTGTTGAAGAAATCAAACTTTTGACCAGTCATGCTTCTGTTGGACCTTGTTGGTACATAGCATTGGTACACAGCATTTAGGAAAAGAAGAGAGAAACACTCGCGCGGGAGCACCAACGCTTGTCGCTTCTATTTTTTGAGGTCCGTCCTTGTTTTTGCTGGAATTTTCCTATGAGATGATTTGATCAGAGCAAATATGCAAGCTGTTGATGAACACTACTTTACCCTGTCCGAGAAGGAACTAAGGTTCCTCGAGGTTTTTTGTGCGCGTAAGTAGTTATATTACTTTCACTTTTCTGTTTAGTTTCCTGATAGACATTTCTTTGCCTTTCTCGGTGCTTTTGTTTTTTTCTTACTCATGTATTGCTCTTTGTGCCACATAATTTTTGTCACATAGTTTACTGTCTCCTCTATATGTTTTTGTGCTCTGCGCAATAAACTCAGCTGCAAGCAAGTTAGCGCTCGTGCCCTTCATGTCCTTCTTGTCTCTGTGTCATCGTTCCGTATTCGCGCTATAGCTATCGTCATGTCATACCAACTACCCCAAGCTGACACACTTCTAATTTTCCTTCAGTCGGCTTTTTCAGAAGAGCGACGAGACTGACGCTATAGTGCTAAACATATACGCTGCTGAGAAAAGACGATGAATCTACAAGTATTAATGGTGTGCGCGTGTTCGCAGCTGTACAAGATTAGCAAGAACTTCATTGAGGGTGACCTCAACTGGTTGATAGAGACGACAAGTGGCATGCGCAACTTCATTGACCCAGATGAGCTGTTGATGAACACAGCGCAGGGAATTTACATTCAGGTAAATATGCGTCGTGCGTGGTTATAGTTTAGCTGTACTGTCGCTGTGTCTTCGCAAGAAGCATGAAGTAAGAATCATCAAACGTAATGAAATAATTGTCTCTGTGCCACTGTAGTGGCTCAATCATGTTCTTCAGTGCTCTTTTCAATGCCTAAAGAATAGGTGGCTCATAAGCGAAACGCGCGAGAAAAATCGTGCTCGGGATATCACGAAAGCGCAGTATAAATGAAATAACTAGCAATAAGTGAGCAACAGTAACCGACTACGTGTAAATCTGGAGGAACCCGCTTTCAACAGTATTGAGCACATGAACAGAAACACTGAAAACAGCTAATGCAAACATACGGCAAGCACTCGTGCCCACACGTAATTAGTACGCTGAAGAATTTTACCGCGCATAAGGCATAAGTCACCACCGCTTAAAACGAAGCAGGTCTGTGATACGCACAACTTGCTACAGTGGTAGATAATATTGTGTGACATATAGGGGGATATTTATTTGACTTCTGGGCAACTTCACTTCTTCTGTGGTGAAATCTAGCTGGACCGCATGCATACTGCTTTCACGGGCGAGTTTCGGATGGTGATTATTTTTGTATAGCCCTCGCCCGTGTGTACATTCATGAAGCTTGAAACAATGAATTTCAGGATTATCCTTGAGGTTATTCGGGCACTTTCCTCAAATTCTTAGTGGTATACTTACAGGTCGAAGTGGTGGGATATTTCTTCAAATGCTCCGGCCACTTTCTGCAAACTCTGAGCGGTCTGGGTGGTGGGTTATTCCTCAAAACATTCGGCCACGGTCTTCAATTACTGATTGGTCTAGGTGACAAGTTAATCATCAAGTGATTCGGCCACTTTCCACAAATACCGAGTCGAGTGGTCGAGCTATTGGGTTTTTCCTCAAATCATTCGGTCACTTTCTGGATATAGCGAATGGTCCAAGTAGCTCTCCATTCCTCTCGGTAGTGAACTACTGACCGTTTGTTAAAGACTGGCTAGAAGGGAATGACATTTCCTCAATTGTTGCGTCGTAATAGGCCTACTCGCTGTGCGCGCGCGCTGTTTTCTCCGTGCAGGACGCTGCCTCTGCGGAGCGCAAGGCCCTGGTCATCCTCTCCCTCTGGGCAGTCTTCTCCAACCGGCGCAAAACGGCCGAGGTTCTGTGGAAAAACTGCGACCAGCCCATCCACCTGGCCCTGCTCGTGTCCATGACGTACGAGAAGCTGACCATGTACGTTAACGAGGGCACAATCAAGCACGAGCTCCTCGACACCAGCAAGTGAGTGGTCATTTTCTATAGGTTGCTTCTAGAGCTTGACGGAGCACTTACACACTTTTGAAAAACCTAAGTTATTTATGGGCAGCATAGGCTGAAGGCGTGCGATAATTTTGTCATGAGACTAAGCACCAATAGCAATAGATTTATTATTTTGATTACACAAATTAGTCGCTACATCGCCATCGACCACGACAATGCGGCACTTGTCACAACTATTGTGGGCGAAAATGACGGCTAAGGGCACAGTCCATTGATTGGATAAGTCTAACGTTAGGCGTGACCGCGGAATTGTAATAAAACCCATTTTGTGGCTTTTTTTTTCTTTTTTATGCGTGCCTTTTACTTCCAAAGGAACACTGTCACAATGAAGGCTACAGGCAAAGGCGCGATAGAGGCGCTGGAAGCTATTTTGCTTGTGGCTTTGTGCTTCCTCAGGTCTGATTGCTAGACGGACGAATGGTTTCTCGCGGTTCCCTGTTCTTGCTCGTGTGTGTCTGCGAGCTACCTTTTTTGCACGTGTGGTACACCCTTCACTGTTGTTGAAGCTGTGCGAGTGGCCACCTTCAATTTCCAGGAGTGTCTTTTGTACGTCCTTGTCTAGATGCTATTGCCAACACAGAGTTGTATATAAAAAAAGAAAAAAAAACGTGGCATAATATCATGGGATCAGTGTAAGACCAAAGCGAAACGTGTCTTCATGAAGGTAGCTGAACGTTTATTGGGCATTGTTTCAGCAACAGCAGCGAATTCCAAGGTCACCTTGAGAACGGCAAGCAGCTCGAAACTTGCAGCGCACACGTAGGGCAGTAAGCACGCGCGAAATCGCATACATAGTACGAGAGCGGACTAACAACTGTCACAGCTCGACACTCAAAGTGCGCTGTTCAAACAGAAATACGCAATAAACGAGCGCACATGGACAAGCGCGATTTGTCAGAACTTTTACTTCTTCGTGGGTCAGCAGCGCGCTTCTTTCGTTAAACGTGGCCGCACAAGCGAGAGAAATGACATTCCCCAATGGTACAAAAGAGCTTGGCACAACGCTGGCCTAAGGTCGTTGGCCAACCTGGCCGACGCTGGGCATAGGTCGGCTGCTGAGGTCTGCCCACGTATGGGGATGGACACTGGCATCACGTTGGCCGATGTGATGGTCACCGACGTAGGGCCGACAACATTAGCCGACCTGGTTGAGTGCCGGCCTCCGTATGGCCACGTTCGGCCCGGGGAAAATTAGCAAGATGCCAGCTGACGACCACTAGGGCGTAGCCTGAAAAGGCGGGAGTTAACTTCCTCTTGATTTCCTTTAATTTGCAACGTGTACTGTATTGTACACATATGCATGCAAGCCTAGAAACCCACGCACGAACATACATAAAGTATGATTGCACCCCACCAGCCTCCACAAACAAAATTTCAGGTCACGCCAGTAGCAGCCACTGTAGTTCAAAGATGTTCTGAACTATAGGAGCATCAACGAAGCTCACGTCACAGGTAACGGGCCTAAATCTTCTTTATTTACACAAATGATTCACGCGAACACTTATGGCGAATCGTGGATACTCTCTCCGTGACGCCTGCGCGATCGGCCGCCTTCATTGTCCTGGGTTTTAACCAATCATTTTGACGACATTGCAGGCGTCGTGCATTGATGCACCAACATGATTTACCATGAGAGAGCCTGCAAATACAAGAAAATCAATAATTAAAACACCCGGTGAGATCCGCCAAGATGGCTTTAAAGCACCACTACAAGTATTCTTAGAAAAAAGACTTGACATGCTTCCGAGCTATAGGTACGACAGAAGATGAATAGTATTTTGAGAGGCTCATTTCTTTCATGAAAACAATTAAACCACTAGACAATATAACTAAGGAAAACATAGGTGAACCATTTACTTTAGAAAAAACAGTAGTGCAAACTATGACCTACGCTGAAAGGGGCTGAATTGGTTGAAAAAAAAAGAGCGCTTACCGTCAGTGTGCTATACAAGCTGTAAGCAACAAAACTCTCAATTCAGTGACCCGGCACAGCAATATCTTCAACGTAAAATGATGGAAGCAGTTTTCTAGCATGCAAAAAGGCAAAGAGATCACTCATCCAAAGGTAGTGTTCAAATTTTGCTTCGCTTGCAGTTGTGAAAGTTTCGCAAACCATGGTATGCTATTGCTATAGCTCGAATAGTGTAGCAATCTACTGAGATACTGCGACACAAATACGGTGCTTCTCTTTAGAGCACCCTACGAGGTTGGTGTCAGGGTGTAGGTAATCAAACTGTGGTTCAATTAAATGTGGTTCTGTATTCATTCAGAACGTTATAGGTCCAAACTTGCACCTCCCATTAACAGAAAAAAGAGCGAAAACATGGCCGGTATATTGTAACTTTTCTTGTTAAAGATTTTGCTGCATTCTACTCTTTAAGCCTTACACCTCTAAGCCCCACACGACTGCGGCACGGGAGGTGGGAGGGCTTTCTTAGGGGGTCACGGATGTATACTACCGTTCAAAGGAGATGACATGGCGCTTTCTCTGTCACCCTAATGCGATTTCACTAAGAATCGGGGCATATATACTCACTGAACTTGTAACCACGCTGTTCGCACGTTGATAGTTGTCTCCTGTCAAATGAGCCGTTCAAGTGGTTGCAGCCGCCATTACTATTCCTCAGATGCGTATCTTCATCTAGGCCTTAGTAGCGTATGTTAAAAATGTGAAAAAAATTGAATTTATAGTTGTGGAACAATTATGTTTCTTTTCCTTGGTACACTTCCTTGAAATGTATGTGTAAGAATGCTTATTTCAGGTAGAAAATTGCGCCATAGACAGCCTTATTGTGTCACGTACACTGCAAATACGGCAAAATTAAAGTACTGGCACTGCCCATAATTCAAAAAAAAAAGAAAACGCATTGCAGAGGCATGTTTCTGCTTACACGACGGGAAAACTGACAAGCGTGATCACCCGCGCTTGCACTTGTCACCGATCTAAAAAAGAGGTCCGCCCAACGTAAACCTGCAACGTCGGGCCAAGCACAATGCCCGACCTATGCCGACCTGAACGAATTGCGTTGGCTGATGGTAAATAAACGACGTTGGGCCAAACACGGTGGCCGACCTATTGCCGACCTGGCCAAATGGCGTTGGAAACTGGTAAACCTACGACGTCGGGTCAAGCAGACTGGCAGACCTACTACTGACCTGGTCAATGACCACTCGCGAGCCGACCACTTTTTTTTGGTTGTCTTGCCGACTAAACTGGCCCCCGAATGGTTGCCGACTTTTAATCGACTGTCAGCTACTGGCCCTGTACCCTTGGGTCGCCCTCTCCCGAATTACGAGTCTCATAATCGCGCGCGCAGGAGAGACCACGCTCCGTGGAAGCGAGGATCTTCAAAGCACGCCCGATGCGAGTTAGTCGTGCCATGTGGCTGCTCATAACGAAAACGCGCTGAAGTTTCGCCACCATGAGGACCGCCAAATGGTGTATGGTGTATACAAATGGCTTGCTATTATCACACTCGACAACGTACGCGTTGTGGCGTAGTGGTTGGCACCAGAAGCTGCGAATCGAGAGGTTGCTGCTTGGACGGCACGCGAAGGAACGTTTTCTTTGCGTTTTTTTTTTTGCAATCTGTTACTGTAGATTCACTACGTCATATCCGTGACGAAAATACGTCACGGAGCCGCAGTGGACCCGGGCATGAAAGATTTTTGTCTTAAAAACGTGTGACGTGAGAACATGGTGGGAGAAAACGTCTGTTTGTAAACTTGTCTCCCAGCCGCGGCCGTATAAACTCCACGATTCCGCGTTGAATCACACCTCGAGAGTCATAATTTTACTGGTTTAACCTGACTGACTGAGCATAAGAAACCGCGTTCAAAGTACGCACTGCCTTTACCGTGTGCTTATAAATATTATAGCTATTACTCTAAGGAAGCATTTAGGCCGGGGTGAGATGGAAACGCAGACATGGCACTCACTTCGAGATATGCACCAAACAGAACCTGTCGAATGCATAGCTCCACTATACCGGTGATGCATTCTCGCAGGTACTTCGCGGGGTTGGCAACCGGCGTGCTCGACATGTGTTACCTGGACTCCACGTGTCGTGCTTACGACATCCTGAGCGTGCAGAGCATGGACTGGAAGTACAAGACGGCCGTCGACATTGCAGCCGAGGCCAAGAACCGCAAGTTCCTGGCTCACCCATGCTGCCAGAAGTGGCTGACCAACCAGTTTTTGGGTCGTATTAGCATCCGCGACATCACCTGGGGATTCTTCAGCGTTCCTCTGTGGCTGAAGGTGACACTTGGGTGGATTAGGCTTGTCCGATTTACCGAAACATGTGAAGGAAGGAAATGCACAGCTACCGCTGATCTTTCCCAAGTGGAAATCGCTTAAAAGAAACGAAGCCTGAGTAGTGAAAGAAAGCCGGCGAAAAAAAGAAAACAAGTTCTTTAGCCCTGTCCAGAAAGGGCGACGCGCTAAGCTTGCTATATGTGTACCATGCGTACTACTTTTTTGTATCGCATTATGCTATGTCTTTCCCGGTTCCTTTCGTGTGGGTGACACAACCTTCTTGCATGTGTGTAGCAGTGCAACACCTCATTTTCTACAAGCATGAATGATTACGATGTGTCCTTATCCTGGCAACAATGAATTTCGGCAACGTCAAATGTCAGGTCACCCAAATATGAATACGGATTGCCGTTTCACAAAGAGCGAATTCTTTACAGGTTCCTCACCAGCACGTACAAAAACAGAGTATACAGATTGACGTTTGTAAGGTGCACCTTCGAAGGGCCTATTTTTGCACACCCACATCGCTGCACCATCGCAGACACTGTTGTTTTCGGACATATGATAGAATTTTGGAGGCATAAAAGATTTCTTGTAAAGAATGAAACATACTGTAATTCACACATCTATGATCACGTCATTGCCGATCCATGCAATCTTTTTGTTATTTATCCACGAGTTGGGATACACACATGCTTCACCACTGTCATTTTATCAGGCATACAATGTTTCACACTCTGAAGTCGTGGCTACTAGGTGCGCTGATCAACACTCCCAGGTTTGAGTACACATATATGCCCCATAAAGTAGTCGCAAGAATGAGCACCGCTTTAGCGCAGTTTAAGAGCATCGGATGCATCAGTATGTCGTAGGCTCCAACAAAGCCGGCGGCCAGTAATCTTTTCGTCCACTCTCATTTCTTTAGAGTTATATCACAATTACAATGCTGTTAGTAGTCCTAATAGTTTTTGACGTCACTGTCTCTTCTCAGTAATATTGCGTCTAACAAAGAAGTAAAAGTATTTAAATTTCAACTTCCTTCCTTCACTGGAATGTTTGTAACTTCTGCTATTTCTTATAAATTGCCGTCACACAGCAGAATTGTTTTAAAAAGCTGCATTATTCCGGCTGCATCAGTATATAAGACCTTTGTATAAGTTCGGTTTGTTGAAAAATAATGGTACGATTGCCAGAATAGCTAGGTTAGAGGAACGTTTTTCATACTGTACGTCAACCTTAAGCATGGTACATGTTAACACGTAGAACGCAATTGTTTTAAAAAGCTCCATTATTTTGACTTCATCCGTATATAAGACGTTTGTATAAGTTCGGTTAGTTGAAAAATAATGATGCGATTGTCAGAATAGCTAGGTTAGAGGAACGTTTTTCTGCTTATACTCTACGTGAACCTTAAGCGTGGTACATGTCAAAACGTAGTACGCAATACGGAAGTCAAGTCTTAAAGTTTGAACTGCCTACACTTCTAAATCGCATTACTGGGGAACATAACAGTGAGATATCTAGCATATCATTCAGACGATCGAGGTTTGTGTTTATATAGTGATGTGATCTGGCGACTACCTATCGCATGCCTGCATTGCAATCTTTCAATGTGCGTTTCTTTTTTTATGCACAATTTAAAACACTTTTATTTTGGTTCTCCTTGGGTGCACATCTGTGCTACCCTGCGTAATATGAGTCAGGGCAACTCGATCTATTCTCACAGCTTTACCTGCCGTCCTCGTCACGTGTTCTTGTAGCGGAATAAAATGTCAATTATAATTTCTCTCATGATGTGTTTTCAGTACATTGCAGCACTTAGTATGTGTATGCCTTTGTCATTCTTGTAGCCATATTTATAATTATGCCTAGAGTATCGGCAAGCAAGCCTATTTCCTGTTAAAGTAACGCTGAAGTGTCGAAAAAGCCTGTGTCTCGAAATTCTGGTGTCGGCCGAAAGACATTTCGAAGAAAAAGGTCATTGCAAATGTACCAACTGCACAGGTTTCACAAGGGCTATGTGCAAGAGGTGCAATGTTTATCTCTGCTTCTCCCCGAGAAAATATTGCTTGCGTAAGTGTCGAACTGGCCCGTAGAGTATCATGCGTCAAAACTAATTTAGAACTCATGCCTATTGTTGCTCATGGCAAAGAAGTATGTATATCAGCAACCACATGTACGAATTTCTCTTCTTAACAAAGCGTACTTTGTTAGGCTACAATAAAAACAACTTTATCTGAAATGAATGTTTTTAAACTCTGATACTGTCTCCTCGTTATAGTTTAATTACGTAGGGCTGCCCTGAGAGTTCAATCAGCAAAGCCGCTTTCCATACTGATAATCATTAAGTGAAAGCAACGCTTAAAAAGGTATACTTTTTCTTTTTGTTATTTTTATTGCAGGTAATTCTGTGCGCATTCACGGTTCTGCCAATGTACATATGGGTGCGCATAAAGAGTGACCCACATCAGATGGACTATGGCGAGGGTAACAGTCTATCCTACGTTCAACAAGCGGCCATCAATAATCTGCCTGTTTGTTGTACTAATAGCTTTCTTTCCTCCGATTGTAGAGGACGAGTGCGATAAAGACTTCAGCTCCAAGAATATTACGGAAGCTGTGTAAGTTCAAGGTTCTTTCGATATGACCATATTAAAATTTGAAACTAGTAAATGGTTTAATTTTGTTACGTTGCATTCAATTGTGCTGGTGAAAAACATTTGGACGCTAATATACTGGCTTCGTAAGTCTTGGTATTATATTTTTGTGGTTCACACCCACCGCAAAAGTAAGGTAACGTGTTCGCTGATCAGCTCCAGGATGCGGTTTCCATACTTTGGGGCACACGCATTTCGTCGACAAAAATCTCATTGGCTGCGAAAGCGCAAATTGCTGTTTTTGTTATCGTAAAGTGGTAATTTATACATAGAATCATCAATTTTTTTGCTTGCCTAAACGTTAGCCGACAGTGTATACTACTGTTAGTAAATCAAATTCAAATGAAACATATCGACTTCTCTCTTGAAACACCTGCAGGAAGTATGATCGGTGCGACACGGGTGGCACGGTGGGCCAGGAGGGAATACTGATACGCCAGAACCCTCCAATCTATCGAATGGTCTACGTCATGTGGAATGCCCCCATCACGAAATTTTGGGTTTATCAGGTAACGTGAAACAAGCTTTTCGCATAAATGTTTGCTAACGTAGCTGGTTATGCATGTCCCGTATCACGTTATACGCTTTGTCTTTGCGTTGTCCCTTCAACTGTGTTTCTAGGAGGTTATGCTGTCGAATCGCTAAATATGTTTCACAACCTGGCATACTGTACGTATTCATCACTAAAAAAGCCACGTTTGTCAAAAATGAGCATTTCCTTGAGTGGAATTTTCTCGAAATTCATATCGATGTATGAAACATGAATTCACATGTGTTGTTTTTTTGTGTGGTATCGATGTATGAAACATGACTTCACATGTGTTGTTTTTTTGTGTGGTATCTGATTGATTTTGTGGTATAAGATTGACTTGTGTGGTTTAACGTCCCCAAACTACCACTATGAGAGGCGCCGTAGTGGAGGGCTCCGGAAATTTCGACCACCTAGGATTCTTTAACGTGCACCCAAATCGGAGGACACGGGCCTACAACATTTCCGCCTCCATCGGAAATGCAGCCGCCACAGCCGGGATTTGATTTCGTGACCTGGGGGTCAGCAGCCGAGTACCTAAGCCACTAGACCACCGTGTCGAGGCAAGGCTCTTTGGAGCTTTAAAGGTTTCATTGCAATTTGGTTTGCAGATTGCTGTTCAAAGACAAAGTGGAAACACTGAATGCTTTCTAATCGAAATAATTGTCATAAATGCATCACGTGTGTTCATCTCATCATTCGGTGATAGGAAATTCAGCACTTGAACACATAGGCACAGTTTTATCACTTTCCTGCCGTGATAATAACCTCGACAACCCGACCCGAGTAGTAAAGAACAAAGGTGAATTGGGCAAAACCGGCATCACAATTTATGAGGAAGGCACCAAAGTTACCTACGCATTTTTCATCAAAGTTTGTAACTCTACTTCAGCAAGGGGCTAGATATATATACCATAATAAGTGGGAATAAGAAGTGAAGATAAGCAGTAATGTGGTGAGGACATAAATGATAACTAGAGGGAGCAAAGTATTGCTTAGCACCACGGCATAGCAAAGTGATGGACAACTGAGGAAGCGTGAGCGGGAGTAATGTGATGGCGAGTAGGAACTTGTTCACCTCAAGTTGAAAGCGCAGCAGATATAGCAAGAGAAGTAAGGCTTAGGATTGATATGAGGGTATGAAGGTGAGAAAGGATGTGGAGAGAATAAAGCATGTTATATAGCTTTTTGCTCTTATCCTTTGGTTTTCTTTCCGCAACTCTGTGTGAAGAAAATGCTCAATAAAACTGAAAACTGAAAAATATTAATGTTATTGTGCTGTATATACAGAAATGAGTTGGTAGAGAAGGGAGAACAATGGAAAGGTGAAGAGCAGGTTGACGATGAAGGAGGTGGTTAAAACATAACATAGCCATGTAGAGTATTGTACAGCAATCTTTTAGAAAAAGGAAGTGAGAGTAAAAATGAGCGATGGAGGGGAGAAAGGGTGAAGCAGCGTTGTATGTTCTAGCATAGCAGAAGGTGGGAAGAGCTGCGGAGGATGGAAAGCTGGAAGAAAAATCCACTAGCACCATTGTCTCCTCACCTCAGCCTTTGCACCGCGAATGTGAAGCTGCGATATTTTCCTCGCCCCCACCCCGTACGTCATGCAAAACATGGGCGAGAATCTTACCCTCGGCACGAATATTTTGTATTTTGCAGATATTTTACATTCTTTTTCTCGGGACATTGAGCGTCGCAGTGCTGTGGCCTTCATGCGGGGACCCTACGCTAGACACCGTCTGCGTGGTGTGGACATTCCTCATCGCTGTGGAGACGATTGATCGAACTTATCGCCTGCATCTCGTGAGTGGTCAATTTCACGCGGCGACAGAAGTTTGACCCAGCAGACACTTTTAAGAGGTTTGCATATACGGGGCTAATTCATACATAAAAAATCGGTAAACTGCACAAGTCCTTACAGCCTGCAGTTGCTTTACAGGCCTAGACCTTCAAACACATAATATCTTCAAACACGGAGCAGAGGGAAGGAGGCTGTATAAATATGATATGTGTGGTTTAACATCCCAAAACCTCCATACAAGATGAGAGACGCCGTAGTGGAGGGCTCCGAAAATTTCGACCACCTGGTGTTCTTTAACGTGCACCCAAATCTGAGCACACGGGCCTACAACATTTTCGCCTCCACCTAAAATGCAGCCGCCACAGCCGGAATTTGATCCCGCGATCTGCGGGTCAGCAGCCGAGTACCTTAGCCACTAGACCACCGCGTCGAGGCGAGGTCGTATGAATATCCCCACCTCTAAATCTTCGCTGGTGCTCCAGTTTCTGACATACTTCTCTGTAGAATTGAAGAACTGGAAAATAATATATCCAGAGCAACAAACAAAAGTCATTCAAGGGACTCGTTGTTTTGTTAAACACGAACAAATTATTCTAACACATAATTAAGCCAATGAGAGCAATGGGGACAAAAATTGCTGTCTTTAACTTAAGTGCAGGGCAATTTAAGTTTTAGATACATGATCCCACCAGTAAAAAGTGATGTTTCGGTTCCTCCACTTCACTTCATTCACGTAATTACTACACTAACTCTTGGGAACTTATTCGGCCTTGGTGCACCTTGTCCGAGCTAAGTAAACTTAAGGTAAATGAGAATATGAAAATATTATATCTCATGCGTTTTTGGAGTTGGCATCATGAAATTCAGTTTGTTCATCAGGTTGGTTCTGTGACATGGTTATTGATATTGTCGACATCCTGTGGCCGCGTAAAGCAATCAATGCATTCTTCAGAAAAATATGGCACGAATCGAGTGCACTTCGTGTTCATTTATACCACTAGACGTTACGTCAGAATTTACGTTGGGTCGTGATCTGAAGGATACGCGCGAATAAATTTTTCTTATATCCTGCCCGAGTATTTTAGCACTGAAATAGCCGCTTCTAGACAGTTTTTTTTTTTTTTTTTCATATAGGCATCAAGTTCTACCATGTATTGGCCACGGCGAGTATTCCATAAGAGCGAACCAGTTAATTTGATAGCCCAAAGTGGAATTTTATATAAAGTAAGGTTAGCCGCTGACTACAGAGCATCAGATCACACGTAACTATACATAGCACTAACGGAAGAAAGTACAGCTAAAAGGAGCGAAAAAGTGTTTGTAACATACTTTATTTAATTTTGGTCATTGAATTTTGTTTTTTATTTGATTTAGACAAATGCCAACGTCCCCTTGCTATCGAAGTGCATCGAGGTTTTCCTCATCATGTTTTTCTGCGTCACGTACCTTTGCTCGAGGCTGCTGAGGATCGGGCTCTTTGAGGACCCCTACAACGGGAAAGTGCTCACCTGCGTGGGACTGCTCTACTTCTACTACCGGCAGACGCTCATATACTTGCCCATATCACCGCAACTTGGCCCGCTCCTACACATCGTGAAACTCATGGTAAGGTGTTCTTTCCAACGCGCCATTGCGCTGACAATACAAACGCATTGCTTGAACAGTAAGAGATCGCGATGAATGTGTCTCTTGCTTGTGATAAAGATGGTGGGCGTCCTAACGTAGACACGATAATAAAAAGTGGGGACGACACACTCAGGACCTTCATGTTTTCGTGCCTAGCGTCTTTTATCAAGATTTTCGTACTATCTAGCTCAGCTATCTATCAGTATAATATGATCACTACCAACTGGTGGCTGTATCAGATCATCTCTTTGTTGTACATACTTCCATCTGGCGCAAAGCTAATAATTGTGAGGTATTTGACGTGACAAAAGAATGATATATTTAAGAGGCATGCTGCACTGTAGTGATCTGGAAATTTAGACCATATGGTGTTCGTAAACGCCCACTTGCATCTAACAGTACATAGGCTTCTAACATATCGCCTCTATGGACATGCGTGGTCAGCATTGAAGCCGTGACCCACGTGTAAACAGCTAATCTGACGCGAAACATAAATCCTGGGAAAGCAGCAGGGGGACAACTGACAGCGACGTTCAGTCTTTTCCCCCAAGAAAGAACACTCCATAATCTCCCAATTCAGTAGCGGTATCACATTAGCGCAGACTAGACAGCCGGTTTCAAGCTGCACTCTGTGACGAAGTCAGCAAGATTAGTGCCTGCGCTCGAAGTTCTTGTTATAGACGAAGTTTTCTGTTCTTGGCTCTTCATGTAGGCCTGACGGTGCAGTTCAAATTGGTGGAGGGCTTCTTCGCTAATCGTGGATAGCAAGGACGCGTATGATGTAAGCCTTTAAGACACTATGTACACAATTGTGTACAGCACTTGTTTTGGCTATTGTATTGACAAGAAGCTGAGAAAGAGCAATGTAAATTCAGCTGTCGATCTATCAAAGCCCAATGCCGACTGCACGGTTTACCTCTGCACCAAATGCAGCGAGAAGCTTAGTTGAAAAGCATGTTTAATCTACACAGAAGGTGCACCTGACCGCTTCAGTGACGTATTTGTGTACACCGCTTGTTTTGGGTCCTTCAGCGAGTTCCATAATAAAAGAAGTGGCTAAGGCTTATTCTCTTTTCCCAAAAAGTACGAAAAAGTATACTGTGGTAACTGCGGTTAGGGAGTGCCCTAGCTATAAGACGAAAAAATATGACAAACTGAGGGCGAGTAGCACGTGTCCTAATATAGTGAAATCTGTGACAGAGCAGATTATGTGACCTTGCAGGTACTTTCTTGGTTTTCAAAATATTCGTGGTAAAATATCGGCATTATGGAAGTTCCTCTTATTCAACTAATTATCATGCACAGGAAAACGATGTAACGATGTTGCGGAGTTACGAAGGCGAAGCACGTAGAACGCAAGATGGTACGGATGAAAACTTTATGTAGGGCGAAATTCTACAAACTTAAACAAAAGGTAAACTTGCTGCACAATGACAGCGATTAGCACGAACACCACAGATAGACTAATCTAATCGTTCACGAATGTTTTGTTTGTTATGCATGACTTATACAAATTTCAAGCGTCATTACTCGGGCTATCACTCCAGAATGAAGTCTACTTCTCATCGTGCGCGCACTCAAGTCAGTTTCCAGCATATCCGAGCGTCATGCACGAATCAGTGGTAACAGTCTGTATGCGGAGAAAGCCCGATCGTGTAATAATAAACAAATAAACGCGTGCGGCAATAGTGGCCACTCTTCTATGCAACAATAGATGATAGAAAATTTGTGGACCAATAAAACTTCGCATTGGCGTTTTTGTTTTATTTTGGCAATGAAGGTAAAAGTTTACGGTCAAAATTTGCATAAAATCAAGTGCTATGGACATAATTAGCCCGTTTCTTTTTATATTGGAATTCCAGAACGCAATCACAATTGTATCCTACACTCTTAGCCAGTCGAATAAATACGTGCTTTCGCTCGTTATGCGTAACACGACCGTACGTGATTACAGGTGTGTCGAGATTTCGCAAACTTCATGCGCATGGCGCTTCTGGTGATCATATGTGGAGGCATTGTAGTTCACGTCATGCTGTACCCGGACTACCCGATCACGGTGGAGCTCTTCCGCAGGATATTCCACATGGCCTGGTTCTCCCTCTGGCTAACGCCGATCGATGACCTCGAAGGTAGGTGTGCTCTTTGTGACCTCACCGTTACAGAGTTCGCTTTGTAACCATAGGCTTCACTTTAAAAAAAAAATAGAGTATTGGAGGGTCGTTTCTGCTACACAACTATAATCGTCATCTGACTTGCTCGCGTTTTCTTCCTTGAAAACGTCGCACTGGTCACTTTCCTCTCGAGAATTCACTGTTACGCTGATAATGCGCGCGCTGTTTGCGACCGTGAGCTACGGGAACCATGGTGATAAAGCGAGTTAAGAAGTTGGAGTATACGACGACTATTGTTTTATAGCGGAAACACTTCTCAAATACGTGATTATTTTTACATTCCATCGTGCACTGGAGGGGACGACTGCACTTTTTCTTAGTTATCTAAGGCTGAATCCTAGCCCACCCCGCACGTTTTCTCAATCGGACTTGACCTGTCGTCATTTACACGGACACAAAAGAACAACAATCTGTTTGCAGTAGTACATTACTCTCGCGTCTCGCGATATCAAAGCACCATTCTTGCTGCTTGAAGACTCTTTGTAAGCGAAAAAACAAAAAAAAAAGGAAATGAAAGCGCTTAAAGAAAATGCGTATGGCGACGCCACCTTAAAACTCGCAGTGACTTCATCGATTTTCCGCAGGTCGCGGGATTGAATCCCGGCTGCGGTGGCTGAATTTTCGATGGAGGCGAAAGTGCTGTAGGCCCGTGTGCTCCGATTTGTGTGCGCGTTAAAGAACCCCAGGTGGTGGAAATTTCCGGAACCCTCCACTATGGTGTCTCTCATAATCATATGGTGGTTTGAAGAAGTTAGACCAAATTGCCGGCCCAATGTGTTCAATCAAGTCTTGGTATAACTGTCACATCAAGCGCACGAATAAACAGAAAGGAAGAGAGGACAAGCGCTTTCTCGCGACTAAACTGTTTATTAGAAAGGGCAGAATATATATATATACAGGCAATTAAAAAACAACGCATGCGTGTGCAGGCAGAAAAGTACACTCATGCATATCCAACTAGCACAACTTTCGATTCTGTTGCAATTAAGTCTTATCTCTCTCTCTCTCTCCACATATCAATCAATCAAACCTCATCGATATTGCTTGTCGTTTACTAGCGCAACGTGGTTTCTCATTGGTAAAAACGAAGTACATTCTAAAAGAACTTGTTGCTGGGCTAGTTGGTAGACCATTTCGAAAAGTTAATCCAAGCACGAAAACTTGACACCATCACTCACACACGCACACACCCATGCATCAAACACACACAGTGCCCACTTCCAACTGATTTATTCATAGCTCGAAGACTTGAATATATACAGGACACACTGAGCGCACACAAACCACAGCATATATTATCGAACGTACAGTTAATCAATGTCATGGCCTCAGAGCGATAAACTTAAGTTCGCTTGGTAACAACGAAATCGAAGGGGTGCTTACACAGTGCTCTTTATTTTTTTCAGTGAAAAAGGGCCTCTAACACTTCACGTGCAGTTATACTTGCGCCTCTGCATAGAATATTCGTCTCAGAAAATCTTGCGTCACAACCACACGAGACGACATGCACAACCAGGTGCGCATACTTGTCATCTCTTTTTGTCAATTTTTGGGCGTGTTCCCTTAATCGGTCTATAATATTGTTACGAGACAATGCCCCACTTAAACAGTGAGATAGGCGCTGAGGAAGACGAGGTGACTTGTGTGTGCGCGCGCTCTCTCTTGTTCGCCATCTTGGCTTGCGCGTTGGCGCTGTGTAAATATATTTTAAAACGCCTAGTTTCCCTTGTGCCTTCACGCAACATTTTGGTGGAAGGTGCTGGGTTACAACGCACGACGGAGTTACGCAGCGGACGCCTAGTCTCTGCTCCCAACATGTCCACCGGCAGCGACGCTTCCTCAACTGCTACGCCCACTGCATCAATGGCGCCGACCTCTCCTGTTTATCTCGTGGCCGCTCCACCCCGCGATCCCGGCAACTTTTCGGGAACGGACGGCGAGGACGTGGATGAGTGGCTTAAACTCTACGAACTCTTCAGCACAAATCACAGGTGGGACCCAACCTTAATGCTGGCAAACATCATCTTTTATTTACAAGGAACGGCCAAGGCGTGGTTTAATAACAATGTGGACGGTATCACAAGCTGGGACGTATGCAAGACCAAATTACGCGAGTTGTTTGGTCAATCTGCCGGCTGCAAGCAGGCCGCTAGGAAAGAACTTGGCACACGTGTTCAGACGTCCACGGAGTCCTACCTGGCGTATATTCAAGATGTGCTGACCCTTTGCCGTAAAGTTGACCGAACCATGGCTGAAGCCGACAAGGTAGCGCACGTGCTCAAGGGCATCGCAGACGATGCATTTAACCTCATTGTGTGCAAAGGCTGTTCCACCGTGCAAGATGTTATCTTGGAGTGCCAACAGTTTCAAGAGGCTAAAAGCCGTCGCATTGCTTACCACTTTACGCGCCTTCCCAACACTGCTGCGACGTCAACATGTGCGGATCTCCATGTACCGACCCTGCCCAATTCACACTCCAGTGACATCACGAGAATTGTACGCCGTGAAATCGAAGCCATCTCACCCGCCCCCTTGAGAGCACTGGCACCGAGTGATCCTCAGCCGACCATATCGCTAATACAGACCGTTGTTCGCCAGGAACTAGCCAACGCGGGTGTTCACACAGTCTGTTCTGTGCACCGTCCCGGCGCTGTCAGTTCGTCTACCCCGAGCCACCCACAGCAGTATCGCCGCCCTGCTCCACGTAATCGTGACCCAAATGCGTGGAGAACGCCTGATGACAGGCCGATTTGCTTCCGATGTGAACGAGTGGGACACATTTCCCGTCATTGCCGAAGCACGTGGACCTCACCGTATCGGGCAAACCCAAACTTCTCCAACCCCCATTCACCGGCCCACCTCTATGACCAGGAACCACCACGGCGTGAGGGCTCAGCTAATTACGACCCGACCACTACGACCACTGCCCAGTACAGTCGCTCACCTTCACCTCGACGTAGATTTTCCCGATCTCCACCACCACCTCGTTCCCCGTCCCCGTCCTCTGCCCGGCGGTTTTCTTCGGAAAACTAACGGCTGCAGCTCCTGGAGGTGACGCTGCTGATACGACTTGCTCTCCAATTCCTCTGTTGACGCTCCCGACCAATCAGAACTTGATCGACGTTGAAGTGGACGGTTTATCTGTTAAAGCCTTAGTAGACACTGGCGCCCATATTTCTGTGATGAGCCTGCACATTCGAGACCGCTTAAAGAAAGTACTTACTCCAGCCCCTTCACGCAGCGTTCGCGTTGCTGATGGTAGTACGGCTGCTGTTATTGGCGTCTGTACTGCACGCGTTACTATTGCCGGCCGTCAAACTTCAGTTCTCTTCACTGTTCTTTCTCACTGCACCAATGATGTGATCCTCGGTCTTGACTTTTTGTCCACTCATTCCGCTCTCATCGACTGTTCAGCCGGTACTGTGCAACTTGACCTACCGTGTCCGATTGATCCGCCCAGTCGACCGCAAGCCCGTATGTGCTCTGCTGAACATGTCCGTTTGTTACCGCAAACCGTGACCTGCATCACCGTTACGCCCTCGCCACCTGTATCCGATGGTGACTATGTGCTCGCGCCCATCACATCCCTTCTCTTGACCCACAGTGTTACCTTACCACACACTGTTATTCAGTTACGTGCAAACCACGCCTGCATTCCTGTGCTCAACTTTGCTCTGTGTCCGCAAGTGCTTCCGCGCGGAATCGCCCTCGCCATGCTGACTCCTTCTGAAGAATGCGTCATATCAGCTCTGTCTTCGAACGAGGCTCGACACTCCAGCTTCACACATGCTCGATCTTCGCAAGGAAGCCCGTCTCCTGATGTTAAAAAAATGATCGCGTCAGACCTTTTGCCGCATCAAGCTGACGAACTCCTTCGCGTTCTTGAGTCATACTGGGACGTATTTGACTTTTGTGATCGTCCACTAGGTCAAACCAGTGCGGTAAAGCACCGCATTGACACCGGCGATGCCTCCCCTGTCCATCGACGGCCATACCGCGTATCTTCGACCGAGCGTCACATAATTCAAGCAGAAGTCGACAACATGCTCGCCAAAGACATAATTGAACCATCATGTAGTCCATGGGCTTCCCCTGTTGTTCTTGTCAAAAAGAAGGACAACACTTGGCGATTCTGTGTTGACTACCGACATCTGAACAAGATCACTAAAAAAGACGTCTACCCGCTACCGCGCATAGACGACGCCCTAGATTGTCTTCACGGCGCTAAGTATTTTTCTTCTATTGATCTAAGAGCAGGTTACTGGCAAATTGCTGTCGATGACATGGACCGCGAGAAGACCGCTTTTGTCACCCCCGATGGTCTTTACCAATTTAAGGTCATGCCCTTCGGATTATGCAACGCTCCAGCCACCTTCGAGCGGATGATGGACTCTCTTTTGCGTGGGTTCAAATGGTCAATTTGTCTATGCTACCTTGACGACGTTATCGTCTTTTCCCCGACCTTTGAAACCCACCTCGACCGCGTTTCCTCAATACTGGCCGTATTTCGCAATGCCGGTCTCCAACTGAACTCGTCAAAGTGTAACTTCGGACGCCAGCAACTAACAATGTTGGGCCACCTTGTCGACTCCTCTGGTGTACGTCCTGATCCCGATAAAGTGCGAGCCGTGCGTAACTTCCCTGTTCCGACCTGCACTAAAGAAGTACGCAGCTTTCTCGGTCTGTGCTCGTACTTTCGACGTTTTGTGAACAACTTTGCGGAAGTCGCCCGTCCTCTCACAGACTTATTGAGAAAAGATGTCTCATTCACATGGGGCGCTGCGCAGGCTACGGCGTTCTCTACACTTATTGAATCGCTAACAAAACCACCTGTTCTGGCCCATTTCGACGTTTCTGCCCCTACCGAAGTACACACAGATGCCAGCGGTTACGGAATCGGTGCTGTTTTGGTTCAGCATCAAAGCGGCTGCGCCCGCGTTATCGCCTATGCCAGCCGTCTCCTCTCGCAGGCGGAAAGGAACTACTCCATCACCGAAAGGGAATGCCTTGCTCTCGTTTGGGCAGTAGCAAAATTTCGGCCTTATTTACATGGTCGACATTTCACTGTCATAACCGATCACCACGCACTTTGCTGGCTCTCGTCCTTGAAGGACCCCACTGGGCGCCTTGGTCGATGGGCACTACGGCTTCAAGAGTATAACTACTCGGTGTCCTACAAATCTGGCCGTTTACACCATGACGCTGACTGCTTATCTCGGAATCCAGTGGACCCACCTGAAGCGTTCGATGAATCGCCATGTGTGCTGTCTCTCTCCGCTTTAAGCAACATCCGTGAGGAACAGCGCCGAGATCCTGCCTTGCGTAACATCATCGAGAAGCTTCATTCTGCGGCACCCGATCCTTCTACTCGATTGTTCGTGCTTAAGGATGACACATTGTACCGTTGCAACGTCCGCCCTGATGGACACGAACTGCTCCTTGTGGTACCTTCCCACCTACGTGCGAGCGTGATCGGCCAGCTTCATGACGCTCCCACTGCCGGTCACCTCGGACTGTCTCGGACGTATGACCGCGTACAGCGTCGATTTTACTGGCCCAGTCTTTATCGCTCGGTCCGCAGCTACGTCGCCTCATGCGATCAGTGTCAACGCCGCAAAAAACCTTCTATGAGTCCTGCCGGGTTCCTCCAACCACTTGACGTTCCCTTTGATCCCTTCTTCCGACTTGGTCTTGACCTCCTAGGCCCTTTCCCTGCATCCACTTTGGGGAACAAGTGGATAGCTGTCGCGACGGATCATACAACCCGGTACGCTATCACGCGGGCTTTGCCAACCAGCTGCGCCACAGACGTTGCCGATTTTCTCCTGCACAACGTCATACTTCACCATGGCGCCCCACGCCAACTCCTAACAGATCGTGGGCGCTATTTCCTTTCCCGAGTTATCGACGACCTGCTTCGCTCCTGCGAGACGAAACATAAATTTACGACAGCTTACCACCCGCAAACTAACGGACTCACTGAACGATTCAACCGGACTTTAACTGATATGCTCGCTATGTACGTATCGTCCGACCACCAGGACTGGGACGTTGCATTGCCCTTCGTTACGTTTGCCTATAATTCTTCACGCCATGATGCAGCTGGTTTTTCACCTTTCTACCTGGTGTTTGGCCGTCATCCAACTTTACCTTTCGACACCATCTTTCCGACAGCCGTCGACTTTACGACTGAACACACCCGTGATGCTATCACCAGGGCTCGCAAAGCACGAGAAGTTGCTCGTCAGCGCCTTTTAGCATCGCAAGATCACCAGCGGCATCGTTACGACTCACATCACCGCCAAATTTCCTTTACACCAGGTTCTCTTGTGCTATTGTGGACTCCGACTAGACGCGTCGGACTTTCTGAAAAACTGCTTTCCCGGTACTCGGGACCCTACCGCGTATTGCGCCAGGTGACAGATGTGACATACGAGATAGCCCCGCTCGAGTCTTCCTCCGCCTCCGCTTCGCTGTCTACAGACATTGTCCACGTATCCCGCCTTAAGCTTTACCACTCGGCAACACAATAGAAAGCACCGAGACGGTGCTTCAGCACCCGGGGGTTATGTTACGAGACAATGCCCCACTTAAACAGTGAGATAGGCGCTGAGGAAGACGAGGTGACTTGTGTGTGCGCGCGCTCTCTCTTGTTCGCCATCTTGGCTTGCGCGTTGGCGCTGTGTAAATATATTTTAAAACGCCTAGTTTCCCTTGTGCCTTCACGCAACAATATATCGTTCGGTTTTTGCCAATGTTGACTTTTTCGCAGGATAAGGGTATGGAGTACACAACCCCCATGGAACACTTGAAGGCCTTCTCATGTTTCTTCTGACAGCCGCTCTTCTTCCTATCGCACACATGTTGGCACAGTCTTCCGATTGTTTCTGGTGCAGAAAACACCATCGGTACGCCGTGCCTGGCAGCGACTTTCTTGAGGTTGTGCGAGACCTTATGGATATAAGGCACAACTTGTGGCCTAATCCTTAAGGGCTGGGGTAGCAGCCATCGCTTCCCGTGTTCTACGTTTGAACTTCTGCAGAAGTGATTCAGCAACGGCCGTAATGACCGATCGAGGGAACCCAGCAGTCTCTAGTCGGCTCACCTGATTGAGCAAACTAAGTTTCATGCTGTGTGGGCACGACCTCTTTAGCGCATTCTCTTTAGCATGCATTCCGGCAGAAATCGAGAGATGGCTACGGAAGGGACGAAAGTTTGCCATTCCGCCTCTCAATTCTGCCCACGAACTTGTCGGACTGAACAGGGACTTGTCTGTGAAGGCCAATCAAGACCAGGACAGATGCCTACAAGATGGTATGAGCTGTTTATCGGAATGTGCACCGCAGAATCAAGATAGGCCTAAAGTTAAAGGCTTGGATAACATCGTGTCATTCTTTAAAAACCACAAATTAACGTTAACGCTAGCCGACAAAGAAGGATGCTTTGTGGTCATGCCTGAGGAAGCATATAAAGAAAAGGCTTTAGTGGCTATCAAGAAGAACTTCCGCCCAGTTACGTTGGGAGCGACTCGCGTTAGGTCTAAGTTCGCTGATTTTTGCGAGCATGCGGGGCTTACAATGTTAGCTAAGGACATAAGGAACAGCAAAGGGAGCAACCTGAACGTTTTTTTCTCGGCCAAGACACACAAACCGGATGTACCTTTTTGCACTATTGTTAGTGAAGGAGGGTCTTGGCAGATTAACGTTAGCAGATTTCTTCAGAGCAAGCTAAAGAATCTCGTAGTGAATGGCCTTTTCCGTGCGAAGGGCTCAAGTGATGTGTGCGACTTTTTGCGGTCTCGGGTTACTACAGGCAACGCCTTTTCAGTGGATGTTGTCGATCTGTATTATTCCGTGCCACATGACAAGCTTCTAGCCTCTGTAAAATCCTGCATAGAAGAGTATAGTGACGTCGATTTTATCAATGACGCGGGCGTTAACGTAGACAATTTTTTATCGCTTTTAGAATTTTATCTCAACTAAACTTTTATTATGTTTGACGAAAAGCCCTTTCTTCAGCGGCAAGAAATCTGCATTGGTTCCTGTGTCACACCGGTCCTTTGCGATATTTTTTTAGCGGATGTAGATAGGAACTTGGACAATGCTTTCAAAGGGGAGGGGGGGGGGTTAAAGGTATTTAGGTACGTTGACGATTTTTTAATTCATTTAGATAAACAGGGTGACCTTACATCCCCTGATTTTATTTTAAACGTTTTTATAAGACTAGGACGAGGACTTTCCGTTACCGTTGAATTGCCTCAAACCGCTTGTCTGCAGTTTTTATACTTAAGTCTCACGTGGAACGATCAGTATCTTTGCTGGTCTTATCATCGTCGTGTTGAGAAGCAGCTGTTGCCGTACGATTCTGCCCATTCAAAGGTTGTGAAGAGGGGTGTTGCGTCTCTTTCCTTGGAATCAGCGCTAAAGAGGTCGTGCCCACACAGCATGAAACTTAGTTTCCTCAATCAGGTGAGCCGACTAGGGGCTGCTGGGTTCCCTCGATCTGGTCATTACGGCCAGTTGCTGAATCACTTCTGCAGAAATTCAAACGTAAAACACGGGAAGCGATAACTGCTACCCAGCCCTTAAGGATTAGGCCACAAGTTGTGCCATATATCCATAAGGTCTCGCACAACCTCAGGAAAGTCGCGG
Organism: Rhipicephalus microplus; assembly: GCF_013339725.1. Taxonomy (NCBI): domain Eukaryota; kingdom Metazoa; phylum Arthropoda; class Arachnida; order Ixodida; family Ixodidae; genus Rhipicephalus; species Rhipicephalus microplus. The sequence goes on from NC_051168.1 coordinate 89,163,017, forward strand.
CCAGGCACGGCGCACCAATGGTGTTTTCCGCACCAGAAAAAATGGGAAGACTTTGCCAACGTGTGTGTGATAGGAAGAAGTGCGGCTGCCAGAAGAAACATGAGAGGGCCTTTGTTAAGTGTTCCATGGGCGTTGTGTACTCCATACCCTTATCCTGTGAAAAAGTGAACATTGGCCAAACCGAACGATGTATTAATGACCGATTAAGGGAACACGCCCAAAAATTAACAAAAAGATATGACAAGTATGCGCACCTGGTTGCGCATGTCATCTCGTGTGGTTGTGACGCACGATTTTCTGAGACGAAGATTCTAGTCAGAAGCGTAAGTAAAACTTCACGTGAAGTGTTAGAGGCCTTATTCATTGAAAAAAAAATAAAGATCACTGTGTAAGCGCCCTTTCAATTTCGTTGTTACCAAGCGAACTCCGGTTTATCGCTCTGAGGCCATGACATTGATTAACTGTACGTTTCATAATGTATATATATATGCTGTTGGCCTTCTATGGTGTGTGTGCGCACAATGTGTCCTGTATATATTCAAGCCTTCGAGCTATGAATAAATCAGTTGGAAGTGGGCGCTGTGTGTGTTTGATGCATGGGTGTGTGCGTGTGTGAGTGATCGTGTGAAGTTTTCGCGCTTGAATTACCTTTTCGAAGTACATTCTCTTCTTGAAATGCCGTACACTTATCATATGAAGTTTCAGGAAGTTTACCTTAGATTGTGTGGGTGGTGGTGAAAATACGGGCACTGAAATCTCATTGCAGAAAATCAGTCTAAAGTAGTTCGTTTTACTGCTGAGTACCCTTGACTATTTGGGGATTTCGCCACGCGGGTCTTTGGAATAATGGTGGCCGATGACCGCTGACGTTGCATCCCAAACAGCTCGTTGCTTCCCGCATAAACGCTCGCAAATACAGAGAACAAAGACTTGCAGCTGTGCAAATATATGTCACGTAATTTTTTTTCTTTCTTGTATGCACAGCGAAGTTTGTTTCCTTTGAATCTCATGGAAGTAGGGAGGAGGTTGGTATCAATGTGATAAAACGTGACCCGCCCAACCCTGTAACGAGAATTGTAGAGCTGGGGCGTAAGTGTAAATTCACCGCGTGGCTTCATTGTCAGTTTTGATCGACATGGTGGCAAGAGAGCGTGCTATTTCAACTGTGATGTCATGGTTGCAGGAAGAAACTGCATCAAATAGAAACTAGTCTCCAACGGTTTTCACAACTATATCAATAGCGGAAATCATTATTGGTTTTAAAAAAATGGTTCTTGGTGGTTTCTATGAATCGTACGCAAGAAAAAATGGTACGTAACTTCCGATGGCTGACAAAAACGTTTGTACGCAACCTCCGATTACTTCTGAATGGCGTTAGCGATCGAGTTGGGCAGTAGAATTGCGTACTGAACCTACGTGTATGGGCAAGCCCAGGGGTTCTCCATTAGGAGGGGGGATGGCGGAGGGGGCAAGCTTTATTGTAGCACATATCTCCTCCTCCCTCCGTCCAGAAGCACAGCTTCGTACTTTAATAAAAAAAAGCAATGTAGAGCAATTACGTGCTTCACAAAACCAGGTCTCTTAGGTCTCCAGTTTTTTCGAGGCCGAATGCTAGGAGTAAATCTGAAAAGTGTGCGAGAGGGAGTGAATTTGTGCAGTCAGTACTTTACTTGCATTTAACCGTTCACCTAATTAAATTTATGTTGCATCAATACCTAGCTTACATGTTTACTGTTACTTGGACACATTGCAGCATTCTTGGAAAGCCGACCATAAGTGTTGCTGGAGCAGCTAGCCTGCCTGCATTACTGCAGAAGTGTAGTGTATTCCCGGAATATAGTCAAACGCGTAGACTGGACAAATTTTCTTACGTCTATCCAACTATAATGCACCGTTCCAAATTTTCACAACGTGTAAGTTTCTACGCCTTGATAGGTTGCATCACTGCGTTTCTTATAACTACAATTGTGCAAAGAGAATATTTCCCTAAGAATTTTTAAAAAAATATTAAGGGGCTACATATGCTAACTTCAAATAAATTTATGTTTGGAAGAACACTGTCAGTTAGCGTTCCTATTCGTGGTGGTGACGAATGTTGAAACAAATTTAACGGATTGCTAAACGGTACGGTGATTGTCACCATACTGCCAGCAAGTGATACATCCTGATAATCATATTCCCTGCGGCCTGCCTATCTTCTCGCTTTATCTTTCAAGATCCTGTGTGATTTTAAACCATTCGCTCAGGCTTGAACGCGTTGTTCGACTATTTACACAGCGAATCTAGAAATGCAACAAAACACGGCCATACTGTTTTTGCAGGAGAGACCAGGTGTGCCCAGATACCTCCGCCAGACCTAAACAAGGGATGTTTCGTCAGCCAATGTAAGCACGACCGTAGCATTTCTGTATGGGGTAAGCGTACTTCAGCTGGCAAGGGCACAGAACTTACTGACTATGGCGACTGCATATTACGTGAGTGAAGAAACTGGGGCGATGTTCGCAAACTCAAGAGTTCCGCACTACCAAAAACTAATGGTGATTACGCAACAATTTCTTCAGCAAAGTATTTTAACAGGTAAGTATGAAACTGTTCAGAAATAAACCGCGCTGCACTCCAAGGAAGTATTAGGAAGATTGATAGGTAATATAGGTTATGATAGGATGGTTTATGGATAACCCTTGAAAGGATTCATAGAAATGGGGAGATGGCGGCAAAAGCGCATTTTCTCCGTGATTGAAATTTTCGAGTAAAACATATACTGTGCGCCATTCCATTGTATATTCAAAATACTTTCACCAATCAAGTAAAATTTGAAATACATGACACTTTAATATGGCCTTACCAATTATATGGACACTCCAGGCTGAATTTCACCGCCAGCGTAAATGTCTCACCGTAATTCACCATATATATATATATATATATATATATATATAATATATATATAGTATATATATATATATATATATATATATATATATAATATATATAAGGAAAAGAAGTGTATACATAAGCGCTCGTTTTTCCGTGTTTTAACACACTATTAATGAGATCTAACTGACAGTAATGCCAAGGAATGTACAGGGGAAGTTATTAGAACCATAGAATGTTCCTGCTCACGGTTGGTTATTTTTTCATCCACTTTTCTTTCTTCTTATTTTGCATTCCATTTGTTCTAATAACTACTTCCCCTATATATAATATATATATATATATATATATATATATATATATATATATATATATATATATACATATATATATATATATATATATATATATAATATATATCTATATATATATATATATATATATATATATATATATATATATATATATATTGGAAAGACGCAGGCAGACTAGGTACGGCGAGCAGGCAGGGCGAGCAGAAGCGTTTATTCTGCGATGTCTGGCTCGGCTCAGAACCACCCAAGAGAGGAGAACGATGATGATGGGTATGTGCAAGTGAGAACGATGATGATGGGTATGTGCAAGTGAGAACGATCAAATGCTTGGAATGTGCTTACAATTTCCATTTCCCCCCCCCTCTGCGAAGCGGCCAACCTGGCCGCCAGTCAGAGATCGGCCGAACGAGTAACAAAAGGGCTTCATGCGTGAGACGTGAACTATTTCCGTGCTGCGGCAGACGGCGGTTCAGTGACAGACTGAAGCGGGGGTGACGAGGTAGTTAACTGGAGATGTCTGTCGTACAACGGTGTATGGGCCAACATACCGGTGAAGAAATTTCTCGCAAAGGCCCGACGCTCGAACCGGGGTCCATAGTAAAACCTTATCGCCAGCATTAAAGGCCACGTCGCGTCGTTTTTTATCACAGCGATGTTTTCTCTCCTTTTGGGTTGCTTCCGTGTTTTTGCGAGCAATTTCACGGCATTGTGTGACTCGGGCTGCGAACTCTTCTGGGAGCGAGGTACTGCTTGGAGCCGGTGCAAAGAAAAATGCCGTGTCGAAGACCGAGGAGGCAGATCGGCCGTACACGAGAAAAAACGGGCTGTAGCCAGTTGATCGTTGTACCGCAGTATTGTATGCGAAGGTGACAAACGGTAAAATGTTATCCCAATTTTGTGGTCAGGATGCAAGTACATCGATATCATGTCAGAGAGTGTTCGGTGGAAGCGCTCGGTAAGGCCATTCGTTTGCGGATGGTATGTAGAAGTGGTTTTATGCACTGTATTGCACGCCTGCAGGACTTCATCCAGGACCTTGGAAAGGAAGGCTTTGCCACGGTCACTCAAAAGGACGCGAGGGGCTCCGTGGCGCAAGACGATGGAGTTCAAGAAAAAATTGGCGATTTCTGTGGCGGTAGCAGAATGAAGAGGTGAAGTCTCGGCGTATCTTGTTTGATGGTCGACTGCAGTGACGATCCAACGGTGACCGGAAGGTGTCAACGGCAAAGGACCATACAAGTCTATTCCGACAAATTCGAATGGTGTGGTGGGACAGGGAAGAGGCTGAAGGAAACCAGCAGGCGGGGATGTGGATCGCTTGCGGTGCTGACACAACGCGCACGAGCCCACGTATTTGGCCACCGTTGTGGACAAGCCAGGCCAGAAGCAGCGCGTCTTGATGCGATCGTAGGTCTTGTGGAAGCCTAGATGACCGGCAGCAATATCATCGTGGAATGCTTCCAAAACTCGAAGACGAAGGCAGCGGGGAAGAACTGGCACCCACTTGTTACCGGTGGGATGGTAATGTAGCGCTTAAGCACACCGTCCTGAAGGCGAAATTGTCGAAGCTGGCGTCGCAAGCGGCTGTTGGGTGGTTTAGTGACACCGCGAAGGCGATCAATGAAAGACCGACAGTAGGAATCTGCCAGCTGAAGTGAACGTAAATCGGAGTTCGAAGATAGCTGCATTGGATCCAGCGATGCGAGCGATACGTGTTGTGAGGCAAGCTGGGTGTCAGAGTCATTCGAACGCGATGCGGTGGACGTATTGTCACGAGAGAGCGAAAGTGGGCACGGGACAGCGCGTCGGCATCATGATGACATTTGCCAGACTTGTACGTAACTGTAAAGTCGTACTCTTGTAAGCGCAGTATCCAGCGCGCAAGACGTCCTGACATATTCTTCATTGATGAAAGCCAACAGAGTGCGTGGTGGTCGGTGATGATGGTGAAGTGCCGACCGTAGAGATACGGGCGGAATTTCTGTATCGACCATACGATAGCCAAGCACTCCTGCTCCGTGATGGTGTAATTCCGCTCAGCTGTTGACAGAGTCCGGCTAGCGTAGGCCACAACCTGCTCTTTAGAGGTGGAATCACGCTGCAGAAGGACTGCTCCAATGCCTTGTGCGCTTGCGTCAGTATGGAGTATGGTAGGCGCTCTCTCATCGAAGTGGCGCAGCACTGGTCCGGAAGTCAGGCGTTCTTTCAAAATTTCAAATGCAGATTCGCAGTCGTTGGACCATGAGAAAGGAGCACCAGTGGCCAATAACTTATTTAGCGGAGCCGCTAAGGTAGCAAAGTTGCGTATAAAGCGACGAAAATAGGACGCGAGACCAAGAAAGCTGCGCAACGTCTTTTGGTTGGACGGTCGAGGGAACTGTAGCACAGCTGCGATCTTCTCGGGATCTGGTTGGATTCCGTCTTTGGAAACGACGTGACCGAGGACTTTGATGCTTTTGCTGGCAAATGTACACTTCTTTGTATTTATCTGAAGGCCAGCCTTGGAGAGACATTGTAGCACCTCGTCTAATCGTTGAAGATGTTGGGCAAAGGTACTTGAAAAAACAACGATATCATCTAAGTAACAGAGGCAGGTCTTCCATTTTAGGCCACGAAGAACAGTATCAATCATTCGCTCAAACGTGGCTGGAGCGTTGCACAAGCCGAATGGCATTACATTAAATTCATAAAGGCCGTCCGGTGTGGCAAATGCAGTTTTTTTCTTTGTCAGCCTCGTTCATGGGGATTTGCCAGTAACCTGATCGTAAGTCAAGGCTCGAAAAATAGTTCGCCCCTTGCAGTGTGTCTAAAGCGTCATCAATTCTAGGCATAGGATATACGTCCTTGCGTGTGATCTTATTTAACGCGCGGTAGTCAATGCAAAAACGAACAGAGCCATCCTTCTTTTTAACTAAAACGACTGGAGATGCCCAGGAACTCGAAGAAGGTCGTATTATATTTCGCGATAGCATCTCGTTCACTTCTTTTTCAATTATTTCTCTCTCTGATTGCGAAACCCGATATGGGCGACGGCGTATCACACGAGAACCGTCGGTTTCAATGCGATGTACAGCCGCGGAAGTCTGACTCAGTGTTGTGGTACAGCTATCAAAGCAGGCTTTGTGCTTAGCCAAAAGGGCCAATAGTGCTTCAGACTGTTTTGGTGTGAGGTCTGAACCAATGACAGGTCGAAAAGGGAAAGAACGTGAACCTGGAGCTGGTACTGGTGACGAAGACGGGCAGAGTGTCGCGATGGAGGTCAATGGAGAGAAGTCAATCTTTGCCACTGTCATTCCCTTGGGCAGCAGCACAGATTCTGCAGTTGTGTTAGAAACGGGCAGAAAAGCGCAGCCAGAGGAAAACCGGAGGAGGCAAGAGGCGACGAGAATTCCACGGGAGGTGCAGCGAAACGAAGGAGCCACAAGTGCATCACCGTCGGTTACTTGGGTAGATGCGACAGCTATCACGTGTTCGTGACCAGGGTGCAGGACGCAGTCTTCAACAATGACCAAGTTGGAGATCGAGGGTGATGAAACTGGAATGGGCGCATCCGTTGTATCCGTTATGTGAATGACGTTCTCTTTAAAGGATATAACAGCGGAAGCAGAATGCAGAAAGTCCCAACCAAGGATAAGTTCATGAATGCACGTGGGCAACACAATCATCTCGATGTGGTGACGTATACCATCAATAGAAACACGAGCCGTACACTGTCCGTCAGGTTGAATCAGCACGTTATTTGCCCCACGCAACACAGGTCCCACATAGGGCGTTCTGACTTTACGGAGGCGCGAGCACAAGTCACTACGCAAAACAGAAGTGGTTGCACCGGTGTCAACGAGAGCTTGCACAGGAATACCTTCAATAGTCACTGACAACATATTAGCTGGGCGAACAGGAGGTATTTTGTTGGTCGACGGGACGCAGTTTTCCCTCCAAAAACTGCAATCCTTAGTTTTCCGAAGATTGGTCAACAGGACGGGAGATGATTGGACGAAGTGGCGATGCGGAGCGGCGATAGGGCGATGGAGAGCGTCGTCTGGAGGAGCGGTATTCCTGATGTTGACGAGGGGACACTGGAGGAGACGGAGACCGGTACTGCGCGGACGGGTAGGTGTCTGGAGCATAAAGATCTGGTCTTCGGAACCGGTCTCGTTCGAACTCAGCATAGCCTCGTCGTTCCTCTTGCTGGCGGCGACGGCAGTAACGAGAAATGTGGCCTCGTATACCGCAGTAAAAGCAAACAGGACGGGATTGACGCCACTGAGGATACAAGGGTGCAGCAGTCATTCCACCTCGCATAGCAGCCAAATGGCTACTAGCAGTATCCGTAGAGCTAGATGCCCCGGGAGCAGGCGGAATCGCAGCGATCTCCGCATATGTGGGCATTACCGTTTGAACAACCGGTGCTGCCGGTGTCGACCTGGGCGTCACATCGGCGTATGTGGGCATCGGGCGTGCTGGCGGAGCGACCGGGGATGTCGGTGTCGCCATTGCCGCTAACTCCTGCTTAACAAGATTCCGCAGGTCGAATGGTGGAGACGGAGCGGAGGCGACAGTGGACCGCTGCTGTTCAAGGTCTCGAAGTTCTTCCCGGATAATTGTGCGGATAAGGGTTTTTAATTCAGAGGGAGGCATCAGGCGTGGATCACTGTCTTGTTGAAGCCGAAGGGACTGCAACTGGTCAAGGCGTTGGCATGTCGAAATGACGTCGTTAACCGTAGCGGGATTGCCAACAGCCAAGGCGTTGAATGCGATTGGGCCGATTCCTTTAAGGATGTGGCGAACGCGCTCATCTTCCGTCATGTCTTTATTCGCACGGCGACAGAGGGCCAAAACATCCTCGATATACGAAGTGTACGACTCATGTGCCAGTTGTAGACGCACAGCCAGCTTCTGTTTCGCGGCTTCGGAACGACCCGATGAGCATCCGAATATTTGTCGCAGTTTGTTGGCAAAGGTCGACCAATCAACGAAGTCAGTTTCGTGATTAAAATACCAGGTTTTGGCTACGCTGGTCAAATAGAAAGGAAGGTAGCTCAGTTTCTCTGCTTCGGTCCATCGATTGGCTGAACCCACACGGTTGTAAAGGTCAAGCCATTCCTCGACGTCGTCACCGCGAAGACCCGCGAACACGGGCGGTTCGCGCTGAGGGCTGGTGACAGTAGATGAAGAGCGGGCAGCCGCCGGCGTAGGGGCTGTAGCGTTAGGGCTAGGCGTTAGGTCCGATGTCTGCATACCTGTGTGGGTGGCTGGGTGCAATCGGCGACCAGATCGGAGCTCCAGGTGGGAAATGAACGTAGGAGGACGTCGGGATCTTACCCCGGCACTTCCACCACTCTGAAAGACGCAGGCAGACTAGGTACGGCGAGCAGGCAGGGCGAGCAGAAGCGTTTATTCTGCGATGTCTGGCTCGGCTCAGAACCACCCAAGAGAGAGAACGATGATGATGGGTATGTGCAAGTGAGAACGATGATGATGGGTATGTGCAAGTGAGAACGATCAAATGCTTGGAATGTGCTTACAATATATATATATATATATATATATATATATATATATATATATTGCCGCATGTTGTTAGGCGCCTGCTGAAGCCCTGCGCCGCTTCCTGCTGCTATGAATTCTGCCACACCAACGGACAAGCCAAACGCGCCGAGCTAAACGCGCCATGCAACGCTGGCTGCACGTGTCACCACATCACGCGCTGGACAAGGAACGCTGGCGGTTTTTCGAGGAGCAGCTCGAGGCGAGACGCAAGAGAAGTTGACGAGGTTTTGACCAGTGAGCTCACAACCTTTGTGTATTTAGTTGACGGGCACAAGTTCGCCAATAATAAATAGCTGCTTTAGCTTCCGGCACTGTATTTGTTCGTTACAAACTGGTGGAGGTGCGGGGTATGATTCCAAGCCCATCTCAGCATAGGGAACATAGCCCAGAACCCCGAAGGTTGGAGCCAGCGCTGTTGACTCCCGTACACCAACGAACGAGTCGTCGCCTACGAGGTGAGCAGCCCGAGTTTGGTGCTTTCTTTGATTCTTCGAGACCAGCGGAGGACGTAAGTTCCGGAGCCCCTGCAATGGCCACCCAAGCGACTTCATTTCCATCGCATATCGTCATGGACCCGCCCCGCATACCAGAGGTATTTCACGGTGATATTTTCGAGGATTCCGAGGACTGGCTCGACGGTTTCGAACGCGTTGCCAGGCTTAACGGTTGGAACGAAGACCGGAAACTTCGCTACGTCTACGTGGCACTGCAAGATTCTGCACGTACGTTGTTCGAAAACCACGAAGCGTCCTTATTGTCGTGGGACGACTTTCGAAGAGAGTTTCTTGCTACGTACCCAAACACGGACCGCAAAGAAAAGGCAGAGGCCGCTCTTAAGACGCGAAACCAACGGAACAACGAGAGCGTCGCCATGTACATTGATGACATGTCTCGACTGTTCCGCCGGGCCGACCGGAACATGGCTGAGGAAAAGAAGTTGCGGCACCTGATGCGTGGAGTGAAGGAGGAGCTTTTTGCAGGCCTGGTGCGTAATCCACTGCGCTCTCTTGCTGAGTTCAGATCAGAGGCGACCATGATAGAAAAGGCTCTGCAGCAGCGCGCGCGCCAATACAACAGGGATGTAAGCGTCTCATCTGTTAGCGCGGCGTCGACAACCCTCACGAGTAACTTTGATCTCCTGCGTGAAATGGTGAGGGCTGTCGTAAGGGAAGAACTGCAGAAAATGCACATGACTCAAGCTCATCCAGCGATGTCCTCACTTGCCGACGTTGTGCGCGAAGAAGTGCGGCAAGCGGTTTTACAACCACAACCTCAGGTACTACAGCGCGCACAACCGGAGCCTCCGCCTCAGTTGTCGTATGCGCAAGCTGTATGACAGGACCTCGGACGCATGAATCGGACGGCTGCGACTGCTGTGATGCCTCCGACGTTTTCTCCAAGTACGCCGCTACCAATGCCGGAAGCAAGACCACGTAAGAGCGATGTATGGCACACTGTACACCAGTGGCCCCTTTGCTACCACTGCGGAGAAGCAGGTCACATTTACCGGGCGTGCCAGTATCGTCGAGCGGGACTGCGTGGTTTTCCAGTCAATGCACCATGCCCACGGAACGGTGATTGGCCCTACAAAATCGAAGAATACTTGTCTTCACGCTATTTACCTCAAGACACACAACAACGGGAGTCGCGTTCGACAGCACCGATGCGCTATCGGTCACCGAGTCCTCGTCCGTGATCAAATCTCCGAAGATCACGTTCACCTAGCCTGCGGCGGGAAAACTAGAGCCAGCGACCTCTGGAGGTGAGGCCGCTGATATACTTACAACTGAAGACCCTCCATTGTTAGCCCGACAGGACGGTGGCAGTCGCGCAACGACGGTCAAGTGCATTAGTAGCGACGTTACCTCCGAGATATTAGTCACGATCGACGACGTCGAGGCCGTTGCGCTAATAGACACTGGTGCAGACTATTCCGTTGTCAGTAAGGCTCTCGCAAAGAAGCTTAAGAAGGTGATGACTGAGTGGACCGGACCTCAGATACGTACCGCTGGAGGGCACTTAGTTAGTCCCGTGGGGTTATGCACCGCAAGGATAGGAATAAGAGGGTTTGTGTATGTCGGCAGCTTTATTGTGCTTCCTGAGTGCTCCCGGGAACTAATAATAGGCATGCACTTTTTGCAAACAAACAATGCAGTCATTGACTTGCAAGAGTCCCAGGTTTCGTTTTCTACGGAGAATGCCATCTCCTTCTGTCATGCGGAGAAACCAATCGTTCTACCTCTCCGCAATGTGGACGAAGATGTAACCGTGCCGCCACGTTCCAGTGTGACCGTTCTTGTGAGGAGTGAAGTGCTTCGTGACTGTGACGGATTAGCTGACGGAAACATCGGACTGCTATTAGAAAAAGGACTATGCGTGGCAAGAGGCCTGGTGAGCCTTCGTGATGGATGTGCGTATGTCCTATTAACTAACTTTCGAAATGAGGTGCAGCATGTTGCGAAGGGAACATCCGTAGCATCGCTGCATGAGTACGTGCAAGTCTCAGATGTTTGCACTCTTGATAAAGCTTCAGAGACAGTAGATAACGTACTCCAGTCAGTAGACATTGACAGAGAGCTCTCGTCATCTCAGAAGCAACAGATTACTGACCTCATCAGGGAGTTCGCCGAGTGCTCCTCCACCTCGTCGAAAGTCGGACGTACTCCCGTCACAAAGCACCGTATCGTGGTCGAAGAACACGTGAGACCTGTGCATCAGCGCCCATACCGAGTAGCGCCAAAAGAAAGGGAAGTCATCAAGAACCAAGTGCAGGAAATGCTCAACGATGATGTAATCCAGCCATCCAACAGTCCGTGGGCATCACCGGTAGTGCTAGTCAAAAAGAAGGACAACACTCTGCGGTTTTGCGTTGACTACAGAAAGCTGAACCAAGTCACAAAGCGTGATGTTTACCCACTTCCGCGGATTGATGATGCTTTAGATAAGTTACGTGATGCTCACTTCTTTTCATTATTGGACTTAAAAAGTGGATATTGGCAGATCGAGGTAGACGAACGAGATCGCGAGAAGACGGCGTTTGTGACCCCAGACGGACTATACGAGTTCAAAGTGCTCCCTTTTGGTTTGTGCTTTGCTCCCACTACCTTCCAGAGGATGATGGACACTGTGCTCTCCGGACTCAAGTGGCAATCGTGTCTCGTCTACCTCGACGATGTAGTGGTTTTTTCTTCTACCTTCGAGCAGCACATCCACCGACTGAGAATGGTACTGGATGCCATTCGCGTGGCAGCACTGACCGTCAAACCGCTAAAGTGTCACTTTGGATTTCGTCAGCTTCGGTTGCTCGGGCACATAGTTAGTGCGGAAAGCATCCGCCCAGACCCGGAGAAGATTGCAGCAGTTGAAAATTTTCCGAAACCACAAGACAAAAAGGCCGTCAGACGATTTCTGGGACTATGTGCCTACTACAGACGCTTTGTTGAAAACTTTGCTAAGGTCGCTGAGCCTCTGACACGGCTAACGAAAGAAAGTGTACCGTTCTCTTGGCGGGAGGAACAAGAAGCGGCTTTCTCAGAGTTGCGACGCCGTTTGCAGTCTCCCCCAATACTTGCCCATTTTGACGAAGAGGCCGATACAGACATACATACCGACGCGAGTAACGTTGACCTCGGTGCCATCCTCGTTCAGTGGCAGAATGAAGAAGAAAAGGTCATTGCTTACGCGAGCCGCACTCTATCGAATGCTGAGTCTAATTACTCAGCGACAGAGAAAGAGTGTCTCGCAGTTATATGGGCCATCAGCAAGTTTCGCCTATACCTCTACGGCAGGCCGTTTCGAGCAATTAGTGATCATCATTCCTTGTGTAACATCAAGGACCCTTCAGGAAGACTTGCTAGATGGAGCCTGCGTCTGCAGGAACACGGCATCACTGTGGTCTACAAGTCCGGCCTCAAGCACAATGACGCGGATGGCCTGTCTCACGCACCTGTTGAGTCTCCATCATCTGACCAAGAACAAGACATCTTATCATTTTGCAACAAGGCTCCGACGCAAGTCGCTATAATCTGAAGCGGAGAGACGTACAGTACAACCCCGGAGACAAAGTGTGGGTGTGGACGCCTATACGTGCACCTAGCCTATCGGAAAAACTGATGCGGCGCTATTTCGGCCCTTACAAAGTACTTCGCCAGTTAGGCGCGCTAAACTACGAAGTAATTCCTGAAGGGCAAGTGTGCTCAACCCTACGCAGGAATCGCCCAGAAGTCGTACATGTAGTACGAATGAAACCGTACTACGAAAGGCACTGAACGAGACAACCGATAAATGTGCTCAAACATCAGATAAATACTCCTTTACAAAACTGTTCAACGTCAGCGTACGCATCGGGACGATGCGCTTCAGGAGGGGGACTAATGCCGCATGTTGTTAGGCTTTGATTAGGTTTTGACCAGTGAGCTCACAACTTTTGTGTATTTAGTTGACGGGTACAAGTTCGCTATGAATAAATAGCTGTTTTAGCTTCCGGCACTGTATTTGTTCGTTACAATATAAACACGAGAGAAAAAACTCATCCAGGAAAAGATTCCGGCGCGCGCTACCAAATGTCCGACTTTTCGTGCGTGAGCGCGTGGCGTTATCCACTGTGCCACGAAGGAGCACCTCCTTCAATGTCGAAACGGCAAGCTTTTTATATCTACCATTTAGCGCTGGCGGCACCTATCTCGGAAGAAATAGCCAGTTTTCAGCATTACCAGTCAGATGGCGCGACATATGCGCTCAGCTTGAAGCTCGGTACCTAGCAGGCCCCACGCGTGCTTTGCTCCGTGGAGGGAAGGGGCCTTATCAGCGCACTTACCCTGTGGTGGGGGAGAACCACGCCCCTTCGGCGCCCACCGGACCGATTGCGTTCATTTGTTGGGCACACAAAGATCACTTCGCTCACTGGACAGGTCCTGTTTGCAAAGAACACCTGCTTTTCGAACGCAGCTAACAACTGGGACATTTGTTAGTTGGCACACAGATTTGTACCTCTGATTACGTTTCGTGCATCGTTTTTGTTTAAACAGCTCGTCAAGTGTCGATCTGTAAATGTTGTTGGCTAGCTCTCGTCCTGTGCCTGTTGTTCTCGTGCGCCATTTGTGCCTGAGCCGCGCGCTACACGTTTCGTTCTGCTCATCGTTCTCAGCGTCACATTCGAAGTTGTTGCTGTCTCCTTCATTGCTTCACCGTAGCGGCGAAACCCTGACCTTTTTTCTTGTTACGGCAGTAGGACGTGGCGCTCATGTATGCCTAATATAAATCCTGAAACGTCCACAAAATTGCATATTATTCGTCTGTCTTATTTTCTAGTCATTACGGATTGCCCCAACGCAAAAAAAAACGTCTTTGCTTTATAGTTTGGAAAGTCATACTTCGATGGTTGTGTTATAGTACAAACATCATTATTGATTAGAATATTGTAGTTTTGGCTCGCTTCACATTCATAACATGAGCGCATAATTTGTCACAGATGGGATGAACTTTATAATTTTCATTTTTCAAGCGTCCATTACGAGAGGCCAGTTTTCGGGATTTCCTAGTTAGGAATGTTCCTTGTTAAAGACTGCGTGTGTTTATTTGCACGTTTAAACGTTATCTACAGAAGTTCAGTATTGGTATTTCGTGGTTGTTAACGAAAAATTAAGTCCATGCATCTATTTTATGACTGCAGATTCGGACGAGAGTTGCCCGAATGCGGGACTGTGGCCCTACGTGTTCGCGGTGATCTACTTCGCGCACCTGAAGCTCATCCTTCTCACCGTCCTCGTGGCGCTGTTCTAGTAAGAGAACAAGCATTTCTTGCTTATTTGTGGAATTTAAGGCGAACGGCTGCAAATACTGTGGCGATGAGCCAACCACCTGAAAGTTTAGAGCCTTACAATAACAAAAATCTCAACTAGTTGGTGAGTTTTCATTCTATATAATAGGGCATACTAAGACGGATTACGCAGTGTGAGTCAAGACACGACAAACCCAGACCAACAACCGAAAAAGGTGCACAGCAGTGGAAAATAATGTAGGTCGGAAGACCTGTGGATGCCCTGGCAAGAGGCGATGACCGTTCATCCGACACTCATGGTGGTCGGCGTGAGCGATAACTTGTCACGCATTTGATTTTTCCTTCAAGCAAGCTAATAGGCTGATACACGTGTGTCTGCTGTTAGGTATATGCCAGGCCTGAGCCAGAAGACCCGTCGCGCGTCAGAATTATTTTCGAAGGGTTGCGCGTTAGATTAACAGTTCGACTTAAGAAGCATACCGCTTGACTTACCTGCACTTTGACAGCTTTGGAAGACCTAAGCTTTCGTGATTCTTAGCAGACTGCTAAAAAAAGCTTAAAAGATTTAGAGATTTAAAGCGTACTTTCTGTATTGCGCACATAAAATTAACAGTATTGCGATGAATGTTTCAGCAATCTGCTGGGACGATCAAAGGACAGGTGGCGACGTCACCTTCCAGTTACGCTGCCGTATTATTACGGTGTCAGAAATTCTGAAACAATGTACATACATCGAGAATTAAAGCTGCCAAATGAAAAGGTGCTCAAACATTTCAGTCGAAGCATGATAATCGTGGTGCTTTCTTGCATTTTTGCACTGTTTGTCTAATTAAAGATATACATAATGTTGATGTACGCGTCTTACTTTTGCAGCAATGTTTAATTGAACTGCGGTTTAACAGCCATTAAATACAGTGTTCTCATTTCTTTCTAAAGAGCTCATTGTTTTTTTTCTAGCGATAAATTTCCCAAGGAAAATAAAACGTAACAATAATTATTACTGGCCGAGGTGGTTCTTGATATTCAAAGGATTGAAATACGAAACTACTATAGAAAAGAAGTGGACACCACACAGAAGCGTAATCCGGAAGCTAGCAATATTTTTTGTTGCACATCAGTATAGACGTACCACTGAACGAGGGCAAAAAATAATCGTATTGTCGACGGACCAATTTACTCCACAGCCCGTTCGAAAAATTTGATATGAGCAACGAATGTGCCATTATCGCGAGCAATCCTTCCTAAAGAAATAGGAACACCGTCCATGAGCTCTGAAGCAATTCTATCTTTGCTTCTCCGAATGATGTTAATATCCTGAAAATCGGAAGGTGACGAAGTGGGCTCTCATTTTTCGAGAGATCAAAGTCTTGGGTGGAAGGAAGAGGTCGTGTTTGTTGAAATGTGTGTGCCTAGTTGGTCCTCCCTTCTTGAGGATGTCAGTTGGTCGTTGAGAAAGTGACGTATTGGAATGCTATGTCCGCCAGTATCCGTCAGTAAAAACAGCGAAATTACTTTTAATCTTTAGTGAATGGAATTTCTTTTTTTGCATAGACAGTGACACATACATACAACTGCTCTCTTAAAATACTTTCACTTATCTTTTTTTTTTTGAAAATCTTGCACTTCATTCTGCAAAAAATTAGTCTGCATGCTCTTTACAGATTCCCTTTTGTTCCACCACTCGCAATTCCCAGTAACGACGAAAGACCAATCATTCTTTCCCCGCAGCAACACGGTGGCCGAAGTGACACCACAAGCCGACGCCGTGTGGAAGTTCCAGCGGTACGAGCTCGTCATGGACTTCGCCATGCGGCGCTGCTTACCACCTCCACTCAATGCCATTGCTTACGTCTGGTGCGTCTTGTTCGCCATCTTCAAGGCGTGCAGGCGAGCCATCAGGAGGAAGAAGCGAGTACGCTCACCTTTAATTGATACCACCGCGATAACCGTTGCTCGAAAGCACGCCAATCTTCTGCAGCAGCATCTGCCTCTCTGCATTCTTGCAAATCACTCCTGCGAAATCACGCAAGGCGGTGGAAATGCAAATGAAGTCAAAATATCTTTATGGTTTTCTTTGTAGCATCGTGGTAAAAAAGGGGTTTCCATCGTTATCACTTTCGAAATATCTGCACTGTTTACACAGATATCTGTAGGGATGTGTGTCTGGAAATTTGGGGATAATAAAACTGGGAGGCGTCATTTTTTCTCAAACTTTTTTTCTGAAATGCAGGTAGTTTTTTTTATATTGACATACCTATGTTAACGCCTGTTAATAAAATTTACTAAAGCTCTGCAATCGGTTACTGATTTCAATGAACAAAATACTCTGACCAGAAAACAAGAAAGTGCACTTAGCTAATTTGATTCTCATAATTCCTCAACATCAGCGAAGTTTATGCCAAAACAGCGGTTGATAAAGTTAACTATTTTGAGAGCACAGTGAAACTTCGAAAGGCAGCCCGTTTCAAATGCCACGCGGACCAATAAATAATCGCGTCTCAGACAGTTTCAGTTCCTGTGAAGTTAGAGAGGTTTCAGTGTGCTGCTCCAGTAAACGAGATGTCTGGGATGAAACTTGGTACAGTTTTTGTCCATTTCGCCAAAGTTGTTCATTTCTTGAGACCCTTGATGATGAACGGTAGTGATTCAATGGACTCGAATCTCTGTTATGTATACAGACCACTCTTGTAATCCTTTCTGACCTAGCACCTGCCAGTGTACCCGTTGGCGAAAGACGTGAGCAAAGGGCAAAAGTTGTCAGAGTTGGACTACCACTACTGGAAACAGAAGGCACTGGAGTACAGCAATATCCTTGCCTCTGCCGACCAGAACAAAGGCCAGATGATGGGTGACAAGTACGTCGCTTTTGAAGTACTCTTCCCGGTGCATGGTTGAAGAGTCATATGCATGACATGCCAGACAGAGCTCACAAAAAAGAGTCAAATTAGCCTTTTTTTAGGTGTGTGCGCGAAGCCCACGCGCGGTATCGCCTAGCCATACATGCAACCTAGGATATTGTGAAATGCAGCATTGACGGGAGTGCTCATTAATAAAATTGAGGCGCACCACTCGGGCTGTGGAGCCATAGACTGGAAATGTGGCTTATACCGACCATCCGGTACTTACATACAGAGCAGAAACCTGGAGGCTTACAAAGGGCGTTCAGCTTAAATTGAGGACGACGCAGCGAGCGACGGAAAGTAAAATGATAGGAGTAACCTTAAGAGACAAGAAGAGAGCAGAGTGGATTAGGGAACAGACGGGGGTTAAGGATATCATAGTTAAAATCAAGAAGTGGAAATGGACATAGGCTGGGCATATGGCACGTAGTCCGGATCATTGCTGGTCATTAAGGATAACTGACTAGGTTCCCAGAGAATGCAAGTGGGTTAGGGGCAGGCAGAAAGTTAGGTGGGCAGATGAGATGAGCAAGTTTGCGGGTATAAAATGGCAGCAACAAGCACAGGATCGAGTTGACTGACGGATCATGTGTCAGGCCTTTGTCCTGCAGTGGACGTAGTCAGGCTGATGATGATGACCATGTGGAGTCAGTTATTCCACATGGCCATTATCATCATCAGCCTGACTACGTCCACTGCAGGAAGAAGGCCTGACACATGATCCGTCAGTCAACTCGATCCTGTGCTTGTTGCTGCCATTTTATGCCCTCAAACTTCCTGATCATGATTGTAACGGATAACAACCGTAGCCTCTAAACAGTGCTTTAGGTAAAACATGAACCTTTACACGAACCAAAAGGCTAATTGAGAAAGCAAAGCAGCCTTACACCTCCCTTTTTTTGCAAACTTTAACCAAGTGAAAGGCTGTTTTTCTTGCTTGGAAACGCTCTAAGGGCTCAAAGTGGTTGGCAGAGTCAGGTACGTGTTTACTCGCTGAATCTTTGGAATTTACACACAGGTATCTCAATACCAACAGCAGTAGGAGGCAGTGGCCTTCGTTCTTTTTTACCGGATGAAGTGTGTTGCAATTTTCACGTCATACCTCTGGTAGTGAAATCAGCAGTCCACTTATGCGTGCTCACGCAAGTTGAGCCACACAACATAGGCCACACAACATGGGCCACACAACATGGGCAGTTAATACACAGCCAACACCTTTTTCAGTATGTTCCTTCGCTGTCTTGCTACTTCAAGGTTAGGATGAATTATATACCAATAGCCGTCGATTCTGTGAGAAATGTGACAACAAAATCCTGCGTCGAATATTTATATGGGAAATGAGACATTAACATAATAAGACATGTTGTGAATGAGCGGAAGACGGAGATAATTGGCCATCTCATGAAGGTGCATTGATTGCGAAGTAGAAAGAAAATGTTCATGCAAGTCTTGACGAATATTATGGCAAGAGCAGTGGTCCCATATCCACCGTAGTAGTGTACCCACACCCCGCTGAAAAATTTCTTGCTGTGGGATTGCCTGTGTTATACCCATAACTAGGCAAAATGCACAACGACGCCGGTTTAGCTAGTAGCGCTTCGCACGACATAGGCTCCCAGACTTGCTGGTGTCTGTTCAATTGTTTTTTTCAGTCTCGGCTACTGCGACTGCGATTTGTTGGAGACAAAGCACAGGCACAAGCCTGTACCTAAATTTTCTGCGAAGTTGATAAGAACCGCAGGTCTGTCGAGATCAGCTGGGGGAGGTATTATGGCATGCCCTGTAGCGATGTGGGGTTCGAATGTAAAGCGCCATAAAGTATTGCACTATATTGAGCTCATATATTTCACCAAAAATCGGTTATAAAGAAAATCGTCTCGGAGCATTTTCACAAACAGCCGTCACCTGTTAAATCCAGTTGGTGACGTATCCCTGTTCTGGGCACACAGATCCGTTGGCACGTGTGCGCTCTATTGTGCGTGTCCCATATCAGGAACGAAAATCGCCCGTGCCGGTGATGTACAGGAGGGCATTTGCTTTCGCAGCTTGACATTGATGTTGGAGGATGTGGACTACCAGCGCACGACGCTGGACCGACTGAAAGGGCAAGTGGAGGAGGTCCAGCGGAAGATGTCTCTGTCACTCATCTACCTGGAGACCCTCAAGCAGTCTTGTTCTTCGAAGGGAGGTGAGGCTTTAGCTTTACTTTAGGTTACCGCTCATTTGCGTCATTCGCGATCGTACGTTGTCTCTCATCAGAGGAAGTGCACAAAATATGAGTAACGATTCGCAGCGAGCTCATGTCTAAGACGCCTTGTGGCAGGACATGAATTGGCACATCTGTTTGTTTCCCCAGCATCAGCGGCGCTGATTTCTTTACGCGAATGTGCTCGGAAACATTAGTTTATAGAAGCAGTCGATTGTTACGAAGGAAAGTCTAAATGATGCTTTACGCATCTATATTGGTGCCCCTTCTAAGCCTCTGTGAAAGTTTGAGCCGTTATCTCTCCGCTGCCATCGGAAGAATAAGTGCACGCCCAAATACGAAAGTATGGCGGTGATGTTTGTTTAAAAATACAATAAGAAACTATCTTTGACGCTAAGAAATGTTTAAAGAAAGGTAACTAGCTGTCACAGACGAAAGCTTGTGGCTTTGATACGGGGTTTCAAATAAAGGCCACATATACCTGCCTGTTCAAATTGCTATGGCCTCTTCATTGCTATGGCGAAGTGGTTGCGAACACATTGCCTTTTTGTAAGAACTTTGCCGTTCAGGAATATCAATGGCAGGGCCACGTTCTATAAATCAGTGTATACGAGCAAACACTGCTGCGAAACGATATAGCTTCAACGTTAAAGAAG
This sequence comes from Rhipicephalus microplus, assembly GCF_013339725.1. Taxonomy (NCBI): domain Eukaryota; kingdom Metazoa; phylum Arthropoda; class Arachnida; order Ixodida; family Ixodidae; genus Rhipicephalus; species Rhipicephalus microplus. The sequence continues at coordinate 89,183,296 of NC_051168.1, forward strand.
AGCCTAGTGAGTAGTTCACGTCAGCTGCTTGATGTGCTTGCTTAGCAGCTAAGTTTTTGTGCTGCCAAGCTCAGGGATGCCGCTTTGATTCTCTACACTGATATCCTGTGTGTCATTCCAAGAATTTAGGGTGCTTCCATACACTGTTCATGTTATTTTCATACGTTTCTCGTTGACCAGAAGCTGTCCTTTGCCTGTTTTGGGCGCCCAAAACCCGGTTTTTATTGCCTGTGAATACGGCCTCGAATGGTGACAACGCTTCTCGCAGATCCCGTGTCCGTGGTAGCGACCATCCAGCAGCAGACGACGCTGCACTACATATCTCGCCAGTCTCCATATCCGGGCACGAAGATACAGCGGTTCCCGGTGCCCGACAAGTTCGTGCCCTGGGAGGTGATGTGGTTGGACTATGACCCGGTGGCTTACACCAGGCCCCGGGCACAGTTCCCGGCGCCGCTGCAGGTCTACGTGGATGAGGACATCGTCGTGTGAGCACACCATACGATGTGCGGCAAGCACATCCGCTGCATATTTCACAGGACATGGTTGCTAGCAAAAGAGTACAACGCTGCTGCAGCCCAAGGGCGTTCCGCTCAGCACTTCGTCATCGTCATTCTAAGATATTTTCTTACCCCGTGACAATATCACGTGGTGACGTCACCGTATGACGTGACATAGCGTTGCATCCCTTGAAGAAGTCGTCTCGCGACATTGTCGCTTGATGCTGAAGGTCGCCGACCACGCGTGGGGCCGAAAGCTTCCAATGCCTCTGATCCCGGAGTTAATGCAAAGCCACGTCAGGTGCAGATAGTTTTTGGCGGAAGTGGGGAAACAATGGAATCGACCGAGAACAGGATGATGGTTTTAGCCTCGGAGTCACCTTTGTAAGTTCATCAGGAAAGAATGCTGGACAATATTCAGTTGTTTATTGAAGTATTGAGGTATAGTTGCCTTGCGCTTGTTTGAAGTATATCGCCTTGCACTCGGCTCCATTCTCGCCGAGCGCAAGGCAATAAATACGGACATCAATACTTAGACAATGTGTGTTTGCATTTGTGATATGAAATAACGCAATCCTGTGATTGGCGGAAGTAGTTTGTTTTCTAATTTTGCGATCACATTCGCGAAAAAGCTTCGAAGAAAGGCATAAAAGTATTTCTTTTCCATCTCTCGTGTTGCTCCTGCGACTTTTCCACAAAGGCAAATACATATTAATTAGCCTAAATGTACAGTATTGCAATAAGCGTTGGTCCCAGATGATGCAACATCATGGAGGTGAAACCTTGAATGTTTGATCTGAATGAGGCTACGTGCGAAACTGGCTTAGAACAATTCATCCCTCATTAGAGTGTTCAAGTAAGACGTTTAGCGGCAAGTCAATACAGGGGCTCACCTTGTCCGTCGAAGTTGCATGGTCCTCACACAGAGCGCGCAGGTGGCAATCACTCACACAGGTTCCCCGCTAGATGACGGGGCCTTGTGCCATGGTGGAAGTGAGACACGGCAGAAAGAGTAAAGGGGTGCGCCCCGGTAGAAGTCGCGAGAGAGAAGCACGCTCGAAAGTGCAGAAGGTGAGGAGTTTCAATCTCGGCACCTTTTTTCCAATGCAGCGTCCCTAAAACCGACAACGCTCAAAGCCTGCCACCACTGCAGTGGAACTGTCTGTCGACGACTCCCGGCGGCGTCAACATAGACCGACGCTCGTGGATCGAGGACGCTGACAGCACGAACATTATCTACATTCTCGAAAACGAGGGAGTTCCGAGGTGAGCAGTCACAGTATTTTTTTATGAAATATAAAGGCTCAGATGGTTGATCAACCGCCAAAAGTTCGAGTCTTTGTCAACACGGGTGGTGCGAAAATTCATGTTACAACGTCACCGCGTGACATGCGTTCGCAAGTCGTCGAATTGAGAAAGGTCGTCATGACGTCACTGCGGTGTCGCGTTATATATGCGAGATCATCACGCCATCGCCTGGCATCGTCGTCTGGTGAAAGGTGGGCCGATGCCGGAGGCACCGCCTAGCCACGTGAAATACAAGAATCTTTTAATGTTTGTGGTTACAGAGGTAGTGCTCCACCGCGTTGACTGCGGAGTTTACGAGTGGTGAGCGACAAAAGATGGACCACTGTGATCGACAGAGGTGAAGATAAAGATCGGTTACACCTCCAAGTCGTCCTATACAAGCGCAGCAGGGACTTTGGCACTATTACTCTATACGTAAACCACTGTAAACAGCAAATTTAATCTAATGGAATGCTTAAACCGTCCAGCACGGAAAACGTTTAGAAACACGTTTTGTTGTGCATTTATTCACACTTTAACTTGCACCTATGCACTTGTTCATTGATCATATAGCCGTGTACTGACCACTGCTCTTGTGCCAGCGTAGTGTGGAAAATAATCGGTCACAAGGCATTTCGCTTAGATTTTCAAGTGGACAAGAAATGGTATTCGTCCTAAGCGGGAAAAGAAAAAACTGAAAGCCGAAGTTTTCTTTACTCCTCCTGCGATTCCCAAGTTGGGAGGGAGTATGCAAAGCCTGCAATCGTCAGCAAGCCTAACATGAACCGTCCTATACACGTGACTTGGGCTATTTTTACTGATGCCAGCCGTAGAGTACGGAGGGTTCTTGCCGAAATTATACCTCGGTATGCTTGAATAGTATGTAAGTATGCATAGTCTTGGCAACAGAACAACAGAACCCAAAGCTACGCTGCGCTAGCGTCAATCAAACTCCTCGATGACACGCGGCGTAGCGTTCGTGCTAACCTTTCTGATGACTGTACATTTCATGGTAGCTGCAAAAGAAGGTGGTCGGCATTAAGTCCACTTAGGAAGCGGCTAGTTACTCTCGATTTCCATTTAGGGTGTATAGACATATTGGCGACTCGTGGGTTTGCAGTTCTATATACGTGTACGCGAAATTGATCTGTTTTTCAGGAATCCGGCTGGGAGAACTGGTCTAAAAGGAAGGGGCGCGCTTCCGCGGTGGGGACCGAACCATTACGTCCTATTCATCATCAGCAGGTAATTGCGCACTTGGGTTTACTGTACTGAGTTTAGTTCCTAGTCAGCGTATTGCACTGCGCAAGTCACGAAGCCATTATATCATTGCCAACTCGCAGTGGTGGCTTAATACTTGAAGCACTGCCCGGCTGAGCTCGAGAACACAGGTTCTAGCCCCGGCCGCGACGGGCACATTTCGATGTCGGCGAAATGAAAAGAACATCCGATTGCTCAGATTTGGGCGCAATCGAACCCCCGTTGATTAAAATTCATCCGCCGTCCGCATTTACAGAGCGCCTTCTAATCGTATCACGACTTTTGCTCGAGAAGCCTTTGGTATAGTTAATAATACGTCGGAGCTATTGCAGATAAAAAATAGTCATCATGAAGCGGCAAGCGCTCTATCACCACTCAAGCATTCTGAACACATTCTTATTAAATTTGGGTCTAACTTGAGGCCCGTAATTGATGTTTACAACTGCGAGAGACAAACGATTGTTTATTATATGACGAACAAAGTCACGATATTTAGTTTGCGCCACCATTAACCATTTCTAGGGCTAATGTAGAAGGGAATTCACACGTATTTTATCTACTTCAGACAGATGAATGCCATTTTTCTCTGTGGTAACCCTAACTTCAGCTTGCGGGATCCGTAACCATACTTTCACCTTGCGGGCTCAATCTGCTGCATTCACATTCAACGTGCTTTGAGTTTCAGATTACGTGACACCTATCCCTTCTTTTACAACCCTTGGTAGACGCACTGACGCAGAATGGTGGTGGTCCATTGTTATGTTACCCGGACCAACACAATTTTTTTTCGTTTCCCGTTTCCCTTTCGGAGGAGCTCGTGAGGATTTTCTCGTCGTTTCCTGCTGCAAACGCGTAGATTGACTTTCGTCCCTTTAAAAGCACTGTTCGTAGCCGTCATGGCCAAATAGGGAGCCTCGTGACATTTCCCTGCCCATCGCCAGAGCAGTAATTCAGATTTTGTTCTAACGAATAGTGACAGATACGCGTACCTCTATTACAAAGCATCAATGGGCGCTGACTGAGTGCTGTTGTGCGCAATATAAAACATCTGTAAAAGTAGTAAGTCACAATGCTTCCAATTGACATTTCGCTCAAGGATCGATTCCGTATGTCACCCGTTTTATGTTGCAGGTACCAGAAGTCGCGCTCAGCCCTATCAACAGGAAGAGGGCTGGAAATCGCGCTCATGAGGATTTTTAGAACCGACCAGTTTGTGCTGCCAGGGGTAAGTAGAAATGTGCATCCCGATGCCTTCAGGCATGGACGCATTGTTCGTGCCCTCTAGTGTCATGATTTGGGTTTTTAGCTCGTCTTGGTAAGCTTTTAGCTCGTCTTGGCATATCCACGAATTGAATGGTGGCGAGTGGGCGAAGCTCCGGGGAATTATTAGCCCCGTACATTGGCCGCTCAATCATGAAAAGACTGACTACACGTGTGCAGAGTATGTACAAAGCTCTTCATTAATCACAATTTGGATATGGTATCGAGACGTGAGCGGCGTTTTCCTTTCATTGTGACCGCCTTATGATCGGTGAAGTGTAAAGCTAAGGGCTCTTGTGTGGGATCCTACCTGAAATCTGAGAAGACGACGTTCCCATGCCGCTGCAGCTCCGCGAGCCCTAAGCTTTAGGCCGGCTTGGCGGCGTGGTTTCGCTGCAGCTTCGCGAGCCCGCCAAGTCTGACCTGCTTGTGTGCGCTGCCATGCCGCAGCCGCTCTGCGAGTCCGATACTCTGGACTGCTTTGCCGTATACAGCCGCGCTGCGAGTCGTCGTGTTTTCATTCATAACGAAGTGCCTTTCATAACCGTTAGAGAGAGAGACAGCCGAGAGCGAGCGCGTTTTATAACTATCAGTAATCTGCTTTGCCTTGCGATACAGGTTAGTAGGCACTTTCCTGCTCCATGTTATCGTAATGATAAGCGTTTGCTGCTGCTGCTGCCATGCCCACTGTGTCTAAAGCTTCTTTTTGCTTGTGTTGCACCTATACTTCTTGATCTGTTGGTTTGCGGTGACGTTGAGGCTAATCCTGGTCCTCTTACAGAAAAGGAAATGCTATCTGAGCTACTCGCTGGCCAAAAACAATGAAAGCAGCTATTGACAAAGTACAAGCCAATCAGAAAGATTTAGCAGAAAAATTTGGCACGCTAGCAGAACGAGTTGATGCCATTGAGCGTCACATGAATAAATTTTCTTCATTGCCTAAACAAGTGAAAGAAATTGAAGATTCTATGACTCAAAGGCAACAAAAACTAACATCCATTGAAGACAAACTTGATGATTTTGAAAATCGGAGCCGTACAAATAACTTAATCATTTATGGCCTAAAAGAACCCCCTAGGGAAACACCTCAGATACTCCAGGATAGCGTCAATAAAATCCTCCAGAATAAACTAGGTATAAGGGTAATTACTGTTGAAAGATGCCACAGGCTTGGCCGCAAAATTGAAAACAAAGACAGGCCAGTTATTCTAAACTTTATTGATTATCGTGAGAAGATGTCTGTTTTGAAAGTTACGCACAAGTTAAAGGGCTCAGTATTGTCCTTTCTGAGGATTTTTCAACCAGGGTTCATGAGGCACGCAGAAATCCGTGGAAAAGTTCGGAAAAAGAGAGAGAGAGAACGGTGCTAAAGTAAAGCTTCTCTACAATCGACTGAGTGTGCATGGGAACTTGTTCAGTTGGGATGAAGCGAAAAATGCACGTGTTAAGCTGAGGAAGAATGGAAAATGACGGAGCTTGTGCAGTTTACAGTCGCTGAAAATACTAAATTTAAACTGTAGAAGTGTTATTAGCAAAACCACAGAATTAGAAGGAACCCTCCTGGCCTAAAGTCCCCATATTGCTATCCTAACCGAAACATGGTTGCACGATAACATACTTGATAGTGAACTTGTTCCTCGGGGCTACCGTGTGTACCGGAATGACCGTGGGAGTAGACGCGGTGGAGTGGCGATTCTGTTTAGACAGTCATTGCAAATTACAAAAATGCGTGACATTCATAATGTCAAGGGCATTTTTTGTAAAGCATACTACGGAAAAACCAGATATGTTATTGGGGCTATTTATCGGCCACCCAATTCCTCCATGGATGTTCTGGATCAATTACACAATTACCTTGTCGTGCATGTGAAACCTGAGGATCGGATGATTCTAGCAGGAGATTTTAATTTGCCGCATGTTAACTGGCCATCTTTCTCTTTGCAACATCCTAACTATAAAATTGGTGAAAAAATGATCGATATAGCGTTTTCTTTTGACTTGATGCAAGTCGTTGATGAATTCACTCGAATACAGGCAAACTCTTGTTCAATTCTAGATCTCTTTTTCATTAGTGGCTCAATCTCTGCTCAAGCCAGCTGCTCTGTTCTCCCTAGAATATCTGATAAGCAGGCTGTGATACTAACGCTTTCTGATGTTGTTTTAAAGAAAAATTGCAAGAGGGTCTCGTTACCAAACTTTTCACGGGCAGATGATACTTGAATATTGGACTTACTATCATTTGAATTTGATTCTTTTTCGAGTTGCACTGCTGATATTCATTATTTGTGGAAGCGTTTCAAGGACCTTATAAATGTGTGTATTGAAAGATTTGTTCCACGCATTGTAAAAAACTCGAAAGGAAAGAACCCCTGGATTTCTCGGGAAACGTTGCAGTTGCGAAGACGGTTCAAGCGTATAAAAAATCAGAGACGGTACTCTAAAGACGTAAGTATCCTCCAACAAAGAATTTCTGAACTGGCTTCTCAACTAAAAGCAAATGTATTGTCTGACAAGGAACGCTATTATGGCCAACAACTCCCGAGTCTCATGTCTTCGTCTCCCGAGAGGCTCTGGAGTTTGATTTTGCCTAATTCTGTGACTACTGATGTTTTTGAAATTGACGGTGTGGAAACTAGTCATTCCTCTGTTAATTGTTATGCTTTCAATGATCATTTTAAGTCTGTTTTTACGAAGGATAATGGAATCCTGGAAACATTTGATGAGGCAGGCCCACCCCTATCGGATATTGTCATAGGTGAAGAGGGAGTTTTTAATTTACTTTTGAAGCTTGATGTTAAAAATTCTTCAGGTTCTGATGGAGTACCGAACGAGTTCTTAAAACGCTATGCACAATGGGTTTCAAAGTACCTAGCAATTCTTTTTTCTAAATCTCTGAAAGATGGTCAAGTTCCGGATGACTGGGCAACTGCTAAAGTCAAGCCCCTACATATGAGTGGAAATCCCCATTCTGTTATTAACTATCGGCCGATCTCATTAATTTCAACTTCCTGTAAACTACTTGAGCACATAATACATAAGCATATTTCAGAATTCCTAGATAAGCACAATATTTTGTCAGGTTCACAACACGGATTGAGGAAAGGATTTTCTACTTGTACTGAGCTGGTAACTACAGTTCATGATTTCGCACTATCTATAAATTCCAGAAAACAGGTAGATGCAATTTTTATGGATTTTGCTAAAGCTTTCCATACGGTCTCTCATAATAAATTACTCTTCAAATTGTATTTATATCTTAAGAATACTCAGCTTCTAAATTGGATTTCCGGTTATCTTTCGAATCGAAAACAGTACGTCTTTTTCAATGACCATTGTTCTCGTACAGTACCGGTTGACTCGGGTGTTCCCCAAGGCTCTGTGCTTGGACCCCTCCTCTTTTTATTGTTTATAAATGGTATATATCACATGATATACTAGTAAAAGTTAAGTTATATGCGGATGATTGCATCCTGTACTCGGAAGTAAAAAACCATACTGATCAAATTCCTTTAAACGATGCAATTCAAAAGGTCATTCGTTGGTGCGATAAATGGCAGATGTCAGTTAATTTTAAAAGACAGTTTTCATGAAAATTTGTCACAAACGTAACACTCTTCATTTCGCATATTCAGCCAATAATGTTTTTTTGCTGGAGGTACAACACTACAAGTACCTTGGTCTTTGGATTTCGAATGACCTTAACAGGACGAGACATATTAACACTGTAATAAGCGCGTGCAATTACAAATTATTTTATCTTAGACGAGCTTTTAAGCACTCCACTCCCGCCGTTCTTGTTGCATTTAATGCAATTGTTCAACCTACTTTAGATTATGCATCCATAATTTGGTACCCTTACACCAGAAAAAATATCATCGGAATGGAAAAAATTCAAAAGAGAGCTGTTAGGTTTATTTATAACAGATTTGGTCGTACTTCAATAACATGTATATTAGCCAAAGCAAACCTCCCAACACCTACACAAAGAAATAAAGTATTGAGATTGAAATTTTTCTTTCAGTTAGTTAAAGGTTATTTTAAGTTAGACTTATCACATATACTTCATTTGTTCACAGGATATACCACAAGGCAGAGGCATGCCTTTACAATAACCCCATTTTCCACCCATAATAACACATTCAAGTATTCGTTCTTCCCTAGGACAAATACCGAATGGAATAACCTTAGTAACGAAGTTGTTTCCCAGTCATCCTTAAACCTTTTTGCTGCGCAGCTCTAGCAGTGAGTGTCTAAATTTTATGACATGTGCTCCTGTTGTTTAATTCAATCACTGTAACTATTCTCCACTTGTGATCATCTTGAATGTAGCGCTCATTTCTCTATATGTTCTTATGCAGGTTTATTACCAACCACTGTTCTTTTTTATTTTTATTTGTTTGCCGATTTGTACATTTATCACATGTATATCCACCCTGCCAAAACCTTATGTTAGGGTTGCAGTATTCACAAATAAATAATTAAAATAAATTGTGGCGTCGCAATGAAAAACAGCGTGCCACGAGCGCACCCGCGATCATTGTTCTTCTCTTCTACGTATGATCGGCGCGCTCGCGGCCAGCGCTCCCAGGGCGCGGAAGGCAGGACAAGAGACATCGGAGAGACAAGACTTCACCCCAAGGTTTTTCGCGCATAAAAAGTATGGCGAGGGCATTTAGAATAGATTGTCGTAGCTTTTCCGATATTGTGTTCGAATTGGCGCACGTTTTCGGTGGTGGGGTCTTTCTGAGTGGTGATAAGACAGGCTTGAAGTCAGCATTGTCAAGCAGTATACAAAGTTCCAATCGGGCGGTCAGTGTGTTCATGTGTTAACGTGTCTACGTTTGCACGTAATTATCCACACTTAACTTCGGCTTATGATTCAATGTCTCTCCTATTGACCTACTCAAGACTAGCAAAACTTTTATACTTTTGATTATTGATGCCTGCATATTGTAAATTTGGTGTCTCTCATAATCATATTGCGGTTTCGTGACGTTAAACACCACAAATCATTAATGCATATTGTAAATTTGTTTATCCCTTTGTGCTGTGTCGTAGATTATGTTTTATCGCAACTGCATTTGCGTCGATAGTTGCGAACTGCACAACGACTCTGATGATTGTGTTGTTCTCACATAGGCACGGCGAAGAAAGGTTATCAGAGTTAGATTGAGATTTAGTGCTTCTGTGGTAAGCAAGCAGTTGGTATTTTTTGGATTTTGCGAGTGATAATGTGGCATTGAAGTAGTGGAGGTTGTTTACAACTACATTCGAATATGGCACCTCTAATTTGACGCCATCACTGGAGGATAAAATCTCAGTAAAAATTGGTAAAAAAGTGACATGGCCATTACGCCACCTTGTGCGTTTCAGCGCCGGTATATTTATTCGGGAGCAGCAGGATATTCAGCAGCAGCTCACTAGATATAAAAACGTTGTGGGCAAGCAAGAAACGTTTATTGACCCTCTCTCTCTCTTTCTCTCTCTCTCACACACACACACATACACACAACAGTAATTAGCTACAATTCGGCTCCTTATCTTTTATTGTATTGCCTTAAAATATGCTCCATTGAAGTAATTTTATAACATTTCATGTTAGAGCCCCATGTGCTCCTCAATAACAAGTAGCGTCCGTCAATAACTAGTATCAGTGCCGTTGTGCAATGATACGGTGGTATCCATCTTAAACACAATAGAGTGAATCCACCACACATTTTGAAGAACAGTAATTAATTGTTTAATGATACTTACGACTGCACTTATGACAATAATTCGTTTGATGGAAGGTCAATCCTTGCTGGCAGAAAATAAAATTCATCATAAAAGGCACTGGGCTTCAGTATTTGTTATTTCAGGCTTTGGGTAGTTCTTGGACCGACAGCCGCTATTTACGCGATTGTGAAACACATTCAATTCGCCTTGGTGGACTTTTACGCAGCTTTCTTTTCACAAAATTACTGATGTGAGATCAAGAATTCTGAAATTAAGAGCCGGATGACCTGTGTAAGAACGCCACCACAGCTTTTTTTTTAAACAATTTTGTATTTTGGCTGTGTCCACTAAAATTAATGATCAGCATCACAATACTCAAAAGCTCGAACTGTTAAGAGCAAGTGACGCCCGCTGACAAATTATTTCCACGATTCTGGTTCGCGCTATCCCACAAGTCGAGAGGAAATTGCGCTTGCTATCCAAAACGCGTACGCCCACTGTCTGCCCACCTAGAGTAAATTTATGAGTGAGAGCTGTGTGAAAACAGTTGAAAAAAAAACATTATTAAAACTGCTCACATGAGTTTCGTCGTAATTCAAACGGTGATTTCCTAGTCTGTTCGTGCGCTCATTTTGTCTATACACGTGAAATTCGACAAGTGTCGCTGAATATGTGCACTCTCTCTTTAGGACTTTGTTCCCGGTGAGCTGAAGTACGACGGAGTCATGCGGGTGTGCTTCAAGGTTCCCGAGGGCACGCCAATGTCGACTGCGGAACACGTGAAAGACGTGAGTGATCGAATGTCTAAACCACTAGGTCCGTTGTTTTGAAGCAGGATCATGCAATTAGTGGGATATTATTTCAGCCCTCACGCAATTTTGACGCACACTACAAAATTACACACTTCCTTCCTCTCACTGCGTCTGTGTATGCTTAGCGACACGATAACGCTGTGACACTCGCCAAACACTTGCGGTGAATCACTTCCAGTTTATGAAATATTATTCATAAAAAAGGATATTACTAAAGAAGAAAGTTGAAGTTACAGGAGCACTGGAAGGAATTTTAGTACCTTCGGTTGGTCACTCTACATCAAAATACGACTGTTGGTAACTCTAAAAAGTGTCGTATTGTTTGGTACTACATTAAATATATTTGTATTACCCTTATACTAGAAAAGGAAATTTCTGTTTTGGAATTGCGGGGCAGGACTGGCAGTAACGTGTCGAAACAAGTCTTTCAAGTCAAAGTAAAGGCTTTCTACAGGTATAGTGACATTTTGCCTTTCCGTGGTGTGCGTTATCAACACGCTCCATGCACGGAAGCCTGAAAACACGCATAAAGTATCTCACTTACACAAAGGTTTTGGTCGCATAGTATCTGCAAGCCAGCCCCCTTTCCCTCACCCCCGGTTTCTCCGCGATGGGCGCTTTCACAATCAAAGTCAGACGCACTTGTCTGGGTTTGTGCATCAAACTCCTCGCGCTGTGTTAAATCATGAAGCGAAAATTGTGTTAGTACTCCTTGAGCTACAATTGGTACGCATTATATCGGGCCGCAACATTACTTCACCTCAAATAAAGTCGAATAAATTGGCAGAGTATTTAAAAGTTGATTAAATGTGTTCAGTAGTATGAGAAGTTATGATAGTAGCGGCACCTGGTGGAGCAGATCTAAATCACACACTTCATTCTACCTGGCCTCTGCGTACTGCTTCGTCTGTACCCGAAAGTTAGATGCGTGCGCCGCTGCCAGGCGCTGCAAATGTATGTGAATTATGTGTTGAAAATAACGTTGCTAACTTTTTAAAGACAATTCGAATTACTGGAGCTAGTCAATGGAAAGAAATGTCCCAATAAATTTCCACCCATAAGGCAGCAGTTTCTTTCGGCACTTATCTATACAGAAAGGGTGATTTGTATATGTTTCAAAATAGCGTATTCCCGTAGTGTGCACCCAGCTTAATCTGAACGTAATAGGTCAGGTGGAAGCAAAGCCAGCTGTAGCATCCACGTGATCCTAGTAGCACGTATTTGCCTGACATCAGGTTTGACACAACGAAACACATGGTCGCTGTGTTAGCAGGCCACTAAGGCACATATTTAGGATGTGAAAGATGTACGCTTGTTATATACAGGGTTTACCCATAAAATAATGCGTATTTAAATAAAGGATTATTTTAATGTACAGGATCAACATTTGACGTTATACCACACTCGCCAGCAGCCACACACCAAAAAGAAAGCTTCACTCATTCATATCAATGTAGTCTCAAACAGCGCGTGTCTGCACATGAGTAAAATGTCGTCGAAAGCGCAGCCCAGGTGGTTTTAGGTTGAAGCGTGTGCACAGTACTCCAGGGACCTCGCCATATAACGTTCAAAAAACATTAGGTGGCATAGACTTCGGTAAAACGCGCACTCATGCGTTTTAGTGCGCACGCCCATGGAATTGCGCACTTTCATTACATGTACGATGGCACAGAAATCGCGAGCGTAAGATGATATTGGAATATACGATTACTTGCAACTACTATACTGTGTTACCCAGCCACGATGCGGTAACAGTATAACCTAAGTTCGATTTCTCTATATGTAGAGCATGGTTCTTTGCGTTAAAAAGTGTGCCATCGATGCTCACTGAAGCCTATTACTGCGTTCCAGTTCTTCTCGGGGTGCCTCGAAGAGCAACCCGACGCCTCCGACCCCAGCCAGGTGGTGGACTGCTCGATGGCTCGCCGGGGTTACATGGACGATCCGATGAACACCGACAACTGCTGGCGAGAAGTCGAGCTTTGGAAGGTTCACTACGGCGGAAAGGAGACGCTGGGTGAAAAGTTTCAGGTACACATGCGATCCTCTCAAGAAACGCATCTGGTTGCTTTCTGACAGTGCCGTAATGGCTGCTTGTTATACACTCTTAAAAAAAAGTTAGTAGAAAGCTAGCAACTGCAAGCAAATAGGTAGTAACTGCAGCGGTTACTACCTTACATAGACAGTTACTACCTCTTTGCTACCTCTTTACTGCCTACGTTAGTAAGCAGTTACTACCTGCTACCATTACTAACTTTTTGTGACCTGTTTACTACCTTCGTTAGTAAACAGTAAATGGAATGAAAGATGTACTGACTGCAGCCGTTACTACCTTTCTTGCCCCGTTACTACCTTGCTGCTACCCAGATGTTGACTATTTATTCCAAAATGGTGTGTCATTCCGATTATGAATATTTATCAGAGGAATCGCCTCGACGTATATTATTGAACGAAAAAAATGGCGCAGAAGATATCGATAAATCAAGCAAATACATTTTGTTTTAAATTACACAACTGAGATATGTAAACGTAATTCTGATATTGTCGAAACGGAGAAATACAAGTTAACGAACCATAGGCAAGTGTACACGCGTTGCAATAGACAATTACAACAAACTTAGTAAATTACAGCACATCTTAACAAGACCTGCGGATCAGAATCACCAGACGGTCACAATTAGCCCCGATAATGGTTACAATCGACTCACTGCGGCGTGTCGCTAAACATTATCAATTTTTGGGCGTGTCAAACCGCACAACCGAATATTGCCTTGCAAACACTGATATATTATAGCTGTGTGAAGCATTCAAATGCACTGAGGAGGAGTTCATAACCTTGTTTCGGCCACTGTCCACAATACCTTTTTGTGACCCTTTTATAGTAACTAAATATGACATACAATTTTTTATAACTAAGGCTGATTAAAGTCTTGTGCTACCTCCCCAAACATACGTAACCAGGTAGTATAATATAGTGCTATCGGTTCAAACTTGTTATGATTCATCTTGAAACACAAGTGCTCTCCTGTTCCAGATATGCCCCTGCAAAGTAGGGGCTATATGGGTGTTTCCTGTGGCTACCTGTGGAAGCAAATGTTGAAGATGTGCTCGATTTCCAACTTACTGGCATTATTTCGTAGCTAGCCTCAAGTAATTTAAGCTCTCGTAATCATCGAGGGCAGGGACGGCTTTACGCTCTCCCATAGTAGAGTATCTCGTACTCTAAATCGTTACCCACTTTTTCTAAACACCCAAAAACACTAATAAAACCAACCGCATATGGCTTGCGGTTCTTAGTCGCTCAATTAAAATCGATTATGATTGTTTGTAATTGACGTTATAGCTAAAGGCGTTTCGTAACGTTGTAGCAGGCATCGCAGAACGATCTTATGTCAACGTACATCCTGCGCGGCAACTTGATCTGGCGTCAAGAGAAGGCCTCTGCAATATAATATGAAACCACGTGACTGCTACCATGCGCTGCTTTACTGCAGCGTTCTCGAAGTTTCTCTGACTGACGCAGCTATATAGACAAATTCCACCGGACTTAGGTCACGAAAAAAGGGTGGCGCTGTCTTCGCAGGCAAAAGACGCTCTGCCTACCGCAGTTTCTGCTGGGTTTTCAATGGTGCATGTGGTGTTCTCAGTCAAGCAACGAGAAAAAAGAAATGGTATGCCAACGAACTGCGTCGCGGTTGGATGTGTGTCGGGTCTCACAACTTGTTTGTTGGCGCACATCGCAGCCCTCGGCGCTTTTGGCTTTCACAATGCTTATGGCGGAAGTTACTGGCGAACGTCGCTGTAATTTTACCCATAATTTCGACATCGGCCTACCTCTGTTTACAAACATGGAATGGGTCTATATAGTGCGCCGACGATGCTGAAGTGAGTGGCCGCGGCCTTGCGAACGCCAGCTTCCAAAAAGCGTCAGTGTTCTCGAAGGCATAAGCGATACGCGGAAGGTTCACGTGCCAGTTGTATTTATGCTGATGTAGGTTCTTTTTTTTTTATTGGTTGATTTGCAAAATTTGTGTAGCAGTTTTAGAACCTTCCCGACTACGCAGAGTACTGTGAGACTACAATAAATCAGCGCGACGGGCCACAGGTGTGGCAGCTTCTGAGCTGCTAATAAAAGACGGAAACCGCCTATTGAAGTCTTCATTTCTTTACATTGCAGCCCAATGTGGTGTGGAGGCTTGTTACAGACGACCTGTTTCTCAAGTTGCCTTCTGGACACAGCAACCTGTTCAACGAAGTGTGGAACTTTCAAGGCACGCTGACGTTGTGACGTCGTTTCAGATGTAAGGTAACCTTCTATAAATGCGTTTTTGTGCTCTACGAAAATTCCCAACAAGTGTCACGGTGTATAGTCTTGTACGCATGCTTTGCTCGGCCTTAGCTATGCGTGCCAGCTTGACGGCTTGTCACAAGTACTCGCCGAGCTCTGACACAATATTTGTAGGCTCACAGCTTTCTACAGCTTCATCCGGCGTAATTGCGATTCCTTCAGAGTGCCATAAAGACGCGTCAAGTCCACCGCATTTTGCATAAACATGAAAGTTTAGGAAAATGTGTCAATCAATTTTTTTTTCTTTCTCGGATATCTTGAATGCATAGCTGTAAACTAATTCCGGCGCTCTTTCGTTTGCTGTGCTAGTGTTTGTGTCATTTTACGGTGACTTGTTTGTCATCATAGACAGTTTGTCTTGTGATAGTGTATGATGTAATAACGGCAAGTCAAGGCGTGCGCATTGCCTTGTGAAAACATTACATGAAAACACTTTCGTAAAAAGGCTCCTGCAACACTTTTCTGAGCGAGGTGAGAACAGAATACCGATATTTAGTCGAGTATCAAAGCTCTGGAAGCAGCCAGTAATTCGTAACTACGTTTAAATAACCACTATAAATCCCACGCCCATCTTTCGCATGAAACCATACAGCGGATGACTGATCGGATCGTCGCAAGAATTCCCAAGGTCATGACGCTCCTCGTGTAGCCCCTTTGCCACCCTTTTCGTAGCTTTCAGAGCGATTGCCGGGACGAAACACTGAGGGTGCTTGAACTGTGTCATGATACCCTTTAGCTCTAGAAGGACTTGACAGACACTGCACGTTTGATAGACCAGAACACGGCGAGCTCAGTGCCTCCTGCCTTATTCAAAAGCGCGTCGCGCCATCTGTTGCAAGCGCGGTGAAGCGACGCCCTGCACTGCCACGCGAACAGACGCTCTACAAATCAAACGCAAAACTGCACAACTCGAGTCTGGCTGTAAGCATGTTTCGCGCTCTTCCCCTCCTGCAATTTTGTGCTCATTTCATGTGAAATGCCGAGGAGACCTGGCTCGATAGTCCGGAATGTATACAGCACGTGCATTGCAGACTGCGGAAACAACTTTACCAGGTACATACTATTGCAAATGAAAGAAACGCGAACAGCGGAAAGTATTGCTATCGACTCAGTCGCACTGCGGCGTGCCTTGGCTGTGGCAAGGCAGAATTTGTGCTGTAAGTCGACGTCAACGTAGCACTAGAATCTCGCTCGAACTTGCGCTCATCCACTGCATGTGTTTATCGTTTGCCACGTATGCCGGGCACTGCCGAACAGAACAAGATTTTAAAATGCCACGGTGACGCCGACCGAAAGCGCAGATTCACCTAGTGAGTCAACACATGCCTCAGTTTGGCTGAGTCGAAAGCTATGCTCTTCTTGCCGTTCACGTCTCTTTGCATCGCTATAGTACACCATTACAATTGTATACGCGAGCGGTGCTTGCATTCAAGCGTGAGTTGTAATATATCGTATTACTGACATGCAGCCTGCGTAAAAATACGGCAATGATTTGGCACCGCATATACAGCGATACTGCACGCAAAACGCTGTTGTAAAGCGGAACAGCTGGCGTCGTGCTTGAGTGAACGCAATAATTATATTTACTCGTACACCTTTACTGGAGTCGTAGTTTTTCCTGCCGATTGCGACTATATCCACTGGCGGCAGAGCTGGGTGTGTTTTTTTGTTTTTTTTTTTTTTTGCGGATTGAAATTCGTGCAATCAAGATACACCACACCGGCACAATCGCCCCATCGTGTTGGGATCTTCACAGACACTGCTCAATAATATCTTAATCTTGCTCTGGTTGTTTTTCCATCCGAAGACGGCACAGTGGTACCTTAGATGACTTCTTATAGGCTAGCGCAGCGTGAACAGGCGCTTTTTTTACATTTTAAAGTCCCAGAGCCACTGCTTGCCATGCTAGCGTGGCACGCCTTGGTAGTTCCAAACAAATTATGCCGTCTCTGGGAGTGAGATGTACGCGTGCTCTCGTCTATAGAGGCGAGACTCTGCGCGGGTGGCGCTGCAAAAAACGACATCACCAGCTCTCTCATCGACGCGCTGGCAGTAACTGGGCAGCGCAGAGAGAGCCGTCTGCAAGTGAATGTGCATAGGCCCTTCTCTTTTGTCGGTGTCGAGGTGCGGTTTTTTTGAAAATGAACGACCTGGCAAACTTCTAACATCAATCCAAACTCGCTTCACCAAAGTAGGAAGCTCATTAAAGTGAACCACGGGTACAATGCAAAATATGTTTCATTTATTTCGGCAATCTGCAACTCGCAGTTTAAGTGCTAGTGAGCATCGCGTGACATCGAGTTCGAGGCAACCAATCCCACGTGCATTCTGCGACATTTAAATGCGCTAAATTTGGGCGTGCAAATTATGCGCAAGCGATGGAGTACACATGCGAGCAACGTATATCACGATCAGTGGTGCGAAACTCGCTTTATCAGATGGCGCCGGCGATTTTCGCCTTTGCAGTTACATTCGCTATCCATCTCTCACTTCCTGTGCGTTCAACTGACGTAGTTTTTCCTAGTTGAAGCAAGGACTTAGAAGCCTTCAATGCCTACGTGCGCGATGCTGTGTGGTAGAGACCACTTCAGATTATTGGTGGTCGCGGCGGGTGCGATGTTCAACGTGCACGTCAGCAGTCAGAATTTAACACAGTGCGCACCCTGGCCGGGAACTCTGTTGAGCTTTATAATCAAAGTTAATATGGTTCTCTATCAAGACTACTCAAAACCCAATAAAAGGAGACCTACATCATTGTTCATGTGAGCGGCTGTGAAAAACGTGAGTAATCCGCTTACCCAACATGTTCGCAACGACTCCTATCCAGAGCTCTTGCCATCCTGCTTCGGGACAGCTGTGGGAATCGATAAATAAAATTGAACTCCTTTAGGTCCGTGGCAATTCACAACGCAACTGTAGTGTCGACTGAGGTCTTTCTTCGTAGAGCGCGGAGCTTTTGCGTCTCCTCTCGTTTTCGCCCTCGTTCTGTCGAGTGAACCAGCAAGCACCTCATCGCGGTTTGGTGACGCGTCCGACCAGCGAAGAGAAAGAAGTTTGCACCTCATTTTCACAGTGTTCATTGCGCATACACGCGTATACTTAGGTGAGTCTTTGTTTCACAAGCACGATAGTTGCGTCTGGTTGCACAGCAAACTGTGCAAGGGAGTCGGGCTTTGCACTACCCAAAACTGCGCGGACATGTGGCGCTACGTGTGTGCTAATCTCCAGAGTTTGACGTCTTTGGAGCAATCGATTTGTCATCATCATTTACCGAACCCTTAAAGGCCCCTTGCGGAGTATTACATAAGGGGAGGCAAAAACACAATTCAACAGATGCATGATTGTCAATGGTACAAAGCATAATCGAAAGTGAACTACATGATAAAAAACAATGTTGTGAACAGAAGAAATTATATATATATATATATATATATATATATATATATATATATATATATATATATATATATATATATATATATATATATATATATATATATATATATATATATATATATATATATACGTGGAAGAAAACGGCAACAGTTGTAAATTAACTAACATATCAAGTGATTTGTTATTAGCTGTTTAAATTTTAAGGGGTTTTGTTCGTGCACTATGGATTCAGGCAGGTTATTCCAGTCTTCAATGGCAGTAGGCAAAAATGATTTATTGAAAGCGTTAGTTGAACCATGTAAGCGCTGTAAACATAGGGAGTTAAAGAGGCGACGCCATGAACGGGTGGAAGGTAGAAGAACGGTATTGCGTTGCGATGGGAAATTATGGTACAGTTTGTGCAGAAGGCAGAGCCGAGTGATTTTGCGGCGAATTTTTAGAGGAGGGAGGTTGAGGGATAGTTTGATACTGGTAATACTTAAGCGAGAACTGTATTGTGAGGTGATGAATCTGGCAGCGCGATTTTGAATTGCTTCTAATGCGTCGATTAGGTATTTTTGGTGAGGATTCCAAATAGCAGAAGCATATTCAAGTTTAGTACGCATGAAGGTTTCGTAAGCTAATTTTCGGATTTACGGTGGGCAGGACGTAAGCGA
This sequence comes from Rhipicephalus microplus, assembly GCF_013339725.1. Lineage (NCBI taxonomy): Eukaryota > Metazoa > Arthropoda > Arachnida > Ixodida > Ixodidae > Rhipicephalus > Rhipicephalus microplus. The sequence goes on from NC_051168.1 coordinate 89,202,530, forward strand.
TCTTGTAATGTAGCCAAGTGATTTTGCTGAAGCGGTGACTAGTTGTTCTATGTGCTCGGACCATGTTAGTTTACTTGTTATTATTACGCCAAGATAACGATAGGAGTCGATCTGGGCTAAGGGTTGGAAGTTCACAGAATACTGGAAGGAAAATTTAGTGCTCTTGCGCGAAACTTGCATGAATTTACATTTTTGTGTATTAAGCTGCATTATCTACCGCGAACACCAATTATGTATGTTAGACAAGTCATTCTGGAGTGTAATTTGGTCCGTGCAAGTTGTGAAGAGATTTGTGAACACCAGTAGCGAAGCGATTCAACGATTACACGTAAAAGGGCTGTGGGTCTCATTCAAAAATGAAACTCCCCTGTTGCGTCAAAAGCGCGCAGTGCTAAGCGAAGTTTCGTACTTCGTTCAAACGACCTGTGTTGCACCTTTTTTTCTAGGCCAATATAGTTAGTTATTTAGTATGTCTCTATATTTTATTGCAGATGCTGTGAAGACTGCGACAATTGTTCCAAACACGCGAGTCTTATACGAAATAAATAACCTGTAGCGAAGCTGACCACCATGCGTCTCTATTCTTTTAAAGCAGCACTCACGAGACTTTATGTATTTATGTCTATCATATCGCACTCAAGAGCTAAGCTTCCTATAGTCACGACTCTGGACACAAAATGCAATGGAGTGGCGTGACATTATTTGAAACGATTTATACGTAATATTCATCAGTATGAAGCATCGAGCGCGAATAAAATCATGTAGCGCCATATCGAGGTCAGCTCCAGCCGACGCCCAAGCTGATAACTGGACACGAACAAATGCGACTTGGCTGTCAATATTCTGCCAGGTTCACTTGCTACCACTCTGTAGTCAACGCGTGCAGCCAAATCATTGCCACTATCGTCGATGTCGCCGCTGATGTCTAAATGCGGTGAAAAAACTATATTGGTACTGGGAATCATAAAAGTAGAACTATATGCTAATTCCTTCTTGCTCAAATCCCCGATTGGGTTGGCAGTGTATATTAAAAACATTCAGAAGTGTCACTTCGAATTTCACGAGCGTTTCTTTATAGCCACAACATCAGTCCATAGAGAGTTTATTCAGATTCTGAAAAGACGGGGGTAGTGGCGAAATTCCCCAAGCCTAAAGATAGACGTTGTTAGGCGAATTTCACGGCTATGTGCCTAGAAGAGACGAATCGCTAAAAGAAAAGTTTCTCCCATCGCTGAACCTCTAATGACCCTCTGAAAAAGACGCCCTTTTCATCTGGCTTAGTGAACTGGAAAATGCGTTCAATGAACAATGTAAGAGTCTTCATGGCCACCCAATTCTTGCTAATTTTGACGAGGAAGCGGAAACTTATCTCCACAACTGATGCTAGCAATTCAGGTCTCGGAGCCGCACTCATTCAGTGGCATGACAACAGAGAGTAAATGCAAACACTAGTTGCGCTCTTTTGATAGCTATAGAAAACTACTCAGGGAGAGAAGAATTTCTCGCAGTAATATGGCCAATGAGCAAATTTCGGCCATACGGTAGAGCTTTTTGAGCCTCTAGTGACCATCATTTATTGAGCTGGCTCGCTCGACAGTTTCAGAGTTTCTTGAAACACACACATAAGAACTGGGACAGCCGTTAGTGTCCTTATCAGTGCTTTAGCGGTGCGCTGCCAGTTTTGAGCTCTTTGTCGTTCGTATTGGCACCATCCTCTTTTTATGACATCCACTGCTTTGCTCTTGCGGCAGAACTGCGACTCCTTTAGTAGCGATGCATTTCATAGCCGACGTTTTTGTGCCCGGCATTGTGATAGCACTGATTACGTGTCCTCGCATTGTGGCGAGAGTCAGCTTCTGTAGGAAGGGCGGCATGGCGTGCGCTGCAAGACGTGAGGACGCAGGATGTCGAGTGGTCCACCTTCGAAAAATCTGCCAAATGGGGGTGACGGCGAGGCACCATGGAATGTAAAATTGCGTTATCAGTGCCAGTTTTCAGGGAGTCTGTGGTTTCGAAATGCCGAGCACTTCTTCAATTTCACAATGGAGGCGGCACCCGACTGTTCAACTTTTCTGATCCCGACGTGAGCCTCCGCGAGAAAACAATTTCTCGAATCGCCAAAAGAAAGAAATCACCTACAAGCCAACATTGCAACTCTCATCAGCAACGGTTGAGGTGAGGACAGGCATGTGGTAGCCGAGCCAGCATGCGATGTTCCCGCAGTGGAGGCCGAAACTAAGGGCCAAAGAACGGAAGACTTGAAAAATATACATGTACGATTTAGTTTCATCGACGGGCGTCAGCTTCGTTGTTACGAGATTGTTCACGAAGTGGAGCTCCCTGCCTTTTTTTTTCCTCCATGTGGAATATGACAACTACGGCGTGTTTGTAAATATAAAGTACCTTCTACTTTACTAGGAGAGACAATCACAAAAAAAACAGCTGTTAGAGGAAAAGAGGTAAGTTCTGTTGTTCATCGTAACTTGTACATAAACAAACAAAACGAAGAAAACTAAAATACATATGCACCTCACAAATGAACGCTAAAACATCAATTCATCTCTGTGTATCCGTAGGTTACCAATTAGAAAAACAATAAAATGGAGCTATTCGGCCCTATATCAGACAACGTCACGCATTCATGAGTACTAGATTGGGCAGTTCGTTAGTACGGAACAACTGGAAATTCCAGCTGTCCCTTCTTTACTCTGAAGAAACGTGACGTTAAAGAACCCCAGGTGGTCTAAATTTCCGGAGCCCTCCACTACGGCGTCTCTCATAATCATATAGTGGTTTTGGGACGTTAAACCCCACATATCAATCAATCAATCTGAAGAAACGTGTTTGCTATCGCTGAAAGAAAGCCTCTTCGCCGTGTCTTTCCAGCTGCACGTGGAATTGTAGGTGCCTTTATATGGTTGGCAGCGTTGCAACTAAACAGCGTCGCCGCTACAGTACATACAGGGTCACTGTATAAGACTACAGAACAGCCTACCCATTACGGAACATTCTTTGTGCCTTCACCATCGCCGGATAAACAACTTTTATGCCTTCATCATAACCATTCCCTTTTTAATCAATGCTCGCGTTAAGCACACAGAAGCATAGGACAACAGTGAACTTGGTAGAAAGTAACATGTTTTAAATATTATGATCTGCTGCGCTCGGAAATGCAGTCGTGTGCACTTTTTTGCAGGCCTAAAAATGGAGCATGTGCACGAAATACCATAGTGACAGGTGAAACCTTGTTGCTCAAATGAGGATACGGCTTTTTATTCATTCAACACATAGTACAGAAGGACGAATTGCACAGAATATCATACCACACACACTGCAATGTCAAATAAGGACATCATTTGTTTTCGAATTGTTGCTGTTGCTTTGATTGTTATCTACAGACAGCTGGATATTATATAACACATCGTATTAAAACAGGGTGATTGGTATGACGGCGCTACTTCATATAAGTATTTTCAACTAAACTCTACCAATTCATGAACACTAACCTACACAATAGTGAAACAAAAGTGTGCGGTAAATTTAGAACAACAAAGGTTAATAAAGGGCACATTGACAAAAGCAAAGGAACTTGTGTGACTGTGCATTTTAAAGCTGATGCTCACACACACACGCGCGCGCGCTCGAGCAAATTTCATACTCTTGCAGGCAAGCATAGCATTCGCAATCGTGTAAGTGCAGGTCAAATTAATTAAATTGTGGGTGACGAGGAAGTCCTGTAGCGCAGTCGAAGCGCTTTCACATTCAACTGGAGGTGACAAACGAAGTAAGCTTGATTCCTTGATATTCACTGTGCAGGAAGTCCGCTGTCTTCTCTGAGCGAAATTCTTCAAGTGTAGGTTGATAGGCAATTAGAAGCAGCCTTGAAATATATCCACTGAGCAGCAAGAATTTGCGTGATCCGAAAAGCACAAATTATTTATAATCGTCACAGTCGTACGATGGCGCTTTAGGTTTTCGCAGTACATGTGGGAGCCGTACTTGTTTCTGAGCCAAGGAAGGGCGTATGTGGCGCTAAGTGAAAAACCTTCTCTGCATGTAGTTTTGTCCAAGGCACGAACGTTGAATTCAGAATTCATGAATACTACATGCTGAGCAGCTGAGAGAATAAATTAGGCCGCGCTTGTCACTATATGCTCGACACTAGCCGACATAAGCCGTTCCTTATGCCTCGCTAGCAATCATTACAATATTTACCGTGCAAATTATTTTTGTGCAATACCACAAGGTGGCGGGAGAGTTGATAGATAAGTGGGGCTTAACGTCTCAAAGCCACTGCATGATTATGAGAGATGCCATACTAGAGGGCTCCAGAAATTTCGACCACCTGGGGTTCTTTACCGCGCGCCCGCGTACAACCAACAATATCAACCACGTGTTGAGCTTACGTTGTCACTAGTCTACAAGACCCACCCATTGTCATCGACAGCCACCATTTGACAAGGTAAGTGTGTCGGCTGCAGACCCGCAGGTCGCGGGATCGAATCCCGGCTGGGGCGGCTGCATTTTCGATGGAGGCGGAAATGTTGTAGGCCCGTGCGCTCAGATTTGGGTGCACGTTAAAGAACCCCAGGTGGTCGAAATTTCCGGAGCCCTCCACTACGGCCTCTCTCATAATCATATCGTGGTTTTGGGACGTTAAACCCCACATATCAATCAATCAAAACAAGGTAAGTGTGTGCTTGTTGTATAGTGTGAAGGAAGTATTGTGTGATAGTGCGCAAGTAAATACGATAGGCAGGGCTGTTGTCACTCTCCGTTCACATTTCACAAATCGCGAAACACGTTAGATACCCATTCGCGTATGGAAATTATACGCCTGCAAGTGTCCTTACAAAAAAGCACGTAGCACGTTCTTCCAACGAGTACAATCTTTGAAAGCGGCTACGCCCGCTTGCGGTGTTACCTGAACGAACACGCTCCCGTCACCTAAGTTGAGCCTAACAACCTTCGCTGCATCTTTCGGGGTGAGCTCTTTTAATACTTTCTCAAGTTCCTTCGCTTGTATCTTAGTCCGGGCTGCATTATGAGAAATGGAGAGGAATAAAATTTGTACACCTAACGTTCGAAGTACAGCCGTTGAGCACCTCTTGATAATGCCCGCCGGATGCAATCCACGTCAGTCTTTATTTCGTAAATTTACTTAACGCAATCGTACCCTAAGTACCCACGGTTATCCTGTAGGCACACGATGGGGCGTACTTTTCGGATATTCCGGACATCCATGCAAATGTCTACGAATGTACACTGTACGTCCGATGGACGAACATCACATGTACAAAGGTAACGAATTTGTACGTTTGCTCCACATCCCTTAAGGACAGCCAACATGAACTCCATTTTTTTAGAAGTATTTGCGGCAGAAAAGCTGCCGCGGAAAAAAGACTGGCCTCCGACTAGTCTGTGTGGGTACGTTGTTCATCACATGAAAGGTGTATATATATATATATATATATATATATATATATATATATATATATATATATATATATATATATATATATATATATATATATATATATATATGGGCATCGCGCGCTGTGCGACTACGTACACACTTTCACAATCACAGCTGCGAACTCTTAGATTGATTGATTTGTGGGGTTTAACGTCCCAAAACCACTATAAGATTATGAGAGACGCCGTAGTGGAGGGCTCCGGAAATTTTGACCACCTGGGGTTCTTTAACGTGCGCCCAAATCTGAGCACACGGGCCTACAACATTTCCGCCTCCATTGGAAATGCAGCCGCCGCAGCCGGGAATCGAACCCGCGACCTGCAGGTCAGCAGCCGAGTACCTTAGCCACTAGACCACCGCGGCGGGGCGACGCGAACTCTTAGTTATTTGCTTCTTAGCCTTGATATATGTTGATAAAAAAGGTTCGATTGTTCTTGAAAGCCCACTCGGACTCCAATTTTTTAAGACAATTATATATATATATATATATATATATATATATATATATATATATATATATATATATATATATATATATATATATATATATATATATATATATATATACGCCGTGGAAAGTCGCGGTGGTGCACCATCAGCGTTTCATGCAGACGCAAACACCGCTAAGCGTTTGAGGTCACGTAAAAAGGCGCGACTTTCTTACGCGTGTTCAGAAACGCGAAGTCACAACAAATAAATAAAGAAAATACGAATATATTACTTATGTGAGCAGCGTCCTGTCTCAAATAGCTTCATGTAAAACATAAACACTTTTATATCTCACGTTAAAATTACGGATGCTATGGTTGAACTAAACAAGCTTGCGGTACATTCTTAGTCAAATTCTGGTTAGACTATACACGCCTGCAGGCACGAAATCAAGTCAAATGCCGTAGCCGTGTGCCAAAGATGCCGGCCCGATTTGAAGTGGCCTTCAGAATAGCCGGTACAAAGATTAGCTGGGATTTTGGTCCAGTTTTACCTGGCAAGATACGGCCAGTGGTTAGGCGTGACATTTCCGTAAGTGGCCCTGCTCTGATGCGGTGGCCAAAAAAAAGCATTATTTTTTACGCTTTTGAGAACGGTCTTGAGAATAACCACCGATAATGCGGTGGTTATTAGGACTACAGGTAATTAGAAAACCATTAGTATCACAATCACCTAAATCTGTGAGGTTAACATGCAAAGCACACGTAGCCCTGGAATCGAACTCGCGACCGCATGCACGTGAAGCAGATGTCTTAGCCGCTGCACCACAGTTCTTTTTTTTTCTTTATTTCTGGTTAAACTTCACACACGGGGTGCTAAGATAAAGATAGTACAGTACACAACGAATAATACAAACAAGTTAAAAATAACGCAGGCCGTCAAGCATTACTATAACTTATCACGTCCTAGAATTTCTTCATGGTCAGTAGGGCTTCTACCCTTTCTACCCATAAAGGTACACATTCGTCTGTTCTTACTACCACGAGATATCTTGAGATACTTTCTTTGAAATACTCTCTTGCTGGTCTCCTGTCAGGATCACAGTTAAATCTAGCCATGCAAGAGCGCCATATAATGTGCAAAGCAGTCATCATAATAACATTGAAAGGTAATCCATCCTCATTCTCTATTGCCCAATACCTGAACCCATGAGGGTCTAAAGCGAACTCTTTTTTTTAATTGTCCTTTGTAATACGTCACAAAAGTAAACTCTTACCAACAGTGCAGGAAAACATGGTCAATAGTTTCCGGTTTCTTACAGATCACACAGTGAGATCCACAAGGCATATAAAACCCTCGCTCCTCTAGGAAAGTTCTTACAGGAAGAGTTCCGGTGTGTTATTTAAAAAAGAACGTTTTGCACTTGGAGCTGTCGGCATTTCTTTGACTCCTTTAAGTACATTCTGACCCTTGCTTGCTGTATATTGCGCTCAGTACAGTGGGATGGCGAGCATAGTGTCACATAAATCTTTGTACACATTTTTTTTCCAACAGACCACAGGTAGTCAGCTGAAAAATGAACACACAAAAACCGCACGCTGGCCACAACTTCCTTCGTGTAATCTTGCACAGCCCCTGTGGTACCATGAGTGCTCACAACAAACTCAGGCAATAGACTACTTAGTCTAGCTTGACACACTGTTAGTAGGAAAGTATCTGTTGTCTCGCCGGAAAAAGAAAAACCTATTTACCAACTGCTTGATAAACAGACGTCCTAGCCCAAGGCCTCCACACTTCACCAGTCTAAACAAATTCATGTGACTGCACCTTTCCCAGTTAGACCCCCCACACAAATATTGCAAACACCCGAGGCAATTTTTGTACATTGACCCGGGAACAGTACAGCACTTGCATCACATTATAGGGTGCATGGGATTTAGCTCTGTAGCCTTAGCTTCAATGCCAAGAAATGTTGTCGCCCAGTGTAGCTGAAGGTATGCGGGGAAGGATGGCAAGGGACAAAGAAGCTACGTCAGGTGCACGTTATGACCTCGAGCGTGCATCATGAAATGCGGACGCTCTGGGTCACTTTTATTGCGGTGCACGCTACAGTTGTCATTGTGTAGTCTCAGCACACTACAGAGCTCGACGCAAAGTGTTTGGTGGCACCCCGCCGCAAGAAGAGTATCTGATTTAGGTGCCGCTCAAGGTTTACCTCACGGGTCGGTCGACAGCCTATTCTGTGATCAAAAACCTGTTCTATGACGGCTCTCTGAATACTGTGCACGGACCTCTGTGTGAAAGTTGGGACCTCCCGGATCCTTTGTGCACTCGCAGCATCTGTTTTGCGTGTGCGTGCGTGTGTGTGTGTGTGTGTGTGTGTGTGTGTGTGTGTGTGTGCGTGTGTGTGTGTGTGTGTGTGTGTGTGTGTGCGTGTGTGTGTGCGTGCGTGTGTGTGTGTGCGTGCGTGCGTGCGTGCGTGCGCGTGCGGTTTTTCACCAAACACGTGCAATACTTCAGCGCTCTTTTAACGCAGCTTACTCGGTTCTTCTGTCTTGTGGTTGCATCACGACACACGGACGCAGCACCACTGTAAATGCAAAGGCATTTCGCTCATGTATAAATGCTAAAGGCAACAAAGGCGGATACATGCTTGGGTGCGTATATTGCGAGGCATCTGGAGAGCCTGAAGTAGAAGTAAAGCATGTTAGGTGAAGGGCAAGTTTACGCAGAAAAGGGTCGAGCAGTGGTAGTCTTCGTCCAAGGCAGGCGCAGTCGCCAACGCCCTGCTACAGACTGACGGCTAGTGTTTACCCGCTTGTGCCAACGGAATTCAGACATGAGAGCCATTGCAGAAACGAGCACGCCGATCGTGTACACAAAGCAGAACAAAACAACCACGTCGTCCGATGGTTCCCCTGTCTTTACATTCTTTCGAAGGGACCAATGTTTCTTGAAAGGCACGGCCAATCCGGCTTCGGCGACGGCAAGAAGCATTCGTCTGTGCTGGTACCTGCACAAAACCAAAGCGTAAATACAACATGCTCTATAAAAAATGTCACCGCGAACAGCATCAATATTTATGATATTATGGCTGTGAATCTGCAAATTTTGGAGTATAAATTTACGTCAAACCAATGAGGATGAAGTGATAAAGGCCGACAAAATATTTGCGAGGTGAATGCCTGCCGGTGTAACAGTGAAAAACATGCCAACCATATGAAACTATTTACGTGATTGTAAGCGACAGTAAGCACACATTTTCCATCTCTGATGGGCCGTGTGTTTGCGGTGAACATGTATGCGCAAATAACTGTGGTCACCCATGCATGTGTAGGGAATTCATCATCCGCAGACGTCGCAAAGGACTAATTCTTCCTTAACGGCGTACTCAAAAGAACCATCGGCACGGCAGCTTTAGAGCGCCTGCTTCTGAAAACGCCGCAGTGCTACAGGAAGCTGTGAGCTTCTTGAAAAAAACATCTCGTAAATGCTAAATCTTCCTGAAGCGTTTCAGAACCACTGCGAGAATGGCTCAATACATAAAATAAGAAAATAGGATGACATATTTTACCGTGACCACATCTTAGGTGATTTAATAATGAATCCTGTGAGTTTTATTTTTAGCGCAGTACAGAATTTTTACAAAATTTGATTGATAGTAAGGAAACAGTGATCTTCGCTCGCGAACTCTACGTCAAGGCGAAAGTATTTTGCCGCACGTGCAGTTGTACTGAAAACATTAGGACGAACAAGTGTTCAGAACACGATTTGTATACTCCTCGAACAGTAAGGCTTTTATTGTATCGGCTGAAAATACCCTGCTTTTTTCTCACTAAATCAGAATTTATACTTGCCTTTTTTACTGTACTTAACAAAAATGACTGTTTTATGTCGCGCTATTATTCGTTCGATATGCAACGTCACATATGCAAGATTGATCTTGAGTTTGTGCTCTATTACCAGACCGTGAACTCATTATGACGATTAAAGTTAACGAGACAAGATGTCTCAGAGTAGAATATATCAATGTAAAACAACTCATTGTTTATCTTTAAGTGTCTCATCAAGTTGACGAACGTGTAAGTATGCAAAAAATGACTAAGGACAAGTTCTCGGCGAAATAATAACAGATATAAGCAGACGCGCAAAAAACAATGTCGTTGAATATGCTGGTTTTGTACGCACCGTAGTGGATGCTCTATTCTCATCGGCGATGATCGCAGAGTCATTCTAGAGTACTCTTCAAAGACAAGGCCCCACTCTGCAGCTGACAGCTCCTCGTACTCTCCACACACTTCCACGCTTACGCGATCACCTTCACTGAACCTACTGAAGCAAGCGTCTTCATTAAACAGCATGGAGCAGCTACGTCCGCAAAAATGCACAATCATAATAGGACGAACGTGAATGGAAGGATGATATTTCTGAAATGTTGCACTACAAAACCCTTTCAAGTTTTGTTCGATTCTTGGAGTCAGTTTTTTCACGTTTACAAGACCGATGACTGCTGTCTGGATGTAGTTTCCGAGAAAGAACATCCCTATCATCCACAGTACAAGCAACACGCTACCGACCTTTGCAACTTTCCCACCAGAATCGTGGGGACTCCGACTCCAAAGAATGCAGACGAGCACCATCACAATGTTAGCCAAAGGAAACGGGTGGCCGGGAAGGAGAATGCGATTGCGAAACCAACTGAATAGCGTTATGAGGAATGCGAGTGAGAGGAGTATAACGTGAAACCAAACTATTGATCCACAGGGGATGTCTAAGGATGCGGTGACGTTTCCCGACTTACTAAATACACAAGTGTTTCTTGGTGAATATTGAGCGTCGATGTAATAACGATCCATAAAGTAGTACCGACATTCATGCATGACAAAAAAGTCCTCGCTAGAATATGTGCAAGCGTCTTTCCTAACCAGAGTGTTGTTTCTGGCACGGTACGCATCCAGCACTGCCTCCGTTTCGGCAAAGCGTGGGTGTTTTAGATCAACATAAGAAGCGCAGATTGTGTATCGATTCCCAGCGGGCAGATCCTTCTCATTTTTGTCTTCTGTAAAAAGGTCACTAACTGTCACGCTCAGTCGCGAATTGCAGTCATTAAAGCTATTTAGAGGCACACTGAAACCCTCCCTTGTGATGCTTGTCACTCGGCAAATACTCTCTTCAAACGCGCTAAGCGTCTCTTCGTGCGAGTTACCTAGTACTACTAAGTGATCACGTCCGCATACTGTAGGCGATGAAATGGGCTCACGCGCATTCACGGTGAAGTTCATCTGCCACTGTATGAAATAGAAACGTGTTTTTAGCATTTCCCCAAATGATTCGTCTTTTCTATAATATATCCTCCGAACCTTGCGTTCGGCATCACGTGAATCAACGCCTATGAATCTCATCGGGAACGGAAAGTGTCGTACACGAGAGTACGCCAAAGCTGTCGCGGTAGATGGGTAAACGAGTGCCCTCCATGCGTCACGTGGTTTGGATGCCGCCATGGCCGAAATCATTTGCTCTTGCAGATCGGCCGACCTAGCGACGCAGAAGGCAGTTGAGACGAACATTGCCAAGAAGGTTACGAGATTCATTGATGCGGGTGCCCTCGGCCAGTTTCTGTCGGAGGCGACTGTGACGCTCGACGACGCCTCGCTGGCCCGGGAGAATCTGCAAGAGCAAACACGACGACATTAGGGTACTTTAGCAAGTAGCGGAAGTACAGTACGCAAACACGGTAGCACTCCTCCTTTCCAATGGCAGTGCGTCCCCGGCCGGACGTCTCATCGTTAATATTGCGTAGGTTGAAAGAAAGAACACAGGCCATAGCGAGGCATGACAATCCCACAGAAATTTTTGAAATAGATTTTGCGTTGCTGGATTGCCTTCACTGGTAAAAGGCCAACAACCAGAAAATATAATACGCAAATATGGTACAGTATACTACACCGTATTAGCGTCCCATTTTTTCGTAACAATCTAAGAGACCCTATTATTTGATATTACAACTTTGCCTCTTCTGGTGGGAAAAGACCATAATTCAGAGGTCGTGTATGCAGTCTGCAACTATAGTACAGTTTTATGCATTTTTAGCTGCATAGCAAGTGTCGATCGTAAAGTAGTTCTACGCCTTGCGGCGACAATAATCTGCTATGTAAATCACGCGCAGCGTCAGACATCCGGGAAAGAACCGGCGTGGGCTTTTCTGGAATAGCACAATATCACTTAATAGAGTAAAATATCACACCCAAAGCCCTCTGTAGGGGCGGTATATTGTAACGAATGTAGCAGCCTCACAACAACGAAGTTCTATTTACACGGTTTATTAAGGGCGAACTTGTGCCTAAAGTGAACGACGCACAGCATTCAAGAAGATTTAAGGGCGGTAGTCCTCGTGAGCCTCTGCCTCGAGCACCCTCGTTCTCTTCTTCACGCGCGTTGGCTGTTCGGTGGAGTCCCGGGCGCATGCAGGGCCGGCTCGTGCATTGTGGCTGGCTTCGTCGCTCGTAGTCGTGCCGTTAGCGTTTCTCTGGTTCCCAACTTTCGCGTTGCGCGGAGCAATGGTAATTTCCTGTGGCATTATCCCCCTCTCAAGAGGCATCGCCCCGATGCTTTCGATGAATATGTATGCAGCGTTTTCGTCTCGAAAGGTTTGTAAGAGGAAAATGGTTGTGCAGCAAGCAAGTGGGGTGGCTAGTCTTCGTACCGGTCGTAGTACGGTTTCATGCGCACAATGTGTACACGCTCGGTGGGATTGCGTCGTTTAAAATGCACATATCCTGTAGGCTTGACTTCGTAAACGAGGTCGCTGAGTCGCTGTACTACCTCGAAAGGACCGAAATATTGACAAATGAGTTTTTCAGACAGGCCTCGTCGTCGTACTGGGGTCCATATCCACACTTTGTCACCAACTTCATACCGTCTTTCACGTCTTCCTCAGTTGTAGCGGTCAGCCTTGATTCGTCGTTGGTGACATATTCGGTACCTTGCTAATTGGTGGGCCTCCTCTGCTCTCTCTATATAGTCATCGAGATCAGAAGGGTAGTCATCTCGATCTATAGGTAACATAGCGTCCAGTGTTGTGGTAACTACACGACGGTAAACTAGTTGAAACGGGGAAATCTTGGTAGTCTCTTGTACGGTGGTGTTGTAGGCGAAGGTGACGTATGGTAAAATTTCGTCCCACTTTTTGTGTTCGACGCCCACATACATAGATATCATGTCAGCTAGAGTTCTGTTAAGGCGTTCAGTCATGCCGTTGCTTTGAGTGTGATATGCGGTAGTTTTTCTGTGAACAGTGTGGGTCATGTTCAGCAAGCATTCCATGAGTTCCGCCGTGCAAGCCGGTCCGCGATCGGTGATTACAACAGTTGGAGCGCCATGCCGTAGCACTATGCTTTGTACAAAAGATTTGGCGACCTCAGCTGTCGTTCCTCAATGCAAGGAGTCTGTTTCCGCGTATCTCGTTAAATAATCAGTCGCTACAACGATCCACTTGTTGCCAAGTAAAGATGTCGGGAATGGTCCAAGGAGGTCCATTCCAACTTGTTGGAAGGGTGCTTTCGGTGGGTCTATCGGGTGCAGAAGGCCCGCTAGCTTAGCACGAGGTGCTTTCCGTCTTTGGCACTCGGTGCAGCATGTTCTGACATAGCGCTGTACTGAAGACAATAGCTTGGGCCAACAATAGTGCTGACTGATTCGTGCAAGCGTTTGAGTGACCCCCAAATGTCCAGACGTAGGTTCATCGTGGCACGCTTGTAATATTTCTTGCCGCATAGTTGCGGGAACGACAAGCAGAAACTTTCCTCTACAAGAGAAAAGTTTCTCTTGTAGAGGACATTTCGTCGGAGGCAGAACTATGCGAGGCTTCGAGAAAATATACGAGGTACTTGTACGTCAGCTCTTTTCAGGTGTTTGGTGAGCGGGAGCGATTCTTCGTCCGCATGTTGAATTTCAGCTATCTGAGAAGTCTCGACAACAGCCACGAATGGAAAGTCCTCTTCATCTAATAGTGCTGTGTCTGCAGGTGCCTGTGACAAACAGTCGGCGTCGGTATGCTTCCTGCCAGATCAGTATACCACAGTTATGTCAAATTCTTGCAGTCTAAGGCTCCGCCCCGCCGCGGTGGTCTAGTGGCTAAGGTACTCGGCTGCTGACCCGCAGGTCGCGGGTTCGATTCCCGGCTGCGGCGGCTGCATTTCCGATGGAGGCGGAAATGTTGTAGGCCCGTGTGCTCAGATTTGGGCGCACGTTAAAGAACACCAGGTGGTCGAAATTTCCGGAGCCCTCCACTACGGCGTCTCTCATAATCATATGGTGGTTTTGGGACGTTAAACCCCACAAATCAATCAATCAATCAATCAAGCAGTCTAAGGCTCCACCTTCCTTGTCGTCCGGACGGGTCCTTGAGGTTGGCGAGCCAGCAAAGGGCATGGTGATCGCTGACTGCCTTCAATGGTCTACCATACAAGTAAGGCCAAAACTTACTGATGGCCCAGATGACAGCAAGGCATTCTTTCTCTGTGGCCGCATAATTGGTCTCCGCCTTTGTTAGAGTCCGGCTGGTGTATGCTATCACCTTTTCTTTGCCATTCTGCCACTGTATTAGGATGCATCCTAGGCCGATGTTGCTGGCGTCTGTGTGTATTTCCGTGTCAGCTGTTTCATTGAAATAAGAAAGGATTGGGGGCTCTTGCAACCGTTTTCTTAATTCGTTGAAGGCGCTTTGTTGCTCTGTTTCCCACTGGAAAGGTACATCTTCTCTCGTAAGTTTCGTCAAGGGTTCTGCAATCTGCCAGATATTTCCAACAAATCGTCGGTAGTAAGCACAGAGACCTAGAAATCTCCGTACTGACTTTTTGTCTGCTGGAACCGGGAACCTTGCAACGGCAGCTGTCTTTTCGGGATCAGGGCGCACACCGTGGGTGCTGACAACGTGCCCAAGGAATCGAAGCTCTTAGAAACCGAATGGGCATTTCTCTGGCTTGATGGTTAAATCTGCCGAACGGATTGCTTCTAACACTGTTCGCAGGCGCTTGATATGCTCCTCGAACGTAGCGGCGAGGATGACAATGTCGTCAAGGTACACTAAGCAACACTGCCACTTCAATCTGGAAAGTACAGTGTCCATCATGCGTTGGAACGTTGCCGGCGCACAACACAGACCAAAACGGAGAGCCTTGACTTAATAGAGCCCGTCCGGGGTAACAAAAGCAGTCTTCTCGCGATCACGTTCATCGACTTCGATCTGTCAGTATCCACTTTTCAGATCTTGTGATGAAAAGAACTTGGCACACCGAAGTCTGTCTAATGTGTCGTCAATACGCGGGAGGGGATACACATCCCGTTTAGTCACAGCATTTAATTTCCGGTAGTCGACGCAAAACCTTAGCGTGTTATCCTTCTTCTTGACAAGTACTACAGGAGATGCCCACGGACTGCTAGAAGGTTGAATGACATCATCTTCAAGCATCTCCTGTACTTGATTCTTGATAACTTCCCTTTCTTTTGGTGAAACGCGGTATGGGTGCTGGCGTACCGGCCTGGTTGTCTCGCCTGTTACGATCCTGTGTTTTGCAGTGGTTGTGCGTCGTACCTTTGAACTATTGGAGAAACAGCGACCAAATTCCCGTACAAGGTCGTATAGCTGTTGACGTTGGATCACTGAAAGATTGGGATTTATGGATATTACGTCGCAGACATCAGATGTTGGTTTCATATCCGTTGACGTTGTTTCAAGGCTGCATATTTCTGTGGCGTCACAAACCTCATGAAGAAAGGCTATGGCTGTCCCCTTTGCGATGTGCTGGAATTCGTTCCCAAAATTTGTCAGGAGGACGTCTTCGTACCCGTTTCGTAGCTGGATAATCCCTCGTGCCACACAAACACCTCTTTTAAGGAAGACATTCATGTTGCTGTCTGCCACACCTTCGTAGTCACCAAACGTATCATTTCTGACTACAACCATTATACTGCTCTGCGGTGGTACAGTCACATCATCATCGACGATGCGCAGTGGAGTGGTGTATTGCTCGTCTGCTCGAGCTACCTTTATAGCTTGTTCCGTCGAAAATGATACGCTGTACCTCTGCAAATTAATAATGGCACCATTTGCTTGCAGAAAATTCCTTCCGAGTATAACTTCTCTCGAACATACCGGCAGGACAACAAAGTCACCAACGTAAGTGAAACCTCGTACCTCAACTCTTGCGGCGCATCTGCCGAGAGGCGTAATAAGGTGACCGCCTGCCGTATGTACTTGAGGTCCACTCCATTCGGTCAGAACTTTCCCGAGGCACTTCGCTAAATCGTAGCTTATCAAAGAGTAATCCGCACCGGTATCGATTAAAGCCATGAGCTCTAGGCCGTCAATTACCAACGGCAAGGCTGAAGTTATCTTCTCATTACTGCACTTCTTTACCTCGAGACAGTCGTCGTCCTCATCACGCTGGTGCCGCAGTGGAGGATCTTCGTATTTCGAATCACCAGTGGCCTCGCCTCCACAGGTCGCCCACTTCAGTTTCCCGGGTTTAGACTAGGCGAACGGTGCCTAGATGCGTTTGGAAAGGAACGTGGGCTTGGCGAGCGCTGACGTAGAGGGGATGGTGACCGCGGTTGGTGACGACGATGCAGGTCGAAGCTCTGACGTGAGCACAGGTATTCCTCGATGTCGGACGGCCTTTCGCCGTTTCGCGGACACGGTGCGTTGACCGCAAATCCTCGAAGATCAGCTTGACGATATCGGCAAAACCGGTAAAGATGGCCAGTCTCTCCACAGTGGAAGCACAGGGGCCTACGTTCCGCATCTCGCCATACATCGCTTTTCCAAGGTTTTGTCTCTGTCGGAAGAGGTGCGCTGCGAGTTGCCTCTACGATATGGCGTGGGCTACGTGTTGTCGGTGCGTAAGTACCAGGTGTCTCGATAGGCGCACAGTGGACAGCAGGCCACCTGAGCACCTCACAATAAGTTACCGCGCGTCGTGTCGGTGGTGCATCCCTTTGTGGCTCCCGTATGACCTGCCGAATTTCTTCTCGCACAACATCCGCAATAGACCGTTCCGGTGAAGCGGGTGGCTGCAGCTTGCGTAGTTCTTCCCTGGCAACTGACCGGACGAGCTCCCACAGAGTGTCAAAATTATTGACAACGTTTGCCGAGAAGACCCCTGCTGATGTACAAGCTTTGTCACGATTGTATTTCTGGGCTCTCTGCTGCAGCGTCGTTTGTATTGTTGTTGCTTCCGACCGAAACTCAGCAACAGTGCGCGGCGGATTGCGAACGAGTCCCGTGAACAGCTCTTGTTTTACCCCATGCATGAGAAGACGCACCTTCTCCTCTTCAGTCATGTTGGGATCAGCTCGCTTGAACAGGCGGGACATGTCTTCTATGTACATAGCGACAGTCTCATTTGTGCGTTGATTCCGTGCACGAAGAGCTGCTTCTGCCTTTTCCCGGCGATCATTTTTGCTAAGCGTACACAGTAGCTGCCGCCGGAACTCTTCCCAGGACGTCAAAGATGCGTCGTGGTTTTCGTACCACACTCGCGCTGCGTCTTCCAAAGAGACGTATACGTTGCGCAACTTGCCTGCTTCGTTCCGTTGGTTTATGTTCGCCACCGTCTCGAAATGATCCAGCCAGCCTTCGGCGCCCTCGAACGGGTCACCATGGAACACCTTCGGCATGACGGGTTGGCTGACAATGAGCTGTGATGGTGCAACTTGGTTGGTCATGGTGGTGGCGTTTCTTGTTTCGGTCGCTGATGCCCTTGACACAGGGGAAGTGGTCCAAATTCTGGTGAATCCCCTCGAATACGGCGACTGATCCGTTGGTGCACCGGCGTAAGCTCCACGGCTTGCGGATGGTCAGGGCTTGGACTTCGCTCTCTCGTGGGGGCTGGAATCATCTACCCAGCGCCTCCACCAGAAAATGTAACAAATGTAGCAGCCTCACAACAACGAAGTTCTATTTACACGGTTTATTAAGGGCGAACTTGTGCCCAAAGTAAACGACGCACAGCAATCAAGAAGATCCAAGGGCGGTAGTCCTCGTGAGCCTCTGCCTCGAGCACCCTCGTTCTCTTCTTCTTCACGAGC
Source organism: Rhipicephalus microplus (assembly GCF_013339725.1). Taxonomy (NCBI): domain Eukaryota; kingdom Metazoa; phylum Arthropoda; class Arachnida; order Ixodida; family Ixodidae; genus Rhipicephalus; species Rhipicephalus microplus. Next base: position 89,220,522 of record NC_051168.1, read on the forward strand.
ATTGGCTGTTCGGCGGAGAGTACCGGGCGCATGCAGGGCCGGCTCGTGCATTGCGGCTGGCTTCGTCGCTCGTAGTCGTGCCGTTAGCGTTTCTCTGGTTCCCAACGTCCGCGTTGCGCGGAGCAATGGTAATTTCTGTGGCAATATTAGCGAAGCTCAAACGTAAAATTAAATTTAAAAATTAAAAGACAAAAATTATCCGTCGAAGTCAACACAAGCGCTGCAAAAAATCATTTCATCTAATCAGAGGTCACCGTGATGTCACCGCAAGTCGTGAATGGCAAAACTTTGTGAATTCACAGTTATGTCCCATAACGTGAAGTCACATTGTACTCGCTCGGACTTACACTCACCAAATTTTCCTCGAGAGGACTCAAATGAGCATAAGTCTGTCAGATTCACTCGAGCCCAGACTCACTCGCGCTCAGGGCTCAATCTGAACGAGTCTGAGTGAGTCTACTCATGAGAGAGTTTAACGATCTGTGGACACGAGACGACATCACCACTCGGTCAAAGCTCGGCTGATCCTGAAGGCCGTGCTATACCGATTTAGCTACATCAAGCTGTCTGATAGGGGAGGGGTAGGATCAATGAACGGGTCCCGCAAAAGAGGACGTGGATTCCAGCCATCGCGGGTGAATGCATACGAGACCCTTGTCAGTTTATAGTTGCGAGCGCCCACAAATTTTAAATAACGCTTGCCGCCTATGCGTTCCATTTCTAATTTTCTTGGAAGACCAGTTGGGAGCACTTGAGTTTGCCCGATAGCACATCCGCGCTGACAGTTCATGCGTAAAACCGCACCCCCAAAAGGTTGTGGCGCTCAAAATTTCCAAAAAAGCTATATTCCCAGCGTTGTCTGAAAACATCACCTCCAAATAGACGTTCCAGCTGTATCTTACGAACAATGCTGCTACGGGACAGGTGTGAAGCGCAGTGCACTAACAAAGCATAAATTCGCATTTGCCGCGAAGCCCACGTTCCCTAAACTTTTGGGTGCAGTTGTACATAGAAGGAAAGAAGTTTTGTTGTATCTAACCACATATTGGATGTAAAACGTGTCCGTCGTTGCACCTTGGTACGTGTGTAAGGAACGGGCTCGGAATTATTCATCTATGTTTCGTTACTATTGTCACGCTCTCTGAAAGTTTCGGTCCACTGCTTTTAAAGGCGAAACCTATTATTAAGTACAGACAATCAATCACTTTTTTTATTTTTGCATACTATGGACACATCGCTAAGAATATACAGAAGAGGGTACCAAAGCTGGGAAACCTCACCGGAACCCTATAAGGTCACGAGGATAAAGGAAAAACGCCGTATATATTGTGCTAGCAACATACTTTTTCCCAGCAACTTCAGCCGGCAACATAGGGATGATGATCATCATTATCCGTGTAGTGCATGGCACACATGTAAACCTACTCGCATTGGATATCACGCTCAACAACAAAACAAGGCTGATTAAAACGCCATTCTATCAGGCATAACCGATAAAGGCTCTTAACACGACCACGCCGCCCAACTGTATATCTTCTCACCTGCAGTATGGACAGTCAAGGAACGCTAAACGCAATGCCGTTCTGTCGTAAAGCAACTCGCACAATAAGAGTGCTGTTCTCTTCTGTGGCAGAATAAACGACTGCGCGATACCTCATCTTCACGCGATCAGTTCACGTCGCAGAAATCAATTTGACAACGATATCAATCTCGACAATTTTTCCATTCGGGCAGAGCCGCCTACTCGCGTATTTGCAGCACACATGTTTGCAGTTCCCTAATATTAAATTGTGACGTGCATGTTGCCCGAATCAAAAATTTCAATCCGGACGTACTTGTGTCGTTTGAGTAATATAACAAGTAAATTTGGAAATACCATCAACAATGGCTCTGAAACACCGCAGTATATTTACTCCTTTGTGGTTTCACTGCCAACAAAGACGCCGCAAAGGATACGGGAAGGACCGTGCTGACGTGCATGAATACGTCGTTGCATATTGCGAGACATAACTGATGCTCCAATTGATCGCAGCGTTTCTCTGTAGCTTTGGCTTACTTCGCCTGTCGGGGATGGGTGTTGTCGGATTAAAAAAAAAAGATTATTCATCGAACTTTATTATGTTCAGTATTGAATAGCCGCTGCTCTTTTCATCAAAAATATGCTGTCATTTACGGTTACTCACGCGATACCGTGCAGTAAGGTGAAAAGGTATAGCACACTGGAATGCATCCACGCAAGAGCAGGACTCCGTGACATTACAGCCGACAAGGGTACAAATCAGGGTTCTTTATTGCCTTCGGTGACAGGACTTGCGCACGCCTTCTTCAATTCAATTTTCAAGCCATGTCACGAAGTAGCCCTCCAACAATTTATTTCGACTCATAACGTTCGCAATATCTATCTAGCAGCGTCGTTTGTTTGCGTAGAGTCCCAGCTTTTCAGTATACATTTTAATGCCACGTTTCCACGCAAGGCATTGACATTCAGTACATGTATTTTTTTTATGTCGCGTTACAAAGTTTTCAGAAACGAATGAATGCACTGAAAATGCTCCGTTATTCATTTTCGTTGAATGCGTATAGAGGATAACTTTTCAGAATTGTTGTCCCCTTGTAGAGAAAATGCGAAACAGTCCTGGCGAATGCTTTATGACCACGGAATTTCATTGTAATCTTGCAAGTTAGTATGGGGACCTTGGTCTAGAAAGCGCTTTTGTATAATGAAACTGCAATTGTGAAAATTTGTAAAACCGCAAGTTGAGTGCACATGAAGCTGTCTGTTCAAGTATAGTAATTTGGGTAGCTTCAAAACTAGGTGTCGGGTGTGAAAATTAAGGCGCCTATGGAATGAATGAACGGAGGTTAGCCTTGTTTTCTTCTGCTTTCTGCAAACTCCTTCTTAGCCTTTCTTTGTTTGTCCGTTTCATAAGCTTGGATGGTGACTGAACATGGTAAAAATACGTGTACTGCAAATATCTTTAGTGTTGAACGATACTGAACCAAGAACATCGTCATCTAAAAACTAATTTGTAGCTTCAAAGTGTGGACATTCTGGCGAATATGTTTTCTCACAATGTGTTAGCGATGACGGTGATCGGCACGAACACACCGTTATTGCTTGAACGACAACTGACGATGCAAACCAGCAAATAAGAAGATTGCATTGGACACAACAATCGCTTCCTGGTATTTAAAGTGTATCTGGTATTTATAGTGTTTCTTGGTAACGTATTTTAATCATCGCTTTTGATTGAAAACACCAACGACTCGATCTTACTTACAAACACGTGCGTGTGTCATAAATATGGCATTTCTAGTCGAACAGCACTGCCCTGCGCGCCTTACGGGATCAAAAAGATGTTTGACACATAAGCTTCGCTTTAAGGAGTGTTTTTTTTTTTTAATTTCTAGGCACCTTACAGGCCCCATAGGGGATTGAGTAAGGGAGGCAACAAACAAAATAGATGCACATATACATGTCAAATTGAAAACAAAATGCAAAAGAAAAGAACCAATTGCAAAATAAAAGGTTAAATAGAAAACATTACAGTTCAATGTGTTCAGTGTAAAAATATGCACGCGTGAGAACAGTAAACGAAAGGGTCCGTTTTATGAGCACAGATTATTATTATTTGTTATTTTTATTTGATTAGCATACACAGATACACAAGGACACAGGGGAAAGAGGTAGAGAGCAAGCTGGCAACTGCCACCTGGAGGGGCACAGTGATTGCTCACTCTTTCGGGGGGAGGGAAAAAACAGAGGAAACAAAGATTAGGAGGAAGAAAGAGGAAAGAATATGAATGAAAAAAAATGACGAAGACTTCGACGAGTTTGAGTAAAAAACATAAATACAAAATATTAAACGTCTATAAACGAGTGGCCAAGTCCGTTTAGTTCATAAGTGTGAGGAGAGCTCGGTGGGCCTGGTCACGTCGGGCAACACAACCGCTCGGAAAGAATTAGTTGTCTAGGCTCGCCCACTTTAGTCCTAAGAAATTGTATTTTTTATTCAGCAAAGACCGCTGCGTAGCAAATGTGGGGCCGTTCACTACGGCATGCTCGATCGTTTCGCAGGAGCCACAAGCTGCGCACAACCAACTGTCCACATGCCCTTGACGGTGTAATCGTTAACGCACCAGCTTAGAGCCCACTCTTAGTTTGTAGAACAGTGCTCTGGAACGACGAGGCAAGCCAAGGCCGCAAACACGGGGAAGAAACGGTCCATTCGCCACACGCTGGTCTGGGTGCTGCTTTAGGAGGTGTCGGCGTATAAGCAGACGAGCGTTGTCCATCGTACATAGAATTCCCGGACAGTCCCAGCCATCATGGTTGCATGACGAAGCAAGGCAATCCGCTTTTTCATTGCCCGGAATACCCACGTGCGAAGGTGCCCACTGTGCAGCTAGGCATACCCCACGTGACAGAATATTGTTAATGAATTCCACGATGCTGCTCAGAATAGGGCTGTTGGTCTCCTTGCTGGTGAGTCTGCTAAGGCCACCACGAGAGTCGGTGAGGATGACAACCTTCGATGCTGGTAACCCTTCTTGAACGTACTTAAGGATGACGACAATCGCTGCTAGCTCGGCCGTCACCGACGATAAGGGGTGCGGTATTTTAAGCACAGAAAGAAAACCATTACAAGGCATAATCTTCACGTACCTATCAGTGACAATCGTAAAGACGAGTTTATATTTTAAGAAATGAAGAAAATGAAAAGTAATACCACACCAGATAAAAAAGTAATGTAATGTCTAGGTGACATAGGCTGGGGGTGGGGTGGGCATTTCCTGCGGTGAAAAAAAAAAGGAACAAGCGGTTATAACTGCAAGTCAGACGACCGCGTCTCTGCCTGGTCATATCTGAGGTATTCCGTTTGATTGTGTAGGGTGAAAAGGTGCACACAAACATTGATCTTTGCCGCGATGCATGACGACATCTAGTCCGATGAAGTTTGTGAAGTGGCTCGAGAGCGTATGACGGAATGTATCATGGTTTGCCACGGCAGCAATGTGGCCAGGCAAACTATTCCAGAGAAGATTAGCACGTGGTTGGGCGGGCTAATTGAACGTGTTTTTGAGCCACGTATTCTAAGTCAAAGAAGATGGTTCTGTAGTCTACGTGAGGTGAGATATGGTTTTTGCAGACCATTAACGGTGATTCGGGACGAGTGGGAAATTTTATCAACGAATGACAACGAAGCAATGTCGCGACGAATGTTCCTGCTTCATATGCGATATACCGGAGTGTGAACTGTAGTTATTGGCCATTAACAGCTTGTTCTATTCCGGATTCTTTCCAATGTATTAATTAGGTATATGTGATGGGGAGACCGTATGGAACACGCATATTTTAGTTGAGGGAGAAGCATTCTCAAGTAAGACAATTTGCGAATGTCTGAAGGTGCAGCTTTCAAGTCTAGTCTCTGGAAATCCAGTGATGCGGAAGCGTTGACAGATATTGCTCTAATGTGTTCGAACCACGATAGATTAGGAGTTAGTATAGCATCCATGTACCGATATTGCGTTGCAGTCGATAGAATAGACTGATTAATGCCCTATAAAAATGATATCTCCTATTTTTACGTTTAAACGTCGTTACTTTGCATTTTGAGACATTTATAATCATTAGCCATGTGCTACACCAACGATTAATTACGTGTTGGTCATTTTGGAACGACGGGTGATCTTCACTGCCTATGAATGGACGGTACATGATGCAGTCGTCATTGAATACTCTCATTCATGAAAAGACATGTAGCGGCATATCATAGATCAATATGAGAAAAAATAGTGGTACGAGTACGCTGCCTTGACGTACAACTGAAAACACGTCAGTTAGGGAAGAAGGGCAATTGTAGACTTGCGGAGCCATGTTAGTGTAAGAAAGTCTAATTTCAAGGCGTAAAGTTTCTATATCAGGTGAAACTGTGCGACCCCTTCAAAAGCCTTCGAGTAGTCCAGGAACAAGCAGTCAGTCTGATACTAATTGTTCATATTTGCATGAAAATTTGTGGGTTTTTTAAACAACCGAATCTCACATAAAAATCCCTTTATGAAGCTGTGTTGACTTTTGAAAAAGAAATCGTTGGAGAACAGATGTCTGTAAATATGCGAAGCGATGATGCGTTCTAGCATTTTACAACAAATGCATGCAAGTGAAATGAGACACTAATTTTCGCACGAGGGTTTATTTGTAATTTCGAATATTGGTATTATTTTCGCCAGCTTCCACTCAGGTGGTATCATGCCAGTTTGGAGAGACTGCCGGAATACATTATTAGTATTTTGCTTGAGACCATTACTGTATTTTTAGCACCTATGAATTGATTCCAACTACACCACATGAAGAAGATAACTTAAGATTCTTCGTGGCTATATTTGTGACCTCTGGCTGAATGTCTGTTGTTTACATCAATTGTTAATAAGGCTCAGCTACATAGCGTATGTTGGTGCTGTTCTCTTTCGGGAACAAAGAAGTGAGAAAGGGAATTAAATGCTATTGGACACTGGCTAGCTGGGAAAAGGACGTTGTTACAATCATGTAATGAGATGCCTTGGTGTTAGCTGGTGAGATTTATGACTTTCCAAAATTCAGTTTGGTTGTTTTTCAGTTGTGTATACATATCAACGGAAACTTCTCCTTAGCCTTACCTAAGGCTGCGGCATATGTTTCTATGCATGTTTTATAATCAAACCAAGAACAAGAACTGTCCAAGCACTTGTCATTAATGTATAACCACTTTTTTTTCCATTTTCTATAGTTTTTCTGAACCCTGAATTTGATTTACCACTGCTAATTTTAACCTGTAAAACATACTCGTCAACTAATGTGCACAAAATTTGCTTGAAAAGCGGCCAGTTCTCTTTGACGGGTCTATGAGAAAATATGGCAGGAGAGTATTTTCTAAAAACAACGCTCTTAGACAAATTATTTCCTGATAATTGCCATCATTATATTTCAGAATTTGTTTTATATGTACAACGGATACAGGAAGGGTTATGTTTATATCTACTCGGAGCAACTTAAGGTAATTGAATCCATCCAAGTAGTTTGTATGACGTATTGTTTCCGAAGCGGTCGAAAGGATAAAATCTAGAATGTATGAACCACGTGTAGGCTTCAGAACAGTTTCATAAAGGTTTAAATCTAGAGTTAAGTTGGACAATTATTGGACGTGTGGCAGGTCGATGACCGTGTAGAGCAATCAATTACCAGCAAGGTAAAGTTGCCTAATAAGTAAATTATGTCTGCTTCAAATTTTTCAGGTGCCTTGTTGATACTGCCGCTTAGCATATTATTGATGAAAGAGTCGAATTCTGGTGCACGACAGCATCAACCTACCGAGATTTTGGAAGAAAGGAAAGTGAAAACAACCCAAACTATTTCGAGGTCAGAATTACAGTGTTCACGAAAAATGAAGTCATGGTTTTTCTTATGCCCACCAAAACATCGCCACCTCTTTAACCATTGCGATCACACCTGTAGATTTGATACGTGCAACCTGAGGTGAAAGTTTCATCACCACTGATAGCAGGCTTCAGGCAAATTTATGTGATGGCGACAATATCAGATGTACTGTCATCCAGAAAAGCAAAGATCAAATGCTGCATGTGTTAGTGATTGACAGTGACAATGCGGTATTAGCATGAATTGGTCGTAGATTCCGCACGCACGTGCAGCACGATAACTATGTTCATCGCAAAGTCATAAATTTATGTCTTGAAAGCAATGTGTAGCTTGCCCACAAAGAGCTTTTGTGTGTGTGTGTGTGTGTGTGTGTGTGTGTGTGTGTGTGTGTGTGTGTGTGTGCGTGTGTGCGTGTGTGTGTGCGTGTGTGCGTGTGTGTGTGTGTGTGTGTGTGTGTGTGTGTGTGTGTGTGTGTGTGTGTGTGTGTGTGTGTGTGTGTGTGTGTGTGTGTGTGGTTTTTCACCAAACATGTGGAATAATTAAGCGCTCTTTTAATGCAGCTTACTCTGTTCTTCTCTCTTGGGGTTCTATCACGTCATACGGACGCAGCACCACTGTAAATGCAATGGCATTTCGCTCAAGTATAAACGCTAAAGGCCACAGAAGCGGATACATGCTTGGATGCGTATATTGCGAGACATCTGAAGAGCCTGAAGTAGAAGTAAAACATGTTAGGTGAAGGGAAAGTTTACGCAGAAAAGGGTCGAACAGTGGTAGTCCTTGTCCAAGGCAGGCGCAGTTGCCAACGCACTGCTCTAGACTGACGGCTAATGTTTACCCGCTTGTGCCAACGGACTTCAGACACGAGAGCCATTGCAGAAACGAGCACGCCGATCGTGTACACAAAGCAGAACAAAACAACCAGGTCGTCCGATGGTTCCTCTGTCTTTACATTCTTTCGAAAGGACCAATGTTTCTTGAAAGGCACGGCCAATCCGGCTTCAGCGATGGCAAGAAGCATTCGTCTGTGCTGGTGCCTGCACAAAACCAAAACGTAAATACGACATGCTCTATAAAACATGTCGCTGCGAACAGCAGCAATATTTATGATATTATCACTGTGAATCTGCAAATGTTGGAGTATAAATTTACGTCAGACCAATGAGGATAAAGTGATAAAGGCCGACAAAATATTTGCGAGGTGAATGCCTGCCGGTCTAACAATGAGAAACATGCCAACCATATCACACCATTTACATCATTGTAAGCGACAGTAAGCGCACATTTTTCGTTTCTGATGGGCCTTGTCTTAGCGGTGAACATGTATGCGCAAATAACTGTGGTCACTCGTGCATGTGTCGGCAATTCATATTCCGCAGACATCGCAAAGGACTAATTGTTCCCTGACGGCGTACTGGTATGCCTGCGAGTCCACAGCGAACGTCCATGCCTCTGAAAAAGGCAATCTGTGTCGAGGCCAGCACGCGAGCCCGCCTGACGCGATCAACTCGACGGCGTCATCACGTGGTGGTGCCTTTCTGCCGCGCACGCACAGTGAGTCACCTCAGCCAGCGAGCACGTCGAAGTGATCGGCGCCTTCCTGTCTGGTGAGTCTGACGCAATGCGTGGCGACGTCACTCGTCCTTAGGTGCAGCCACGTGCAGTGCAGCGGCTCCAGATTCGATGAGAATGACGCGGCCCAGCGGCGACCCCATTGGAGGATTCTGACCTCACGGCCAGCGGCGCTTCTGGTTAGACATTTGGTTACTCAAAGAATCCTCCCGGCTGCATATAAAAGAAGCCCTGCGGCGCGTCGCCGAGGGGGGGGGGGGGGGGAACGCAGTGTAGAACCTATGTGTTAAAGAGGAGAGCTCGGCTCTTCGGGTCTCTAAGCTGGTCGGCCTCCAGTGGCGGGGGCGGATTTGTAAACGGGTGCGCTCTGTAGATACGCTGTAACATAAACCGTTTGTTTAACTCATACGTCTCGTCCTCGTCTATTTTCCCCCCATCTCTGCGCAGAAGCAAGTCGAGAGCTGAGAAACTACTCTACCAAAGGCTGGTGCCCTTCCTGGCGGGTTCGAAGCAGTGGCGCCCTCGGGACCGTGTTGGTGTCACAGTCTTTCGAAACAGTTGAGTCACGGTGAGATTCGTGGCGCCCGTCGTAAAGCATCGGAGGCGGCTTCGTACAGAACTCATAGACCAACAGCAAGGCAGCTTTAGAGCCCTTCATTCTGAAACGCCGCGGTGCGACATGCAGCTGTGAGCTTCTTGAAAAAAAAAAAAAAACGTCCTCGTGGAAGGGTGCTACACTCGTTAAGGCGTTCAGAAACCACTGCGAGAATGGCTCAATACAATAGGCGCGTGGTGAGAACATTAGGATGAATATATGGGGTCACCTTGACCACATGATTCTGTGATTTCAGAATGAATCCTGTAAGTTTTAATTTTAGCGCAGTACAGAATTTTTCAATAAGTTACTGACAGTCAAAATCTGATCTTCGCTCCTAACTCCTATGTCAGGCGAAAATATTGTGCCACGCGTGCAGTTTGCAGGCGAAATGATTAGACAAACATGTTCAGCACTAATTGTAATATCCACGAACAGTAAGGCTTTTATTGTAATGCTGAAAATAATCGCTTGTTTTTTTCTCACTAAATCACGATTTATACCTGCCTTTTTACTGTCTTAACAAAATGACTGTTTTATGTCGCGCTATTATTCCGTTCGAGATGCAATGGTCACATTGCAAGATAAGATTGATCTTGAGTTGTTCTCTATTACAAACGTTGAACTCCTTATGACGATTAAAGTGAACGAGACAAGAATGACGTCAGAGTAGAAATAATCCATGTAACACTCATTGCTTTATCTTTATTGTCTCTTTAAGTTGACGAACGTGTAGTACGCAAAAGTGACCTAGAAAGAGCTATTCGCGAAGAAAATAACGGAAATAACATACGCTAAAAACAATGTAGTTGAATACGCTGGTTTTGTACGCACCGTAGTGGATGCTCTATTCCATCGGGGCGATGATCGCAGAGTCTTCTAGAGTAATCTTAAAGACCAGGCCCACTTCACTGAACCTACTGAAGCAAGCGTCTTCATTAAACCGGATGAAGCAGCTAGGTCCGCAAAAATGTAGGATCCTAATAAGACGAAAGGCAATGGGAGAAGTATATTTCCGAAATGTTGCACTACAAAACCCTTTAAAGTTTTGTTCGATTTTTAGAGTCAGTTTTCTCCCGTTTACAAGACCGATGACTGCTGTCTGGATGTAGTTTCCAAGAAAGAACATCCCTATCATCCACAGCGCAAGCAACACGCTACCGACCTTTGCAACTTTCCCACCAGAATCGTGAGGACTTCGACTCCAAAGAATGCAGACGAGCACCATCACAATGTTAGCCCAAGGAAACGGGTGACCGGGAAGGAGAAAGCGATTGCGAAACCAACTGGATAGCGTTATGAGGAATCCGAGCGAGAGGAGTATAACGTGAAACCAAATGACCGATCCCCAAGAGAAGTCTAAGGATGCCGTGACCTTTCCCGACTTACTAAATATACAAGTGTATTTTGGTGAATATTGAGCATCGAGGTAATAGTGATCCATAAAGCGGTACCGACATTCATGCATAACAAAAATGTCCTCGCTAGAATATGTGCAAGCGTCTTTCCTAATCAAAGTGTTGTTTCTGGCATGGTACGCATCCAGCACTGCCTCCATTTCGGCAAAGCGTGGGTGTTTTAGATCAACATAAGAAGCGCAGATTGTGTATCGATTCCCAGCGGGCAGATCCTTCTCATTTTTGTCTTCTGTAAAAAGGTCACTAACTGTCACGCTCAGTCGCGAATTGCAGTCATTAAAGCTATTTAGAGGCACACTGAAACTCTCCCTTGTGATGCTTGTCACTCGGCAAATACTCTTTCCGAACGCACTAAGCGTCTCTTCGTGCGAGTTACCTAATACTACTAAGTGATCACGTCCGCATACCGTAGGTGATGAAATGGGCTCACGCGCATTCACGGTGAAGTTCATGTGCCACTGTATAAAATAGAAACGTGCTTTCAGCATTTCCCTAAATGATTCGTCTCTTCTGTCATATATCCTCCGAATCTTCCGTTCGGCATCACGTGAATCAACGCCTATGAATCTCATCGGGAACGGAAAGTGTCGTACACGAGAGTACGCCAAAGCTGTCGCGGTAGATGGGTAAACGAGTGCCCTCCATGCGTCACGTGGTTTGGATGCCGCCATGGCCGAAATCATCTGCACTTGCAGATCGGCCGACCTAGTGACGCAGAAGGCACTTGAGACGAACATTGCCAAGAAGGTTACGAGATTCATTGATGCGGGTGCCCTCGGCCAGTTTCTGTCGGAGGCGACTGTGACGCTCGACGACGCCTCGCTGGCCCGGGGAATCTGCAAGAGCAAACACGACGACATTAGGGTACTTAGCAAGTAGCGGAAGTACAGTACGCAAACACGGTAGCACTCCTCCTTTCCAATGGCAGTGCGTCCCCGGCCGGACGTCTCATCGTTAATATTGCGTAGGCTGAAAGAAAGAACACAGGCCATAGCGAGGCATGACAATTCCACAGAAATTTTTGAAATAGATTTTGCGTTGCTGGATTGCCTTCACTGGTAAAGACCAACAACCAGAAAATATAATACGCAAATATGGTACAGTATACTACACCGTATTAGCGTCCCATTTTTTCGTAACAATCTAAGAGACCCTATTATTTGATATTACAAACTTTGCCTCTTCTGGTGGGAAAAGACCATATTCAGAGGTCGTGTATGCAGTCTGCAACTATAGTACAGTTTTATGCATTTTTAGCTGCATAGCAAGTGTCGATCGTAAAGTAGTTCTACGCCTTGCGGCGACAATAATCTGCTATGTAAATCACGCGCAGCGTCAGACATCCGGGAAAGAACCGGCGTGGGCTTTTCTGGAATAGCACAATATCACTTAATAGAGTAAAATATCACACCCAAAGCCCTCTGTAGGGGCGGTATATTGTAACGAATGTAGCAGCCTCACAACAACGAAGTTCTATTACACGGTTTATTAAGGGCGAACTTGTGCCTAAAGTGAACGACGCACAGCATCAAGAAGATTTAAGGGCGGTAGTCCTCGTGAGCCTCTGCCTCGAGCACCCTCGTTCTCTTCTTCACGCGCGTGGCTGTTCGGTGGAGTCCCGGGCGCATGCAGGGCCGGCTCGTGCATTGTGGCTGGCTTCGTCGCTCGTAGTCGTGCCGTTAGCGTTTCTCTGGTTCCCAACTTTCGCGTTGCGCGGAGCAATGGTAATTTCCTGTGGCATTATCCCCCTCTCAAGAGGCATCGCCCCGATGCTTTCGATGAATATGTATGCAGCGTTTTCGTCTCGAAAGGTTTGTAAGAGGAAATGGTTGTGCAGCAAGCAAGTGGGGTGGCTAGTCTTCGTACCGGTCGTAGTACGGTTTCATGCGCACAATGTGTACACGCTCGGTGGGATTGCGTCGTTTAAAATGCACATATCCTGTAGGCTTGACTTCGTAAACGAGGTCGCTGAGTCGCTGTACTACCTCGAAAGGACCGAAATATTGACAAATGAGTTTTTCAGACAGGCCTCGTCGTCGTACTGGGGTCCATATCCACACTTTGTCACCAACTTCATACCGTCTTTCACGTCTTCCTCAGTTGTAGCGGTCAGCCTTGATTCGTCGTTGGTGACATATTCGGTACCTTGCTAATTGGTGGCCTCCTCTGCTCTCTCTATATAGTCATCGAGATCAGAAGGGTAGTCATCTCGATCTATAGGTAACATAGCGTCCAGTGTTGTGGTAACTACACGACGGTAAACTAGTTGAACGGGGAAATCTTGGTAGTCTCTTGTACGGTGGTGTTGTAGGCGAAGGTGACGTACTGGTAAAATTTCGTCCCACTTTTTGTGTTCGACGCCCCACATACATAGATATCATGTCAGCTAGAGTTCTGTTAAGGCGTTCAGTCATGCCGTTGCTTTGAGTGTGATATGCGGTAGTTTTTCTGTGAACAGTGTGGGTCATGTTCAGCAAGCATTCCATGAGTTCCGCCGTGCAAGCCGGTCCGCGATCGGTGATTACAACAGTGGAGCGCCATGCCGTAGCACTATGCTTTGTACAAAAGATTTGGCGACCTCAGCTGTCGTTCCTCAATGCAAGGAGTCTGTTTCCGCGTATCTCGTTAAATAATCAGTCGCTACAACGATCCACTTGTTGCCAAGTAAGATGTCGGGAATGGTCCAAGGAGGTCCATTCCAACTTGTTGGAAGGGTGCTTTCGGTGGGTCTATCGGGTGCAGAAGGCCCGCTAGCTTAGCACGAGGTGCTTTCCGTCTTTGGCACTCGGTGCAGCATGTTCTGACATAGCGCTGTACTGAAGACAATAGCTTGGGCCAACAATAGTGCTGACTGATTCGTGCAAGCGTTTGAGTGACCCCCAAATGTCCAGACGTAGGTTCATCGTGGCACGCTTGTAATATTTCTTGCCGCATAGTTGCGGGAACGACAAGCAGAAACTTTCCTCTACAAGAGAAAAGTTTCTCTGTAGAGGACATTTCGTCGGAGGCAGAACTATGCGAGGCTTCGAGAAAATATACGAGGTACTTGTACGTCAGCTCTTTTCAGGTGTTTGGTGAGCGGGAGCGATTCTTCGCCGCATGTTGAATTTCAGCTATCTGAGAAGTCTCGACAACAGCCACGAATGGAAAGTCCTCTTCATCTAATAGTGCTGTGTCTGCAGGTGCCTGTGACAAACAGTCGGCGTCGGTATGCTTCCTGCCAGATCAGTATACCACAGTTATGTCAAATTCTTGCAGTCTAAGGCTCCGCCCCGCCGCGGTGGTCTAGTGGCTAAGGTACTCGGCTGCTGACCCGCAGGTCGCGGGTTCGATTCCCGGCTGCGGCGGCTGCATTTCCGATGGAGGCGGAAATGTTGTAGGCCCGTGTGCTCAGATTTGGGGCAACGTTTAAAGAACACCAGGTGGTCGAAATTCCGGAGCCCTCCACTACGGCGTCTCTCATAATCATATGGTGGTTTTGGGACGTTAAACCCCACAAATCAATCAATCAATCAATCAAGCAGTCTAGGCTCCACCTTCCTTGTCGTCCGGAAGGGTCCTTGAGGTTGGCGAGCCAGCAAAGGGCATGGTGATCGCTGACTGCCTTCAATGGTCTACCATACAAGTAAGGCCAAAACTTACTGATGGCCCAGATGACAGCAAGGCATTCTTTCTCTGTGGCCGCATAATTGGTCTCCGCCTTTGTTAGAGTCCGGCTGGTGTATGCTATCACCTTTTCTTTGCCATTCTGCCACTGTATTAGGATGCATCCTAGGCCGATGTTGCTGGCGTCTGTGTGTATTTCCGTGTCAGCTGTTTCATTGAATAAGAAAGGATTGGGGGCTCTTGCAACCGTTTTCTTAATTCGTTGAAGGCGCTTTGTTGCTCTGTTTCCCACTGGAAAGGTACATCTTCTCTCGTAAGTTTCGTCAAGGGTTCTGCAATCTGCCAGATATTTCCAACAAATCGTCGGTAGTAAGCACAGAGACCTAGAAATCTCCGTACTGACTTTTTGTCTGCTGGAACCGGGAACCTTGCAACGGCAGCTGTCTTTCGGGATCAGGGCGCACACCGTGGGTGCTGACAACGTGCCCAAGGAATCGAAGCTCTTAGAAACCGAATGGGCATTTCTCTGGCTTGATGGTTAATCTGCCGAACGGATTGCTTCTAACACTGTCGCAGGCGCTTGATATGCTCCTCGAACGTAGCGGCGAGGATGACAATGTCGTCAAGGTACACTAAGCAACACTGCCACTTCAATCTGGAAAGTACAGTGTCCATCATGCGTTGAACGTTGCCGGCGCACAACACAGACCAAAAACGGAGAGCCTTGACTTAATAGAGCCCGTCCGGGGTAACAAAAGCAGTCTTCTCGCGATCACGTTCATCGACTTCGATCTGTCAGTATCCACTTTTCAGATCTTGTGATGAAAAGAACTTGGCACACCGAAGTCTGTCTAATGTGTCGTCAATACGCGGGAGGGGATACACATCCCGTTTAGTCACAGCATTTAATTTCCGGTAGTCGACGCAAAACCTTAGCGTGTTATCCTTCTTCTTGACAAGTACTACAGGAGATGCCCACGGACTGCTAGAAGGTTGAATGACATCATCTTCAAGCATCTCCTGTACTTGATTCTTGATAACTTCCCTTTCTTTTGGTGAAACGCGGTATGGGTGCTGGCGTACCGGCCCTGGTTGTCTCGCCTGTTACGATCCTGTGTTTGCAGTGGTTTGTGCGTCGTACCTTTGAACTATTGGAGAAAACAGCGACCAAATTCCCGTACAAGGTCGTATAGCTGTTGACGTTGGATCACCTGAAAGATTGGGATTTATGGATATTACGTCGCAGACATCAGATGTTGGTTTCATATCCGTTGACGTTGTTTCAAGGCTGCATATTTCTGTGGCGTCACAAACCTCATGAAGAAAGGCTATGGCTGTCCCCTTTGCGATGTGCTGGAATTCGTTCCCAAAATTTGTCAGTGAGGACGTCTTCGTACCCGTTTCGTAGCTGGATAATCCCTCTTGCACACAAACACCTCTTTTAAGAAGACATTCATGTTGCTGTCTGCCACACCTTCGTAGTCACCAAACGTATCATTTCTGACTACAACATTATACTGCTCTGCGGTGGTACAGTCACATCATCATCGACGATGCGCAGTGGAGTGTGTATTGCTCGTCTGCTCGAGCTACCTTTATAGCTGTCTCCCCGTCGAAAATGATACGCTGTACCTCTGCAAATTAATAATGGCACCATTTGCTTGCAAGAAATTCCTTCGAGTATAACTTCTCTCGAACATACCGCAGGACAACAAGTCACCAACGTAAGTGAAACCTCGTACCTCAACTCTGCGGCGCAATCTGCGAGAGGCGTAATAAGGTGACCGCCTGCCGTCTGTACTTGAGGTCCACTCCATTCGGTCAGAACTTTCCCGAGGCACTTCGCTAAATCGTCGCTTATCAAAGAGTAATCCGCACCGGTATCGATTAAAGCCATGAGCCTAGGCCGTCAATTACCATACGGCAAGGCTGAAGTTATCTTCTCATTACTGCACTTCTTTACCTCGAGACAGTCGTCGTCCTCATCACGCTGGTGCCGCAGTGGAGGATCTTCGTATTTCGAATCACACAGTGGCCTCGCCTCCACAGGTCGCCCACTTCAGTTTCCCGGGTTTAGACTAGGCGAACGGTGCCTAGATGCGTTGGAAAGGAACGTGGGCTTGGCGAGCGCTGACGTAGAGGGGATGGTGACCGCGGTTGGTGACGACGATGAGGTCGAAGCTCTGACGTGAGCACAGGTATTCCTCGATGTCGGACGGCCTTTCGCCGTTGCGCGGACACGGTGCGTGGACCGCAAATCCTCGAGATCAGCTTGACGATATCGTCCAAACCGGTAAAGATGGCCAGTCTCTCCACAGTGGAAGCACAGGGCCTACGTTCCGCATCTCGCATACATCGCTTTGTCCCAGGTTTTGTCTCTGTCGGAAGAGGTGCGCTGCGAGTTGCCTCTACGATATGGCGTGGGCTACGTGTTGTCGGTGCGTAAGTACCAGGTGTCTCGATAGGCGCACAGTGGACAGCAGGCCACCTGAGCACCTCACAATAAGTTACCGCGCGTCGTGTCGGTGGTGCATCCCTTTGTGGCTCCCGTATGAACCTGCCGAATTTCTTCTCGCACAACATCCGCAATAGACCGTTCCGGTGAAGCGGGTGGCTGCAGCTTGCGTAGTTCTTCCCTGGCAACTGACCGGGACGAGCTCCCACAGAGTGTCAAAATTATTGACAACGTTTGCCGAGAAGACCCCTGCTGATGTACAAGCTTTGTCACGATGGGTATTTCTGGGCTCTCTGCTGCAGCGTCGTTTGTATTGTTGTTGCTTCCGACCGAAACTCAGCAACAGTGCGCGGCGGATTGCGAACGAGTCCGTGAACAGCTCTGTTTTACCCCATGCATGAGAAGACGCACCTTCTCCTCTTCAGTCATGTTGGGATCAGCTCGCTTGAACAGGCGGGACATGTCTTCTATGTACATAGCGACAGTCTCATTTGTGACGTTGATTCCGTGCACGAAGAGCTGCTTCTGCCTTTTTACCGGCGATCATTTTTGCTAAGCTTACACAGTAGCTGCCGCCGTAACTCTTCCAGGACGTCAAAGATGCCGTCAGTGGTTTTCGTACCACACTCGCGCTGCGTCTTCCAAAGAGACGATACGTTGCGCAACTTGCCTGCTTCGTTCACGTTGGTTTATGTTCGCCACCGTCTCGAAATGATCCAGCCAGCCTTCTGGCGCCCTCGAACGGGTCACCATGGACACCTTCGGCAGTACGGGTTGGCTGACAATGAGCTGTTGCTGGTGCACTTGTTGTCATGGTGGTGGCGTTCTTGTTTCGGTCGCTGATGCCCTTGCACAGGGGAAGTGGTCCAAATTTCTGGTGAATCCCCTCGAATACGGCGACTGATCCGTTGTGGGCACCGGCGTAAGCTCCACGGCTTGCGGATGGTCAGGGCTTGGACTTCGCTCTCTCGTGGGGGCTGGAATCATCTACCCAGCGCCTCCACCAGAAAATGTAACAAATGTAGCAGCCTCACAACAACGAAGTTCTATTTACACGGTTTATTAAGGGCGAACTTGTGCCCAAAGTAAACGACGCACAGCAATCAAGAAGATCCAAGGGCGGTAGTCCTCGTGAGCCTCTGCCTCGAGCACCCTCGTTCTCTTCTTCTTCACGAGCATTGGCTGTTCGGCGGAGTACCGGGCGCATGCAGGGCCGGCTCGTGCATTGCGGCTGGCTTCGTCGCTCGTAGTCGTGCCGTTAGCGTTTCTCTGGTTCCCAACGTCCGCGTTGCGCGGAGCAATGGTAATTTCCTGTGGCAATATTAGCGAAGCTCAAACGTAAAATTAAATTTAAAAATTAAAAGACAAAAATTATCCGTCGAAGTCAACACAAGCGCTGCAAAAAATCATTTCATCTAATCAGAGGTCACCGTGATGTCACCGCAAGTCGTGAATGGCAAAACTTTGTGAATTCACAGTTATGTCCCATAACGTGAAGTCACATTGTACTCGCTCGGACTTACACTCACCAAATTTTCCTCGAGAGGACTCAAATGAGCATAAGTCTGTCAGATTCACTCGAGCCCAGACTCACTCGCGCTCAGGGCTCAATCTGAACGAGTCTGAGTGATGTCTACTCATGAGAGAGTTTAAACGATCTGTGGACACGAGACGACATCACCGACTCGCGGTCAAAGCTCGGCGGATCCCGGAGGCCGTGCTAAACCAATTTAGCTGCAAAAAGCTCTCGGATAGGGGTGGGGTAGGATCGATGCACGGGTCCCGCAAAACAGAACGTGGATTCCAGCCATCGCTGGTGAATGCATACGAGACCCTCGTCAGTTTCTGGTTGCGAGCGCCCTCAAATATTGATTAACGCTTGCCGCCTATGCGTTCCATTTCTAATTTTCTTGGAAGACCAAATGGGAGCAGTTGAATTTGCCCGATAGCACATCCGCGCTGACAGTTTATGCGTAAAACCACACCCCCAAAAGTTTGTGGCGCTCGAAATTTCCAAAAAAAGCTATATTCCCGCGTTGTCTGAGAACATCACCTCCAAATAGACGTTCGAGCTGTATCTTACGAACAATGCTGCTACGGGCCAGTTGTGAAGCGCAGTGCACTAACAAAGCATAAATTCGCCTTTGCCGCGAAGCCCACGTTCCCTAAACTTTTGGGTGCAGTTGTACATAGAAGGGAAGAATTTCGGTTGTGTCTAACCATATGTTGGATGTAAAACGTGTCCGTCGTTGCACCTTGGTACGTGGATAAGGAACGGGCTCGGAATTATTCATCCATGTTTCGTTACTATTGTCACGCTCTCTGAAAGTTTCGGTCCACTGCATTTAAAGGCGAAACCCATTATTTGATACAGACAATCAATCACTTTTTTTTATTTTTGCATACTATGGACACATCGTTAAGAATACACAGAAGAGAGTCCTAAAGCTAGGAAACTATACCGGAACCTTATAAGGTCATGACGGATAAAGGAAAAACGCCGTATATATTGTGCTAGCAACATACTTTTTCGCAGCAACTTCAGCCGGCAACATAGGGATGATCATCATCATTATCCGTGTAGTGCATGGCACACATGTAAACTAGCTCGGCATTGGACTATCACGCTCAAGAACAAACAAGGCTGATTAAAACGCCATTCTATCATGGCATAACCGATAAAGGCTCTTAACACGACCACGCCGCCCAACTGTATATCTTCTCCCCTGCAGTATGGACAGTCAAGGAACGCTAAAACGCCAATGCCGTTCTGTCGTAAAGCAACTCGCACAATAAGAGTGCTGTTCTCTTCTGTGGCAGAATAAACGACTGCGCGATACCTCATCTTCACGCGATCAGTTCACGTCGCAGAAATCAATTTGACAACGATATCAATCTCGACAATTTTTCCAATTCAGGACAGAGCCGCCTACTCGCGTATTTGCAGCACACATGTTTTGCATTTCCCTAATATTAAATTCGTGACGTGCATGTTGCCCGATCAAAAATTTCATCCGGACGTAACTTGTGTCGTTCGAGCAATATAACAAGTAATTTGGAAATACCATCACAATGGCTCTGAAACACCGCAGTATTATTATCTCCTTTGTGGTTTCATGCCACAAGACGCCGCGAAGGATACGGGAGGACCGTGCTGACGTGCATGAATACGTCGTTGCATATTGCGAGGACATAACTGATGCTCCAATCGATCGCAGCGTTCTCTGTAGCTTTGGCTTACTTCGCCTGTCAGGGATGGGTGTTGTCGGATAAAAAAGATTATTCATCGAACTTTATTATGTTCAGTATTGAATAGCCGCTGCTCTTTTCATCAAAAATATGCTGTCATTTACGGTTACTCACGCGATACCGTGCAGTAAGGTGAAAAGGTATAGCACACTGGAATGCATCCACGCAAGAGCAGGACTCCGTGACATTACAGCCGACAAGGGTACAAATCAGGGTTCTTTATTGCCTTCGGTGACAGGACTTGCGCATGCCTTCTTCAATTCGATTTTCAAGCCATGTCACGAAGTAGCCCTCCAACAACTTATTTCGACTCATAACATTCGCAATGTCTATCTAGCAGCGTCGTTTGTTTGGGTAGAGTCCCGGCTTTTCAGAATACATTTTAATGCCACGTTTCCACGCAAGGCATTGACATTCAGTACATGTACTTTTTTTATGTTGCGTTACAAAGTTTTCAGAAACGAATGAGTGCACTGAAAATGCTCCGTTATTCATTTTCGTTGAATGCGTATATAGGATAACTTTTCGGAATTGTTGTCCCCTTGTAGAGAAAATGCGAAACAGTCCTGGCGAATGCTTTATGACCTCGAAATTTCATTGTAATCTTGCAAATTAGTATGGGAGCCTTGGTCTAGAAAGTGCTTTTGTATAGTGAAACTGCAATTGTGAAAATTTGTAAAACCGCAAGTTGAGTGCATATGAAGCTGTCTGTTCAAGTATAGTAATTTCGGTAGCTTCAAAACTAGGTGTCGGGTGCGAAAATTAAGGCGCCTATGGAATGAATGAACGGAGGTTAGCGTTGTTTTCTTCTGCTTTCTGCAAACTCCTTCTTAGCCTTTCTTTGTTTGTCCGTTTCATAAGCTTGGATGGTGACTGAACATGGTAAAAATAAGTGTATTGCAAATATATTTAGTGTTGAACGATACTGAACCAAGAACATCGCCATCTAAAAACTAATTTGGAGCTTCAAAGTGTGGACATTATGGTGAATACGTTTTCTCACAATGTGTTAGCGATGACGGTAATCGGCACGAACACACCGTTATGGCTTGGACGACAACTGACGATGCAAACCAGCAAATACAAAGATTGCATTGTACACAACAATTGCTTCCTGGTATTTAAAGTGTATATAGTGTTTCTTGGTAACGTATTTGAATCATCGCTTTTGATTGAAAACACCAACGACTCGATCTTACTTACAAACACGTGCGTGTGTCATAAATATGGCATTTCTAGTCAAACAGCACTGCCCTGCGCGCATCACGGGATCCAAAAGATGTTTGACACATAAGCTTCGCTTTAAAGAGTGTTTTTTCTTTAATTTCAAGGCACCTTACAGGTCCCAAGAGGGGATTGAGTAAGCGAGGCAACACACAAAATAGATGCACATATACATGTCAAATTGAAAACAAAATGGAAAAGAAAAGAACCTATTGCAAAATAAAAGGTTAAATAGAAAGCATTACAGTTCAATGTGTTCAGTGTAAAAAAATTCACGCGTGAGAACAGTAAACGAAAGGGTCCGTTTTAGGGCACGGATTATTAATATTATTTGTTATTATTATTTGATTAGCACACACAGATACAAAAGGACCCAGGGGAAAGAGGGAGAGAGCAAGCTGGCAACTGCCACATGGAGGGTCACAATGCCTGCTCACTCTTTCGGGGGGAGGGAAGAAACAGAGGAAACAAAGATTACAGGGAAGAAAGAGGAAAGAAGATGAGGAATGAAAAAATGACAAAGACTTCGACAAGTATGAGTAAAAAATAGAAATAAAAATAATAAAAGACGTCTATAAACGAGTGTCTATTGCCGTTTGGTTCATAAATTTAAGGAGAACCTGGTGGGCCTGGTCGCGTCGGGAAACACAGCCGCTCGAAAAGAGTCAGTCGTCTAGGGTCGCGCACTTAGGTCCTAGGAATTTATATTCCTTAATCAGCAAACAACGCTGCGTTGCAAATGTGGGGCAGTTCACTACGGAATGCTCGGGCGTTTTGCAGGAACCACAAGCTGCGTCCAACTGACTGTCCACACGCCCTTGACGGTGTAATCGTTAACGCACCAGCTTAGAGCCCACTCTTAGTTTGTACAACAGTGCTCTGGAACGACGAGGCAAGCCAAGGCCGCAAACACGGGGAGGAAACAGTACATTCGCCACACGCTGGTCTGGGTGCTGCTTTAGGAGGTGTCGGCGTATAAGCAGATGAGCGTTGTCTATCATACATAGAATTCCTGGACAGTCCCAGCCATCAGGGTTGCATGACGAAGCAAGGCGATCCGCTTCTTTGTTGTCCGCAATACCCACGTGCGAAGGTACCCACAGTGCAGCTAGGCATACCCCACGTGACAGAATATTGTTAATGGATTCCACGATCCTGTTCAGAATAGGGCTGTCGGTCTCCTTGCTGGTGAGTCTGCTAAGGCCACCAGGAGAGTCGGCGAGGATGACAACCTTCGATGCTGGTAACCCTTCTTGAACGTACTTAAGGGTGATGTCAATCGCTGCTAGCTCGTCCGTCACCGACGATGAGAGGTGCGATATTTAAAGCACAGAAAGAAACCGTTACAAGGCACAATCTTCACGTACCTATCTGTGACAATCGTAAAGACGAGTTTATATTTTAAAAATGAAGAATATGAAAACTAATACCACACCAGATAAAAAAAAAACAATACAATTCTGGCACTACAGCGGGGGGCATTCCCTGCGTGAAAAAGAAAAAAAAGACAAGCGGTATAACTGCAAGTCAAAACGAGCTTATTTTCTTCTTTTTTTTTCTGCAAACTTGATATCGGTATTTCAAATCAAAATTAAGTTACAAAAAAAATTTGTAGGAATGACGCAATGCTGAAAGTTTAGGGCGAATTCACCTTATAATCGGCCAATCTTCTTTGGGTACGAGCCATTTGCACAGGGAAGCAACAACAACAACAACAACGAGCTTATCTGGCCTAGCTACCATATCAGAAATATCGTGTGATGATCATGTAGGTTGAAAACTTGCCAAAATTGATCTTTGCGCTATGATGAGACATCTAGTCGATGAAGTTTGTGAAGTGGCTCGAGAGCGTATGACGGAATGTATCATGGTTTGTCACGGCATCAATGTGGCCAGGCAAACTATTCCAGAGAAGAATAGCAAGTGGTTGGGCGGGCTTATTGAACGTGTTTGTTTAGCCGCATATACTAGAGCAACAAAGATGGTTCTGTAGTCTACGTGAGGTGAGATATGGTTTTTGCGGACCATTAACGTTGAATCGGGACGAGTGGGAAATTTTATGAAAGAATGACAACAAAGCAATGTCGCGACGGATGTTCCTGCTTCATATGCGATATACCGGAGTGTGAACTGTAGTTATTTGTCATTAACGGCGTGTTCTATTCCGGATTCTTTCCAATGTATCAATTAAGTATATGTGATGGGGAGTATATGTATGGAACTCGAATATTGTGGTTGCGGGAGAAGCAGTGTCAAATAAAATAATTTGCGAATGTCTGAAGGGGCAGCTTTCAAATCAAGTTTCCGGAAGCCCAGTGATGCGGAAGCGTTGGCAAATATTGCTCTAATGTGTTCGAACCACGATAGATTATGTGTTAGTATACCATCCATTTATTGATATTGCGTTGCGGTCGATAGAATAGACTGATTAATGCCCTATGAAAACGCGGATCTTATCATTTTATGTGTAAACGGCATTACTTTGCATTTTGAGACATTTAGAATCATTAGCCATGTGCTACACCAACGATGAATGACGTCGTGGTCATTTTGGAACGACGGTGATCTTCACTACTTTTGAATGGACGGTACATGATGCAGTCGTCATTGAATACTCTCATCGATGAAAAGACATGTAGTGGCATATCATAGATTAATATGAGAAAAAATTGTGGTTTGAGTACGCTGCCTTGAGGTACACCTGAATAAACGTCAGCTAGGGAAGAAGGGCAATTGTAGACTTGCGGAACCCTAATTGCGGAGCCATATTTCTGTAGAAAAGTCTAATTTCAAGGCGTAAAGTTTCGATATCTGGTGACACTGTGCGACCCCTTCAAAAGCCTTCGAGTAGTCCAGGAACATGCAGTCAGTGTGATAAATATTGTTCATATTAGCATGAAGATTTGTTCGTTATTCAAACAACTGAATCTCACACGAAAAGTTCTTTGGGAAACTGTGTTGATTTTTGAAAAAGAAATTGTTAGAGAACAGATGTCTGTAGATATGTGAAGTGATGATGCGTTCTAGCATTTTACAACAAATGCATGCAAGTGAAATGGGACACCAATTTTCACATGAGGGTTTATTTGTAATTTTGAATATTGGTATTATTTTCGCCAGCTTCCAGTCAGGCGGTATCTTGTCAGTTTCGAGAGACTGCCGGAATACATGAAGTAGTATTTTGCTTGAGACCATTACTGTATTTTTAGCACCTTTGAATTGATTCCAACTACACCACATGAAGAAGATAACTTAAGATTCTTCGTGGCTATATTTGTGACCTCTGGCTGAATGTCTGTTGTTTACATGAATTGTTAATCAAGCTCAGTTACGTAGAGTATATTGCTGCTGTTCTCTTTCGGGAAGAAAGAAGTAAGAAAAGGAATGAAATGCTGTTGGACACTGGCTAGCTGGGAGAGAGACGTTGTTACAATCAGGTATTGAGATGCCTTGGTTTTCGCTGCTAGGATTTATCACTTTCCAAAATTCAGTCTGGCTGTTTTTCAAATGTGTAGATAGACCAACAGAAAAATACTTTCCTTTAGCCTTGCCTAAGGCTGCGGAATATGCTTTTACGCATGTTTTATATTTAAGCCAAGAAGAACTGCCCGAGCCATTAGCAATATTGTATAACCACTTTTTTTTATTTTCCTCATTTTCTGAAGTTTTTGTGAACCATGGATTTGATTAACCACTGACAACTTCAACCTGTAAAACATACTTGTCAACTAACGTGCGCAAAATTTGCTTGCAAAGCAACAAGTTCTCTTCGACGGACCTATTGGGGAAACATGGCAGGAGAGTATTTTCCTAAAACAACGCTCTTAGACAAATAATCTGCTGATAATTGCCATTATTATATTTCCGAACTTATTTTAAATGCACACCGGATACAGGAAGGGGAATGTTTATATCTACTCGGAGCAACTTAAGGTAACTGAATCCGTCCTAGCAGTTTGTATTACGTATTGTTTCCGAATCGGTCAAAAGGGTAAGATGTAGATTGTGCGGACCACGTGTAGGTCTCAGAACAGTTTGAAAAAGGTTGACAAGCGTGCTCTGAAAGCTCCCTTAACCCGTCCTCGCGGGAGGAATGGTTGCCGCGCTCCTGTGTTCGAGATTATCAAATATAAGCTTTGCTCACAAGCGTTTATTCTGTAAGAAAATGTTGGGTCACCACATCACTTCCAAATTGAAGTGTTAATATAGAGACGCGTGTACGCTTTCTCCCAACTACGATTACTGAATGTGAAAAGCCACCGTAGTCGAGCGCAAAACGTGGTGCATTCTAGCAACACTGAAAAGCCTGCCTCTTTAAACATTGTTATAGTGGCCATAACGCTGTCGGTCTAAACGCGCTTCACGAGTCAGACATGCCTGCGAAAACACCCTTTTCCGAAGACGAGGAAGATCTCGTCCAGGACCTTGTGCTGAAATACAAGACCGTCATCGAAAATAAGCGTACGGACGCAATACCCATTAATGCAAAAGCCAAGGCATGGGAAAAACGGTGCACGGACGAAACTGGTAGGTGTTCTGTGCAGACCCTTCGTGTGCCCTCGGGACGTCAAGCAGCTAAAGAAGCTGTGGGATAACATGAAGCAAAGGTGGAAGCGGTAGAAAGCGAAGCAAATCCGTGGCGTCCTCACTACAGGTATGTTTCCCTTCTCTGTAAAAAGGTCGCCGCTACTACGAGTTTTGGGGCATTTGCAGGAGGCGGCCCCCCACCACCGCCTATGGACGAAAGGCTCGCGCAGATCGAAGCCATCGTTCCGTACCTGACCACGCGGGTGCCAAATCCTTTCGACAGCGACCGGCCGCTTGCCACGCCAGCAGCCCAAAGCGCGTCGGAAATTCTGGACGGGCTGACCTGTGAAAATGGACCAGCTGACAGTGATGAAGGTATGCCGCCTTATGTGAACTCGATAGCGCGGCCACGGAGGTCGAAACCTCTGCAGGCAACGTGGGCGTTTCTAGCACACCACAGGTCACGAAAAACGGTTGTATTTACACGCTGTCGCGATGTGGAAATGCATGCAGATTCCTGTCCGATTTATCTGCACTGCCACTCTGTAATGCCCTGTTCGATCTTGCCTCTTTTTCCATTGCAGAGTAGTACACATGCATGATCAACCTTGAGGCCGACCTCTCTGCTTTTTTGTGTAACTAGTAACAGTGCAGAAATGCACAAACGAAATATGACATTCTGGTAGATTGCTCTGTTTCAATTATTGGGGTCAGCGCCTGTGCCAATCACGCTGGAATTTTTCTTTCATGCATAGAAATATGTTTCACGTGCTGTGCATGCTGCCCCACCAGTATCGTATACATAAGTTAGCTGTTGTCAGAGCATGAGGGTAATGGTGTTTATTGTCAATTCAAAGTATACAAACATCTAGTAAACGAAGACCGTGAATAATATTGATATTTGTTTCATGAGGTGCTTCCTCATATTTCTTCGCTTGACTTTCATTGATGAAACAACACTTTTATTGCAGACCGAACAGAAGAACTCAGCCAAACCGACAGAGCAGCTATGCAGTTAATGCTGCAGAGCTCTCACACACCATCCGTGGTTGGTGAAGATAGCTTATGCTTGGACGATCCCAAAGTCCATGCGGACATGAGCTAAGAGGAAGCTGCTAAGCCAGGTGCACAAAGTGAAGCACCAACAGCTGGGTCAAGTGTGCGGAATGTCCGCGGAGGCAGGCTGTCTCTGTTGCAGCACACACTCGACGAGATCGAAATCAGCACCTTGAAGGAGCAAAGAAAAAATTGCAACATCTAGCACAAAATCAAGCTTCGGATGTTAAAAGAAAAAAGAAGTACAGAAACTGAAGCAGACGCTCCTAAGGAAACAGCTGCAGGCAGCACACTCTGAATAAAGGAATATCTGAGAGCATGTTTTGGAAACTTGTCACATTAACATGCAACAGCAAGCATATTTCTTGCTGTTGTTAATTCATCAGTTGTTTTCACATTGTTTTGGAGATAACACACCAGATGTCTAAAATGTTATATTTAAACGTCACCAAGTGTAGTGTCTGAATGTACATGTGCCTGTTCAGCTGATGTTTTGAAGTTTTTCATAGTCATTTAAAGATATGAGCTGTGTCATGTAATTTTTCATTTACTGAAACACCACAGCGGTGCAAGTAACACTGCTTGGATAAATGCATGCAGCACTCTTTAAAGTCAACCAGACTGAAGAGAGACGACGTAGAGCAGGAACATAGCGCTTGAAACAGCGCCTGAATGTAGACACTTCAGGTTTGCACTGGACCTGTGTATTCGTTCTCAGAGGAAAAACACCGGCAGATGTAGCAGCTGCGTACTTCTGCACCAGCAACAGTGTCGGGATCTCCTTGGCTAGGGTTGTCAGGTAAATTAACCTCGGGGTGTGCTTCATCAGAGAGTGGACATGGGTATCGACGCAAACAGGCAATGTTGCGGAGCGCTGCACATGCTGTTATGATAGCTGCAGACCGATCAGTGTCCGTCAGCAGCTTTACCCGCAGGCATGCGAAGCGCCTTTTCCACACTCCATATGTACGCTCCACACTGTTTCTTGTTTTTATCTGGCTGTTGTTGTACCTGCACAAAACGAGAGAATGTGCAAATCATGCATGAGCAGCAAGCGCTATGTGGAACAGCATTTGTGAACATGTCAAGATACAGCCACTGATACATCAACACAATTATTAGGAAGAAACAGTTTTGTTTTTGAAGATAACAACTTGCATGTTCCATTTTAAATGTGTTTTGATACATCCTGTGTTATTGGCATGTCCACATCATGGGTACAGCATGCTTTTCGAGATAAGAAAGAATTGGCTGTGGGACAGCAGACAGTAAACCTGTTCAGAGACTACAGTAAAGCATGTGTATGGTTGTATGGGAGCAAATTTAAAATTCAAGTGGCTTTAGCTAGGAATACCTTTCCTCTTTGTTTTTACAGTTGCAGGTACTTCATTTGTTCCAAGAAATTTTTGACATTTATCTTATAAACGGCAGGTTTTTAATCTAGTTTTCATAAGGGACACTGCAATTTTAGTACTTCGAAGTACTATTGTGCCAAGTAGCAGCACCTATTATAATTTCCATGCTGAAGTTCATGTGCTGTTACGTCTTTTCTGCGTCGTGTTTGAGGATTCTTCAGTGGTGTCATGAGGAATGGTAGGCACGCATACCCCTGGTCACCAAAGAGAACGCCAGGTACAGCCTTCTGTTCGTAGAGAGCCATCACTCTGCTGTTGGTGAATATTCTGCTGTCATGCACAGATCCAGGCCAACTGGCAACTACATCAAAGAATTGGAGCTCGGGACCAGTGATAGCCTGCGAATCAAGTATTGTGCATTTCTTAGAAATGGTTGCACACAAAAGCAACAGCGATGTTTCAATGTGTGTAACTTGGAAATTTTTAAAAATGTGCACTTCCCCACCACAAACCCTCATGCAACTGTTAAGCACACTGTGCCCGGACAAGAAGTGGCTAATACAACAGGCATTCACAACCCTTGGTTTTCATCAACCTACATGACAGTTATACAATTTAGATCAGTGCATTGATGGTGCATATTTACTGAAGTTTATTTTAAGTTACTGATACACAACATAGTCATGGGTGCGACATTACTGATTATCACACTACCATGTTCAACGCAAGCTAAGCTGCATAAAAAAATGGCGATTAAAAAAAAAGTGACATTCAATAGAGTACCAATTCTGAAGCTTTACGTTTCATACGTAAAAAAAAATTGGCAACAGACAGTGTTACCTGAATGGCGTGTTTCACCATGGGCATGTGCAACAAAAGTAACCCTATTTCTACAGCAACGGCACAGCTTTGAAAACGTGCGTTTATACAACGCTGTCGCAAAAGTTACACACATCAAACAGGTTAAGAAAAGAGAAAAATGAGACGAAGGTGTCACTTTACCTGCACATTGAGTGAGAAGTATCCCTTGCGGTTGCGGAAGACCTCTGCGTTCTCGCCTCCAGGGTTCACAATCGGAACGTGCGTGCAGTCTATACACCCCGTTACACCTAGAAACAGGGCTATTGCGCAGAAGCGGGCCATCACAGCATTCGCGTCTGCTGCATCGGGGAGTCGCACATATTTGGGAAACAGACGCAAACATATGACCTGGGTGATCTCCCAGACACAACGCGACACATACTGCTGTGAGACGCGCACGAGGTCGCCAACCACTGTCTGCATGGCACCAGTGCCGTAAAACCGAAGCGTGATGAGCACCTTCAGCAGCGGTGGGAGCAGGGTTCCCCTTCGGTCCGTGTTCTTTTTCAACTGTAGTTCCGACATGATCGCAATGACAGACGCCTTGGTGAAACGAAACCTGAATGAAAAATCTTCTTCATCGTAGAATTCCATAGGGTTGACCGCATCGCGAACTATCCTCACTGCCGGTGAATACCGGTAGACCTCTCCGAATGCGAAATGACTAGCGCGGTTCAAGAAATCCCTGAGGTCAGCCGCACTCCCGTCCGCCCACGACGCCATTTCTTGTTTTACTGCGCCGTCGTGCCTGGCACCGTGCACGCACGCTCGCGTCTCCCCGCAGAGGTGGGGTGGGAGGGTTGCCTCGAAAACGAAAACATCACGTGGGCTAGCTGTGAGGCGAAGCGCTCGTTCAGGGCAAGGAGCGCACCTAACAGCGCTCGAAGGTGGCCCCAAAGCAACCTTAAGCTGAGGAAGCGCCAAGGAAGCCTTCACCGAGGGCTCCTCAGTGAGGAAGCTTTCGGAGTGACATAAGGCGGCCTCACAAAAAGGAAGGCTTCCTTACCGAGGAAACGAACGTTTCGTTGTTTGGCCCTGAAATCTAGAGCTAAGTTAGGAAAATTATTGGACGTGTGGCAGGGCGATGACAGTGTAGGCCAATCAAATAACAGAAAGTTAAAGTCGCCTAATAAGTAAATTATGTCTGTTTCAAGTTTTTCAGGTGCCTTGTTGATACTGCCGCTTAGCATATTAATGAAGAAAGAGTCGAATTCCGGTGCACGATAGCATAAACCTACCAAGATTTTAGAAGTAAGGACAGTGCAAGCAACCCAAACTACTTCGAGGTTAGAATTACAGTGTTCACGAAAAATGAAGTCGTGGTTTTTCTTATGCCCACCAAAACACCGCCACCTCTTTAACCATTGCGATCACACCTGTAGATATGATACATGACACATGAGGTGAAAGTTTCCTCACCACTGATAGCAGGCTTTAGCCAAGTTTATGTGATGGCGACAATATCAGATCTACTGTCATCCAGAAAAGCAGAGATCAAATGCTGCTTCGAGATAATGCTGCATGTGTTAGTGATTGACAGTGACAATGCGGTATTAGCATGAATTGGTCGTAGATTCCGCACGCACGCGCGGCGCGATAACTATGTTCCTCGCAAAGTCATAAATTTATGTCTTGAAAGCAATGCGTAGAGCGTTTATTGTTGTGTGTGTGCGTGCGTGTGTTTCGCGAATTCGATCAGCTTCCCTCGGGTGAGCCGTGTTTCTAGTGAAAAATCTTCTCGTATAGAAAATCTTCAAGCAGCCTTTTATATTGTGAGCAAACGACTGCATTTGTTATCTATCCTTAAAGAACGTCAATTTTTTTTTCAATATAAGCCTCCGCTTATCTTCTGTATATTTGTCTATTGGTTGCACACGTTCAAATGCCGTTCCGTCACAGTGACGCCTAATTTTTCTGAGCAGAAGGCTATTATATTTCGTTCAGATTTCGCCCAGTCTTTCTTAGGTTCGTCGTTCAGTGCAAAACAGGAGGTTAGATCACCACAGTCTACTTTCAGATCTGTTACGCCGTGACAAAATTTCTGTCACTTAGATTGATACAGCACACACTTCAGCACTATAACCTCACATACACCTGTGTTTATGGGGTGACGTGTAATTGCTTTCCAGGGGCGTTATTTTAGCCTTAAGCAAGAAAATTTCGTTTCTGGCTTCACCATATTTTTCTTCCGCAGCTTTCAGTTCGGCTACTAGCCTAGCCGTCTTCAACTTGTGGATGGTGTCTAGAGCTTGAGCAAATGTGTCGGCTCAGTTTTTGTCATAGGCCCCGGGTTAGATTACGCGTCACCGGCGGGAAGCTACATTAAGAGCATAAAGCGTGGCACACCACAAAACCAATGTCCATCATATTATCTACCAATTCGGGTGAGCACGACACCGCAACTAGAACATAATTACTAGTTCTGTAGCAAATGGCACCTTTCAGGTAACTAAGCTGTAAGAGCAACCACCGTAAGCTTGGCATTCTCGGCGCGATCTTTTGCCCGAAGTGGACGGCTTCTGGCTAGCTTATGAATACCGTGCCGTCTGTGCATGCCGTGATTCTAGTGTCTGCGAGATGGATGGTTTCATTGACTGCTCTATCCCTACATTATCCGTGCTGAACTAGAATGTTGCTCCTTGATTTTCTTTTTATTGACGCATTTCGGGGGTCCACAGTACGGTCATTGTCTGTGGAAGCACGCTTTTTAATTTATACAGTTTATTCGGAAGAACCACGTAAGCTTCAATAATTCTTCAGATCTTACACATCGCAGCAACCTTTCCCTACGTACGTGCATTTCGTTGATAAACGAAACTGTGAAGCAAATGTTTGAAGAATTTGCCACAGCAAAACTTGTTGACCACTCTTCTGGCTGACGCAGATGTGGGATGCTCGATCGTGCGACACACTTCACACAATAAAAGCGATCCTTCCGGACTTAACGTCGTGCTTTTGTCCGCATAACTTCAAAAGACGCTTATAAACAAACAGGCGCTCAGACGCATGGAGCAGACGTAAGAGTGCTTATTTTCTTTCACCCTTCTCCAATCAAAACAGTACGCACGTAAGCGATGACGGACCGAGAGCGATAGGAACCGACCTGCGAGCTCGAAAAACGCAGAAACAACCCTATTCATTGCATTTATGCGTCTTGAGACATCTTGGTGCCTATTTTTTGCATAATATGTCAATTGTAATTGCAATATGAGGCCTCTGAATTCTGTGACCCCGGAACTTTCGCCGCGTATATTTAAATTTAGCGCAATACACAAGGTCCGATTGCATCGCTCTCTGGTGACGTTATTGCAAAAGCCTCCGAGATGCAAAATGTTGCGAACTTGCGCTCGTGTCTTTCGTGTCCTTCTTGTCTCTGTGTCGTCGTTTTGGTCTCGCGCTATAACTATCGTTTTGTTTGCACGTTATCTGAATTCAAAATTAATTTGTATAAATTAAGCCGTTTGACGAGAACAAAAGCACGTAACGTTTTACGGAAACATGAATTTAGTTACGCTTAGAAGCGTCCTGCCTGGTGAGGTGAAAACTCAAGAGCAAATAGAGCAACCCTGTGCTACATGTGCTCAGAAAAGAACACGTGAAAACAATAAGATGAGGAACTGTATGGTTAGAACAGCTTGTAAAAGCGAGCACAGTATTGCATCGCGTTGCAATATAATTGCACTTGTGCACCGTTGTTGCATGAGAACGTGCATGCACTCTCTTTATTGTGATGCGACGCTTTCGTGCCGGCAAGTTTTCTTCTCTGTAAAGCATAATTTCTTTCGCACATTGCTGGGGGGTTGAAGGAAGTGAGGTAACAATGGGGAGATTCTCGCTGCGTCAGTCGACGCGATCGGACGCACCATGGCCTGCTCCCATCTGACAACGGCACCATGGCCCGCTCCTGGTGGGACTAGCGCCGCCCTTTCGTCGTCGTTTGAAGGAGGTTTTGGCTGGTTCGAGTGGGACGAGACTCGCTGTTTGCATGCGGTGACCCAGCGGACTCCCGCACCGGTTTTTCGTCGGTTTTTGGTGAGGTTTTTTTTTGTCCCTTTTTCTCATTTTTAATTCGTCAGGTTAGGCTAGCTTTTACCTAGACTTCGTCAGGTTAGGCTAGTTTCTATCTGACTTGGTAGCCTCGTGGTAGTTTTACCGCAATGGCTACTAACCTTCTCTCGCAGATTAGGCCGCGGGTGCACTATGCACGCATGCCTAAAGGCTTCGGCAGTGCCGACATTTGCAGGAAGCTTGTAAAGCGTTTTGAGCTCAGTGAGTTGAAATGTGTGCAGGACTATGGACTTGGGATGTTTGAAGTGACATTCGCGACCGATGAGGCGAGTCGGCAGTTTGGCAGTGTCTATTCTGCCGGCGCCGGCTGAATATTTTTTCATTATTTGCCGGCGGTCGCCCCTCATTGGCTGCTCAGTCACATGACATCGGACAGCAGAATAGGGGCATTGTCTATTCTGCCGGCGCCGGTTGAATATTTTTTTTTTATTCTGTTTGTGGTCGCTCCTCATTGGCTGCTCAGTCACATGACATCCGGCCGAATATTGGCAGAGACTGCTGCGGCGGGGAGAGTCTATTTGCACCTCAAGAGCTCGGGGTCACGTGACCCAAGTTGCAACGTCACATATGACGTCATTGGTTAAAACGATCGGCTTCAACTGGCTACGTCTTATTGTGACTACGTCTTGTCAAGCGACTCCGAGGTCACGTGATAAAAAAAAATAAGGAAGGCGCGTTTTGTTGTCATCACGGTTCGTGTGCACGAGTTCCAGTTATCATGTGACCGTCATCCACACTTCCACGCTGCGTGCCCTGGATTAAAGAGCTCGACCAAGGAAGCCCGCGTTATCGAAGTCACTCCACTGTGCCGCTCATGAACTTAGTGCTGTCGAGGAGAGTGCCAAGTGTGTTGTGTCACAGGTTGCGTGTAGGGAGCCTACATGAACTGCCGGTCATGTAGGCTCCCTAGTTGTGTGGCGCTACGAAGGCTAGGGCACGCGATAGGAACAGGTATGTTTGCCGGCATTTGCTGCTACCGCTGTTAGCGCCATATGCTCTACATCGAAGGAATTTACTGAAGTCTACAGGTGTACAGCCCGAAGTTCTCCCGATGACCATTCGGTTGAGCTTCGCGTCGTTACACAGATAGCTGATTCTCATTTTCTGAAGAACCAGTGAGCAGTCGACTGTTAAATTTCATGTGCAACCTACAGAGGTCACGTGGAAATTATAAGGGCTCGTTTTTCTTTGTTAGACACAATATTAACGAGAGCTGGTCGCGTACTGTGAACTGGTCGTGAACTGAAACTTGTCTAGAATGCCGGAATGGCACGCACCAACACTCTCTGGCGCCATGTATACCGATAACTAGTTGACAGCCCTCACTCAAGCATTAAACCTTAGCGGCTTTGCATGCAAGAATTTGGGCTCTTTCTAACTAGTTGTAATCAGAAATTGCCGTCAGCGCAGTCCGGAGCGTGCCTTTTCGGTGTTTTAGACAAATGTGCTCACTAGTGACCTGTACTGTACTACGTTACGTATCCGCACGGCAACACACCTGACTCGCCAGTGAGACGAGCACTCGCTCTGGTCCCTGCTTAGGTGATCTAGTGGTTATGGCGCTCGGCTGGCGATCCGAAGGTCGCGGGACGGAATCCGCGGCGGTAGCATTTTCGATGGAAGCAAATATTTGTTTGAGACCCGTGTGCCGAGATTTAGGTGCATGGTAAAGAACCCCCAGGTGGTCGAAATTACCGCAGCCCTCCACTACGACGTCCCTCATAATCTTATCTGCTCTTGGGGCTTTAAACCCAAACAAATATTACTCTTTGGTGGAGTGGCGAGGCGGTATGAAGAGGTGCAAAAGAGAACAGGGTACCGTGGCGCAATGTAGCAAACTAAGGGAAGAAGCAGGAGACCGTAAGTGAATTTGGCCCGCATCCTAGCGTCTTTTTTTTTTCTTTATAGTGTAGTCTACGTACATTGCATCATAGTTCACTGATTGATGTGCACAATCTTGTACTACTTGCCGCACTTGAACAACTGCAATATTCTATGAATTTGCCAACGCACATGAATAGTTGCAGTACACAGTGTCAGTTCAGGAAGCACTACTTTCTTGTACGTCAGTGCTCGTATCGTACCATATGTAGTTCCTGAGCCACAATATTGGCATGAGGCTGCAAAGCTATAGCTTCTTTAATGACAACATGCACGAGGAGGTATAGTGCTTACCAGTAAATACTTGGCAGGCATTACCTTGGAATTCAAGGCGACTTTAGGGGTATGTTTTTACTTGCAGTTTGTCACATTGTTTCTGAACCTGTATCTTGAAGCTTGAGTTCGGTATGGCATGACTGGGCACTTACTGTAGTTCCCGCTCAATTGAAATGCTCAAAGCAGACGTGTGTTTTACATTTTCATCTATAAACTAACTTATATGTAATTAAATATTAGCAAACTTTAAACTGAAATAAAGGTGCATAGAGGACAGAACACAAGTAGAAGTAGACATGACAAGTGCAATCCTGTCTACTCCTTCTTGTGTTCTATCCCCTGCATGGCTTTATTTCAGTACCAACTAGCCCCTCAACTGAACTATGTTGATTGTTTCCAAGTGAAGAAAAGTACTAAAATAAGAACTGCCAGATATCTAATGTAATGCATTATGTTCAAGTCTCGTAACACTCTGCCACCTGTTATACAATACCATAGTTTATAATGAGTTCTGACATGACACTTATGCACTGTACACTTTAACACACTTCGGTCAGACCCCGCTGCTCAAACAACAGCGTCTTGGCAGACTCACACGCTTCAACTTCAGGCTTGGCCCTGCAATGCTTGAAAGGTCTTGAAGTGGTACATTTCAAATTTTCGTTGACCAGTCGACCTGTGTGGGGTGTGTTGTGATGTTCAGGATGACTGACAGATTCATTGAGAATACAGAGATATGTGATATAAGGAACAAGCAACCGTTTAATTAGAAAGAGGGCAATGGCAAGAGACACACAGTTAACTAAGAGGAAACAAAAATATGTGCAATGAAAGAAAGAATGGCACCAGAAATCACACTGAATAACTACAGATACAAAATACAGACAACGGGGTAGGTTAATAAAATAGAGGATTGACTTGAAAATAAATGCAGAGAAAGAAACACTGTGCTTATACTGCAGAGCTTCTCGTGCAACTCAAATGCAAAGTTGGCTAAATAAAATAGCAACAAAAAATAAAACACTTAAAAGACAGTGAAGCTGGTCGATTTTCAAGTTTTTAGAAGGTTTTTGCTAGGTTTTTGCAGATGTGACAGGCGTGCCCAAATTCTGTGCTCAGAAACTCTTGACGAAACCAGTTATCCGCTGAATCAGTACTCTGCTGGACCCTGCCATAGAAGCTCTCATCCACATGCAGGCCGGGCACGTACTCGCAAGGGTTTCTGTATGTATTCCCTTTGCCAAGCAGCACACCTTGGCTCTTCCGCTTAATGGCGAAACTTGGTAGCAGCCTCTTCGGCTTGATGTCTGAACATATTCCCACTTCGCGGCACGTTGTCATTCTTTATATGTGGCTTCTTCTTCCGAAGTTGATTTATTTACGTCTACCCATGGCGAAAGCAAAGATTCAGCACATGATGACGACATGGCTCCTGCTGGTACAATGTGGTGACAAGTCAGTGCGCAGGAACGGTCATGCTTAGTATCAAGGCAGGTGCGCACAGCTTCGTGAAGGTTGTGGGCGATGTGCAGATGGCCTGGTTGCCATGGCTATGCTAGGCGACATCATAGCGAGGCAATGTTTTTGATCGACAAGCACTGTTTGTGGATAGCTCGAACAGCTCTGCTGTTAAAATTTCAATAAAGGTTCCTCACAGACCATGCCAGCTTAAAAGAGTGTGAATACGAGCCAGTTGGTACGTATCTATAGTTAAAAATAGCGCAAAGTAGACGCGGACAAGAATTGACACAGGACCGCGCTGCCTATGTGAATTCTTGTCCGTGTCTACTTCGCGCTGTTTTTAACCATGCCAGCTTACAGTACTCGTAGACGAATCGACGTGGTGCCCGCCGCTCGACTCTCTTGCCAGCTTCTGTAGACGAGGATTCCCGACGGGACAGTCAACTCTATTCGTTGCACAGGACACTCCACACTCGCTGCCTACTTGTGACACCGATGACCACACTCTTCACTGGTTCAAAGACAACTGCCAAAGCAGCCAAAAATTCTTCCCTGGCTTGTGCATCTCTACCGTAGGTGCACTCCCCCAACACATTCCATTTGTTGCAGCTGTGAGAAAGTCCCGGAGGTGCCGATTACCCAAAGCCAGCCATGGGAAGTTTCTTTTCCAACAAGTCGCCCTTCCCTCGACGAAGGGTCCATCGCGGTGAAGCAGTGGTTATGGTGCTCGGCTGTTGACCCGAAGGTCGCGGGTTCGATCCCGACTGCAGCGGTCGCATTTTGATGGAGGCTAAATGGTAGAGGACAGTGCTGTGTGATGTCATTGCATGTTAAAGAATACCAGATGGTTGAAATTTCCGCAGCCCTCCTCTACGACGCCTCTCCTAATCATATCATGGTTTTGGGATGTAAAACCTCAGATATTATTATCCCTCGATGAAGGGGCGCACGCGTGAGCATCAGACGTTTATGGTGCAACGTTAAATGTTGCTCTAAGTTCGCTGGCTTGCTTGCCTACTCTGCCTCTTGTTTTCCAGCTCTCCGCATGGCGTCTTGCATGCTGGAGTGCTTTTAGGCGGATTCGTTTTGCTTGTTGTGTAGTGCTTGCCTGGCCAGAGCAACCCTTTGTCGGAGATCCACGAATGACTAAGCCACTATTTGAACTCTCACACCCACTTCTCAGAATGTTGTATGCTTGAAGCATCAGCTCATGTGCCTCCTTTCTCTTTCTTTCATCTTTGCAGTAGATGACAACACTTGTAATTTTGTGGGCTGTGTCTGTGATCATTCTCCTGGATAACTTGCTAGTTTCCCGGATTTTCTTTGGCAGTTCAGCAACACATTCCTCTTCTGAGGGCACCTGCAAAATGTTGTCATCTGTGCCTTCGGTAGAGAGTGCCGGTAAAATGCACCCACTTTCTGGTGTGCTGAGAATGTTGCTGTACAAACTTAGCATTGGGCCTTCAATGTATTCTCTTGGGAGCTGTTCAAATGACCATTCTTTGAAAAACCGAAAAATTGCACAGAAGTGCTTGCATGGCAATTTATGTCGAAGAAAATCCTGGCAGGTACACTGTGGTGTATGGAAGTTTACCGTGTGTAGCAAGCCTGGATTGCTTGACTTCACAGAAAAAACGCCAGGTTCAGTAAATACAGCAACATCTTCAGGCTCATAGTCTAAGGCTGTGTTGATACGAGCCATGATATGCCTTATTACTTTTGGAGGTCTGTTATGCAGGTACTTTGGCACATATTCATGGTACTTGCGGTACATTGCCGATCTTTCTACATTCTGCTGAATAAAGACGCTTTGCTCTCTGGAAGAAACTTTTTCACCACTACTGTAATAAGGCTCGAAAGGCTCCTTCTCCCGTGACTCCACCTCAGGTAATGCTCCTTGAGGATGCGGTTCTGTGTCTCTGTTCCGTTGTTTGTTGTAACGACGACACCAAACTTCATTCTGTGGTATTGAACCCACATCTTGGCTGCTGGCATCCACTGCGTTTCAAAGTAGCTAGCTACTTTGTCGTTCCTCCAAAAAACTGAGTTCTTCAGACATTTGTAGGCCTCGTCAAATTCCTCCCTGCTGCTTGAATTGGCTATTTTGCGAAAGAGACCAAGCAGGGCATCTTTTTGGTCTGGAGGGACATCATTTTCCTTCTTTTTCATCCACCTCTCCCAAGCCTGTTCACGGTGAAAGTTGCACAGCATGACTTCACTCTGTGGGAAGACTTCAGAAATCGCACTTATTTCAGCCTGGCAAAAGTCCACCATGAAATACTTAGGCAAGTACTCAGGATCCCAGCTTTTAAACACACTGAGTGCCTCACTGATGCACGCACTTGTTTCGTACTGCACCACAAAAACACCTGCCACCATGTAATTCGTGGGTGTTTTTACAACAAGGAAAAACAGTGGCAAGCTGTAATCTGTTGTCTTGTTTGTGGCATCAAGGCATGTCACATTGTTGCCATACTGCTTTAGTAGTTCTGCCATGAAGTGAGACTCATAGCAGAACAGCAAGGTCCTGTCGCATTGTTTTGCCAAGGTCTCCTCTACATTAATCTGGTCATCGTCGGCCTCGGGGATTGTCGTTTTTGCTTCACTTGTGTAGCAATATGGCCGGAAGAGCACCTTTGATGTTGGTTCTTCTCTCTCCAGTGCAGATACCAGCATTGCAACATTCTCCTGATCCAGATTGCTACAGTGCCCTTGCCTCAAAGATTCCTGAATATGGTTGCGGATGTCTTTGGATGTCGGGTAAAATGCTCTGCAATCTAGATCAGGTTTTTCCTTGCCATTGAAGAGCACGTCCTGTACATAGTAGCGAAGGCATGTCTTCACTTCATGCACAGACGTAATGCCTTCCTGAACGAGGTCATAAATTCTTTCAATAATACTGTGGTCCACCGTCTGTCCATACTTCATGAAGTTGCCAAAGTCATGTTCTGTGTGGCATGACATCTTTGTTATTGTGACGTAAAGTCGCATTTCTGACCTTGGTGGATTGTCTCCATTAAGTTGTTGTGACAAGTTAGTCAATGCAGCAGACTTCAGCATGGTGATCCGGTTCTTCGTACATCCTTGCACTGCAATCTAAGGGCGATCAAGAGAACAAGTTACGCAAACATGTTAAGAATTTTTTCAAAGGCACTTTTCTTGGCAAATATGTAGCACTACCATAAGATATGCAGACTTTACAGTAATGTCACCGCCGTTAACATAGTGAAATACAGCTAGCATTGTGAAGTGTTATTGCTGCACCTAATTCACTAGTGATCACAAGCATGCCGAAAAAATTGGGGGACCTTTAAGCTTCGCCTTTAAGAGTTGAACGCAACAGCGAAATCTGGCCCCTAGTGCGCACTTCAACCACTAAGTGCATACTTATTAATGTGTGTTGTTACACACACACGCACATAGACGCGCGCGCGATGTATCTATAGTAATGGTACAAGTTTTCGATCTAAAGCACTTCCCTGTGCTAGTCAAGACATATTTCTCACAATGCCTCGCAGATGGCAGCACATTATCTAATTTTTACTGTTTGCTTGATCAATGCCTCCTCTAGAAAGGAGGCGTTGGCTTGATATGTTTTCCGCTAGATGGACATAGTTGTCCATTTTTGGAGCTCTTTGGAAGTTCGTCTGTGTTTTTAGCGGCGATGGCTGCACTATCCCGGCTTTTTTCGAAGCATGGCGTCGCGCAAAAAACGTAGTTTGATGGCCCCGCCAATGCGCCTACAAATTGCCGAATGGGCTCATTTTCGTCGCGACACCTGCCAAACAAAATGCGTTAAGGAGACTCCTTCCACTACATGACATTTATGTAGTGTTTTTTTTCCAAAGCAGTTGCAAGTAACATCGTGGCTTTGTGGTAGGACGCCTGCTTGCCACGCAAATGGCCCCGGGTTCGATCTTCAATGGGACCGAAGATTTTTATTGTTTATTTTATTTGCACCTTTCTCGATTTTTCGCTCACAGGCGACGCTGTTACCGACGTCGGCGACGGGATTTATGCGAAACGAGCTCTCTAACGCTATCGCGTTAATATAGTCGCTAGGACATTGTGCACAAGCCTGAATGATCTCCACGAAGTAGATATATGTCGGCCGTAACCCACCATGAATAGGTCTTGTGTTGGCAAAGAGTGCTATATATGAGAGCTGAGAATATAACAAAACATGAGGGCAGTGCTTTTGTGCTATTCCGAGTCCTGCTTTTGCACCATTTACCGCAAGATGCAATACGAAGGTGTGACAAGTATGGTGAAACACTTGAAACAGAGGCTTATTATACTACATCTTGGGTTAGAATATTTATGAAGCTCTTTAATTGAACAGCATGCACATTGAATGCATTGAACAGAAAACTAGATAATGTAGATGGAATGGCCGCCATTTAATGGATATTCATACCTCAAAGTCTGGGAACACCTCAACCTTCTTAATGTGCATAGTTGCTGTGCATCCCTTCTTCTTTGTGCTTTGGAGTTTCACTCTTTTTTCTTGAACGTCTCTGCTGTCCAGTCCACATCAGGTTGGCCTCCATTGTCTGCCATCTGAGTGGAAGCCATGCAATGAGCATTAAAAAAATGCAAAAGCTATTCATTGTAGCGTTTTATTAGATGGCAGTAGGGAGCAACTTGTTTTTTATGCTTGAGGGTAAACATGATATAATGCAGTATAAAATGTTCCACTGTTCAATTAACTGAAGATCACTTTTATAAGCATTCAACAGTAGTCTCATTTGTACACAACAATCTTAATTCATTTACTTACAGAGTCCTCTGATTGACCTTTGTGTGAGTGCTTGTCTTTTCCATACAGGCACCCTTTGTCAGTCAATGATAGTACTCTGAAGGGCAGCTGCAAGTTCAGAGGCACAGCTCCCCGGTTGATGGAGAACATAAGCTTCACTGCAGAAACATTGAACACAATTTTTTTTTATTGCTTTACAAATTTTACTGTGTAGCATTCATTATAATATAATGCAAGGTGTTGTTAACATGCTTGATCAGCACAGACATAGTGCTTTGAATGCAGTCTGCTTCTATTTTAGCTCTGGCAATAAAGACGAATGCCCTACGAACTCGTAGGTTGTACCACCAAGGAACATCATTAACTGTTGAGTGCACTATGTACAAGAGCACTAATAGTGGAACATTCAGA
This sequence comes from Rhipicephalus microplus, assembly GCF_013339725.1. NCBI lineage: Eukaryota > Metazoa > Arthropoda > Arachnida > Ixodida > Ixodidae > Rhipicephalus > Rhipicephalus microplus. Next base: position 89,262,710 of record NC_051168.1, read on the forward strand.
CAGACTAATATCACAAAAATGCCATTTCTCAGTGAACAGTGAATTTAGCTCATTACTACATAGTACTTGGAACACTGCAGTAATTGCTACAGCTATGCTACAAGTAGAGAAACTGCTCCAAAACGTGGCCTTCAAGATTATGTATTACAGCGAAAATTGGCTTCATCCAACCCTAAAGTTGGGCCCTGCAACGCATTTCGGGCATAGTCAGAAAACGCTGCCAACTGGTAGTCGGTGCTCCCGAGAACATGTAAACCAAGCATTATAGTGCAGCACACGGCATGGAATTTACAATTCGTTCTCAAAGTCGGCTAGAAACCGCTCGTTCTTCTCTCGACAAATGATGCCACAAGCCTATATGACCATACAATAAACCCAAGTCCACAGCTACTGGCTGGTTTGAGCATCGAGCAGTCACAGAAGCTGCCACAGGCAACGCGATATGCCCGTGCGCTTGCTCAATATCATACTGAAGGTAACCATGTGCTCGAAGAAAAGAAAGCGCTCACATGCGCATGACATAACTTCTTTTTCCTGTGCGAAATTCCCCTGCTTAGCTTCCAGCGTGCTTGTGGAGACGTAATAAGAGAGGAAGTGCCTACAGAGTGTGACAAACCTAACTCCACTCGTACTCAACAGATTCTAAATGCTTTTGTGGCAGTTGATTCGTGAGGCGTGCACCTCTAGCAGACGCTGCCTGCGTTGAACGGTTGTGAACGATAGGAGCCGTTGAACGGCTCCTATCGTTAAGTCTAGAAGTAGCTCTTGCGTAAAGTGTAGTTACGTCCAGCCGTAATGATAATCAGCTGCTAAGGTTACGTCCACCGTCTGCTTCACAATGCACACTTGAGTTTAATAATTATCCAAGGCGATTTCCTTAAAAAAAAATATTACGGCGCTCTGGAAGAACTAAAGAAAAAAAAACGAAAAGAAAAAAAAGTGTAGCACAGCAGCGAGGTTCGAACCAACGTCCTCGCAGTTTCGAGCACGACGCATTACCCTCTGCGCCACTGGAGACGATCGGTTCAGCGAGCCTAACAGACTGCATTTGTGTTGTTGTCACGCTGGACGTAACTTTAATCTTACGTAAAGACGTAACTGCAACGGCTGCTGTCGTTACGTCTAGACGTAACGCTAGACACTCCCTTTTGTCTAATGGTGCACGCGCGTCAATCCCGGAGGTATAGTGAACTATGGGGTTCGCAAAGGAACGCAGATTTTATCCTTGAGAAGCGCGCAAGAAAACACAGGGACAAAGAAGAGATACACACCGGACAAGCGCTTTCTAACAACTAGTTTTATTGAAGAAAACTCAGACTTCTTATCCTAACAGAACTGCGTAAGGTACATGTACATATCACCGCGCTTAGTAATACTCGTGAAAATGGCTAAACAATCACAAAAAAAGCAGAAATGCCCTTAGATTTTAATAATCAACGCTTATATACTTACGCTTTCCTGCCTTATGTAGGTTTTCTTCGGCATGTTTCCTGGAGGATGTCACCTTGAATGACACTCCTAGGCCGAGAAGGGCTCTTTCTAGGTGCTCCAGTTCTTGATCGGTCTTCACGTATCCACGCCAGTTGTGTTCGCCACTCTCAAAGTCCAGGAGATGCGATCGTACGATTGCTTCATCTGCCATAATCAAGCCGCCAACGAACTACGCAGCGTGGATGACGACCACGCGTAGTAGAGTAGAGTAGATCCTAGAAACTATAGGCACACAACCACGCTGGGGGATTCGCGAACCATGACAACAAAACAAGCCTTCCCTCTTTTTTTTTTTTTATCACGTAACCTTAGCAACCTTAGAGTCGCTTAACAAGACGTAGTCACAATAAGACATAGCCAGTTGAAGCCGATCGCTTTAACCAATGACGTCATACGTGACGTTGCAACTAGGGTCACGTGACCCCGAGCTGTTGAGGTGCAAATAGACGCTCCCGCTGCGGCGCACGAGCCACCCCCACACAGAAACTATGGTTAGAGTTACAGTGTACTAGAATAGAGGCAGTGTGCTCACAGGCGGCGGACCCACTTCGTGTCGACGCCGAGAGGCGGCGCGGCTCGCAGCGTCACCTGAAACTCCTTTGCGCGCCGAAGTAGAGAGCCACAGCGCAATTGTTGAAATGCCAGAAATTATGCAACGTTCGCGACATGCAATGCACGACACTTCTTTTGGGGCATCTTATCAGTGTGCAGGGCATGAAGCAACTGACATTGTATTATTTTCCGGCCGTTTAAATGTTCAAAGTGGTTTCGCTAATGCAGCGGTCATGTCGAGGTGCGAAAGACACTACGCACATTTTTTTTCGCAATGTCAGAATTAAAATTTTGGAGTTTAACGGGCCGAAGCCACACTTTCGCTATGAGGTGCGCCATAGCGGAGGGCTGCAGGTTAATTTAGATCCCTTTAGAATTTTTAACGTCAGCCGAAATGCCGACACACGGCTTGTTTCGTTTTTCTCCTCCGTCAGGAGAACAGCCACCGCAGCTAGGATCGAACACACGTCCTTGGGTTGAACAGTACAACGCCTTAGACAGCCTCCACGCCGGGTTTTTCTTGATTACGTGCCTGCTGCAGGAATGCGCGCCCTAAACCCAAACTTTAACCACCATGACAACCACGCACGACATTTAACATTCTAGCATCGCTGTTTCAAGACTTTAGGTGATTATTGGTGTGTGGCGTGATTATTTCTGTAAACAAGACGTAGCATCATTATTATCAACAGCCTGTCAGGTCCTGCAGGACGGAGACCTCTTTCATTGATTTACACCTGCTCCTGTCCTTCACCGCCAGAGTCCATTCCATTCATTGCCTCTGAATTTTCATATTTCGTGTACCCATCAAGTTATTGACGTAGCAAATTAAAAAGAAATGATAAAAATCCTTGTAAATTGATGAAATAATGTTTATTTACAAATAAGTGATGAAAGAATTTGCACAAGAAATATTAGGGTTAAAAAAAGGCTGAATAATGGCAAATCGAGACATTTACGCATTGATATGCACCATTACTTGGAAGGAGTCTTTTAGCAATAACAAAACGACAAGCAATGCTCGGGCTCCGCTGGAACGTCATCCTGTGTGAAGTCGCAGTCCTCCCCTGAATCACCAATAGCAGCCCGTGGAAATTCAGTACAGTCAGTCTCGAGAGCACTTCGGCTCTTTTTCTTTGCGGCTGCATGGTCATTTTCGCACATCTTCCTTTTAGCTCTCGGTTTTGGCATCTTCTTCGTGAGGTACTGCGGCAAATTTGGAAGAATCGTGGGGACGGAGTTTTCCGACAGCATCAGTTTATCACGAGGAATGCGTACCTCTTTGCCATCTATATGGTGCACGAACTCCTTGATAACGAACCTCGGTTAGAAATGCAGTTCGCAGACTGCAGAAAACTCATCCAGTTTCTTATCTGAACGGTGGAGATTTCTTTCCCACTCCTTCCGCCGTTCTTCATCACGCGGGACGCTGAACAAAGACGCCTGTGGTGCATCCTGCACACGACTGTACCCGGTTCGACAACCGAGCGCAAAACAGTAATTTCGACGGCGGTTAGGCATCTTCACGAACACATACTACACAATGATCCAAGCATAAAACACAGAACACGCACACGGGGTACCCACGTTGATCCAATCGAACCGATCGAACTGAACTGAGCGAACCAGCCCCGTCCGCCAACACGGCCAACACGAACCAAGAGAAGTTTTTCAGGAGCGTCAAGCGTCAGCGCCCCTGGTGGGCATTGTGGAAGTCGACACAGAGTGCGCTACGGCGGAGCGCCGCAAGGATAGGGCAGTGAGCACACTGCCTCTATTCTAGTACACTGTAGTTAGAGTGTACTAGAAGGATCTGAGTGGGACGGACGGAGCGCTCTTGGCGAGGCAGCACTCGTTGACGGAGTAGAGGGCGCTGCGGGCGAAGTGGATTGGTCGCGACCACGGTGTAAGAATAGTTTAGGTGAGAGAACGCCCCCGCTCTTCGCTTCGCGACAACGCTCTGCTTCTCAGCTCCCTCAACAGATGCCGCTAGCAACTAATGCCCTTTCGGCGCAGAAAAGCAGGCACAGCTCGGAGCCACTTTAGCTGAGGATCGGTATGTAAGAAGCAGTTTTGCTTGGCTATGGCACCGAACGCGGCTTTTATAAAGCAGATCATTCGATTAAATATGTTCTTTGACCTTTCTGCCTTATAACATCATATGATTGAATTCATCAAGCATGCAGCATTCAGGTTTATGTAGCCGGTCCAAGCAGCGCGTCTTTGGCAATGTTCCAATCGTCTGCCCGATATGAATAATTGCAGAGGTGGCCAGAGGTTTCTGCAACACAAATATCATGTCAAAGAACGTTCGCAATATTTACGCTTGCCCTGTTCACGGTTGTAGGCAGTCAAGAGTACGTGAAGTTACATTCAGATTTGATTTTCCGCCTCTGACGAGGGTTTTATTATGCGATAACATGAGCGTTGGCGATAAGTGCGAGGGAAATTTAATGAGTTAAAGGAATAGACATAAAAGGCTAACTACATCTTGGCCAAAAAGTGGCTTATGAATTGTCACATCCCATTCAACATTTTCTCGTTCTGTGTAACATGCATGTCTTCGACAATCAAAATTCGACGCTTTCCCATGTATATACATTTAAATATTCTTTATGACTCTTATACTTCACGACACGTATGCACATATTTGTGTGGGTGGCAATCCTGAATTTCATTTATTTGGAATGGAGCAGTAGTACATTTATAAATGAAACACTTTACATACACACAAAAAAGGTTACATCACAGCACACCCTTATCACAGTATACATAAGCATTATTGCACACATAACATATTACACATACACATCTCTCTTCTCCTGAAGCAAAGAATTATACAAGTTTCGACAACTTACGCAAGTCTTGGTTCTTTTTTACATGCTTATTCTTTAGCTGTCTGCAATACTGCCGCATGCGTAGGCACACATAATAGTGCAACAGCTTGGCAAGAACCTCTTTATGAGCAGCACATGGAAACGTGAAGGTGAAATTTTCAAGCACTGCATCTGTCGTGCGATTATATACATCTCTCTCACCAGCGTGTTTTGCGAAGTGCTCCTCAGCCTCTTTGAAAAGAAGGAACAGATGCACATTCGGATGTGTGAGCCCCCCTCTCGTTTTGCAATTTACCAAGTCGGCTTCTGGTAGCTTTGAAATACCTTTCTGCCCAACCAAAGCATCCTTACAAATTGTACAGGAAGTTTGAGTGGCAAGCTTTCGTGACACAAATCCAGTGACATAATATACAATGCAGTCTACGATGGCAGCATCTGAATAATCATGCTCAAACACCTCATTGCATTCCCACGTTTCCTCACTGATGAGGCCATCTAGTTTTTCCTTCAGTTCATGCATTTTATCAGTGTGCTGGAAAGGTGCAGATTGGAACACTTCTCTGAAATCACTCAGGGTCAGAAAAGCAGACTGTTTTTTTTTCAGAAACTACACAGTTACCAAACTGTGGTGGCTTAAGCAAAGAATACAAGGAAAGCATACGGTACAGTTGCAAAAATGTCGGAAATGTTGGATGCCCATTTTGGCCCCCTGCTTGTCTCATGATACCAAAAAAGCATTCCAACGGATCCTGGTTCATTTTGGCTGTCAGGACATACTTGAACTCGCACTCTTTCAAAAGAAATGCTGACAGTTCCTGAACAGACTTAAGTGTAACACGCAGGCCTTCAGCATTAGACTGCGTTGAAAAAAGATCTTTGTGAATTTCACCCCTCACAACTTCCTGCTCCCAGCTATCAAGCCACTTAGATGCTGACTGTAGAACATGAAAGTCTTTGCTTTCAAGGGTGAGGCCTTCTGCAGCAAAGCGACGATTGAGGGCATCAAAAAGATCATTCATTAGGAGCGTAAACTCTACAGTTGCTTCGACATTCTCAAGCCGTGGTGCGCCTCTCCGTGCATAGAAGGAAATGCCCTTAGCAACTGAGTTGCTAAAAATTTGCGTGGCCAGCTTCACTCGCATTTTCAGCATATGTGATGGATTGACATGACAGAAACTCAATTTTGGGCACACCCTAAGCTCTGCTGCATTTTTGGTGTCAGCAACAAAAAGTGCATCATAGCACGACCACTTAATAATTTTCCCCTTTATTTTCAAAATTTTCTTGTCATAAAGACGATTTCTAATACACTTGAACAAGTGTGGGGTATCTGCCACGGCATACACTTTTCTGGATGGATCTAGTGGATGCTCGAAAGCATTCACGACATGTCCTAGAGCACCACTTACGCCAAGCTGCTTCCACATGGCCCTATTAGTAGATGCACCGTCACAGACCACACCATCAACATAAACTCCTGCCTGCTCTAAATGCACAATGCACTGAAGCAACAGCTGGGCAAGGAGTGTACCCTTAGTTGCTCCTTTTGATGCGAATACTGCCACCGGTTGTAAATAGCTGTCAGCAAAAGGAGCAAAAGCAAACACTAGACCATGGTCGGCCAGCTCATTGCTTTGTCCACCTTGGTCTCCATAGTCAACAAGTCCAGCATATGTCATGTTCTTCGAGTTTACAGTCATCTCTTTCCTGACTTGTATCTCATCTAGAATGAGCATACCTCTGCGTTGAAAGGGAGTCTTCTTTGCCAATTTAATTTTGAGAGCTTTAAAAAAGTGCTCATCAAAACCACATTTGAGCTCCACCATGCTTATATATCTTCTAATGGTGGATGTGCATGGCATTGGCAATATGTTATTGCTTCGTAAAAATGCGTAAGTAGAGGGGCTCCTGATGTTCAGCAAGAGGCATAGCAGCAGCCAGTCATCTGTATAGCGCCTATTATTTTTTGTAGTGCACTTAGCTGGAGATATACATTCTTGCACAAGAAGAAGCTGCATTGGTGGGATATCGAGAGATTGGAGTTTCTTTGTGATATCCTCCTCTTGCAATTTAATTATTTCAGCTCTACTCTCCTTCAATTCTTTAATGATTAGATGGTTGCGCTTCAGCAGCCGTGCTTGGGCCTTCTGCAAAAGAGACCTTGCATGACGCAAAGAATCAACTTTGTGTTTCTTGGTAGGTGAGACAGACAGCCTGATGCGCTTCAGTGGTTGCCTCTGTTTCACTCGAGCAGCTTGCCGCTCTGCATGGATTCTGAGGGTATCAAACAGACTGCTGCATGCACGACATATACTTCCCTCCGGTAACAACATTTGGCACCTTTTATGCCTCCATTTGCTTTGGCAGTCAACGAAAGCAGAATCAGGCTCCACAGAAGGAAAGTCCTTCAAACTGGGTCCCCCACCACAGACACGTACACTGTCAACAGTTTTCAAGAGATGTTCAACTTGTGATGTCGATTCGGCAACATTATTTACACCCATTGCACTACAATCAACCGGCTTGCCAAATATATACACTTGCACAGCCATGTCACTATTTACATGCACAGTTTTTCTGTTAAAAAGCACACATGCCCCATCACTTGCGCGCAGCAGAGAGGCGTCGTGGAACACGAGGTCACGATACCCTTCCAAGTCAATGCGATGTACACCCCACGATGGCGTCGGAAGGCACAAAGTGGACGCTGCGCAGAACATTTCATCAAAAGCTGAAGTGCCGGGGTCACTTGCCGCGACGACATCGCTGTTTTTGTTGACTTCATCTGAATTTTGGGCTGTTGCTGCTTGTTGCTGGGTTTGAAACCCGATGCTGGTACCGCTGCTGGTCCCGCCTGTGCACGTAGAGCAAACTGTACGGCAAGCATGCCGCCTTGACTGTTTTCGAGGAGGCTTCATCTTCTTTGACAAATAACTAGGCGCTCCTTCAAAAATAGTTGGCAGGGTGTCCTTTGAAAGTCCTGCTCTTCTGTTGCCAGACATCGGAACGTGGTCATTCAGTTTTGCAGACCACATTTTCAAAATAAAATGTGGAGCGAAATGTTTTTCGCACACACGGTCTGTCCGTTGAAGCACGCGGTCTTTGCGAGGGATCGCCCGCCTCCATGCTTCAAGCCGGGCTTGGTCGTGCGGTGGCGTAAAAAGTGAAAACTTTTCTTTACACGACTTATAGCCGGTATTGCAGTAAGGTACAAAGCACTTACCCATCGCGAAGCACACTAAATCACGCGACCACGTTCACAAACACAAGTCACATTTTCGATGTGAAGCAGCGTTGAGTGACGGGACAGCAAGGGGTGCGCGGCGGGGGAGCAAGCAAGAGGTAGGTGGCTAGTTTGGCGCGCCCTCTCTGGAGGAGCTTCCTAACCAGAACAGCATGTGCCTCTCCTCGCGAAGCCGCCGCTATGCGCCGTTATCTCACCTAAACTACTCTTACACCGTGGTCGCGACCGAGCGTGGCGGGGCGCGCCGGCTACGCTTTCTCGCGTTTCGCCCTGTTTCTCTATTTACAGGATCTACATACAGACATTAGAGTAGAAGAAAACAACTGAGAATGAATTCAAAGTGACTTATAAGGCTTTCCAACGAAAGCGTGCCGTGTATTCTTTTCCATGTTCCCTCTAGAACACGGACAGCGATGCGTCAATGATACCAATTGACTGATCGGGTCATATTTCTCTGAGAAATGGCCCACTAAAAAGTGTCGTGGTGGCAACTGTATAAATTAGAAGTGAATGCGGTGTCAGTGCGCTAATTTTCTATCATGGAAATTTTCAGCGGCAGTCGTTCGCTTGTCTGAACACCCGAGAGTGATAGCTGCCGTTGACGTACTACTTTTGCACAGCTTTTCGCACACCCCTCGAAACTGTCGTGATACTTTAGTATCCTTTTTAATTATTGCAATCACTTAAAATATTTTGAGCATGCTGCGACAGCACACAAGATTACTCAGATATGCCGATAATGTGCTACACAGAAATAAACTACCAGCGCTAACCTTGTAAACAATTTATTGCTTTTAACCACGGTTTCAAAAAAAAAATGTGGAGCTTAAATGTTATAATAAACGCTATGGTGTAGGCTACCAAAGTGGGGAGTGCAGAGTGAGAGTGAATAACCGAGAATAATGCTTTGACAGAATTAAAGGCCGATAACAAGGGTTTCTAAGATTGCTGTAATTGAATCAATTAGGTGAAAATAAGTGTCCAGATTTGCAACAGAAGGTCCACTTGACTATGGTCTGGTGGGCCTTCTGTTGCAAATCTGGACCCTTATTGGCTTTGGACCGAATGTACAAAATTTTCGGCCATTTGAGTCAACAGAACAAGCAAATGCCGGTCAACGTGTTTATTCACAAGAGCCAAATGTCATTCCACTCAAAAACTGATGCTATGACTAATCCTGTGATGTCATGTGCACCTGTGCACTTTCAAAAGCTGTGCCATTTTGCGCCTTTCTTCTTTTGCCTTGTTGACACCCTTTATTAGGAAGTGCAGACGAGTGACGATGTAGAATCGCAAAATCTTTGCTTTCACTTCGGCTTCATGCGCAGCACAGCCAATAATTTTCTTTGCCCTTCACAAGTGACAGTACGTCCAAAATGCTGTCGGCATGCAGGCGGTTCATGCTGAAGCAGCCCGTGAAGATGCCCTCTAGGTAGTTGACGAATTCAAAGAGCTCTTTTGACGGATAAAGCAATCCACCTTTGTCGCAAAAACTTGTAAATGCAGCCTGTGTATCGGCTCTGCCTTCTGACGCCGGAACAAGCAGGAGGGTGCGGCATGTATCACACCCAGTCTTCTCCACACACTTCTTGGCCACATACCCTGCCATGTGGTAAACTAGACGGGAGTTGCTGTTTTTTTGCACGAGGCTGTGATGTTCAATGGGGAAAGTTGGCTCCTGGCAGGCAGCATCGTCCAGACTGTCGAGGTCGCCTAGTGCAACATGCTTTTCAATTGTTACTTGCAAGCTTGCTTGTTGCAGTTGTGCATCCCCTGTGTCCAGAAGTGCTGTCAACACCACTGGCTCCACACTGCTACCACTCACTGGTCTTGCCAAACTATAAAAGCTGAGGCAATTGACCGTAATCAGGAACTGCTCTGGTGTTGGATGATCATTGCAGCCCGATGACTGCCGCACAATCCCGAACAGGTTCTCCACTGGATTTTGACTTAGCTTTGCAGTCATCAGGTACTGGTAGTGAAGCTCCTTCGTGACATACTGCAGCAATGACAGTACGCTAGACAGCGTCACCCGGAAGCCAACAGCTGTTGATTTGCTAATAAATCCAACACCGTTGCCAACGTGCTGCTCCCACTTTGTTATGTACTTAAGGAAGTTTGACAGCGCGGCAACTCCTCTTGAGTTGGGCCAGAGTGCTTCGGATTTGAAGCGGGACGTCATCACCTTAATCAGTTCATTCATCATTCTGAAACAAATAGATCACAGAAACATGAGATTATCATAAGTACGTGGGTTAGGAAGACAAGGTAACAACAACAGCCTGAGCAGGTCATAATTTTTGTGACTGAATCAACCAAAATACCTGAAGAATGCTTCTGTCACATCTATGGCTCCTTTTCCATAACTTGACTCTATAGTGCCTTTGTAGTGGTGCAGACCACGCAACACATGGTCACCAAAGAGTTGAAAAGCTAGGGAGACTCGCATCTTCTCAAATCCATTTGGCTCCAGATGGCTAGCGGTCAACCCTGGCATTGCCTTCAGCGTCACATTATCCTTGTCATGATTGAAGGCTTCTTTGACGAAGTATGTAGAGACTTGCATTAAGAAAGCCATGGTGAGTCACTTCCCAGACTTTCTAAGGTCAACTCCACAAGAGGAAAAAAGAGCCTTACCCGTCCATCTGGTGTGTTGAAGCCGCCCTTCAGCAGGGAGTTACGTAGGCACTTCATCAGATGCGGGAAGTCTGAAAAGAAATGAAGTTCCCCTTTTCCATCAACAGGGTGCTTGACTTTACATGTAATCTTGCTGGCAGATCCTTGAACACCCTTTAGCGTCCACATCTTCCTGTTGCATGTGGCCCCATCACATGTCACAAAGTGTACAAAGAGTCCCGCTTGCTCTGCCAGAATGGTCGCCTCAACAAGAATTTTGCACAGAAGTTCCCCTTTTACATTTCCATTTGCGGCAAAAACTCCCAGGATTTGGGAAAACTTTCCGGCAAACGGTACAAACATCACAACCATTCCATGGTCGCATGGAAGGCCAGCGTCCTTGGCAGGTGTGAATGGTCCTAAATCCACAAAGCCACGCAGCTTACCAGTTTTCTCAACAGACAAGTGTTCCAACAATTTCATCTCGTCAATGAGAAGTCCACCATGACGTTTGAAGGAGTCCATTGAGCTGGTTTTTGCTTTTAAGGTATCCAACATTTTTCTGCAGAAAGCAAAGCCTGTCTTGTACGCTGCTTTTACTTCTTTAGTGTAGTGTTGCTGGGAAGTACAAGGATATTTTGTTTCCTGATATGCCTATAAAGCTTGGGGCTCTTCATCTTCATGAGTATGCATTCAAGCATTCATTCCTTCGTAAACTGCATGCCTCTTGTACTCTTGCGTTTTGAGGCTGCAAAGAAGTGACGCACGCTCTCTTGCTGCTTTTCTGGTAGCATGGCTCTCTTCTCTTCTAGCGCTTCCATTTTTATTTTGGCATTTTGAGCCTTCATTCTTTCTATTTGGCCATGTAAGCTCAACAGTTTCTTACACAAGCATCTTTGCCTTTGTAATGCGCATGTGAGCTTTTGCGCTGCTGTGATGGCTTGTTTGTGACGACGATTCCTAAGACGAGATAGTCGTGTCAGCAGGGACTTTCGTAGGTAGCGACATGGTAGGCATGGTGCTCCTTCCTAAACAACAAAAAAGCAACGTGTCGCAAATTACCCTCTTTTTGCAGTGGACAACCTTAGAGAAATGGCCAAAAATCCCTTGTCACCATGCATATCTAGAACATCTAAATTTTTATGTATGGGGTTACGGTCATTACAAAGCAGGATATCGTTCCATACGCAATGCAGCTAAACCTAGACTAGACCATCAAGTTGCATGCAGGCTCTATAACAGCAAGACATGTAGTATCCTAGATGCATCGAAGCAAGTAAGTACTGCTCTTCCATCACAAATAAGTCCCTTTAGAGTGATGGGTAGCCATCCCATTGCATAAGTATGCAGTAAAAACTATGTTAGCATGTACGTATTGCAGGGGTCGGCCTGATTTACATGTTGCTGACCATGTTACGAGGCTGTACAAAAAGGTGAACGCAAATATTTTTCTATCAATATTTGTGCTGAAATTAAATCATCTATTAAGCTACATAAAGCATACACATTTCGGGAAGCGTGCAACGGTTGATGCATTCAAAAGAACACTACTTTGCATGCGACTTTGATTCCAGGTTACCTTCCGCAGCCGTCGTTCCTGCGCACTTCTTGTTGTAGAATGAGCCGTCTAACACAGTTGTCTGGCCCAGCAGCTTCGTCGTTAAATCCTCTTCGGTGATAGACGAAGTGCTGAGTGCACCTGGACATTTCAGAAATTTAGATGCTTGAAGAAGGGCTTCCTCTGCCTGCAATACAGTTCTCACAAGTCCTTCAGAGACTGGCTTTCCGTTCAGAAATGTTTTGTAACTGGCCTGCTGTTTTGTAACTGACTTGCGCATACCTGTAAATGGGACCCCCGCCGACGAGCCACCGTCGCTTACAGGGCCCCACCCACAATAAGCACAAACTACCAAAATTCCAAATAATGATTGTGTATTGTTGCTAAGCTCAAGAGCTTAGTATACAACAATAAGAATAAGATGACATAACAAACATAATAATGACAATAAAAATAATACAACATAATGACAATATAAACATAAGAATGAAATGACAACACGTCTCATTACGCGCTAATCACAATTAAACTGGATACCGGCGAGCAATACCTCCATTAATCGAAGAAAAGGGACAAAGGTAGTCCCTTTGTCGGGCCTGGCCTGTACCTCGGGAGGCAGGCCGCGTCTGTTTGGCGCCTGGCGCTGAACGGTGGCCCCCTTGACAGGGCATGGCCGTCTGCCCGAAACAAAACGCCCCCCCCCACACACGACCCTGGGGGGGGAGGCAGTGCCGGGACAGACGTAGGATGATGGGTTGATGAGTTAAGTGTGACTTTGGGACAAAGCGCTTTCGCGCCGCGTCTTCTTCCTATCTGACAACGGCACCATGGGGCGGTGCAAGCTCGCCAAGCTTCGTCCCAGGTGCTGAGTTTGTGACTGACACTGTGCTGTTCACGTGGGTGAAGGAGCCACGGACCGTCCAGTCCAGTGCGACAACCCCCAAAGGTAAGCTACGCTTCTCGATTGTGACTCGGGCTGTGTGCGTTCGTCGCGAGGTATGATAAGACAACCTGTGCCGACAGTTTTTCTTTTGGGAACTGTCTATGGTGCTAGCAGAGCAGGCTGCACGGGATTCTACCGGCAGTTCGTGTCTGGCTGCAGTCACGTGACTCAACTGCCGGTACCGTATTTACTTAATTCTACGGCGCCCTCGATTGTAACACGCACCCGATTTCCGCGATGAAAAAAAAAAAAGTAGGACATCGATTGTAACGCGCACTCGTTTTCTGTGACGGGAGAGAAAAAAAAAGTCCGTAGGAGTCATCTTTAGCACATTGAGAACAAGTATTTGGGTTTTGATGCACTGAAGTTTCAAAAGATAAAACACAGTCAAACAGCCAGCCCTGTAGCTGAAAACTGTGACCATAACAGCGGCGTTACGAGTTGCGTAATAGGTCAGTCCTCATCGCTGTCTCCTTAACGCTGTCAACAGCCCAAAGCATCTCATCCTCCAAACAACTCCTTATCGCTGTCAACAGCCCAAAGCATCTCATCCTCCGTACCGTCCATGGCATTCGAGATGCCACATTTCTTGAATGCCTTGATCATCATGGCTGATCGTATTGCACACCACGCGTCCTTCACCCACGCAACGAAGTCTTGCAGAGAAGCGCGCTTCATCCTGTTGCCTGGCGTGAAATCATGTCGTTCATTGATCAGCCAGTCGGTGTAAAGCGCTCGCATCTTGTCCTTCAAGGGCTTGTTCAGGCAGACATCCAGCGGTTGAAGTTGTGACGTCATGCTGCCAGGTATGACTACAAGGTCTGTATTGCACGCAGCGAGCTTGTTCTTGATCCGCTGGTTAAGATCGCACCTGAACGCGTCGAGCACGAGCATCGCTCGCAGGCCCAAACTGGCGCTATTCCGCTCCAGCCTCCGCAGTCTGCATGTAGACGCCAGGTACAAAGCCAAGTTGCGTCTGGTGTCATCGGAAAGGTTCACAGAAGTGTGCAGCTCAAGTGATGTGATGTTGCCGCCGTTTCCAGCGAGCACTTCACACAATTCTCGAAACGAAAGCTTGTATACTGTACAGAACAGGGGTGCTCGGGTAGAATTGGCTTTATCCCAGGGACCATGGAGAGAAATGACCCTTGTGGAAAAATGCAGCTGGGCAGTAGCAGATCTTTCTATTTCTGTCCTGCCGGCCAATAACTTCACGTGCTTTAGAGTGCAGTTGGAGTTGAGCCCGACCAAAGAGCTCTTCAAATCTCATGAGCACATGGGCAAATCTTTGAGGGCAAGGCTCCTTAAGGTATGGCTAGCTGCAATCGTACCTGTGATATTTCTTAGGAAGCAGCCACGAATATGATACGGCATGGGATATGATACATTTTATTGAGCACTTACTCAATAAAAATAAAAAAGGTACAAAAAAGCTCGGAGACAATAACTCATTTGCAATTCAAACATTGCCAAACTTTTGCTTTTGGCTGCTTCCTCAAATGCACTTAAGGCAACTGATAGCATGAAAGGCACCAATCGCATATACCAGAGCCATAGTTTTCTAAATCATCTTTGCACATCCCACATTCCAATTTCTGCAGGGTTTTCATGCATGTTTAGACTTGCTACAGCTGCGCAAGCATCCTCAGAATAAAGAACTTCGTACACAGTTGTTGTCAACGTTCTTATCGGTAACATCACTGTGAATAAATTCTGGCCTTTGCTCAACATCAATTTCCGCAAGCTGCTTGCCTTGTGTTGCAGCTTTTTTTTTTTTCTCAGGATAATTTTCTTTTCACTCATTGAGAGTAGTTCGAAAGGGAACTCGCTATGAGGTGCCTTATTCGTACCTGCCAACTCTCCCGAATTGTTCAGGAGACTCTCTAATTTTTACCTAATCCCCTGGTTGTACGAATGCTATCTTGAATCGTGTGAAAAGTGGCTGCCACAGCAGATGCTTTTTTTTAAGAGGAGATGCTACTCGAAAAAGGTTTTTTTTTATTTCATAACCCAGCTCCTTGAAATTTTAGGTGTTAGTAAAGCTTGCAGTGCTGATTTCATAACTGCAATTATTTGTTTGATAGCTATAGTAGTTCCGGAGTTACTACAACTTTGATATCAAAATATAGTGTTTTTTGTGCACATAATAAAGCTTACTAAAAATTTTCACACAGAATTGCAAAATGGCTCATTCTGCTGCACTTGAGCAGTACAATACAGAAAAGTACCTCAAACAGAAAATTTATTTGCTACATTAAAAAAAAAAATTAAAAGTACTAAATGCATATTTTACATCTCTCTATCAGTGTATCAAGTTGTGTAACAAAAAATCTGTGATGTATAATGCAACCTAAAGTAGATACTTGTATTCTAGAGTGGCTGATTAAGCTCTGTGCAAATTTCATCAAGATAGGACTATTTTATGCCTAAAAAAGATTGTGCACAAGATGAGAGAATTACCTCAAAATGGAAATCGAGAAAAATGCATTTGAAAGTTGTAAATATGTTTACTCATGATTACACAGTGCGATTTGCACAAAACTTGGTGATATCATAGAAGGGACACAGCTAGAGCACCTAAAATTGTCCTGCTCCATATGTGGATCCTTCTCGCCGCTTGAGAAGGGAGTCATCAAGGCGCGCTTTCTTTGCCACGTTCCGCCGATGGGCCCTTGCCTCGGCTGTTTCACACGCAGACATTCTTTCGATTCTCCTCTGGTCGCGGGATTGGCCCAGGGTGATCAGTTGATCCGGTGGGACTACACCAAGCTCCTCTAGCACGTGTTCAAAGCTTGAATGTCCTTTATTGAACCACAACACGGCCATAGCAGCTGCAGTTTCCACTGTTGTCCGGGAGGCAAACTTAGTCTTCGGACACAACAACCAGATTTTGCTGTTCAAAGATTCTGCAGCGTTTTGGGTCTT
Organism: Rhipicephalus microplus; assembly: GCF_013339725.1. Classification (NCBI taxonomy): domain Eukaryota; kingdom Metazoa; phylum Arthropoda; class Arachnida; order Ixodida; family Ixodidae; genus Rhipicephalus; species Rhipicephalus microplus. Next base: position 89,278,876 of record NC_051168.1, read on the forward strand.
CCCTTGGATACAACGCACCAGCAACTTTTCATCTGTGAGCCGCTTGTAAATGGGAAGCACAGCCAATCCTTGAGCCTTGGTCAAGATTGGTGTGTGGTCGGGTGGGGCCTCCCCAAGCGCTTCAGCTCGCCTATGCTTGCACCAGGAAGTCGCCCCTTCTGGACAGTATCGGTGGCTGCCTGCTGTGTTGCTCGATGATGAATGGAAATATGAGGCCCAGATGGCACGATGCATTTTCAGAATATCACCTCTGTTGTTTGTGATTGCAATACGGTAATAGTTCTGCAGCTTCTGAATTGTGCCATCTGTCAGCTTTTCCCCTCGTGGAAGTCTTGTTGGCAGTTTTCCGAAGTGCAGTGCCTAGACGCTTGGCCACATGGTTTGTGCACTCCTCCTTGTCCACAACAGCTTCACCATATACCTTGGCCTCAGCGACAGCGGTATAAGCTTTGCTGTCCCCATCACTGAGGAACTTGGTGAAGCGCAATGGTGTTGTGTATGAGGATGTCCTGCCCCATATGCGCAAAGCTGCCTCAGTCTCCATGGCATGAGAGGAGCACTCTGTATTTTTTTCGCAGACAGGTGTGTGGAATGCTTGCCATATTTCTTCCTCATCACCCAAGTCCTGGTGCCGGCTACAGGCAAGGCAGTAATTCGATAGCACTTCAAAATCTAGGCACAAACCAGTGTCCACAGACACAGCAGTGCCGATGCCATTGTGGCTCTTGTGCCCTCTTTTTTGCCATGTGCCATCATACATGACAGCAACATCAGCCCCATCCACTTTCTCTTTAGTTATCATCCGCGCTTTCGCCAGGTTTTCTTGCACAGCTTTGGTAGCTGCAGCATGAACTTTTTTGCCAATTGCAATAAAAGTCTTATGATGCATAGGTATTGGCAGTCCAAGAATAGCGCAAAAAACGCGACAGCTGTTCATGCCCAATGCCTATTGCACGCGCAGCCACAACTACCTTCACATTGACAGCGAAGCTGTCACGCGAGCTGCCGCTTCGGTAGCTCCAGTCATCACCGGCATCGGTGGGCTGTCTTTCCGGCAGAACACGCCGCGAACTATGCGCGGCAGAAACCACTGACTCAGGACACTCACTGTTATCACAGTGCAGCTCGAGGAACGAAGAGAGGCCCTTACGTTTACTTGCGGTGTCGCGAACGACGAGTCCAGCGGTGTGGCATGTTGGACAAACAGCACGGCTTACCATCGATGTCAGTGCGCCGATGTCACAAAATACTCCGCTCACAGAGCCACAAACACTCTTCGTTCTTTCGCTTTCGAACTGTTCAATCTTTTTTTCTGATGCGCTGATGAACTTGATCGCGGCGTCGATTTCGTCAAAGTTCCCGCAAGCCGCCGTATCCCCGCTGCCTTGATTAGGCCTAGTGGCCCGCGGCTCGCATTCTTCTACCGCTGCTTTGCGCTTCGGTTTACGTCGACGCCCTTGGTACTTGTTCTTGCTTGCAAACTTTCGTGCTCGGAAGTCTCGCTTCTTCGAGTTATCCATGGTGAACTCGGAAAAACGTAGAAACGCACGGCAAGTGCCGATCGTCGCAAGCGCTCAGCGAGCGAGGCCGAATCAGATGTAGCCAATGGCGGCCTCGGTAGCGTACCATGTGACCGGTAGAGATGCGCGAAGCGGCTGCAGCTTGGCTGCAAACCGACTTGGAAACGACTGTTTTGTGAAATTCCTCACTAAAATACGAAACTAGGGGGACGCCTGTACACTAGAAGGAGCCTTGATCTACACCACCGAACAAACCCCGATGGCGGACGTCATCGTGTTGCCGAGTGGCGGATTTTCAAAAATAGCCGTCGGATGCGTGAATTCGCGACTTCGGCAGCTACCTTCACTAGCGCAGATCGACTTTTTACCACTTTCTCGTTTGAATTCAGCTATGACCTTTGGGGAAATGATAGTTGAATGATCAAAAGTGATTTTAGCAGCAATATCTCAAAAGTGGAAATTTTCACAAAAACGCGATTTTTTCGACCCGCATCTCCCCTTAAATCTCGTGCGTACATGAACCTTTCCTTTTGCGATAGTTGCGGTGCTGCGGAAGAGTACACGCCACTAAACTTTCAATTAATTGAAATGTGCTGTAGAGTACCGCTAGGTAAATTCTGGGCATTATAAACGTGTCTGTATGAAGGCGAGGAAAAAGGTCACAACTTTTGCGTTTGTCTGTCTTGGCCCCCGCATTTTGCACGCTAGGCTATACGCTGCTCGCCTAGGCTTCACTTCGATTTATTACGTGGTTGTGACGGTTGCATGTTTCCGCGAGTTCAGTTGGTAGGTTGATGGTGGTGTCAAAAGCAAAGAAGTATGTGGAAGTGTTTCCAACTTGTACGCAGCTGAGTTTCTTTGTTTGCGGTAAAGTGACAAGTACTGATTCTGTATTATGTAAGCATTTCATATGGTGGCCAGGCAGAGATGAAGGTGCACATCGCTTGGCAGACGCATGAGAACTACGTTCACTCTGTGAAAGGGCAGGGCAACATCGGGAGTTTATTCCAAAAGAGCTTCCAAGACGGTACTATGTGCACAGAATGCCTATTAATAGAATTTCTTGCAAAACAAAACTTGCCCTAAGCGTTCGTGATCACGCGGGAATGCTGTCTTGAAGTCCAATGACACCAAGCGCTAGGGGTGCAGATGTACCAAAAGGAACTGCCATTTTCGGCTGAAGGTGCCGAGAACGTAATCTCTGAAACGTCGTGCTTCTGCGATCGTAGTGGATGGAACAAATGTCTCGGTCACATTGAAACTTGGGCCCTTTCGACAACAATCAAGAAACATTTTCAGGCTGGCTCATTACCTATTGTAGGGATGCGTGTACGCGCGGTAGAAGGAGACAACCGCGCGACACAAATCCCAAACGTCAACTGCTTTTATTCGTGTTCCGGAGAGCAGCGGAGGGTGGCCCTGCCTGGCGGCTTGGCTCAACACCCTTGGCTTGGCTTGGCTGCCGCCACAGCACTCCCCCCTTAGTGAGTGGCCAAACGGGAGTTAAGGCGAGATGTGGGTCGAAAAACGCAAGTTTTTTTTCAAAATTACCGATTTTTAATTTTTGCCGGTTTGATAAGATTAGTACCTCTACTGTTATGAAAAAAAATACAGGTCGAGACAGCTGGAAATGCTTAAACAATGCATCTAAAGAGCACAAGGTGCCTGTTAAAGATCCAAAGTGTGCAGTTCTTTGAGCTCCTAGCCGCCGATAATGCGCCGCCACTCGCCATGTTGATCACATTAGCCGAAGAGTCGAGGCCTAACTCTTCAAACGACAGTTTCCCTCGCTGACGCAGCACAGGAAATGAAAAGAAGCTTCTGCGCGTTTTTCGAGTGCCGCGACTGGCTTATCACGTGGTACGGATCGGGGACCGCCATTGGCTGCTGCGCACCTGTATGTGCTGTGAAGCCTATTTGTGGGGTCCATGTCTTGTCAAGCTGCGTAGCTGAACAATGCTTTTCTTATCCAATTATCTACATTATGAAGGAAAAAAGCATTGCTCGCAAGTGAAAGCCGTTGTGCGGCTTTCACTTGCGACCAATTCATCAAAATCAAACCATCTTGCGATCAATGCCAAACTTGGGGTCAATGCATCAAAATCAAAAGCAATGCATCAAAAGTCATTCATACTTATCAGCCTGAAAGTTCGTGATGCGGCAATGGATGACGTCAGCACCAATCTTGCGAGGTTGAAAGAGCTCACAGTGAAAGAACTTAACAGGGACAACATTGCCATTATGTACGACGCTATGTGGCACAAACCTGGCCGCAATATGACATGACACTGGACTTGGTTTGGATTTCGCAGTCCTGTCAAACTTCTTCCTAGCTTGCAGTTGGCACAAGGCTCTGCCACATGGAGCGGAAGTTTGGCAAGCGTTTCATCGCCCTGTCTGTAAGCGAAATGTCTGTGGGGAGTCGGCTCCGAAAAGCCCAGAGGGGCAAACTCATGGGGCTGGCGTATTTAGTTGCAGTGGCCACTACAAGAAGCATTGTTCTTTTTGGCGTGCAAATTTCATCAGATTTAATGATACATTTCATAAATAAAAACCTCATTTTAACATCAAAACTCGTTTTCTCAAAACACAATTTTGCCATTTTTTCAATGTGCCCTCCTTTTTCGGGCACCTTTAGTGCTCGAATCTGCATGAAATTTGGCCCAATATTTTTCTAAAGTATGACAAATGCAATTATCTAGTTTAAATTTCAATATTTTATTCTGTAATAAAAAATTCTATGTAAACCTTTACTAGGGTAGGTGAAACATTGTACTTTTTGCATCTATTGTTTTTCACGCCTATTGCATATTTTGTATGTGCTTCCTAATTAGTTATTTGCATTCTACACTTTATTTCAAACATTATGAACTATGAATGGTAAAAAATTACGGAAGTTCAGGGATGGAAGGGGGGGGGGGGGCAAAAGGATTAAGGTTTGCACTTTGTCATTTCGCAGAGCTAAAAGTAAGCAATTTGCAAGAAAACTAATTGTATATTTGAAATCGGTATAAAAAGTTCCATAAACAGCTGAAGGTTCATTGTTCTAGGGTGAATATTTAAAAAAAAAAGTGTCTTCAAGTAGCATCTCCCTTTAAAGGTCCAGGCGAGTGGGTGCTCTTGATAGCCGCCCGCTGTGCCTCAGCCGGGAGGGCGCCTCATGGACTTGGGCTGGCATTGGAGCTGGGGGTCCTCGCGATGATTCTCTTAGCGGAGGCAACACGGCGTCATCACATGTGTGCTGGCTTGATGCTGTCCAATGACAACCTCCTCACTGCCGCTTCTCTTGATTGTGAATTGTTTGTTGCCACGGCGGAGGACTTGAAACGGCCTATCATAGGGTGGCTGAAGAGGTCGCCGAACTTCGTCGTGTCCGTACAAACACATGGGCACGATGTGAGCTGTGGGTCGACGGTGCACCACAAGCGACCCTGGGGACAGTGGAGGTACGGCACGTAGTTTGCTCATGACGTTGCATAGGCGAAGTGCATAGTTCGCTGCAAGCTATGAATGCCTCCTCTGAGCCGCGCTCAAAGAATTCTCCCGGCAGCCTGAGTGTCGTGCCTTAGACCAGCTCAGCAGCGCTGCAGCCCATGTCCTCTTTCAGGTGGACCGTATACCCAAAAGAACGAGGGGGAGGGCCTCCACCCAGTTGTGTTCTTCGGTTGCCGTGAGCGCAGCCTTCAGCTGGCGGTGAAAGCGCTCCACCATGCCATTACTCATGGGGTGGTATGCCGTCGTACGTATGCGTGAGGTGCCCATAAGCTGGCTGGTGGCAGTGAAAAGGGCTGATTCGAACTGTCGCAATGGTACAGGAAAGCACTGGCAACTGTATCGGCAGTGATGTCCGCGATAGGGATGGCCTCCGCCCAGTGGGTGAACCTGTCGACACATATCAGCAGGTAAGCCTCTCCGTGGCAGGGTGGCAGTGGGCCGACGATGTCCAGGTGGACATGATCAAAGTGAGAATCCGAGTGGGGAGTGTTCCCAGTGCTGTCGAAGTATGGCATTGTATCTTAGAGCGCTGGCAAGCTACACATTCACGTGCCCAGCGTCGAACGTCCCGATTTACGCCCCGGACCAGACAAATTTTACCTTCACCAGTCTTTGGGTGGCTCTAATCCCCGGATGAGACAGTCTGTGCAAGAACTCGAACATATGGCGACGGAGGGTCGTGGGCAAGAACGGGCCAGTTTCTGCTGACGCTTGTGTCACAGCCAAAGCTTGTCTTCGGATGCGAGAACGGGGATCCACTCAAGATTCAGGGCAGTGATCGCGGTCAACAGGTGCTTCAGTTCTTCATTTTCACATTGAGCGGCTGCCAAAGCGGGATAATCAACCTGTAGTGTGGGCAAGATGGCGTTCACAGGATTCCACGAGAGAGCAGCTGTAAAGGGGTCACGTGATGCTCTGTTTTGCGACTGAAACGTATTAAGACTTAATGGCTCTTCTATAAGTAAACTGGCAGATAAAATGTATTTTCTTTAAGATAACCCGTTTTTGTTTGCATCTGCAGTCCGCAAATGTATTGCATGGTGCGCTTCGACAAAATTTAGCGTTAGTAAAGGCTAGTCTCGCCGCAGTAGGGGAGATCACCCGACTGTTTTGCGGTAAGTGCAACAGCGAAGACAGTCCATTGCTTGATTCGATTTGGTGTAGTGGCTAGAATATCCTTGGCGTGTGTCGTTTGTTCTGGCGTTGTCATTTAGTTTTTTTTTAATGTTGTGTCATCAACATGCTAACGCAAGTCTGATGGCGTTGAGCCAAGCTATTCTGTGAGACGATCACGATGACGATGAGTCCACGTTTTTGTCTGTTCGTTGTTCAACAGGCCCACTACTAGATAAGCAGGCACAGATGCTGCGTATAATGCAACAACTGGATGAACTTGAAGAAGAAAAGGAACATTCTGAAGGAAAGCGCAACTATCTTGCGGTCATAGTGACGCGGCTGATGTTGCGCAAACGGTGTATGAACGGCCAAAGTCATATGCACGGCCAAAGTCGTGGTTCGAGACGATGCTACTGCATCTTCCCGCAAGTGCTTTCAGGGAAAACTTCAGGTTAGATGTGAGCACGTTTCGATACATTGTGGGTGTTTGCGGAAGCATGGAACGGCTAGACACTAACTGTGATGTTATGTTTGGGTCCAGGATTCGCTCCAGAAAGAATGATGCAGCACGTAAGTGGACAAACACACGTAGGGACATCTTTACACACACGACAGGACTCAACGAATAGTAAAAGTTGCATTTGACATAAGGGGTGCTACGCGAAATAGTCAAGCAGTAGCCTACAGTTTTTTTTTGTCGGAGCCGATGAGGTCGCCGAGTCGAGGACGTCGTGCGTAGACCGTCTGTCCGATGCCGTAGCTCGGTTCTTGGTCTGGCCGCGTGAAGTCCCGGAGGTCCACTCCGCGGCAGTTGATGCCGGGACGCTGCGCCCAAGGGACCCGCTCCACGGTGGACGCCCTCGACCTGAGCGTGCTCGTGGGCCGAACCCTGAGTGTGCCCGTCTGCACACAGCGTCAAGGCCTTGGCTCAGCCTCGTGCACGTTCCCTGGGCCGATCTCCTCGTAGCGGAACAGGCGGGAGCGCTCTAAGTCGAGGCAGCAGGAGGTAGGGCTCCGGGTTCTCCCATGGACCGGACGCCCAGCGAAGGATAGCCCAGCCTTGGAATTCCAACCCTCGCGCACGGCCCACGCACTGGTCGCGCTGTCTCGAGGCACGCCGCGCACACGATCGCCGTCCTCTTCGCCACCGCACTGCACATACGCGATTCGCCCCCGCACGGCGCACACATTTCAAAGGATTGACACACAAGTCGCCACCGCACGGCGCACTGTTTTGTTTTTTGTATATTTTAACCCCACGCGCCGTATATTATGACACTAACATGCGTAAAGCCATTCCCCTGACGAAACGCGTCGCTGTTGGTCTATACAGGCTGGCCACATCTGTTGAAGAAAGAACGGCGGCGAACCTTTTTGGAGTTAGCAGGTCGTCGGTCAACGTCATATTCCGCGAGTTCTGCAATGTATATGTGCGTTTCTTGGAGCCACGGTTTGTCCGATTTCCAAAGGCGCAAGAACTAGTCGAGCACGTTCGCCAGTTTGCTGCTGCTGTCGGCTTCCCACAAGGAGTAGGTGCCCTCGACGGCTGTCATATTCAAGTTTGCCCACCCCAGGATCATGCGACAGATTACTATCACCTCCCGAGTCCCAGACTGATTTTAGTGCAACGGATTTTTGTGAAACTTTCAAAATTAGTTTATGAGGGCCTCTGGATATAATAACTTATTATTCACTGCAAACTTTCGGACGTGTGTGCCGCATTGACCTTTATATTGGACATTGGGACTCTATGCGGTCTTTTCTAATGCAGTGGTATTGTTACACGCAAGATGTTTTTTTGTGATAAATAATTTGATCAGGTAAACGTAGGAACGTTTTATTTACAAACTGCTTTGTTCACTTTGTGCGAGCTCCTTCATTCACTTGGTGTGAGCATTTTTGAAGCATCTCCTGTCTTTGGTGACGCAAAAGAACAAATGACAATTTGTGCAGAAGAACTTCGTCTTCTTGTTGCATCCTTCGAGCCTGCAGCGGGCTGCATTCGAAGCATCTGTCAGTCTTGGGCAATGGCCTAGCGTCCTTGCTCTTGCTTCAACTGGAGGCAACGGAGCCCTTTTTGGTGGTGGGCACCACTCTTCGTCGGAGTCACTCTCCACTTCATTTTGACTCTGAGCTTGCGCGATTAGTTCCTCACCAACAGACAGACGAAACTCCAGGAATTTCACGATCTCTTTCTGGCGCTTTTGTTGCGCCCGCATGTCTTGCACGTACTGCATCCATGAGTTGCTTAACGCTATGTCAAATAGGTGGAAGATGCTTCTGATGGTCCACTTGTTCACTCGAGCTTTGATTCTGTAATAGCTGATCATACGATCTGCGAGATCAACTCCTCCCATGTTGACATTGTACAACCGTACAACATCTGGCCGGGGCACATCAATGTGTTTTTTTTCTTTCCTGGACCACCTACAGCATGTGTCTTCTGGGTGCTGGCCATGGATAGAGGACATCAACGTAATGGACTTATTGTCATACCAATGTACAACTGCTTGTTTTTTGTCGTTTCTCGCAAACATCTCTGACGTCCCTCTTCCTTTTTCTTTTAGCTCTTTCTCGCTGGATAGTTTCACCTCTTTTAGGATCCGGTTGTTCATAATTCGGCCCTCAAAAGTGATCACGGCAGATTTAGTAGCACCGAGCATTCGTGCACTGTGCACTGTCACTCCCTGCGTGCGCACACGGAGGTTGGCGGTAAGTTCTTCTGGAGTTGTGCCAGGGTCTATCCCATGAATAACTCCCTGCAAGGTGCCCTCAGGGGCCGCCACATAGGTATTGAATTCGTAGGTCTTCCTCTCAAGCGTGAGGGTGGTGATCCGACGAAGAATTTCGGCCGTCTCAACATGTGGCGTGCTGGCAATAATGATGTTCGATCCGGGGCGAGTACGTATACTGACATGATCACCAGTACAATGTTGTCGAGAATTGCCCGCCATTGCTACGGCTCGGGAGATTTGGTGCGTAGTGAAGTTCCGAATGGCCAGGCCCTTTTTCGGGCGCATGATGATCTTTATGTCCGTGCGTGGAAGCGGCGGCGGCTTCCGTCGTAGCTGGCGCGGCTTCGTTACTGGTGGTGGTGTTCGCGCCGGTACGACGCCGGCCGCGTCTGCCTGCGCAGCAGGAGCGCTCGCAGCCACAGCTGCCCCGGCGTTGACGTGGCTGGGCGGAGTGCTTGCAGGACCGGCCGGCTGCATCAATTCTGCTCAAGCTTTGTCGAATTTTTTCTGGCGTTGATGCTGGCGACGGGAAATCGCCAGTTTCCAGTTGGCGTCGTTGTCGCTCGCCGGTCCCAGCGATGCAGACGATGTGGGATAGTGCACGGCAACTTCATCTTCGCTTGCCGAAGCGAGTTTGTCGAGGTCGAGAGATTCCGTGTTAACATGGGTGTCGTTGGGGCTGAATGCAGGTTGAACGCATTCGGTAGTAGTCGAGTCAGCAGTTGGCGTAGTGCTAGCGTTCATATTGTTGTGGAAGGGGTCCCGTCGTTAGGCCAAGTCACCCGTACTCGCATAGGCGAGCTGGGTCGACGCTTAGGCCCAGCGGCCCAGCGCTCCTATGGGTGCTTCTGAAGGCGATAGAGAAAAATGGAGGTGCTCTACAGCCTCGGGAAGGGTGTGCCGTTCCCCGGACAGTTAAATCTTGATAATTCGACAAAGTGCCGGCGACGATATCGGAGTAATCCTGTCAACGAGAGCACAAGTTCGGCGGAGCTTATGCAACGCGCGTCCGCTCGCTCCGGCGTCCAAACGCCGAACCCCAATTTTGAGGAGGCGCCCGCTGTGAAGTCATGCTATCCATGGTAGCATTCATCTGCCCCCTGTCAAGGAAAGCCGTTGTGGCTGTTGTGGCCGGTTGGTAGCTGAAAAGCATATAAAATGTGCCAGTGATAGGCTGCCCAGTGTTGTGCAACTGTGTGTGCGCTTGCAAAAAAAGAAAAAAAAAACGGAACAGCGAGAGATGAACAAATGAAAGAATGGATCAAACCATTTTAATTTACACAAAGACACTCTTCACAATCTACATGTGCGAACACAACCCCAGGCTTTTAGGTCATTTGGATGAGCCTTTTTTTTTTTTTTGCTCTCTGTCTAAGCGCAAATGCATGATGGCAGGGACAAAATCATTCTTGTGTCTGTTTCTTCCTTGTGTGTGTCGCATAGAATATCATTAGAGCAGAGGAATTTTTTTCTTCACGAGAGCCACAATGTTACAAAATAATGCTGCTTCTGTGCAGCTTCGAGACAATGGAGCGTGTCGGTTCGCATAAATGGGGTCTGGGCAGGGACAGTTAAATGCATTCTGAAAGTACAAATATCGAAATACAGGTGCTTCAAGCCTTAAAATACAAGTACTGAGAAATATTTATAGAATAAATAACGAGATATTCTGAAGATAATTTTGCAAAAAATGTGCTGCAGATAATTGAAATGCAAGTAAGCTGTATCGCTCGACTCGGTAACAAACACCACTGATGAGAGGTACAAACATCACTGATGATTGGCTATTCGTCTCCGACATGGGGGCCGCCATGTTAGCTTGCGCCGCTAACAGGGGTTCTACCTCCGTTTACGAAAACAGTCGTTAGCGGGTTAACTGCGGATAGGGTCGTTGTGTGACTAGGTTCAACAGCCGTTAGTCTTAACGGCCGTCGTACCTAACTATGGTTATACTGTTCGTGTAACCACAGTATAGGGGGAATGCTCCTCGGACAATATTTTCTTCAGATATTTGTGACAGCTCAATGAAAGTTTCACCATTGGTAGAATTGGAGCTCCTATTTTCGAATGTGCTTTTATTCTTTTTGTGGCTCATATGGTCGTTTTTTTTTTTTTTGCAGACCACACATTTGTAAAAGCGAAGCATATTTGTTCGAGCTCGGGCAACAATAGTGAGCATAAGATAACATTAAAAAGAAAATAAATGTTGTTCCTTATAAATTGAAGAGTTCAATAAAGCATAGAAACATTGTGTTGCATATGTGCACTGGTCTAGAGAAAATTTTTAATGCTGAGTTTGTTTTTACCATACAAAAGAAAAAGCTTTTGAAATAACTGAATATTTATTTATTATTTATTTATTACATACTGCCGGCCTCATATGAAGGCCTTAGGCAAGAGTGGGGCATAAATACACAACACAGAACAAGCTCGAAGTATTGAGTAAAACTGCACAAACAAAAAAGAAATACATGACTTAGTATGCTGCAAATCAACGACATAGGGAAAATATGCAAAAGCAACGAAAGGGAACCAATTGCACGGCAGTTAGTACTCGCATAGCACAAGGTACTCACATTAAGTATTGACATAGCAGAAAGCATTGCAGGTACTGACATTGTACTTGCATAGCCAGTGATGTGATTGGCCCAAGCCACTTTGGAGCAGCTTCTGGAGCAGCTAAAATCATGTTTTGGAGCAGGTCAGCATGGTTTTGGAGCAGGCGTACGCGTACGGTATCGCATAGTGCGACGGCAAGTGATGACCATTTGCACAAAGAATAAAACCTTGATTCAATGTTACATACGCAAACCAGAGCACACTGGACAAATGACAAAGATATGAAGCCCAAACTACAAATTATGCATACGCAAACCACAGCACACTGGACAAATGACAAAGATATGAAGCACAAACTACAAATTATGCATGGCAATAAAAAATTCCAAGAAAAACCTACACACGCCCTCTCATTTGAGAAGCTTAAACACCAGTTTAGAAATCCCCGAGAGAAATGCTGCAAAGTCACCTACAAAACAAAATTTGCTGCCTCAGGTAACTAAGTTGCAGACCTTTTCTTGGCACAGGTGAGTTTTGCCAATGCTGATGCAAGCCTGCTTTTGCCTTCTGCTAGAAGTGAATGCCCACTTTCAATGTCACCAAAGTCCTTGGACTTCACTCCCCGCCCAATCAGAAGCTCAGCATTGCAGATCATTTTTTTTGCTGTTTCCACTTCAGCTTGTACAGCCTGTTCAGCATCATCCTTTTCAGGTGATTTACTTGAGTCAGTACACCTTCGCTTAGCTACCGACTCTTCTGCAGCAATTCGCTCTCTGTACCTTTTGGAAGACCCCTGGACAGCCTTGATAATAGTAGGAGTGACCACAAACTTGCTTGGGTCTCCACCAAACCGTTTTGCATGTGAAAGAATCTGCCGAATGCCGTTAACATTATGAATCGTCAAGCGGGCCCTTTCGAGGAGCATGCGGCGGTTCTCACTGAAGCCCCTTTCCAGGTCTGCATTACCGTGCGGAATACACAGCAATGCCTTGATTACCTTGCATAGCAGAGGGTATTTTGCTGATCCGTCAGCCTTTTTCAGCTCAAAAACTTTCTGCCAGTGTTGATCCACACTCAGGGAAAAGGTTTCTATTGGCTCGAGCTGAAAAAGGGTAAACTCGTCCATGAGGGCTGAAATTTTGCTAGCCTCGATTACTTGTGGGAGTCTAGCAGCGAGCAACCTCAAATCACAGGCGGAAGTCTCTCTGCCTTGAGCGTCGGGATGAAGGCAATGAAGGCTTTCCAGATTAGTGTTGTCTAGTGGCAGCCGTGACAGCAGATACTCGGTGCATTTAATGTAAAAACTCCTCGCACCCAACCTAAATGCCCTTTTTTCGGCTGCCTCCCAGCTGGCCATGGCAGCTTCAGTGTCTTCTCCTACTTCCACCTTTGACTTCCAGTTCACGGATGAACTAGGCTGCAGGAGTAGCAGATCCTTCCCAGTTTTCGGGTTGTACGATTCCACTTTCATGAAACGGCCACAAAGTTTGTGGACAAGCGCCACCATTTCGCCAAAAAGACGATGCACTAACGTCTCTGTACCTTGAAACAACGTCAAAAAATCCTTAAAAAGGTCAAAAGCATTATTTACAAACAAGAGTTTAGCATAAAATGCCTTGTCGGAAAAGGCTTCAGCCAAACGTGCACGCATTTTTCCACCTGAGCGGCATGATGAACTAGACAGCACAACGTTTTTGATGGCGTCAAACTGCTCAATGAAGCGGCCCACAGCTGGACCAAGAGTGAGCCACCTCGAATTCTAATGCCGAAGGAAAACATTCTCTGGTAACCCCAGAGCTTCTTGATGTGCCTTCAGGGAAGAACTGCGAACCGCAGATGATTTCAGGAAGTAGTATGCGTCGACGACGGCTGCTTCCACATCTGATCTGAAGGCATCCAGGCCTCGCCCAAAGGAGTTATGAACCTTATGAAGGCAGCAGTCACCCACATCCAAAATGTGCGGGTTCACTTCCTTCATCTTTGCCTTAAAACTCTTCATGACGTTGGGTCCGTCACTAAACACACAAATAAGATTATTTTGTGGCAGGTCCTAGATTGCCCTTTTAACTTCCCCTAAAAGAATGTCCGCAGTGCATGAACCCAGTCGACACGAGTCCAGATGTTCTACAAGAACTCCTTTTGCAACTGATGAGTAGTACCGCACTACAACATCCATCTGTTGGCATCGCTGCTCCGGGATTGGCGTCTCATCTATGGCGATGCTGTAGAAAGTATCTGGTCTGTTTAACTCGTCAACTACAAGTTGTTTAAAGTGAGGGCCAAGGCCATCCGACACAATGTAGGAAGCCTTACTTCTTTTACATGAGAACTTTTTCGCAACCTCTGAGTCTGGAAACATTTTAGGGTAGAGCATTGTGGCAGTGTCCGCCCATGAGTATGGCACCCCTTTGAGTGTCATTCCGACAACAAAAATGGTCTCTGCTTGTGTTACTAGGTCCGATGGCGAGATCACCATTTTTGGTGTGAAGTCCAAGCACGACTGGATGGTTGACTGTCTTTTTAGTAGGCCAGAAGCATCACGATGTTGTCTAGTAGCTTCAATGTACCTCTTGTTGGTTGCATGTCTCATAATGGCTGACACCCCATGCTGTTTGCACGCGATAGTTTGGTTACACATTGTGCAAAAGCCACTGTCTTCGGACATCTGACGACACCAAACAGAGATGACGTCGCCATTTGGATCTGTGGCCTCAAGGATATCCTTGTTGAACTTGGTGTTGCGACCTGCATGATAAACAAGGTACATTACTGGCATGAGGGTAGCGTTATCGCAAGATGGTACTGTATTATGAGCCCACAATTCATTATTAACAAATCTATTAATAGGATAAAAAATACAACGTGGAAAAAGGTGGAACAGCAAAACCATCGGCCAACTGCCGAGTTGCTAGACCGCGTTGTCACACTACGCCGATACAAACACGTCGGTCAATGGAGTGTTATAAACTCAGTAAGGTCCGTGAAGCACATACGACTTAACACTAGCGCTCTGTATTTTAGCGTTCGACGCTTCGGTCGTGCTCCTCGGCGACGCCGCTACCACGGAGCTGGTAAATGCATATGCGTGTGCGATCGGCTCGGCTCGCTTGCAGAAATTATAAGGTTAGTTTCGTGCACAATAAGGGTTACGTAGGGTAATAAGATATCAATTATCGGCCAAGGTTTTCAACGCAAAACGCAAAACCTAAGTACGGCCGCAAGCACTATCTCTGCGGGGCAAAATCGCAGTCGCAGCCGGGCACTGATATTTGCGCGCGCTTTCGACGCAGGCAAAGTTGATAGCGATAAGCTGTTGCGGGGGCTTCGCGGAACTTTGCTGCGCATGCGCTATTTTAGAAATTTCAGTTTAACAGCAATGAATTCACGCCGCCTAATTTCATTGACGCGCTTCACGAGCAGTACATGCATCACGATGCCCGTCTCTTCGGGCCGCGAGACGGACTGTCGCTACCACGGTAGCTGCGAGGCGCACTGCACGGAATAAACTGAGTCTCGGAAGGGGGGGTTCAAGACTGCTGCGAGGCACCAGCCGAAACTTCACAAACAAATAGGACAACGCAAGTCGCTTTGCTTACCTTTCGAAGCTTTCGAACGACAACCCGCCATTTCCGATGTTGCATGCGGCCATGCGGCCATGGAGGCTTCAGCGGTTGAGCGTCTCTGCGTCACTAGTAGTGACTCACTACCATCACAAGCGCCTCCTAGCGAGCAAGGCTGCTCTCGCGGCGAGCCTGCCAGCAACCATGGCAGTTCACGAATGGCTCCAGTTTCGGTTTCAGAACTGGCAGTGCAAATGGCAACTTCTGGCGCAGACTCGGCGCAGATTGCTCATATTTGACCAGAATGGCGCAGGATTCGCCTTTCGGTGCAGTTCGGCGCAATTGGCGCAGCTATCACATCACTGATAGCACAAAAAGTCAAAGAAAGAAAGAAAGAAGAAAAGGAAAGTTTCATCATTTATTCGAACACAGCTAAGTGAAAGCGAATCAAGTGAGTACATGACTTTACATGACGCTTCGAGCATAGTGGCTATTAAAGAACATTTCTGATCGCTTGCAGAAAAGAATCAATGTTGGAACGTTCCTCCGCATGAGCAGATAAGGAGTTCCACACGACGATTGTCCGAGGAAAGAAAGAGTACGTAAAAGTGTTTGTTCTGCACTTCAGCTCGGCCACCTTTTTTGTGTGAAGAGACCGAGTAAAGTGGCTAATGGCAGGTTTTATGAATACGGATGAATCAACTCGTAGCATTTTGTGATAGAACAAGTAAAATAACTTTAACCTGTCATGACAGAGCCTAGTTTCAAGTTTCTCTAGTCCTGCTTTCTGTAGGAGGTGGGACGGGGATGTTTTCCAACTATAAATATTATAAATGAACCTAACAGATTTTCTTTGGATACTTTCCAGCTTTACTTTATTAGAGGCTGTCCAGGGATCCCAGGCTGCCGCTCCATACTTCAATATGGGCCTAATAAACGTCCTGTAGGCTAATAGTTTAATTTCCCTTGTTGAGTGACCTAGCGTGTGCCGAAGATATCCCAGTTGTCTGTAGGCTTTTTTAGCAATAAACGTTACATGTTCATTCCAGCGCAAATCGGAGGTTATCATTACTCCTAAATACTTATAGCTTTGCACTAAGCTTAAAGGTTGATTATTGATGAAGTAGGTAAATTCAAGTGGTTTATTCTTGCGGGTTACGGTCATTGCTACCGTTTCTTTACTATATTAACTGTCATCTACCATTTGCAACACCAGTTTGCAGTTGCACCTAATGCTTGATTTAGCAGGACCTGATTATTAGGGCTAGATACTTCCTGGTATATTACGCAATCGTCTGCGAATAGCCGAATTCGGATGCTATGCTCTGAACAATATCATTAATATATATCAGGAAAAATAGAGGCCCGAGAACGGAGCCCTGCGGAACACCAGATGCCACCGGAGCTGAAGGAGAAGCTGTGCCATCAATGAGTAGACATTGCCGCCTTGACGAGAGGTACGCAGCAATCCAGGCCAAAAGGCGATCATTTTTGAAAATGGGCTTCAGTTTTAGTATCAGCTTGGAATGGGATACCTGGTCAAAGGCTTTTTCGAAGTCTAGAAATATATCTACCTGATTATGTCTGTCTAATGCTAAAGTGAGGTCATGTATTGTTAAGACTAGCTCGGTTACTGTAGACAGCCCTTTACGAAATCCATGTTGCCGATGGTCAATCAAATTATTGCTTTCAACAAAGGAAGATATTTGCTTAAATATAATATGTTTAAGCAGCTTCACAGAAGTACATAAAATTGATATAGGCCTGTATGAAGAAGGTGATGATTAGTCGCCTGATTTAGGTATGGGGGTAATTTTAGCAAATCTCCAGTCATCTGGAAGTTCCGCACGAATCAGTGATTTGCGATATAGCAGAGTTATATACATCGCGCACCATTCAGCATATCGCACAAGGGAAGCGTTCGGTATTTCATCAATACCAGGAGATTTCTTTTTGTCTAATTTAAGAAGCAAGGTCAGGACCCCCTCCTCACCAATGAATGTCATCAATCGGCAGTATTTCTTCGAGATGCGAAGTTTTTGGAGCATGCCATTATCCTGAGTGAACACAGAACAGAAATATGTGTTAAGTACTTGAGCTATTTCAAGTTTGTCGTCGAGTACTGTGTCACGGGCAGTCAGACGCGGCAGAGACTTTTTTTGCGGTGACAAGTGTCTCCAGAACCTATCAGGGGATTAGAGAAAAAAGTTTTTCAGTGTTACGTTTTGGAAGTGCACTTTTGCTTTTTTGATACCGTTTCCTAGCATAATGCGTAGCTCAGTAACCTTTTCAGCGTTAGCGTTTGTTGGGTGATGTTTGTGCCTAGTTCTCGCCTTTTCAAGCTTACGCCTCATTCGAACGAGGTCCCTCGTCAACCAAGGGTTACAGCTGCGCACAATCTTCTGTTTTTTGGGCACGAACTGCGGAATGCATCGAAAAACCAGTTCCTTAAAGATACGCCACATTTGTTCGACAGAGCCATCACTTGATTCGTACAGAATGCTGAAGTCTGAGAACGAACTACCAAGTAAATCTAGTACGTAGACGTCACTAGCATGTGTAAACAACGGGATTATATTTTCTTTTATTTGAAGTTTCGAAGAAAACTGCATTTCTAAAGTTAAGGATACCGTCTTGTGATCAGACATTCCTTCAAAAATATCTATTCTTGGATTCCTTCTTAAAAGCTTATTGGAAACAAGAAAAAGGTCCAAAATAGACTCCGCTGTTTGTTGAGTGCATGTGGGGGATTTAACTAATTGGGTTAAGTTGTACAAGATAACGAGGTCAACGAATTGTTGAGACACATCAGTAAGAGCTTCTGGGAAATAGTCTGACCAATTAATTGCTGGTAAGTTGAAATCACCTGCGAGTAACAGGTTGCTGGAACGAATAGTGTTCAAACACAAGAACTCGTTTAGGTTTTCAGCAAAGGAACTATCACAGCTCGGTGGGCGGTATATAGCCACAACAATCAGGTTGCATTCTTCAAGGAATAGTTTAAGCACAACACTTTCAATGCCCGGCACATTCGGTAATCTGGACACCCACAGCGATTCCTTGAGAAAAATAGCGACTCCGCCTCCCCTACTGTCATGATCATTGCGGTACATTCTAAAGCCCTTTGGTATTAACTCGTGGTCACCGACGTCTTGATGGAGCCAGGTTTCGGTTACAACTATGATGTGCGGATTGTGTGCCATAATAATACTTTCCGAATCGGCTAACTTGTTAAGAATGCTACGAGCATTGATATTTACGCAACGGATACTTTTCCTGCAACGTCTACTAGTTTACCGATTGCGCCAAAGCCTACTCGTGCTCTGAACGTCAGAAGCAGAAGACGCCTTATCTGTAAGAATAGGAACCCTCTTGTTTAGGCTGCTATCCCATCGAAACAGAGTGCCATCGATGTTTACCTTGTCACATGTGAGTTTCACTTTCTTTCCCTCGCTTCTCTCTTTCGCAGCACTATCCCACAACTGCTTGCGCAGTATCCTAGTGGCAGTAGAAAAATCTTCACTGGCTAAAACGTTCTGGCCTTTAAGCTTGTGGCAATTTCTTAAAACATTTATTTTTTCGTGGTAGTCAATGAACTTTAGGACAACCGGTCGTGATTTGTTTGCTTGTCTGCGTCCTATTCTGTGTATTCGCTCAGCAGATTTCACTTCGACATTAAGTGTCGTCGCAAATAAGTCGTCAACCACATTCGCGAAAAGTGATTGTGGCGTTTCACTCGCCACCTTTGAAAGGCCAAATACAAGAAGATTATTGCGACGGCTTCTGTCGTCTAGGTCAACGAGTTTTATTTCCAAGTTACGAATGCTTTTTTCAAGTCCCGTGATTTTGGCACCAAATTCTTTAAGCGTTGACGTAGACGCCTCAACCTTTTGTAATTTAGATTCAATTACGTCCAGCATATTTTGCATGAGCTTTTGGCCCTCCAAAAGTTGCTGAAGCAGATCATTGGTGTTGGGTCCCGGATTTAGTTCCACATCCCCACAAAGCATAAGCAAAGAGAAAAGAATGCCCTTTGCATACGAACAAAACACACAGACACTGTAGGGGCACGTCAGCTGGAGCAGACAGCGGTCACTAGACCTAATAGATGCGCGTTTGTTACTAACCTGCATAAAAAGCAGAAAAGGATTCATGGTGATGTTGACTGGCGGCCAGCCGACATGCCCACTGAAAGAATTCCAGCAGAGTCTTCTTCTTATGAAGGGAGCCGACGATGTCGCAGGGGGCGCTGGTATCCAGTCAGATGACTGAAGCTTGTGCTCGAGTGCTTGCGCGCACCCTCCGAGGCGATGTGCAGGAAACACACGCAATCACCGCCTGCACGAATCGTCACCGCCGTTCTAAGGAAGAAAGTCTGCATAAAAAGCAGAAAAAGATTCATGGCGATTGTATCATTAGCGCGATTGAGCAAGGCATGACGAAGGGGTGCGATGGGAAGAAAAGCCCCTATCTTTATTGTAGCAGTGCTTATATACCGAGCGAGTCAAGAAAGGGTGCGTACCCTCACCGCACTATCGTATCAAAGGGGACGGGTTTGACACGAGGCACATGCTGCACAAGATATGATACATCCTCCTTGGTGTATAAAACAATTGACAGGTGAACACGACTGGAACGCTCACAAAATGTTAAGCACTCATTCACGGCACTTGAACAAAGTTCTCGTTGTAAGCCAGCCGTCTGGGCGCTTTGCGTTGTCGCTGTGATCTTCTTGGAGCTTGTGTAGCTGTTGTGCCCGGGATCGGGGCCGCGGGCATGTACCCCGGCAACGCGACTGGAACCTCATGCGCCATAGAAGATGGCGCTACGTCCTCACCGCTGTCGGGAAGGTCTGGGCTGAAGTCCTCGCTGGTTAACAGCAAATGTCGACGATTCCGTCGCAGCTGCCGCCCTTCTTCTGTCGTGACGTCGTAGGACCTTGGATGCCCGGAAGGCCTTAGGACTTTAGCTCTCTTCGCCCATGCTCCTTTGGAACGCAGACGAACCGTGGCCCCTGTTTCGAGCGGCGCCAGCAGTCTTCCAGGGCGGTTGGTGTGGGAGCGCTTCACGATGGAGTGTTCAGGTCCGGTCTCCATGTCCGGCAGGGTGTTGCGCAGTCTTCTGCCTTGCAATATCTCCGCTGGGGCCATGCCGCACTCCAGTGGCGTTGTCCTGTAAGCAAGAAGACCCAGCCAGAAATCTTGCTTTGCTTCATGCGTTTTTTTTCAGGATTCTCTTGATGACCTGGACGCCTTTCTCAGCCAAACCATTCGATTGTGGATATCCTGGACTGGATGTGATGTGTCTGAAGTCGTATGCCCTCGAAAAGGACCTGAACTCGTGCCACGAAAATTGCGGGCCATTAAGTGCAGTCCACTTATAACGATATCGAGAAAACCTAAAAATATGATCGTTATAACCGGTGATCGTTATATCTGGACTGCCACCAAAAAATCGTCGCCGGACGTACCTTTTGTAGCTCCAAGCTTCATTTCGCTATTTTCACCAATTAATAAATATTGTAGATAGTAGGATGTCAAAAACAAGACTTTGTTTCTTACTCCGAAGAACGCATCACGGGTTCGGCACGCCGAAGTAGTCCGAAATCTGCAGTTGCTTCCGCGGAAGCTTCAGCTTCACAACCGCGGTGCGCATAGCTTCCAGCTGCTGCGAAAACTCTGGCGGCATTCCTTTGATGTGCATAAAGTCAATCAGGGAGTCGATCGACATCAGTGCACCTTGCGTCGTCATCGATGGGGTCGTAGAGGCGCTGTCAACCTCCTCATCACTACTGTCGCTGCCGTCGCACAACGCTGCCGTCGCACAACGCCGCCGCCTGTCGCGACAACACATCCGCGACGATTGCCTCGTCGGTGAGTTCATCGCAGAACGAAGCAGCACTGTCTGCCGTCAGGAAGTCCTCAACCGACGCGACACACCCGCTATCTGCATCAACAGTAGCGACGTGCTCCCAGAGCTCCATCAGATCCGCAGTTTCCGTGCCGGTCTCGCTGTCGCTATCGCTAGACGAGGGAGGCTGGTCCTGGCGCACAAAGCCTGCCTTCCTGAAGCAGTTCTGAATGGTGGTCTGCCTCACCTCGTACCACGCGCCGTAAACGAAGCGCACGGCCTTTAGAAGGCTAATCTTCAGATCAGGGGCATCAGAGGGCCCGCCTGCATTGCCCGACGTACCGGGAGCCGAGCGGTCAATCGTTAACACGAGCCACTCGAGCATGCGTCGCCGGTACAACGCTTTAAAGTTAGCAATCACGCCGGCGTCTAGCGGTTGCAAGCCTGCCGTCGTATTCGGCGGCAGGAACATCAATTCAATTGATGTCAGCTTCGGGCTCACGTTGTGTGCGCTACAGTTATCAAGCAGCAACACCACCTTCCGCCCCTGACTTTCGATGACACTGTCCATCTCGAGCAGCCACTCCTCGAACAAGACACGGGTCATCCAGGCCTTCTTGTTGCTCCTATAGCGGACCGGGATGTGCTGATTCCTGAAGCACACAAACTTCTTGGATCGCCCGATCACGAAGGGCTTGAGCCGATGGCTCCCGTCCATATTCACGCAAAGTAATACGGTTACCCTAACCTTGGAGTGCTTACCGCCGGGACACGGATCGCCCTTCGAAGCATGCGTCTTCGATGGTGTCATTTGAAAGAAAAGGGCAGTCTCATCACAGTTGTAAATGTCTCTGGCTGAGAAGCGCTCCATCAATACGGGCAGGTTGGTCTGGAGCCACTGCTGCTTCGCCTCTGAATCGAGAGAGGCCGCTTCTCCCACCACGTTCTTGTACACAATGCCGTGCCGCTCTTTAAATCTTTGTATCCAGCCGCCGCCGGGTTCGAAATTCGGCCGACCAAGCAGAAAGACCAAGTTTTTCACCTTTGTGGCAAGTATTGGCCCACTAATCGGCACATTCTGGGCACGGATCAACAAGAACCACTGGTAGAGTGCCTCTTCGACGTCTGCATACAAGGGCTCCCGAGCTCTCTTCCGCTCGTCGGCATGGCCACTGGTTCCAGCCTTCAAAAGCGCGGTGCTTCCGGCTTTGAGGATGGTCGAGATCGTCGACTGGGCGAGCTCGTATTTTTTTACGAGGGCGCTCACTTTAAAACGGCGTCGCGAATCCTGCAAAATATTCGACTTTGTCTCAAGCGACACGGCCTTTCGCTTCGTCGGCGCCATAGAGGGTTGTCTCTGCTCCGCTCTAGACGTTGCTCGCGCGATCGCTGAGGAAGAGAGACTGACCGACGGGCAGGGTGGGAGCAGTGGGAGGAAGAAAGCACAGCCAGAGGTACACAGCCGGAATGCCAACGAGGCCCCGCCCCGATGCCGCCGCGGCGCTTTGCTTTTCGCATTTTTTTTTTAATTCTCTCAGCCTCTCCGCGGTCGACGCGCGGCGAGGCGCAAAACGTGACACAGCTCGCGCCATCTGTAGCGCGTCGCGCCAACTAGCGATGCTCTCCTCGGCTTTTTGAACGGCCGGGACGCGCTGCCGGCGCTGTGCTGCAGTGGCGGCAGATACGTACTCGCCTACGCTAACTTTTCGTCTTGTCTCGGCATAGTTCGTTTCAGAGGAACTTATCAATCTAAATGTTACGATTATTCTGAATGAAACATGCCGTCCACGGCAAACTTTTCATCGTTGTATCCGATATGCGGTGGATAACATATCGTTATATATGGTTTTTTTCCCCATAGCCCCAATGCATAAAATGAGACTATTAAGTCGACCCATCGTTATAACCGATATATCGTTATATGTGGTATCGTTATAAGTGGACTGCACCTGTCAGAACTTCCAGTGGAATGCCGTACCTAGAAAATATGGCGCTAGTTGCCTGAATGACAGAGCTCGCCGATGTGTCACGCAACTGCTCCACTTCTGGAAAATTTGACAGCGCGTCGTATACCCGTCCACAGTACTCAAAGATATCAATGCCAACTTTCTGCCACGGCATCTCGGGCACCGGGCGCATCATTAAAGGTTCTTGCGGCTGAGTATACGTGTACTTATTGCACACTGCACATTTCTGCACGAATGCACCAATGTTGGCGTTAATGCCGGGCCAAAATACAAGTCGCCTTGCCCTTTCTTTGCATTTGTTGATGCCCATGTGTCCTTGGTGAATTCTTTCTAAAGTGTCTTTCCTCAAACTGTTCGGAATTACCACTTTACATCCTTTCAAGAGGACACCTTTCACCTGCGTCAGCTCTGTAGAGAATGGCTTCAGCTGTCCCTCTATGCGTAACCCGTGTTCAAAACTGTGCAGCACAGCTTTAAGATACGAGTCCCGACTCGTTTCTGCTGTTAGTTGTTTCCACGTGTCATCACTGACAAGAGATGAAACGACACTTACGGCGTGCACTTCCACATCATCGCTCCCGACATCACTGGCATAACTTGAGGTGGGCGCCCGCGACAGCATGTCGGCCAGTAGAAGCTGCTTTCCTGGAACGAATCGCATTTCTGTGTCATAGCGCATCAATCGCAGGAAGAATCGTTGCAGGCGGGGCGGCATATCACCAATGGGTTTTTGGGCGATAGCGAGCAAAGGGTGATGGTCGGTCTCTAAGGTAATGTTTCGGCCATACACGAAGTGGTGAAAGCGTTCGCAGCCGTAAACACAAGCCATCGCTTCCTTCTCAATTTGCGAATAATGCTGCTCTGCTTGAGTTAGCACGCGGGAGGCATAGGCGACCGGCTTCCATACGTCATTGTTGCACTGAAGTAGCGCCGCTCCGATACCGTTCTGCGATGCATCGCATGATACTTTCGTGGCTTTCGTGGCGTCGAACACTGAAAGCACGGGCTGCCTGCTGAGGTCAGCGCAAAGTTGCTCCCACTCGAGCGCGTGGTTGGCACTCCATTCAAACATTGTATCTCGCTTCAGCAGGCTTCGCAAGAGGCTAGTCCTTTCGGCTAGTGATGGGAGGTATTTGCTGAAATAATGGGCGACTCCTAGCATTCTTTGGACGGCCGATTTGTCCTCCGGCGCAGGCGTCTGGAGCATACATTTTATCAAGGAGGGGCTCGGCCTGATGCCATCCTTGCTGATGACGTCACCGAGATACTCTATCTCCTGTACGCGGATTGTGCATTTGGCCGGGTTAAACGTTAAGCCAGCTTGTTGGGCTGCTTGTAGTGCCGACCTCAGGCGCGCGACATGCTCTTGCCGAGTTGTGCCCCAGGTAAGGACATCATCAACGTACACCCTGACACCGGGAAGGCCATCCAAAATTTCTGTTAAGGTTTTCTGAAAAACCTCAGATGCCGATGATATACCAAACGGTAATCGCAAAAAACGGTACCGGCCGAAGGGCGTGGAGAACGTGCAAATTTTAGAAGTTTCTTCATCGAGCGGTATTTGATGGAACCCTGAATTTGTATCGAGTCGAGAGAACAGCGTCGCGCCAGACAACTCGGCTTCTATATCCTCTCGTCTGGGCATCTCGTAGTGTTCTCGTTTCAGGCATTGATTTATTTTTCTAGGATCTATGCAAATGCGCAGCTTCCCGTCTTTTTTTCGGGCAATTACAAGTGGACTCACCCAGTCCGTTGGTTCGTCGACTTTTGTGATGATGTGGCCCCGTTCCATGCGCTCGAGTTCTTCTTTGAGGGGCTTCTGGAGAGTCAGGGGTACGCGCCGAGTTGGTTGGACCACCGGCACCGTTCCCTTGTTGAGGACCATCTTGTAGACGCGTTTGACACAGCCCGTACCGGTGAACAAGTGGCGAAATTCATCGACGATTTCTTCAGAGCTTGTACGAGACACGGCGTGTACGTGCGGGATCAATCCAAGTTGCTCGCTCGCCCTCAAGCCTAAGATGGCCTGACCCTTGTGTACCACGAAGAAGTCGAGTGCAGCGGTGTGGAAATCCAGCGTCACTTCCAGTCGCGTCATCCCTGCATGTTTGATTACACCGCCGCCGTATAAGCGAAGCACGCCACAGCTGGGCTTCAGTGCTGGCCTCGGATGCATCCTGCGGAACACTCCGAAGGGCAGTAAATTCGCCTGTGATCCTGTGTCAATCTTCAGCGTGACTTTGATGCTTTGAACTTGCGCCTGAACGACCCAATCACATTGATTTGTCACTCTTCTTACTGACACATCGAACACTTCAAAGTCGTCTTCATGCCTTCCCACCTCGTCAACTTGCGATGCGTTTCTGCAACATACGGCGAAGTGGTTTTTTCGTTGGCATCTTCGGCATGTCCGTCCGTATGCAGGGCAGTTTCCTACAGCGTGCGTGCGTGCGCACTTCGGACTTTTGCGGTTGCCTTGTCGATTTTCACCTTGGCTCTGCTTCGAATTGCGCACAGCATTTACTTGCTTTTGCTGGCTGTCCCACACGCCTCGGTAAGCCGCTGTTGCCTCGGCTGCCTTGCAAACTTGCTCTGCCTTATCTAAGGTCAAATTGTTGTCACTGAGCAGCTTTTCCTGGGTTTTATCATCGCCTATTCCAAAAACGAGCTGATCCCGGATCATGGAATCTGTTAGTGCGCCAAAGTTGCACTCACGAGCCTGTTTTTTCAAGTCTCGCAGGAAGTGTTCCAGGTGCTCACCTGGGGCTTGACTCATGTTCCGAAAGACGTAGCGCTCGTGTACTTCGCTGTACTGGGTGGCGCAGTATTGTTCGAACTTCGCCACAACCGTTGCGTAGTCTTCTCTGCTCTCGCTGTCGGCGAACGTAAAGGTGTTGAAAACTTCGAGCGCTTCTTCACCGGCGATACTCAGGAGTAAAGCTGCTTTCGTCTTCGCGGATCGAGGTTTTTCCGGTGGGTCTGATGCGGTGACGAAAAGTTCAAACCTTTGGATGAACAGCTTCCAGTTCTTGCCTGCGTCTCCTGACATGCGCAGCGGGTCCGGTGGCTTGAGGAAGTCCATGGCTGTTCCCGTCGTCGCTGTCCTCCAGTGAAGTCGTGAGTTTGACTAGCCACTTCTGACACCATGTATCGTTAGCGCTATTGAGCAAGGCATGATGAAGGGGTGCGATGGGAAGAAAAGCCCCTATCTTTATTGTAGCAGTGCTTATATACCGAGCGAGACAAGAAAGGGTGTGTACCCTCACCGCACTATCGTATCAAAGGGGGCGGGTTTGACACGAGGCACATGCTGCGCAAGATATGATACAGCGATGTTGACTGGCGGCCAGCCGACTTGCCCACTGCTTATGGAGACCACCTGAAAATTTTTTTCAATTCAGTACATGTTAAACATTAAGCATGCCAAGTTTCATTACAAATTGACTATATAGAGTGCATAAATTTTAATGCAGAAACTTTAGAAATGCCGCAAAACGAACAAACTGAGAAAAAGATTCGTGAAAGTTGAAATACATGTTCAATAATATGCTTTTCAACCAATTTGCCTGAAATTCGCAGAGAATGTCTGCAAGGCTATTTAGCATAAGTTCACTTTTAGAGTCACCCAGCACCATATGTTGGACTGTGACAGTCCGTGTGAGCCGCCTCGTCCAGGCAGCCTTTTATTGTGGCACTTCAGCAATGGGCCTTTGCTTTCTGGCTCGTGCGAGGTTTTCGGCGGCGGCGTGCTCTTTTATTGCCAATGGCAGTGAAAGTCTTGTGGGGCACTGGTTATCGAACACCAAGGATTGCACAAAACCGCACACGATGCTCATGTCCGATTCCGATCGCACGCGCTGTGACCACCGACTATGTTCATGGTGTAGCTGTCCCGTGCACTGATGCTGGCGGACGTCTCCTCACTTCCACTGCATGACGGATACACAAGGCTTCACATGTACGGAGACAAAACAATGATTGCTGCACATGCATCCTTAGCAGTAAAGTTCCAAAAACGATGCCAGTTCTTGTCGTCTACTTGCTGATTATCGAACAGACAGCTCGCGCCACCTGGAGTTTGGGCATACTGCGCTGCTGTCGAGGTTCTGCATCGCATCAGTCTTGCAAAGATATGTGT
Source organism: Rhipicephalus microplus (assembly GCF_013339725.1). NCBI lineage: Eukaryota > Metazoa > Arthropoda > Arachnida > Ixodida > Ixodidae > Rhipicephalus > Rhipicephalus microplus. The sequence goes on from NC_051168.1 coordinate 89,305,816, forward strand.
TTCCATGTTTTTTCTCATGCTTGCTTTTGTTGTCGAACATCAATCTTTCACTCTGAAGCATTCAAAAAGTCATCGACGCCATGAATGAAGCTTGAACAATCCAAATCCAGCATGTCGCCACTGCCGCGGCTTGGCCTAAAAGTAGACGAACCTCCCTTCGCCGAAGCTCTCCACTTGGTTTGGGGTGTCGTCCCTTGTACTGGCTTGTCGTCGTGAACTTCCATAAACAAAAGTCGCGTTTTTCTCTGGCATGGATGGCGGGAAAAGAGTAACTTGGGTGATTGGTGTACCTCGATGTCTCGGCAAACGCCGAAAGATTTCTGCAAGTAGACACCCCTGCGATCCCTACAACTCTGCTGTTGCTGGGCGAGGAGAAGCTGCATGCATTGCAATATAGCGGCACACACTACTTGTGAAAGCGTTGGATGCTTCTCAGAGAAGCTGTCTCTCTGCCTCTTTGATGCATTTCAGGGCTGATGTCACAAATCCCGTTGTGGCTTTTGTGGCCCCTCTTCTGCCAAGTGCCGTCGAACATAACAGCCACATCAGTTTCGCCTGCTACTTGTTTCGTCAACTCTCTGGATATGCGCAAGTTTTCACTCACAGCTGCCATGGCAGCGGTGTGCACCTTCTTTGCTATCGAAAAAAATCCTCGGTGGTGCATTGGCTTTGGGAGTCCAATAATGGAGCAAAATCTCGACAATTGCTCATGCCCAATGCCGACAGCGCGTGCAGCCACCACCGCCTTCACATTTACAGCGAAACTATCTCGGGAGCTCCCACTGTCGTACCGTTAGCTCACTCGGCTGCTGCCGTCCGCCGTAACACGCAGTGACGTATAGGAGCACGAAAGAACAGTCGCTGAGCATTCGCTGTTTTCGCAATGAAGTTCGAGGAGCGACGAAAGTCCTTTGCGCTTTTCTGCCGGCTCCCGAACGGCAAGTTTTTGAATACTGCAAGCAGGGCATGCCGCACCTGCCACAAGTGCCGTCAGCAAGAGGGTGTCGCACAAAACTGTCGTTGCACAAACCTCATCGCGCTGTCTTTCGTCTTTTTCGAAGAAGCCGAGCTTCTTTTCCGAAGCACTGACGAAAGAAAGCGCAGCGTCAATCCCTTCATCGCAGCCACTGTCGCTCGCGCACTCGTCGATGCCGCCGTCAGGCCTAGCACACATAGGCGCGTTCTCGTTCGTCCCCGTCGCTCGGGGCGCTTTACGCCGCCTTCCCTTGAACTTGTGCTTCGTTCGAAACTTCTGCGGTCTCACGTTGCACTTTTTCCGACTTGTCATCGCGGAAATATGCGTAGACGCGCAGAAAAGCAGACAGACCAAATGCCGATGGCCGCCACCAACACAGCTGACAATGACTTGGTAGCCAATGGCGATGCGGCTTAGGGTGCCGCGCGTTTCAAACCACTCAAACCACGTGATAAAAAGGCCTCATTTTTTATTTTTTTTGCCCACGTACGAAACTGGCGGTCGTCGGAGCTGTAAGAAGAAGGCCGGACATAACTTTCCCAACTGATCGCGATGGCGGGCGGCACTGCGACGGGGAGCAGCGCGCAGTCAAAGATGGCCAATATCGGCGCAAATTCACGAAATTTTGAGCCACCGCGATGCCTTCATACACATTTTTTTGCATTTTGCTGTTCGAATTTAGTTTTGAAATTTTCACAGATGAAAGAAGGTTTGAAGATTACAATGCAATAAACATCAGAAATACGAGAAATTTCGCTAAAAACGCGATTTTTCGACTCGCATCTCCCCTTAAGCAGTGATTTTTTAAAGCGATTATTGTTTATCGAGATTTTACTGTAATGGGGTTAACATAAAAAAAAAAGCCAGTACACCAAGGTAAGAACAGTGTAAAATAACATCAAAAACAACGGCAAGTACCGCAAAGTCGGTTGAAGTACAGAATTAGTCATAAGTATGTCAGATGAATAGGATAGTTTAAAATGCAAAAAAGAAATGCTACAGTGTGTTGGACAAATTGAATGCAAGCACATTGAAACAGGTTACGCACTTTACCGATGCTAGTTGGGATAGGGAACAAAACTTAATGCAAGAGCATCACTTTGCTGATGAAATTAAAGAAAAAAAGGGGGGGGGGGGAACGCATGAATCAGTGGAGCAAATAGATCAGCTAAAAATTATCAGTGAAGTGTTTGATAAGATGCTCGCGAAATATAGCATGATTATGCTCAAGGGTTATCCTGTTTGGAAGATCAGTCCACAGTCGTATGGCACAAAGAAGAGACGAGTAGTTCAAAGCATTATTCGAACAGGAATGTATATTCCTGCATGCTTTTTCATTCTGGGCAGCTTGCTATTGGCGACATTGAGTCACCACTGATAATCTCGTCACAGTTTCCATGTGCAAATCTTGGCTCAATTTCGACGCAAATTCTTTTTGGTTTTGATCGAAAACCCCCAAACTCCTTGTGACTTGTTCGGCTACAGCTTAATTGAAAAATGTGCATCAGCTTGTGGGTTCTGTAAAAATCAATATTAAGTACTGGCATCGGCAACCATCACATGGCTACCCCACTCCCCGCCCACACTCGGCCACAGGGCAAGTAAAGGAAAAAAACAAATTTATGAGCGGGTCTTCAAGGTAAGCTCTTTTCATGGGGTCAAAGAAATAGCTTCCCCTTTGGTGCAAACAGTAATGATCATGGTTAGATGTAACCAGGACACACATGAAAAGGCCCATTGTACACAGTAGTTAACAGCGCTTTCGCTGTGTCCCTCCACATAAACGCCTGAATTGCCACAGTCATGTCCGAAATGTGAGCATTCTTCGGCTAAAGCTGACGCATGGCACAGTAGACGACTGCATACATTTGAGGACGGCGCTGTTCTCTGACGGTAAGCATTCCCTGACGGGGCAACATCAACTATGGCATTAGTGATGTTGGCAGGCGATGTGTCACAACGTGCTGGTATTTTGACTTTTGTGATTTGGCACGGCGAAGCTGATGCTAAAGGTGCTGCTTTACCCTTTCCGGCAGTGTTGCTATTCTTCTTTGCTTGCGACATTAGCAATTATGCAGGCATTCTCTTACAAAGATATAAGCTTGATTTCTGTTTTTGCAAGCCAGCATCATGGCAGAATGTAAACAGTGAGTATTGAAAAGAAAGCCTACTTGTCAATGAGTAAGTACAGTATGAAAAAATAGTCTGCAATGCAAGCAAAATTTAAGAATTTATGGCACTGACCTTTGCAACTTGCTTCCCTACCACATTTCTCGCTAAACGTGTATATTACCCTTTCTAACTTAGCTATACAGATGATGCGTGGTATAATGAAAAACGTTAAAAAATTCGTTCTGGACATTGTGTAGTCACTGGCTTCAAAGCTACCTGGTAGGTGCCCCGTCATGGTCTATAGAAGACTGCTATTCAGCATGGGCGCTTGTTCAGTAGCTTGAGCTCCAGGCACGGCAATATTTATGATCTTGGACAATTCGAACTCCGCAAGTGGAGTTCACTGTACAAACCTTGACTTGCATTGTATGAGACGGCACAATGCTGTAGCCTTCAGCTGGAAATATGCCCGCCATGTTGGCCAAAAACTTTTTTTTTTTGCTTCGGTTGGTATTTGTACAGTGGGTGCAGCATTGTTCATATTTGCATATGCAAGCTCGACCCTTCTCAGGACTGTGGCAGCTTGGGCTAGTTGGTATGGCATGACGATAGTTATAGTGCGAGAACAAAACGACGACACGGAGACAAGAAGGACTTTCGTGTCTTTCGTGTCCTTCTTGTCTCTGTGTCGTCGTTTTGTTCTGGCGCTATAACTATCGTCCTTCTCTGGAGTCGTGGAATCAGCGTAGTTGTTGCTCTCTAGCATTTTGATGTGGTGAATGCTGACATGCTATCCCTTTATTATGTGTAATGGCTACATTGCCGAATAATGCTATGACATAACGTAAAATTGTGTATTCTCAAAGGAAGTTAGTGTGTCGAACTCAAATTTGTTCTTTGCACAGGCAGAGCATTTGGGATCGCTCATTCTTAGGCATCTTGGTCACTGAGTTAAGTTCTATAATTGTGTCTATGTTGAAAATGAAAAAGAAAATGCGGTGTATCTCTGAGAACTAGCAAGTCAAGGTATTTTACAAGCTCCTTTTCCAGCCCTGTAATTGGAGCTTCGTCTTCCTTTGAAGCAGTAAAGTGATCCTCGCTGCTTCCTGGGGAACTTTTCTCTCCACCTTCGCCTCGTACTCTGCAGGGTTGGCAGATGAGTGCAGTGCCAATTATTGGAGAATTCAACAAAGCCAGGTGTTGTAGCCAATGCCCTTAAGCATAGCATGTAGAGCTGCCATGTAACTGTTCCCAGTGGTTGCAGCCTGTAGGTAGAATGACTTGGCAAGAGTCCCGACGGGTTTCGTCAAGAACCATATCTGCTCCCCCAAACTGATGTGTTTCCATATAAGCAACTTGAATGAGTCTCATTCATTGGGAGTCTCACAGATGGGCGGAGAGGATGTCACAGTAACGGTGCCAAAGACCTCGTTGATGCTTTTGTCAGAGCTCGACTGTCTGACGGTGCAACATGATTCTGATAGTCAATATTGAGGACGTCAAACTGCTGGAGATATTCTTCCTCCTTCTCCAATATCTTACCTTCTCCGTTCAAGAGTCCAGGTTGTAGTTGGCCAAGCATAGGTAGCGTCAGCCAGGCATTTTCACGTGGATTCAAATAGGATCTGCTAAGACAGTCGGCGAGGCAATGTTGCCTCGGCAGCTTTGTCGGTGTCCTCATCGTAGCTGATATCCTCTGGCAAGCACTTGCTTGCATGTGGCCGTCATGTCTGTTTCCTATTCCTTCACATTGAAACGGACAAGGGATACACACAGTTACCACGGAAAGATAACTAATCCCTCACTGACCGGTGTTGTGAAGTACGAGGATATGTGCCAAACATCTAGGTTGGTGATGCGTGCCCTGTGGGTGCTGGGGGCGTGTGACATGCACGGGCATGACAGGGATTACTGCACGCAAGAACATGAGTACCTTGCTCTTGAGGCGCAAACTGCCAAAACGATCACACTCGGCGGCGGCCAGAGTGCAAATGGCGCGACGGAAAGGGTGCACAAAGAATACGTTTGCTCTAATCGTCTATTCACATGAGGCTGCTGCTGATTTCTGCTGGGTAGGTCAACTTGGGGGTGCCACGTCTCGCGCCTTGAGTCGCTGTCATAATTTTTAACTGTAAATATTATAGGTATCCATATGCCAGTTGGTTTTATGTGATCTTGTAGCCACATCCTATACATACAAAAATGTATTTTGCGGTGGAGCATTGGTTAGTGCGCTCTGCTGCTGACCAAAAAGTCGCGAGTTCAATTCTGGCCACAGTGGTCGCATTTCGATGGAGGTAAAATGGCAGAGGCCTACCTGCTGTGCGATATCAGTGCAGGCTAACAAAATTCCCAGAGCCATTCACTGTGGTGTCTCTCATAATCATATCCAGTGTTTAGGATGTACAAACCCAGATATTGTCTATATAGCAGTTATTAGGTGATCATACAGCCACATTACATTGATCACCATTAACACCACATCATCATGTCCTGTGGCCACCTCTGGCCTCTGTGCCCCTAATACCTACCATTATCTCATTAGCAATTTTGTAATAGTCATTCCACTTGAAGCTTTTACCTCTTCCCCTGCAGTTCATGTTAGGCTGCTTAATGTTCAAGATAAGAAACTTCACACAATTTCAGACACTCTCTTGTGGCAGGGAAGTGTATCAGTACATGCTCGAACAGTAGAAGAGGGTTAATGTGGGGGGATTCAAACTGCCTTGGGTATGCTATAATGGGCCTAGGTGACATTGCATTGTCATGCTCGAGTTGTAGGGGAAGGCAGGAGGCGCCAGCCCTTTGACATAGAGGTGGACATGTGGGCGCGCACTTCTCTCGTTGATTTTGCCTATAAATCTCTGCGCATTGAAAGAGGCTGTGCCGATCAAACTTGCCACCTGGTGTGCCTTGGTCCTTTGTCCATAATGCCACAACTGGCAAAAGGGGCATGTGCTGCTGCATCAAACTCGCAAAGCGTCAAACTCACCGAAACTGAACGTGCAGGTCTTGATAAACTTCAAGAGAACGTGACTCTTGCACAGGAATTTCTTCTGGCTGCCACCTATGACCACGCCTTGTTGTATAGATGCTCTCAGCCATGCACACAGCGTGGAATCCAGTGAAGATGAATGTGCAGGTCTTGAGAGACTTCAAAAAAATGTGCTCTTGCGCAGGCATTTCACGTGGTTGCCGCTTATAACCGTGCCTTGCTGCAGAGATGGTCTCAGCCATGCGCACAGCGTCAGATCCATTGTAGCTGGAGGTGCAGGTCTTGACTGACTTCAAGAGAACGTGGCTCTTGCACAGGAATTTCACCTGGCTGCCACCTATAACCACCGCTTGTTGCAGAGATGGTCTCAGCCATGTGCTGGCAGAGAGCCCTAAGGCCATCATTCTTCTGCACAAACAGCGATTGGCTGTGGAAAGTGAACACAAATTTTGAGGCATAATTTTGGACATGAAATTAATATTCGTATCTCACATGAAAAACCTCTCAAAACATTTGCCTGAAAGCTATGAATATACCAACTGTTTTGTAACAGGCATTATGGGGCAGTGATGGAAAATGCCTGATAAATCTTGATATAATTCTTGTATGCATGCGCCTATATTGTGGGGCAATAATCTACCAGTCAGCAACACCAAGAGCTTTGAAAACCAAGAGCTTTGAAAATGCTTGACCCAGTTCATTATTTGGACATCCCTCTTTATGGGTGTCTTTAGTCGCTGCACCTGCAGAGAGCTTGCATGTCTTTTGTGTATTACCTTAAGGTGAGCGCAGACAAGAAGCACCCCTCACACTCCACAATCAATGACTTATCCAGTTACACACGATTTGATAACCATCTTTCAATTTGACAGCCCTTCTCGCTTCGTGTGAGAGGCCTCGCTTAGGAAACGGAAGTGCCACTTCTTGATCAATGTCTGATGGCTTCGGCCGTACATCTACCACCATTGCAGTGACATCTCATAAAATGTGATGTGTTCTTTGTAGAAGTTATGAAGCTCGCCTATGCATCGACATGTACTTCCTGGAGCTTCAACACAAATACAATTGTCCCGACTTTTTTACAGATGCCTCAAAGTCTGACACTTCTGTGTCGTGCGCGGCAGTTGGCCGATATTTTTCGGAAGCCGGCTTACTGCATTTTAATACAGGCATCTTCACCGCAGAAGTTTACACGATACTTGCTGTTGTTAAACACATCAATCAATCAAAAGTAGCAAAGGCAATAATCTACGCAGATTCATTAAGCGTGGTAAAAGCTCTGAAAACTTAAAAAAAAACAGAAAAACCCTGTCCTCGTTTCACTTTACTCGTGATTGTGCTCAGTGTACGCACTCAAACAACATGTCGTAGTGTGCTGGGCGCCAGGGCATCGCAAGATCCAAGGTAATGTCATGGCCGACCAGATAGTTGGGTCCATCCACGAAAAAACTGCCAATACATATAGTCATCCCCGCAGTTGACCTAGAACCTTCTCTCAAATGACACCCCAGAGCTTATTCGCAAAGCACATGTGATAGCCAGACAACAAACTACATGTTCAGGCCATTTATTCTTTGTTTTTTTTTATTTATTAGGTACAACAAAAAATATATACACAACTAAAAAGGGCCCGCTCTACTGCAGGTCAGGTTGTGTTGAGGGCACAGTGGCAGTGGTGCTGTCAAGGCCCTGGCCGCTGTGGCTGGGCAGGAAGCCAGCTGCCACGAGCAGCCGATAATCTCCACTCTGAGAGTGGGGATCATCGGGCTGCTCCACAACAAATGCTTCTCTGAAGCGCCGCTTCCTGCCCCCACAGCGGTGACCAGACCCTGGCAGCCACCTCTTGCTGAGGGCCTCCGCCTGGTCGCACCCTGCTTTTTGGCAGATGACATCTGCATACAAGAACAGAAATACCAAAGTACACATGAAGCACTGCAGCATAGAGAATACACAAGGGTACACACACATAAAACAATGAACAAGTCTAACCTGTCACTAATCTACAGAGCATCAGGTTCACAAAGGCCCTTTTCCCTTTTCTGCCATGAAGGCTGTACAGCACTTGCACGTCATGTGCCAATACAGCCTTCATGGCATTCACACCAATTTCTCGGAGGCCTTGTCCCCCAATCTGCAGGAGGTGCTTGCGCTGTAAAAAATGCTAGAAGCATAGATGGGATAAACGCAACAGCACATCGAAATGTTTTCATGATAAAAATCTGCAAGAAGAGGAAACTGAAAACAACTTGAATTTTTGGGCATCACAGCATTTTATTGTTTTTACGCTAACTTCAACTCACTTGACCTAAAATGGTTTCCACATCAGCCCTCTCACACTCAGTGTGAGAATCTTTCAGAGTCCTTCTCTGATATGCATAGTTTCGCTGTTATGAAATCAAATACAACACTGTTATAACACTTAATAAATATTGATTCTAGCTATGAAATAGTATAATTACTTTGTACAGTGCTCGAATTCCAATACACTTTTCTTCGAGGTTACAATGTCTTTGCCTGAATGTTGACCAGGAGTAGCTTCTACAGGTGAAATATGATAGAATATGAGGACTTCAAAAAGAAGCTTGCACATGTTTTTAATCAATGCATTGTAAGCAGAGCGCAACAAGATAAATGAACATGATCAAGGCATACTAAGAGGCAACCTCAGAGCGACCAAATCTTGGTCATAGATGAAACTGATAGAAAAATAAAGGTCGCACTAGATGGTCACACCATTTGCTGTTTATATTTTTCTGTGATAGCCAACTAAGAGGCATGTCGCTATAGAAATCTCATCACAATAAACAAAGGTGCATTTTTCTTCACCCTGCAAAATTGGGTGCATGTTAGATTTTAAAAAAAAAGTAAGAAATCGGCTAACACAAGGCAGGGTGAACTGTAGCTCAAAGTAGAGAGAGCCGCAGCGGACACAAAATAGGGTGATAAATGAACAAAATTACTGAATGTCTGTTTTAAGGAGGCTATTGCTGGTCACTGCCCATCAAACACACGATGCCGCCTACATCGTCTGCTAGCTTAGGACAGTTCACTCGGACTTCACAGACTATAGTAAATACAGCCGAATCTCATTAATTCCAACAGACTTAACCCCTTAAGGGCTCATTAAACAAATATATTATGCACCAATATGGCCAAATTTTTTAATGATGTGATATGCTTCAGAAACGTGTTCAAAACACAAAAATATTTGCGAAAATTGTTTATAGTCGATAATCATGTTTAATTGGTCATTCTTTACCCCATATAATACCCTATATTTGGGGCATTTCTGGTGTATTCACAAATTAATTTCTGCAACTCCAGAAAGCACGGGTCGGGTTTGAATTGCCTTGCAGAAAACAAACAATTTCTTGATAGTTCACTTGAAGCTAGTTGAGGCTACCATCCGTGTGGTAGCGTTCAAAGCACGGCACTGCGCAGAGAGCCTTCTCGCACCACCTGCACCAGGTCCTGGTTTCCTTGCGGATGTTCTTGCCATTTACATCTCGCTTCATGTAGCAGACTACGCAGCGGCGTGTCGGTTCTTGCTTCTTCTCTGTTGGTGGTATGTGCGATGGAAAGTGGCGCTCACCAAACCGTTTTGCGTTCAGGGGGCGCCCTGGCCGTCCTTTCTTCTTGGTGCCGGTGTTGGGAGAGTACTTCGTGATGATCTCATCAATAAGCCTTAGCCTATACTCCAGATGAGATGCTCGGCCTCCTCCTTTCTGGTACAGAACGAATGAATTGTAGGTCGCCTCATCCAAGAGGTGTTGGAAGATCTTCTTGTAGGAGATCTTTTTTCGTTTCCGTGGCACTGAGTAGCTCGCCAGCATCTGATCTGCTCTGTCAACTCCTCCCATTGTATGGTTATAATCAAGTATAACTTCTGGCTTCAGGGTTTCTTTGCCCATTTTGTCAATGAATCGCGCCATTTCAGCACTATGTACTGTAGATAGAACCGTCACCAGTTTTTTGTCCATCCACTGAACAGCCAAGCACTTGCCCCTTTGAAAGGCAACCATCTCGCCTTTCTTGAGCTTTGCCTTGGCGAAACCAGGCGGAAGGTCTTTGCGAGTGGCTCGCGTCGTGCCATAGATGTCAGTTGATCTCTTCAAAAGAAAGTCAACCAGTTCTGGTGAGGTGTAGAAGTTGTCAGTTGTGACGCAGTAGCCTTTGTCTAGCAGGGGCTCCAGAAGCTTCAAAACAACTTTCGTCGCCATTCCGAAGGTTGCTGCTTCTTCTGACGAGATCTCAATGTTCGTTTCTTTCCCTGTATAAATTACAGAGTTCCATATATACCCACTTGAAGATTCGCACAGCAAAAATGACTTTATGCCAAACCTCGCTCTCTTCAGGGGCATATACTGCTTCCAGCTGAGCCGGCCTTTGAAGAGCAGCAAGCTCTCGTCGACACTGACGTCCCGCTCCGGCACATACAATGTCCGGTATTTTTCAAGAAGTGCCTGATAAACCGGCCAGATTTTCCTCAGATGAGGTTGAGGGTGTCCTTCACAATTTTCGATTGTCGTGTTGTCGACAAAGTGCAACATTCTCATTATTAGTTCGAAGCGGTTTCTGGACATTATCTCGCCAAAGACCGGAGTCTCAACCAGCCGATTCCTAGACCAGTACATCCCTTCATTTGGTTTTTGCACAATGCCTTGCAGCAACAGGAGGCTCAGAGAAACGCGAAGTTCTTCTCGCGTAAGTGCATACCATTTTCGGAAGCGAGAATGTTGTCCCAGCTTGCTAGAATGCAGAAGCTGAGAAGCGTACCGGTTTGTCTCCACGACGATAACATCAAGCAGCTCATCATCAAAGTAAGCTTCAAAGAGCTCAAGTGGATGAGGGGGAGAGCTTACTGTGATCTTCAGTCCCGTGAAACCCCTGAAATCAAACCGTGGAGGTCTGGCTGGGATGTTGTCGAGGTCTATGCGAAACCATTCACGGTAGCTAGCCATTGTATCATCGCTACTGTCTTCTCCTTCAGAGTCACTGTCCATAAAAACGTCATCACTGTCTTCTTCACTTGAAGAATAAAACACTACGGTGGCATCCTTATCACTCTCGCTTTCATCGTCTGAAGAAGGAAGATTCTCCGCATCAGAACGCCGCACGGATGAGGCCATGTTTGTAAAACGCGCGGGAAACAAGCGCACACATTCCGCCATCTAGTGTGCAAACTATAATTTAATACCACCGCCAATGACGGAACTTGCGGTGCTTAAACATAGATGGCAGCACAGGTTCCGTAAATCCCCGTTTGACGACCCGGGCTCGTCAAAAGCCTGTAGGAGCATTGCGGAAAACTCATGACGACCACAACTCGTCATAAGCAAAATAGTGGCAACTGCTCTTGACGAGCGCAGGTCGTCATAAGCCCTTAAGGGGTTAATTCGAACTGACGCTGTGGTCCTATCAAAGCTATACCGTGCTCCGAAAATGCAATCAGCACCCCGCCCAATTCTGCGGTGGCACTTCAGACACCTCATCGCTGTGCTTGAAGAAGAAAATGAAGAAAAGGAAAGAAAAGACTGCGGTGGAATGTTTGCCAAATGCCAATCTGCGGCATTCCTGTGCCACGCTTCGGCTTTTTCCGTCCCTGCCACGTAGAGACCCTTCTGCTCTTAACACCGCGCACGAAGAGAAAGGGGGAAAAAAAAGCTGTCACAGAGAGTTGGCTCTCTCTCATGCCGATCTGCAACGCGCCGGTGTCACGCTTCCCTGTTTTTCGTTCCTGCTATGTAGAGACCCTTCTCCTTTCAACTCCGCGCATGAAGAGAGCAAAAAAAAAAGCTGCCACGGAGTGTTTCTCTCTCGAACGCCGATCTGCTTTTCTCCAGGTGGAGACGCTCCTCCTTTCTCATCATGTGCTGGCCACGCTCCGACTGTAGCGCAGATGGTAACAGTGGAAACACAGTTGTCGTCTTCTAAGAGTGTCAGCACTGGACATTGCCGCGCGCAACTTCTTTTGCCAGAAGAATACTGAAGCCGAAGTACAAATGGTTTGCAAACTGCACGCAAAACTGGTTGACTCGTTGCAAGGCCAACGTGTACAGACATGTATTGATTACTTTAATTAATGACGGATGTCCTGTAATTTGTGAATAAAACTTCCCCATGCACATGCACCACTGCATGGTGAGCCCTCCGCTCATTTACCGTATTTACTCGATTCTACCGCGCCCTCGATTGTAACGCGCGCCCGGTTTCCACGACAAAAAAAAAAACAAAAACAAGAAACTAGGACATCGATTGCAACGTGCACCCATTTTTCTCGTTGGCCCGCTTGATCACACCACTCAGGAAAACGACTCCTTCTGAGAGCGTCTTCTGTTTAAATATGAGGTACGGGGGGAAGCTTGTGCCTATCCGACGTGCAACGGAGCATTGCTGTCACTCAAGTTTTACCGTGGCCCGATGTCAGCACACGAACATGCTTCGCCCCCTTCTCCTCGACGGTTGTGGTGCCAGGCATGTCGAAGTAAAGAGGCGTCTGATCGGCATTCCCGATTTGCCCACGCAGGTAGCCGTTGTTGTGCCGCAAGTTTAGGAGGAACCTCAGAAGACTCTGAAGCTTTTCTTCGTACTCCTCCGGCAACTTCCGGCATATGCCCGTTCGCCTTCGGAGGGAAAAGCCTTTCATCTTCATAAAGTTAGTTAGCCAGCACCTGCTCACTTTAAACTGACTCTGCATTAGCCCTTTTTCTAAGGCTAACTGCATACCGTGCACTTGGAGCAGTTCTGTCGTCACGGGCCGCTGTGCCGCTCACTGCTTAATCACATACTCGCCGAGCAGCTCTTCAATTTGTGGAAACCGACCCTGTTGTGGTCCACTGAAGCCTTTGCGTGAATCTTTGCTGTCAACAATATTCTGCTTTTGTTTCCGCTAGTCCCGCACGCACGTTTCGGGAACTCCGAACGACCGCGATGCGGCCCGATTTCTGTCCGTTTCGGCCACGACCGGCTTTATAAATAGCGACCTGCGCACGCGCCCTTCTCCTACGGGGCTACGCGGTCCAAGAAAAGCCGCGATGTTGACGGCGCGTCTCACCAGGGGGCACTGGGTTTAATCCTCAACTTCTTGTCGGCTGCTACAGCTACTACGACAGCGGAACGCGCGAGATCGTGTAAACCCCGTGCCTTTGCAAACATCAGCTGTTTTGTTTTTTGTTCTGCCTACCATGACGTGAAACAAGACAGTATATACCAACTTCCAACCAACCAACTTCGAGGAAACGTAGAAACGTCAGCACTCGTAACGGTGGCTTGTTGCACGGGCCCGCAACCTGGGCTAGCTTTTCCTGGCAGCCTAGACAACATTGTCAAAGAATGTTATGCAGTGCCATGCTGGTTCTGTCTAATGAGGTATATTTAGCAGGTCCGCGAGGTGCACTCCGAAGTGCAGGAAAACAAGTAGGCTAGGTCGGCTGTTACATTTTGTGCGCGTACGTACTTGTCACTTTATCCTTTCGAGAGTTCTTGCGCAACTTCACCTTCAATTGTGGCTTGTTTGATACGCAGGTCACACAGATTGGTGCAATGAGCTCGCTAACTTTTAAACTGTATTACGGTAGTTGTACCTGCATTGGCCGTCTCGTCAGATTTATCACGTTTTATGCAGGTGACGGGAGCGCCAACAAATATATATATTTTTTTTTCTGGGTTTTACGCGCTGTGCTTGCATTTGGGCTTCGAGGCGCACCGTAAGGACTACGGAATTAGTTCAAGGAAACTTGAACGTGTGACGAAATGAGGACACACCCAACTCATCTAATCCATGCATTCAAGCTTAGAGCAACAATAGATCACAACTTGCCAAATGTTTTATTCGTTAAATGACACACTGAATCACGAGCACATTTAGAGACAGTCTGGCCTTCAGAATTAGACCTTCAGCACCTTTCGCGAGGTGGGTTTCGTTTTGAGTGCCTTTTTCTTGGCGTTGGACACTGTGAGGCCATTGGCGGTGTTAGACAAAAATGGCCTCATGAATTTCTGCAGAATTACGCTGACCAGCTTTGTTTTGTGTGGCACACTTTTGTCCTCGGCACAATCAAAAAGTGGGCTCTTCAGAAGTGAAGGTAACACGACGGCCGAGAACTTCTTGAGCGGCTGAGGTCCCTTTACAAGCATGGAAGCCACTCGGGAGGCAGCTTGCTCCAGGTGGTGGACAAATCCCACAAATGGTAAGGTGGGATAGGAGAGGCCTCCCCTGTCGATGCCAGCAATGAGGGCTGTGGTTGGGGAGCTGGAAGATGGAGCTTGTAGCTTCACCAGGCAGCCCTCGCATTCAATGTTATCCTGAATGGCCCGGACGAGGAAACCGGCTATCAGTGCCAACGTACTGGACCGCAGACTCTGCTGTGGAGGACCTACGAAAATTATGAAAAAGAACAAGGTGAATAAGTAGATTTAATAGCCTAAGGTGTCCGCCGTGGGGAGCAAGAAAGTGAAGTGGGTGCTCCCTCCAGCACAGCAGTTTAGAAAACAATTATATCACGGTGTCGCTTTGTTTTCTTGTATTGTCTTTTTTCTATCTGTAACTGTTCACTTAATCTTATGTTTCAGTTCAAGCTGCGTAATGATTGTGCACATACATGGGTAGCGTTCCAGTGTAGCTAGGTGAGGCAGCAGGAGCTTCCGGATGTCCGTGCCAGTAGCAGCTTGCTTGACAGGCTCGACAGGCAAGGCTGGCACTTCACCCAATGGGGCAACGACACCTCCAACATTTCCACTCTCCGAGGAGTGAATGATGCCTGTCGTCAAGATCTTCTGCAAGGCCGACAGGGCTGCATACGCATGAGTAAGGTCATTTGAGCCATTCAGCTGTCTGATGGCTGAAAAAAGGGATTCCACTTCATCACTGGAGAATTTCCCCGTCAAGACGAAATAGAATCCAAGCTGCAGGAGGTGCCTTGTGCACAAAACCGTAGACAGCGTTGTAACTCTGAGTGCCTCATAGGTCTCCTCAGAGAGGAACTCCTTCTTGTGCAAGGTGCTCTCTTTCCACTGGGCAAAGTACTGAAGGCACTCTGTCTCCAGCCACAAAAGTCTGCAAAGTGAAAACACACTTATAATCGTCACATCACAATGTACAGCTTCATTTGTTCGAAGGAACTGCAATACCCTTCGGATCATGGCATACCTTTCGTCGTCTGCACTGTAGAATGGCATCCTCAAGGCATCTCGACTTGTCCAATGCAATGTCGTGCTTTTGATGTTGTGCAAGGCAAACCATTTTTGCACCACCTCCATGAACTCCAAAGTTGGCAAACAGTTTTGGAACCCGTTAGCCCCAAGGCGATGGCCGTGCTGCTGGAGGAACCTAAGGACTGAGGTGACCTAAACAAGGCAATGAGCATCAGATTTGTTTAAACATGGACTTAAAGCAACAAAACTCGGCCAGTCTCGTTACCTCCGCATAATAACGAATATTTCTACGGCCATTTCATAATGTTAGAGCCGTACAACCACACTGAGTTATGCGGCATGCAATTAGCTATTCACCTGCACCGAGAAGATGTCAACAGCTCTCCTGACGTTCATCTTCTCAAAGTTGCTGGGGCTTAGGTGTTTCTCCGTTAGGCACCTCACCAGCTTGAATGCACCTTGACTTTCCTGGGTCTTGTGCAGTAGCCTACAGCAAAGCAAGGTGTTACCAAAACAAATACAGAAATTATAAGGCACAGAAATGTTTGATACTACCTGAGGAAATCGGGAAGGATGAGCTTTCCCTGGTTCCTGAAAATTTTCTTCGCATCCAGGAACTGTGAGCGGATGTTCTTGATAATGTGGCAGTAGTCAAATGACAGGAAGAGTGGTCGACCTGCATCAAGTGGGTGCCTAAAAAGAAATATCCAATAATTCAGATTCAAGTAACTTTAACCTGTGCACATTTGATGGAAAGCAAACATTACTCCGTATTTATGATATAAGATCTGCAGCAAAGACGCACATCAGATGTGACTTCATAAGATCCCTGCACTTACTCTACAACAGGCTGTATCTGCCCCCTTGACAAGCTTGAAAAAAACTTCGTGTTCGACTTGTGATTGTCTCCAACAAGATGAACCACTCGAAAGCCAGCATCTTCAACAGACTGCATCACATTAAGAGCAAGATGCTCAAGCTGCTGTCCAGTCAGGGCCTTTGTAAAGTAATAACCGACCGGAAGCCTGCGAAGGGAAATGACAGTCATAGTTCAAATGGCAAGATTCAGACAGCTAAATGGCATGATTCAGATGTTCATGATTTGGTGTACATGCAATGGTAGCTGTAACGATAACTGCAATACCTGTAGTGGGTGGACAATCCCACAAAGACGAAGCACAGGAGGTGGGTTGCCAACTCGTTTTCCAGGCCATAGTCTGCCTCCGCACCCCCCAGGTTCACCAGGCCGTGAACAGCATCAGACTGTTTGTGGTAAATGGTGGCTTCCTTTATAGACATCTCGTCCATGACCAGCGAGCCACAGCGTGCCTGCAGAGGTGAGCACTGAAATATAAAGTCTCCCAGGTACCATTGCTAACGTTACCTTCTCAGAGTGCAGTTTTGCTTCCATATGCAGCCGCTGTTTGATCAATGAAGACACCACTTCCCCTGTGCAGGCACCTATGTACCGCTTCAAGGTCGAGCGGCAGGGTAGTGCCAAGAGGCCACTTTCCCGTATTAGCCGGTATGCAGCTGGAGACTTTGAGTGCCAAAGCACGCAGTTTCGTATAGTCTCCTCACGCCAGCGGCCCTTCTTAACACCCAAAAACGCCAGCTGTTCTTGAATGAAAAGTGCCTTTGGCTCTTTCTGTTCACCTTTTTCCTGCAAGCATTTGGCAATTGTTAAAATCTGTCTGGACAAGTTCAAATGTTAGGTAATTTTCTAATGCTGGTCATACCTGAAGTAGCACGAGGTTGGCTTTTTCCATAGCCAGATTTACTTTTCTTGCCTCCCGTTTCAGTCCAGAAACTTCCTCCTGCAAATCATTTTTCTTTCTTGCAAGTAGCCGGCACTTCCTTGTCAGCCTTGTGACCTGTTTAAGAAGCAGTGCCATCCGTGAAAGTGACATTCTTGTTTGGGTGCTTTTAGTGGGCTTAGGCCGCACCGAAACAGGCCTGGGAGTCTCTTTCAAAGCAGGCTCAGATGTGGAGGGCAAAAAAGAAAACGAGCAGGTTCTTTGCACTAGATCATGTGGAGGTGTCTGCAAAGGTGGCTGAGGGTCTGGCTCAGGTGTCAAGGTCTGCGGTGCATTGACTGAGTCCTCTGCATGCGCTGTGATGCCTGCTGTATCGTCTGCTGTATCAGCAAGAATGCCATCATCGGATGGGACATCATGACTGCAAAATGAATAGACATTCGCTCAGATTAATGTTGCAATAATAGTACAGACTTTCGGCACAAGAACTGCTCTTGCCTGTGCTTGGTAGCTTGCTTAGGGCAATCTAGTGAGACCCTCTTGCGTTTCGCCGGCCGCCGTGGTTGACTGGGTGCCGGCTGCAGGTACGTCGGAAAGTCGGGAAAAAGTGTCGGAACGGCATCGGGTTTCAGCCTTCGGTATTTGGTGGACTCCCTGTAGTCCTCTGGCCGGAAATGAAGGCTGCAGACTTTGCTCCGGTCGTTCGGAAGCCACGGCTGTTTCCCTGGCCCTGTAAAACGAAGTGTCAACATGAAATGTGGTTTTCGCTACGCCCACAACAGACGCGTAGAAATCAAGCTGAAACTGAAACCAAACACTCAATATTGTAATGCAGCGCGTCGCCGCTGCACGCAATCGACCGTCTAATAAAGGCAGATCGTACTGTTCTCACACGATCACGGCAAGCATCGAAAGTATGAAACACGAGGACTAACGTGGTCCGGCGCTTCCTAAACATGCGTAGGAGTTTGTTTAGATTACTTCGGATTTCACAGCTTACCTTCGGCCTGTCGATGAATGTTCTTCAGCCACAGGTTCCGCACATCCGTGATCGGGAACTCGTGGAACGATATTCCTCGTGATGCGGCCGTGCGCCCGCTTGATTTGCAGAGCGGTACGCAGCAATAAACCATTGCGCAAGTTGCACCGTGTAACTACTTCGCCCAACTTCTTTCAACCATAGCTAATAGTTGAGGTAATACCAAGAGACGTGCATGCAAATGCACAAGCCACGACCGTGGCACAAGCAGACGCGCCGATCACCCTCGCCCGGCAGCATACGCAGTCGCGAGGATGGGAGACGTGAGGATTAAAAGCAGCGCCACGGCTTGCAGCGGCGCTCGCGGAAACTATAATAACACAACAAGCAAAAAAAAATCACGGACACGGCGCTGGTGGCGGATGCGCAGGTCGCTATTTATAAAGCCGGTCGTGGTTTCGGCACACGCGATGACTTTTCTTTTAAAAGCAGCATTGTGGTGCACTCGTCGAGTTTTTGGAGTCGGCCCTACCATGCCGTCGATGCTAATGTACTACAAGATGACTAACTCCTCAGCACACGTACGAAGTGCCGCACATGGGAAACACATAGGCAGAAATGGCCGACGTGCCATGCCGACGCACGTAGGGGGCGGCCATTTTGGAAGTGCCGACGGCAATAGAATGACCATATTCATTTCTGCAGCCCTTGCAGGAGCACGGCTCTGCGCCTTGTGGGGAAGGGGGGGGGGGCATTCACGAGCTGGTTCCAGACATGCTCTTTTCCCTTCCCTGCCATGTAACCCTTCTCCATTCAAGGACGGGCGCGAAAGAGAGCAAAAAAAAAAAAAAAGCTGCTGTGGAGTGTTGGTTTTCTCTCAAATACCGATCTGCTTCTCTCCATGTGGAAACCCTCCTCCTTTCTCGTCACGTGCTGGCCATGCTACAGCTGCGTGGCGGAGAGCGGTAGGCTCCGCCATGCAGTGGTCGTTGTTGTCATCTTTAAAAAGTGTTGGCGATGGACATTTTTGCACGAAACTTCTCTTGCTAGGAGAATGCTGAAGCCGAAGTAGAAATGCTTTGCAAAATGTGTGCGAAATTGATTGACTCGCTGCAAGGCAAACGTGTGCAGACGTGCATTACCGATTACCTCAATTAATACCAGATGTCCTGTGATTTGTGAATAAATGTAAGTCTTCTTAAACTTCCCCCTCGTGTGCTAGCTCAATGCACATGCACCACTGCATAGAGAGCCCTCCGTTTATTTAGCTTTCATTATTTTGAACTTCTTTCAATTCAAACAGATTTTCAAGCCTATCGAGTTCGAATTATCGAGATTCGACTGTACCATACATCTGACTGTTACCACTGCCCACTTTATAAATGTATTGCCGCTCACAGCCTGCACACAGGATGCAGAACAGTGTGATGCCAGACCCGCATGCTGAAAAGTGCGGCACTGGTGCTATGTTGGAAGTGCCAACAGCATTTTTTCTTCAGCATATGTGAAAACAAACGACTAGTGAATGTGCACTGGTGTACACAGCAACACAGCGGCAAGATTCCTGTCACTTGTTAGAGGGACACTAAAGTCAAGTAACATTTTACATGATAGTGAAAGCTCAATGTATAGTGTCTAAATATAAACAGCAATGCCCTACTTACCAAAAAACTAAGGTAAATGAACGAGAACACATGTGTCAAAATAACACATTGATCCTGATGACATCAGTTACAGCCTATAATTATCACTAATAATCAAACTAGCTGTACTAAATAAAGAACCTTCCGTGCATCAAGAGACTTAATAAAATGCTGCTTGATTGTTTCAGTTTGATTCACCGAAAAAAAAACTGCCAGACGTTACTATGGGGAATGGCACGAGTTGTTCAATAGTTCAATTTTCACCTGGTTAAACTAGACTGATCATGCCATCTAGCTTTGTAGGCGGTTCGTCCAACGTCACCGGGATCATTTTCACAATATCCTACTGCGGCACGTGTATTCTTGTGCATTTACCTTAATTTCTCGGCAAATAGAGCCCTGCTGTTGATAATGCAGTAGTACCTCGTTATAACAAAGTGTGAAATGATTTTCTCTGCGACGCAGGCTGCTGTGATATTCAGTGGCGAGCACATTCTCTCTTGCTGGCTATAATGGTTGGTAGAAATGAATATGGGCTAAAATAAACTAACGCTATAACGAAGTATTTAAGACTCCCCCTTCAGTTTCGTTATAACGAGGTTTAACTGTATTGTCGTTTTGTACGATGTCATACATTGAGCTTTTACTCTGACGTAAGTTGTTAGTTGACTTTAATGAAAAAAACAATTTCGAGTACTTTAACACAATAATAACACAGGTGTTGTTCACTGAGGTATCTTTAAGAATTACTTTATGAATTACTTTTGAGGTTCGGGCAACCCCACCACAGGCGATGAACCGCCCTCCAGTTCATTGTGGTCTTCGTTGCCTAAAAAGAATGTTTATGCATGTACATTTATTTTAAACGACAGTTAGATACGAAACAGATAAGTGGACCTTTTAAGGTTGCATGAAGTGGCAAAAGAAGCTTATACCGTATGCTTAAAAATAAAATACTGTAGTAATGGAAGCCCCATTTTTTTCCTTGGATTCAATGAGCACTACCACATTTTGGGGCATTAAGAATTGGAAGCTACCATATGACCACAGGTTCCAAATAGCCTGGAAATTTAGGCACTGTGTTATTCATAAACATTGTTTTTGGTTTACAATTCAGCATGCCAATTAGATCCGAATGGTTCCTTCAGGTTAACCTCCTAGTTAGCTCAATTATCAAAGTGGTCATCATCTCTTCCAAACTTGTTTCACCTTCTTTAACAGGCATGGTAAGCAGGCACCAGCTTACAATTTTATGTAAGCAAAGAATGAATGTAAGCAATTACCTGATTGCTCCGTTGTGTGTGCCGCTAGGCCGTACTGTGCACCAGTGGCACGGCGCTCGGCTTTCTCAAGAGTGCCTGCGAACGAAAGATATTTTAGAGCAAATCATAATAAAGGCAACATAGGGTCACGCAAGTAGTTAAAGAGTGCCGGTCTAATTCTCAGAAAGACAAACGTCCCTAGAAATAAATTTGCAACCCTAGAAAATATTGACAACAAACTGGCACAGCTATGATCAGAAAGTGAAGAATGACACCAAAACAACCGTTTTAAAGCAATTAAACTTGAGCTGTTTGCAGAACTTTTTATGGAGATTTTAAATATATAATTAGTTTTTTCGCAAGCTGCATACTTTGAGTCCCGCAACGTGACAAAGCAAAAACCTCTAGCCTCCCCCCCTCCTCTTTCCACTACTAACTGATAGTTCATAATATTTTAAATAAAGTATAGAATGCCGAAAGCCAATTAGAAAGTGTATACAAAATATGTAATAGACGTGAAAAATTACAACATAGAAAGTCTCTGTTTATTCTACCCTAGTAAAAGTTTACATAGAGCTAATTTCTTTACTATATAAACATACTGAAATCGAAACAAGATAACCGCATTTCTCGTACTTTGGAACAGATTGGGTGAACTTTGTGCAGATCCAAGCACCAGAAGTACCCGAAAAAAGAGGGGCTTATTGCAAAAAATGGCAACATTTATTTTGAGAAAAACGAGTTGGTTAAAACTGATTGTTTATTTATTAAAAATGCAATTAAATGGAATGAAATTTTCACACAAAAACAATATTTCTTGTAGTGTCAACTGGCACTAAAATGCGCCAGCACCATAAACTTATGCCTCGAAGCTCTTTCGAGCAGACTCCTCACACACTTCCCTCACAAACAGGGCCATGAAACGCTTCCCAAACACTATCTGGCAGAGCCTTGTGCGCTGCAAGCTATGCAGAATTTCAACAGGACTTTGAAATCTAAACAAAATCCAGTGTCGAGGGACACAACAATGTCGATACCTTTGTGGCTCTTGGGGCCGCGTTTTTGCCACATACTGTCATACATAACGGCAATGTCATGCCCGCAAATGTCTCTCACTGTGAGCCCTTTCAACCTCGCAAGACTGCCACAGACGACGTCTACTGCCAAATCACGGGCTTTCCAGCTGGTGGCTGTAAATGACTCATGATGCATTGGCCAAAGTTCAAGCAAAAAATTGCCGCAAATCGAACCAACTGCTCATAGCCCATTCCTACAGGGTGCGCTGCCACAACAGATTTCCCACTGGCAGCACAGCTATCGCTTGAGCTACACCTTTCCGGATCCATAACAGAGATAAACACACAAGAAAAGCTTTCAACTGTGCTGCTTGACGAGACATGAACCCCGCAAGTAGGCTCTACATTGCACACAGTGGCTATCCTCGATCCATAACACGCAATATAAAAGCCAGTCGCGGCATTAAAAAAACTGGGCAAAAGCATGCTTCTGTTCATTTCTAGCAGTGAAGAAAACAGTAGTTATTTGAAGAGTGAGGCTTGGCTCTTTGCCTCATGCGATCGATAATGGCAAGCGGCGGCGCATTATCTGGGGTAAGGTGCTCAAAGACTGCACACTAACAACTTTTCAACAACCAACTTGTGCTCTTTAGACACAATTTTAAAGCATATTTGGTTGAGTATCGTCATATATATCTTCTTTCGGTACAGTAAAGGTTCTATTCTTAACAGGTGAGAACAAAAATTGTAAATTTTTTAGAAAAGTCTTGTTTTTCGACCCACATCTCTCCTTAACAGTTCTAAATGTTTCTACATGCTTTAAAAGGTATCAGTCGTACATAATGTTAGCAGTCAGTTTCATGACCCATGGAAGTGTCATGTTGCAGTACATATCTTGATATGTGTTTCTACTATCAATAAAAAAGTGACCTGTTTAGAAACACCAACAATTTGTACAAATTCGCTACGCTGGTACTCATTGTAGCGGTGTTCATTGTAGCGGGGTTCAGCTGTAGACTGCATGCTGGGCCAGTTGGTTGCAATCACTTTTTAACTTGAATTACAGCAAAGCTCAAGACAAGGACAACAGGAAGAAAAGCAACAACACAGTGCCGTGCTGCTCAATTCACTCCCTGTTGCTTTCGTTTTGTGTTGCACTGCAACCAAGGTAAGGATAGATCACAGTATTGCA
The DNA here is from genome assembly GCF_013339725.1 of Rhipicephalus microplus. Lineage (NCBI taxonomy): Eukaryota > Metazoa > Arthropoda > Arachnida > Ixodida > Ixodidae > Rhipicephalus > Rhipicephalus microplus. The sequence goes on from NC_051168.1 coordinate 89,328,901, forward strand.
AAGCGGGCGGCAAACCTAGCAAGTGGTGACAAGTTAAAGCTAAGACATAGTTTGTCCGTGCAAGGCAACTATTCAGAAGTTGCCACAGCAGATTCTCACAATGTGCTCTCACTCTCCAATAAACACCCAGAGCAACACATTTTCAGCAGCACTTTACCCCAAAATATCACACAACTAAAAGCGTCACGAGCACAATTCTCAAGAACTCCATGGACCGAGCACCTGCCTTTGGTTTCACTAGGTCTTCACACAGCGTTGAAAGAAAACACGCAGCGCTTGTCTGCAGAGCTAGTTTTTGGCACTACACTTTGTGTACCTTGCGAATTCTTTACTTAAGAATTGACATTTGCTGAAAAACACTGCTATACCGATTGCCTGCGAACTACTATGGCTACTGCTGCAGTACCGCCACTTCGTCATGATTCCAAGACAGCTTATACCAGCCGCATCTTCATCCACTACATGGTATTGACACCACGACCCTGACTAGGTCCCTCTGCAAAGGGGCAGGAGAATCCCCAGGAGAGCGGGTGTGGATCAGTAAATACGTCAAAATTTGAAAAAGCAAAAACATATCACAGACACACTCACATGCACACTATCACAGCTCACATTCATACGCTAAGCAATCACGCACACTGTAAAAATATCACAAAAAAACATATATCAAAACACTTCAAAATGCAAAAGAGATCAAAAATGAACACATTTGAAAAGGTAAAAGAGAAAATGGAAGAAGTTGTAAGAAAGAGTGAAAAATGAGAAAATTTGAAATAAATAAAAAACTCTTTCCACGAGCTCCATGTACATCAGGAGGAAAAGAGGAACTTCAACCTGGCTCTTAAAAGAGCCGTTAGATGATGTACACAGAGCCGTGTCGCCCCCGAAATGTTTGAGCTGCCACCACCACAGCATCAGTGACCACCTCAGGCTGGTCCGGCACTGGCCTGTGGATCAACCCCACCTCTTCCAGGAGCCACAGGTGGTCCGCAAGTGACTCAGGGTTCCTTTTGCGGAGGGCTGGGAGGCATGACTCAAGGACGACAGTGTCGCCCTGCATCTTCATCCGTGGGTTGATGAGCTTCGCGAACTCAATGAGATACAGGCAATGAGCATGTATCAGGGTCATTGAGTAGCTCTTGTCTATTGGGATGGCAGCTGCAATGGCTTGAGTCATGAGGGCCGGAGGGTACCCAGGGCTGATGGTCGCCATGTATGATGGCTTGATCGGCAGGTGTTGCGCTGACGTGTGAGCCGCAATCACTGTTGTTGAGTAGTATGTTAGGGCTACTCTTGACAGTGTGAGCTCATTTGGTGGTGCCTGCCCCTTCTTCAGGTTGTAGTCCTGAATCAGGCCCTCCACCATTGCAACACCTTCTGTGCTCATCCTTTTTGTCATGTTTGCCAGATTTGTCCCTCTGGTGAGGAAGATGAGGCACATGTGATAGATGTCTTTCATGAAGACATCATCCGTCTTTCCCCTTGTCTCCTTCAGGATGAATGTCTGATGTAGTGTCTTAATGGGATCAAAGCCCTGGTATGCCACCTTTGAGATGGCAGCTTCTCTATCTGCCTGTGACAGTTGGAACTTCCCAAACTCCCTCATGATTCTCGATGACTCACTGTCGTTGAGTCGAACGATGCCATCCCTGCACATTCTGCTTGCCCAGGACACCAGTTCCTTCACGACAACTCCCTGCTTTGGTGCCTTGTCTGCTGGAGTGCGGCCATCTCCATCCCTGCGTCCACCACCTGCTCCGTCGTCGCCTCCAGTGCCTCCTGTGCCTCCTCCGGAGGTGCTGGGGCCTTTTGGACCCTGTCCATCACCAGTCTTCTTGCTGGTGGCACCCTTCTCTGCCCCTGCGCCAGTTCCTTTCTTCATCGTTGCGGGGGGTGTTTTGCCTGCCCCGGTGGCCTTTGCTGCTGCGTCAGTGACTGCATCCTCATGTTCCTCCAGGCTCTCATCCTGAGGAGGCGGGTTCGTGCCCTTGGAGGCCATTTCTTCGTCAACTCGTGCAAGTGCCCCCCTGGACTTGCTCAGCTGATTGTTTTTTTCTTAGGCTTTTTTTGTTGCTGCTTCTTCCCTGAGGATTTCCTCGCCGTGTCTGCTTTCTTCACAAAGGCAGGCCCACTTTGTGACAGTTTCTCCTCTCCTTCAACTGGAGTGCTGGACCTTGATGAACGCAGTGAATACTGGGGTTTCGTGCCCTCAGGTATTTCCTCTAGGTCAATTTCCTCATTCATCAAATACTGTCACAAAGTGGGCGGGTCTTTGTGAGTACGATGTTACTCATGCTCCATTTTAAAGTCCTCAAGTGCGATTTGAAGTACTTTATACATTTAGTTAACAAACACAATCAGACAATTCTTATAGACTGTTTGAAGCTAGCTCATGTGGACATGTCAAGCAGATAGACTGCTTGATGGCAACATCTTGCTTGCTATAATAGGTGGCCATTTAGTGGACCATGTGCATGGTGTCTACGAAAAGGATCAAGAGTCTCAGAAGCGCCGACTTCATGACAGTGGCATCAGTTCAGTCACCCAAATAATTTGTTTGTTTTGGGCCTTCTGTTCCCACATGGCACTTGCTATAATGAATGTCGGTGGCACAAGGTGTCTAAATTAATTTTTAACCTATTCATATAAATTCTGAAGAATTCAAGCCCAGTACTTTTTGAAAGTGTGGATTCATCATCACGAAAATTATCATAGAATAAGTTGCAAGCGCCAGAATGAGAAGGCTGTGCATTACACAGACGCATGATGCACGCCAGTCTCCGGGGATATGTATGACTAATTACTTGGCAGTGTTGGTCCCCGTTCTTCAGCTGGCGTCGGCTACAGCCTCTAAGAAAGTAAAAGTGTTAGGTGACTATGTGCCTAGTGAAAAATCCATGAGCAGTGGTTGTCACTGTACCGAACTTGCAGTCTCTTTTCATAAGTGCCTACCATAGCAGGTTTATATTATGCTTTCTATGCCCTCCTGAAACAAGAGGGGCAAAGGAAAGGGCAAATAGAAAAATGAGGCGAGAAAAGAATTAAGGCAGCTTAGCCCTGTTGCTGCTAAGCCTAAAAGAAGTGTGGAGCCTTTTTGTTTCTCTTTGGTTTTTTTTCTCCTGTTCCATTTCCTCTTTTTTCTGTATTTATCTTTGTGTTTCTATTTCTTTTACTTTGTATCCTTTCTTTCCTTTTCTTTTTATTTTTGCCGGCTTCCTCTCGTAATTTTCACACATGGTTTGCATTGTTGTGTTTGTGGAGCGATAAGAAAGAAGTGTACGCTTGAGGGCTCATTTTTTTGTTAGACAGAAAATTAACGCTGCACCTAGCCATAGTAGTAAAGTCCCACCTTAATATCACTGTCGAAACACTCAGAGAAGAGGAAGAAGACTTCTTTTAAGTGTGAGCATGCGCTCAATATGCTGTATGTAGATTTGCAGGTGTCAGGCCAAGCAACAGTGACAGCATACAACAGCCTTACCACCTGAAGTGCTCTGCATTAAAAAAAAATGGGAAGAGATACTGAGATAAAGTGGCATGCCTAATTTGGTGTGTGAAGAGAAAACACAACAATAAAACAAAGAAAACTAAGAGACAAGGAAGGTGGCACATGTTAATGTGCCCAAATTTCGGGTTTTTCCTAGGTGCAAAGTTTTTCTTTTTTCTTATAATTAGTCTGATGTGCCCAAAGTAAACACAAAAAACTCAGAAACTTCACTTACTGCAACGAGCCACAAGACAAACTGGGTACTTTTGCCAAGCTGCAGTTGGGTCCACCTGGTCTCTAACCAATTCTTCGACCCGAACACTTCTCCTCTTTGGAGGCCAGTGGCACTGGGCCCGGTCTTCCATTAGCCACGAGAGTGGCACAACGGCCACTTCATCTTATCCTTCGGGAAACGTCACGACAGCAATAAGTTTTGGCATGCTGTAATCAAAGTCATAAAGTTTGTAGCCAAGATACCGTGTCAATTTTGTTCATTCACTGATAACGAACTACATGTCAAGTTCAGAGCAGCTCTAATAAAGAAGATGCCTCAAATTTCAAGAAAAAATTCAATGTTTATGAATAATGAGAAGAGGTACCAAGTGCCTTACATGATATTTTGTAACCACAGATGAGAACACACCGAAAAATGGTAGCTTATAATTTGCATGAATGAAAAAGAGATATTATAGTGTATATAGTGCTAAAAATGAAAAAAAACTGATATCTTTCACATTATGCTACAAAGCTTTTTAATTGTTCTCTGCAATATGCCTATTGTAAATAAGGATGTAGTGGTATATTTAATGATGTTCGATAAAACTGCACACTGACAAAATGTGACAGCACTGTCTGTACAAAATAGCATAGATTTTTCCTGAACACACTGCAGCTGACAGCTTGTTCGACCTTGTCTAGTGTGCCATACAAAGTACTGCCACATGCAACAATGATCTATTCTGTGCCTAATAGCCACATGGACAATGTGGAACAGCACAATAATTGGTAGTCTTAGATGTACAATGAATACATGGAAGCTATGCAAAATGATTTAATTGGTGCCACAGGTGCTCTGCTATGTAGATTCACCATTAAACTAATATTTTTGATCAAGTGTGCATTTCTGAAGTTTACCTTGCAAGTACGTGAAACTGACATGCTTCTTGATCTACGATACACATGTGGCTTGTGTCACTTTGAAGGAAAAGTTAGCATACAATGGTGTAAATGCTTAGAATTTGAAATATTGAGGCAGCAGAACACCGGAGATGATCACATGGTAAAGAAACGAGTGCTGCCTTATTACTGGCAAGTTGTCAGTTATATGTAGAAATAAATCTTGCGAGCTAAAAATGTACAATAGCACAGCGAGACAATGATGTGGTTCAACCTGTGGATTCACTTCATTCATCACGCCATATGATGAAGCTTCCTTTGGTAAAACTGCCCAGATAAGAAAAAAAGTTTGCTGTCCAATACAGCAACTACACAAAGTGTGCACGTCCATCTCGCAGCGCCTTTTCGTCACTTCCGAAATGCGCCACTGGCATGCCCGGGCACCTACCCAATCTATCGCCTACAACTGCCATGTTGTCTCCTCGTGCTTGCACCCGTTTAGTTTTGCCTCACGATGCAAGTTTGAGGAATTATGAGCTGCTAGTGAGGCAACTTGATTTAGTAGTCCAATCAGAGGAGCAGAGCTTAGGGTGTTTCTTCGCTGAAAGTTATTACCTAAAATTGAGAACGCACAATGCGATTTTCCTAAATGTACCAGCATATTTGGCTGGTGCAGATTAACAAAAGCTATTTGAAGAAACTTTGCAATATTTGCATCTTCAGGTGCAACTTCATTACGGGTAAGTGCCATAGCCAAGTATTTACCTGCAAACAGATATAGCTTACCAAGATACTAACCATACAAACTTGTCCGCAGTTAAAATCATAATGGCGAGGGAGGTGGTTAAAATCGTGATGGCGATTGCGGACATTTCGGTATTGCATTGAAACAAACTGATAAAGAATGGGAAACAATATCAGTTCACTTTGAAGTATAGCCGATCGGATCAAGTTGGGGGTCAGGATTTTTCAAAAGTTAGTCAATTATTTCTACACGGTCTCTATCATGTTCAGTGACTCCACTGTACATTAGCGTACAACAAAAGCAAAACACAAAGTGAAAAGTGTGCCCCGCAGGGGCGCCTGCGCAGGTAGGCATTTGGTGTGTAGCGACACCACGGACCCGAGCTAACGGGGGAGTTTCGACTCTCTCCCACGCCTAGCTGTGCGTGGGTTTGCCATGTCCGGGGAAAAGGGGATCCTGGAGGTTGAGCCAATGCTGGGTGATTGGACCTTTAAGGCCCCCCGGCAGAGGCAACACACCCCTTTGGCCCCGGCTTCACGTAGACGGCACCCCTGGGCTGACCCACCCAGGAAAAATCGGCAGTCGCCTTTTCCTATCCCTCTCATCCTACATCTTCGTCTTTATCTCTCACTTTTTATCTGTCCTGTCATCTTCTCTTTTCCGTTTACTTCCGAATTTCCTGGCGGCGAGGGTTAACCCTGTGAATATAACTACCCAACCTTGGGTAGTTATATTCGGTTATAACGGCAATGCATGGCTGGTGTCTCCAAGTGTTCACTAGTCAACCTTGTAGCGTCCCCTTGTTGGGCTCGGTGGTGGGTGGCCACCATCGCCGCCGAACTTTATTGTATTTCAACGAATAAGTCCAACGAATAACAATAAGGCACAACAACAAACTGACCCCTACAAAACGCGTAATAATTACCTTCGAAACAAGTGACCTACCAGAATCAATCGAAACCGGCTATTGTAAGCTTCGTGTAAGACCATACACTCCCAACCCTCGTCGATGTTTCAAGTGCCAACGTTTTGGTCATGGATCGCAGAGTTGCAGAGGGCGTGCCACTTGCGCAAAGTGCGCATCCCTTCAACACATATCGGACAACTGCACCTCGGAAACAACTCATTGTTCGAACTGTGAAGGAGATCACGCTGCCTACTCACGATCATGCCCCGCATGGAAGAAAGAGAAACAAATAGTAGAACTTAAGGTTAAATTCAACCTCACATTCCAAGAAGCACGCCAACGTTTCGCAATACACAACCCATCTTATCCGTCCTTTGCAGATGTGACGCGCCGGGGCGCCGCGCTACATGCCTCGACACCCGCGAATGTCACACAGTGTGTGGCCGCGGTCGTGCCGCCAACGCCCCCGGCTGGACCAGCCTGTACTGCTCCGCCACCTGACAAACGGGGCCGGCAGACCCCAGTGTCTGTTGAACCTCGGACCACTGCAGGCGCAGTTAGGTCCGAAAGTTCAGTGAATGGCCCAGCAGGCACCATCCACCACCTCGCAAGAGGTGATGGATACAAGTCCCACTCCTCCGGCGCCTCAGACGCTGAAGGATAGGCGCAACTCCTTGAAGCGCGTCAAAGAAGAACAACCTCGAATCACAGGGCCCTCAAAAGGCCCTGTAAACTAACGCAACACCTCTGTACACACAGCACCACACTATTAAAATGACACAAATACTACAGCGGAACGTCAGAGGACTGTTAAGAAACCTCAACGATATCCAGGAACTTTTACACAAACATACACCTAAGGTGCTGTGCGTACAAGAGACACACCTGAAACCTAAACACACCAACTTTTTACGTTACTGCATTATCTTTCGAAAAGACCAGAATGATGCGATTGTATCATCCAGTAGTGTTGCCATTATAGTCAATCAAGGGATCGCATGCACACACCTACCACTATAAACATCCCTTGAGGCGGTGGCTGTTCGAGCAGTTCTTTTGAATAAGCTCGTCACCATCTGCTCTCTCTAAATACCTCCACAACACTGTCTTGAAAAGTATGAATTCGAGTCCTTCATAGAGGAACTTCCAGAACTTTATATTCTCCTGGGAGATTTCAATGCACATAGCAATCTGTGGGGTGACTCTCGCTGCGATGCTCGAGGTGGCCTGATTGAACAGCTCCTTTTTTCTTCCGGTGCGTGCCTGCTGAATTGGAAAGACCCAACATATTACAAAATCGCTAACAATCTGTACTCAGCAATAGACCTCAGCATAATATCCCCATCACTCCTGCTTCTACTTAAATGGGAAGTAGTAGGCGTTTGGTGTGTAGCGACACCACGGACCCGAGCTAACGGGGGAGTTTCTACTCCCTCCCACGCCTAGCCGTGCGTGGCTTTGCCGTGTCCGGGGAAAAGGGAATCCTGGGGGTTGAGCTGACGCTGGGTGATTGGACCTTTAAGGCCCCCCGGCAGAGGCAACACACCCCTTTGGCCCCGGCTTCACGTAGACGGCACCCCTGGGCTGACCCACCCAGGGGAAATCGGCAGTCGCCTTTTCCTATCTCTCTCTCCCTACATCTTCGTCTTTCTTACTTTTTTAGCTTTCCTGTCTACTTTTCTCTTCTGTTTACTTCCAATTTTCTTGGCAGCAAGGGTTAACCCTGTGCAAATAGCCTCCCTTGGTCTAGGCGCATTGGGTTATAGTGGCGTTGTACGGCTGGCGTCTGCAGGTTTCAGCATCCGCAAACTTGTAGCGTCCCCTCGTTGGGCTCCGTGGTGGGTGGCCGCCAACGCTGCCGAACAAAAATAAGACCGGCATGCATGGAGCATTCCCTCAACTGTCTGATCGTACCGGCCTAAAGCGGGTACGCACCGACGACATAAACTTCTTCAACCAGCCAGTAGAAACTTTTCCCCACTTCCACGTCATTCACTGCGAAAAAACCGGAAAGCAAGCCAGGACCGTATCTCCTTTCGTAGTCCAGGTGTCTTAATGAAACTCTCGGGGCTGGATACAAAGTAACCAAAATGGCTAGCGGAGACCTTCTTCTCGAAATTCGGGACAAAGCACAATTTGTAAAGCTAGACAGCCTCTCAACGTTTGGTGACGTGCCGATCACCGTAACACCACACAGATCCATGAACATCACTCGCGGAGTAGTATCTGATGCAGACTTACTTGAACTCACCGAAACTGAACTTTTGGAAGGGTGGAAGAGCCAAAATGTCAATAATGTACAGAGAATTATAATCAGAAGAGATAATAAGGAAATACCAACGAAACACTTGATACTCACGTTTGCATCCAGTAAACTACCAGATTCCATACAAACAGGGTACACAAAGACATCTATCAGACCGTATATACCAAACCCTCGTCGTTGCTTCCAATGCCAGAGGTATGGCCATGGCTCTAAAACCTGTCGTGGTCGCCAGACTTGTGCACAATGTGGAGTCCTAGGCCACGTGTCTGAGAACTGCAAACAACCGCCACACTGTGTAAACTGCGAAGGAAACCATGCCGCATATTCACGCTCCTGCACGTACTGGAAAAAAGAAAAAGAAATAATTACATTGAAGGTGAAGGAGAACATTACGTTTAAGGAAGCACGGCGAAGAGTCGCTCCATTCTATGGACCTACATACGCTGATGCGGCGCGTCAGGGGGCACCGCCGCACCAGCCCTCGCCACACCTTCGGCCCGCGCATACCGAGCCGGCGGTTGTGGCACCTGCCCCAAGGCGGCTGTAGCCCAGGCTACACCGCCTGCTCCCAACAGAGGCCGGAGACTCCAGAGTCTTCGGGTCTCAAGGCCTCCCCTCACCAGGCGAGGCCTAAAATCCGAACTAACAGCCCGCACGTGCGGGCATCCAGTGCCTCCGAGGAGGCAATGGATACGTCGGCACCCTTGGTGCCGAAAGAGCGGCGCGGCTCCTTGGAGCGCGCCAAGAAAACAAAAAAGCAAATAACAGGGCCTGGTGATGGCCCTGTTAAGTGAACCCAACTCCCCGTCTAAACAGCCACTCGCTCTTCGTACACACAGCATTATTTTACATTCACCATGAACACTCAAATTATACAATGGAACGTCAGGGGCCTTCTTAGAAACCTTGACGACATCCAAGAACTCTTACACGAACACACACCAAAAGTGCTGTGTGTACAAGAAACACACCTTAATTCAAAACACACAAATTTTCTTCGCAAACACGTTATTTTTCGAAAGGACCGTGATGATGCCATGACATCATCCGGAGGTGTTGCCATCATAGTGAAACAAGGAACTGCATGCACACACTTACAACTACAAACATCCCTTGAGGCAGTGGCTGTTCGAGCGGTTCTTTTTGATAAACTGATCACAATCTGCACTATCTACATTCCTCCTAGCTATCAGCTGCAAAAACGTGATTTACACTCTTTAATTGATCAACTTCCGGAACCTTATGTTCTCCTTGGAGACTTTAATGCGCATAGCAGGCTATGGGGTGACTCTCGGTATGACGCGCGAGGTCGGCTGATCGAACAGTTCCTTATCTCATCAAGCGCGTGTCTCCTAAATCGAAAAGAACCAACCTATTATAACCTCGCTAATAACACCTACTCCTCTATAGACCTGACCATAGTATCTCCATCTCTTGTGCCTTTACTACAGTGGAAAGTCGTCAGTAATCTGTACGGAAGTGACCACTTCCCCGTAGTTTTGAGCACAACGACAGTAACTGAGTGTCCACCACGCGTTCCCAAGTGGCTCATAAACAGAGCCGACTGGGAACAGTTTTATACTATCGCTTGTCTAGGTTGGAATGACATCTGTACTTTGAACATTGATGTTGCTGTGAACTACTTCACAGCGTTTTTGATTGATGCTGCAACAAAATGCATCCCACAAACAAATGGACACCCTGGAAAACGATGTGTGCCATGGTGGAACGATGAATGCCGAAACGCGCGCAAACAGCAAAACAGAGCTTGGAGGCTTCTTCGTAACTCACCGACAGCCGAAAATCTTGAAACCTTCAAGAAAATAAAGTCTCAAGGCAGGAGAACGCGTCGGCAGGCCAGAAGAGAAAGCTGGCAAAAGTTTTTATCAGGGGTTAATTCATACACACAGGAGGCTAAAGTATGGAACATGGTCAGTAGGATAGCAGGAAAACAAGTACATGCACTTCCACTCGTAAACACTCAGGGTGATACCTTGGAAGATCAGGCAAACTTCCTCGGTGCACACTTCGAACAGGTATCCAGCTCGTCCCACTATACTGACACTTTCCAAAAATACAGAACAAGAATAGAAAAGCAGAAACTCGAACACAAATCCACTAGATACGAGGCATATAACCAATCTTTCAGTCTAGCTGAGCTCCGAACATCTCTAAACTCCTGCAGTACTTCTGCCCCAGGCTCTGACCGTGTGATGTATGAAATGTTAAAAAACCTACCAAACGAAACCCGAAAAACCTTGCTTTGTTTGTACAATGCTATTTGGTCTTCTGGCACTATTCCTACCGCCTGGAAAGAGGCCATTGTTATTCCCATTTTGAAAGAGGGCAAGGACCCTTCTTTACCCTCGAGTTATAGGCCTATAGCACTTACAAGCTGCTTGTGCAAAGTCTTCGAAAAAATGATAAACTGCCGACTTGTACATTTTCTTGAAACAAATAATTTGCTCGACCCATTTCAGTGCGGGTTTCGAGAAAGTAGATCCACCACAGACCACCTTGTTCGTATCGAGGCACAGATCAGAGACGCCTTCGTTCATAAACAATATTTTCTCTCTGTGTTCCTCGATATCGAAAAGGCTTATGATACAACATGGCGTTTCGGAATTCTAAGAGACCTGTCACACCTTGGCGTGCGCGGAAGAATGTTTCATATAATGGAAAGTTACCTGTCAAACCGGACATTCCGTGTCCGTCTGGGCAGTGTGCTCTCTCAAACATTTATCCAGGAAACAGGCGTGCCACAAGGTGGTGTGCTTAGTTCCACACTTTTTATTATTAAAATGAATTCTTTGCACTTGTCCATTCCCCGCAATATGTTCTATTGTACATATGTCGACGACGCTCAGCTTGGCTTCAAGTCATGCAACTTGGCCATGTGTGAGCGGCAGGTTCAGCTGGGTTTAAATAAGGTCTCCAAATGGGCAGATGAAAACGGATTTCGGCTTAACCCACAAAAAAGCACGTGTGTCTTGTTTTCTCGAAAGAGAGGCATGCACTCGGAACCCGACATTCGGCTGAACGGGCAACGTCTGTCCGTCAAAGCCGAGCATAAATTCTTAGGCTTAATCGTGGACAACAAGTTGACCTTCGTACCCCACATAAGTATTTAAAAACAAAATGTTTAAAAGCCATGAATGTTATAAAAGTGTTGTCGCATACTACGTGGGGTAGTGACAGGAAATGCCTCATGAACCTGTATAGAAGCCTAATTCGCACCCGCTTAGATTATGGGGCCATTGTTTATCAGTCTGCGACTCAAAGTGCTTTGAAGATGCTGGATCCCGTGCACCATTCGGGCATCCGCCTTTCTACGGGTGCTTTTCGCACCAGCCCCGTAGAAAGCCTTTACGTTGAGTCAAATGAGTGGTCGCTTCATCTGCAAAGAACCTACATGTCCTTTGTATATTTCCTTAAGGTGAAGGCAGACAAGAGGCACCCCTCATACTCTACTATTAATGACTTGTCGAGCTCCATTCTTTTCCAAAACAGGCCTTCGATGAGGCAGCCCTTCGCAGTTCGCCTGAAAAGTTTAGCTGAGGAAACTGGAGTCTCACTTGAACATAGTTTAATGGCTCCTGTAGCATATCTGCCACCGTGGCAATGGCAGACTATAGACTGTGATGTGTCCTTTCTTGAAGTTACAAAACATGCGCCTATTGCCCATATCCGAACATACTTCCTGGAACTTCAACACAAATACACACGTCCTGAGTTCTTTACAGATGCCTCCAAGTCTAACTCCTCTGTGTCCTACGCTGCTGTCGGCCCATCCTTTTCGGATGCTGGCCCTCTACATCCAGGCACAAGTATCTTCACAGCGGAAGCCTACGCGATACTTGTGGCGGCTAAACACATCAAGCAATTACAAATACAAAAAGCAGTAATTTATACAGACTCCCTCAGTGTAGTAACGGCTCTGCACACTCTTAAAAAACACAAAAACCCAGTCCTTGTCTCACTTTACTCCATTTTATGCACACTATACACACTCAAACAACATGTTGTAGTGTGCTGGGTGCCAGGGCACCGTGAGATCCAAGGCAACGTGAGGGCGGATCAGCTCGCTGCATCCGTCCATGAGAGCACCGCCATTACATCCATATCAATCCCGGCCTGTGATCTTAAGCCGTCTCTCAAACTAAACCTCAGGGACTACTGGCAGAGCAAGTGGGATACACAAACACAAAACAAACTACACATTGTTAAGCCACACCTTGGTCATTGGCTGCCCGTATCGAAATCGCGTCATACAGAGGTAATACTTACAAGACTCAGGATAGGACACACATACACGACACACACACATCTTTTGTCCGGTGGGGATCCACCATTGTGTGACAGATGTGGTGAAGGATTAACAGTCCTTCACATTTTAATTCAGTGCAAACAATTGGACGCTCTAAGAAAACAACACTTTCCGTTACCCTACCGACAACATATACCTTTACACCCTGCAATGTTCGTCGGTAGGGAACCGCTTTTTAGTCATAAGTCATTATTCGCGTTTTTAAGAGAAATTCATAGTTTTCATATCATATTCCCCGGCATTCCGTAGCACGACCTCTCCTGAGAGGTTTTCGCTGCGGTGGCTACACAAGAAAGCACTTGCCTCACCGCCCTTGGACGCAAGGGCATGAACGGGTGAGGCACTTGTGCTAATGCCATACATATCCACCATCGTCTTTTATTATCACCAACTTTCATCACCTATTCACACCACACACCTTTCACGGCATGGTCATGATTTTACTACTTGTATGTTTTTACCCGCCTTACCGCGAGGAATTTTATGGCCCTTATACAGCCGCTAATCACAATCATCGTCCACATTCCTTGTCCCATGAACTGGCGCTCTTTGGCCATCAAATGGCCCTTGCGCCAAAAAACGCCATATATCATCATCCTTTTTTCTTCCGGTGCGTGCCTGCTGAATTGGAAAGACCCAACATATTACAAAATCGCTAACAATCTGTACTCAGCAATAGACCTCAGCATAATATCCCCATCACTCCTGCTTCTACTTAAATGGGAAGTAGTAGGCGTTTGGTGTGTAGCGACACCACGGACCCGAGCTAACGGGGGAGTTTCTACTCCCTCCCACGCCTAGCCGTGCGTGGCTTTGCCGTGTCCGGGGAAAAGGGAATCCTGGGGGTTGAGCTGACGCTGGGTGATTGGACCTTTAAGGCCCCCCGGCAGAGGCAACACACCCCTTTGGCCCCGGCTTCACGTAGACGGCACCCCTGGGCTGACCCACCCAGGGGAAATCGGCAGTCGCCTTTTCCTATCTCTCTCTCCCTACATCTTCGTCTTTCTTACTTTTTTAGCTTTCCTGTCTACTTTTCTCTTCTGTTTACTTCCAATTTTCTTGGCAGCAAGGGTTAACCCTGTGCAAATAGCCTCCCTTGGTCTAGGCGCATTGGGTTATAGTGGCGTTGTACGGCTGGCGTCTGCAGGTTTCAGCATCCGCAAACTTGTAGCGTCCCCTCGTTGGGCTCCGTGGTGGGTGGCCGCCAACGCTGCTGAACAACATACAATTAGCATGCATAAAGCATTCCCTTTACTCAGTGATCGTGCCTCCTCAAAGCGGGTACGCACCGAAGACATCAATTTTTTCATCCGGCCAAGACAAATGTTTCCTCATTTTCACGTTATACACTGCGAAAAAACTAACAAGCAAGCCAGAACTGTATCCCCCTTCGTAGTTTCTAGATGCTTAACCGAAACTCTCGGTGCCGGGTACAAGGTTACCAAAATGGCCAGTGGAGATCTACTCCTTGAAATACGTGACAAAGACCAATTCGATAAACTGAACACCATCACAACGTTTGGAGACACACCCATCAGTATTACGCCACACAGGTCCATGAACACATCTCGCGGGGTCGTATCGAACGTAGATTTGCTTGAGCTGACGGAAGCTGAACTTCTGGAAGGATGGAAAAGCCAGAACGTGACAAACGTACAGCGTATTAAGATCAGAAGAGATCAAAAGGAAATCCCAACCAAACACTTAGTACTGACCTTTGCTTCGAGCGATTTGCCGGAAACTATTCAGACTGGGTACACAAAGACATCCGTGAGACCATATATTCCCAACCCCCGCCGTTGCTTCCAATGTCAGAGATATGGCCACGGCTCGCAAAGCTGTCGTGGCCGGAAAACTTGTGCTCTGTGTGGAGTCGTGGGCCATGCGTCCGACAACTGCGAAGCACCTGCACACTGTGTGAACTGTGGCGGTAATCACGCTGCGTACTCACAATCCTGTTCTTTCTGGAAAAAAGAAAAAGAGATCATCACTTTAAAGATAATAGAAAACATTACATTTAAAGAAGCAAGAAAAAGAGTCTCGCCATTTTATGGCCCCACATATGCTGATGCGGCGCGCCAGGGGGCAGTGTCGCACCAGCCCTCGCCACTCCTTCGGCCTGCGCAGAGCGAGCCATTGGCTGTGGCGCCTGCCCCCAAGGCGGCAGTAGCTGAGTCTACTCCGCCTACTATTGAACAGAGACCAGAGACTCCAGGGTCTTCGGGTCTCAAGGCCTCACCTCGCCAGGCGAGGCCCAAGCTTCGAAAAACCAGCTCGCATGAGCGGGCATCCAGCGCCTCTGAGGAGGCAATGGATACGGCGGCACCCTTGGTGCCAAAAGAGCGGCGCGGCTCTCTGGAGCGCGCCAAGAGAACTAAGAAGCTTATAACAGGGCCTGATAATAGCCCTGTTACTTGAGCTTGACCTTTCACCTTAAGGGGGGGCGCGGCAAGTAAAGTGCCGATTTTGGTCAAAATATGCGATTTTCTGATTTATTTTTTTTCGTAATCTTCAGACCTTCAACTTCCTTGTTCTAAAATATTACAGCGAAACGTGCGCTACAAATCCCGCAAATAGTGTTTTTGCCGAGGCTAGTCGCCGAAAAGTGCGAAAAAAAAGCCCCTGAAACGGTGTTGTTCACGCCGCACAAACGCGCCAAGTTGTTGACCGTGGGCCGCCATTTTGGTAGCTTTGGAAAGAGGAGAAAGCCGGCTTCCCGATGGTCGCGGTCTCGTATTTCGCCGAGTGAAAATAAAAGCGCGAGGAGCAAGTAAAAAAACGAAAACGAAGAACGGCAATTGGCTGCGCGGGTCACGTGGTAGCAGGCGCGACCTCTTACTGGTCAAAGCTGCGCCGCGCACCTTGGCAACCTTGGAAGCGCGAGCGCATCTGCGGCCGCCGAGTCGAGAATCATCCGGCGTGCGCTTCGTTTTTTGCCAGTTGGCTGTTTTTGTGATAGTTCGCGTGCTTTTTTACCAAGCTTGTTTACATCAGTGGTCTCTTCTGAGTGCTTGCTCATACTGCGGTGCTATGTTGTCGCAAAAAAAGTTCCGGAGCGTCCACAAGTACGGCAAGCGTCGGAAAGCTTGGAACAAAGGGCAGACGACTGCGGCTGCCGTCCCAGTCGCAGTTCCAAAAGGAGCATGCTCTTCAAGCGTCACGGAGCCTCTACTCAGACCCTTCGCTGATTGTTGTGAGGCCGAGAGTGTGGAATGTGCCACATCGTCGTATGTCAGACCGCCGGATGCCGTTGACCGTGATGGACGCTCTCGCGAACCCGATTGCGGTGGCACCGCGTCGGCAGCCGTTGCAACTCCGGGCGTGCGCGCGTCGAACATTCTATCGCGAGTTTCGGCCCAGATTCCGAGCAGTGAAGAAATCGCGCAGCGGGCGCAGACAAGGCGGGATGTTTTGGATGCCGTAGCATCGAAGTCCGCTTCAAAGCGGAAGCTCGAGCTTCTGAACGAAGGCTGCGACGAAAATGACGGCGGTAAGGACTCCACATTCTTCATTGTAAATAAGAAGATGCTGAACGGTCTGCTTTCGTCAGTAAAGTGCAACAAGTGCGACGAAGGGTCGATACGCCTCGAGACTACGCACTGCCTTGGACTCGCGGCGAGGATGGAACTTTTTTGTGACAATTGTGGCATAGTGAACAGTGCGTGGCCGTCCCCGAGGTGCTCCGGGCAACAAAAAACGAACCCCTTTGAGGTAAACGTGCGTGCTTTGAGGGCTGTGCAGTCAGTTGGCAGAAAACAATCTGCCATAAATGACATTTTTTCTGCGATGGACATTTCGCATCGAGCACTGCACCACAAGTCCTACCAGAGACTGCAAAGGAAGTACAGCCACCCTGCCACCACATCAGCTGCCACCCGCATTGAAGCAGAAAGTGCACAGAAGGTGCATGACATTTACAAGGACCTAGGAGGAGTGCCAGGCAACATTGACGTCATTTACGACGGCACGTGGATGACGAGGGGGCACAGAAGTCATATTGGCGTGGGCTGTGTAATCGAGCTGTACACAGGCTTGGTCTTGGACCACTGTGTTCTGTCCAACTACTGCCAAGGCTGTGCTGTTGGCCCCAAGCCTGGTGACGACAACTATGAGGAGTGGCTTGAGAAACACAAGCCACAGTGCCAAAAGAACACCGATGCTAATGCAGGCCAAATGGAAGTAGAAGCAGCGAGGATCATGTTTGAAAGATCGTTTACCAAGTACAAGCTTCGATACATCAATGTGCTCTGCGACGGTGACAGCCGTACGTACCTTGCCCTCACGCAAGACAAGGTGTATGGCTACATGTTGATTAAGAAACAGGAGTGTGTGAACCATGTGAAAAAAAGAATGGGCACTTCCTTGCGCAACCTTCTTGATGAGCACAAATCCAAAGGCCGAGGACTGAGCATGGGTGGCAAAGGCCGGCTGACGCAGGGCCTTATAAAGAAGTTGACGAATTATTATGGCTGGGCCATTAAGAGCCACCCCAACGATGTTCCTGGCATGGAGAGGGCCATCATGGCCACTTATTACCATGTAACATCCACAGACCAGGATCCACACCACGACCTGTGCCCAAGTGGGACTGACTCCTGGTGCCCGCACAATCAGGCATTGGCCAAGGGAGAGCCGCTGCCGCCTCACAAACATAAACTGCCCCCTCACGTGCGAGTGGCACTGCTGCCAATCTACAAGCGCCTCTCGAACAAAGAGCTCCTTGAAAGGTGTGCGCAGGGAAAAACCCAGAACGCTGTGGAGAGTATGAACAGCCTCATTTGGTCACTCCAGTCCAAGAGCCAGTTCGCCTCCCTTCGAAGTGTGGAAAGTGCAGTTGCAGATGCAGTCTGCCGTTTCAATGGTGGCTGCAAGAGTGCGCTGCAAGAGATCACTGCTCAACTGGGCTTCAATCCAGGAGACTGCTCTTTGCGGCGAGCAGCCGAAAAGGATGCCAAAAGGGTGAAGAGGGCTCAAAAGGCGCATTGTTCCACGACAAAGAAGCGCAAAACTGGGTTGCGCTCTACAGAGGCCAAGGCCACAGCATCTCAGGATTACTGCCCAGGAGGATTCTGAGTGTTTTAGGCATGTTGTGAACTTCCAAACAAGAGTGAACTTTCAAAGTCAGTTTTCTCAACTCTTGATTTTCGCCTATGTGCCTTCGCTAGAACATCTGTCATTTTTTAACAAAGACTGATAGAGTCGTTCCGTTTTTTGCACTAGGCTCAGGAGGCCTTTAGCAGTGCAACAAAGCTTTATCTCTCTTCTTACTCATCATTTAAAATTTTTAGAACACATTTTATAATTACTGCGATGTGTGCGCAAAACAACATCCATGTTTTGGAAATTTTATTTATGGTTACAAGAACTAGAAAAATCAACTAATAGCTTCTTTGCACAAGTTGATGCTTTGGGAACATAATAATATGAAAAAATAATTTCATTTAGCAATAATTATCTCTTTAAGTGTGAAGAGCATTAATTAGTATAATTATGCTTGTAACTCAAAAAGTACAAGAGGTATTTGAAAACGGTTTTCATATTTGGAATCCTCACAATCATCCACATACACACACCAAATTTCATCACAAACAGTACATTAATAAAAAAATTAGTTTTACTTGCCACGTCCCCCCTTAAACAAGTCACTCCCTTAACGTACACACAGCACTACTTTACTTCCAATATGGAAACACAAATTATTCATTGGAACGTCAGAGGCCTGCTTAAAAACCTCGACGACGTCCAAGAGCTTTTATACAAACACTCACCTCAAGTGCTGTGTGTACAGGAAACACACCTAAAATCCTCCAATACAAATTTTTTACGTGCTTACGTCATATACCGAAAGGACCGAGATGATGCTGTGGCGTCATCCGGTGGCGTAGCCATTATTGTTAACCAAGGAGTAGCGTGTACACATTTACCACTCCAGACATCCCTTAAGGCGGTGGCTGTTCGAGCGGTACTTTTAAACAAACTCGTCACCATTTGCTCTTTGTATGTACCTCCCCACCACCGTCTTGAAAGACGTGAATTTCGGTCTTTAATAGACGAACTGCCTGAACCCTATTTGCTTCTTGGCGACCTAAATGCACATAGTGGACTCTGGGGCGATTCTCGCTGTGATGCACGAGGTCGTCTCATTGAACAATTTCTCTTCTCTTCCGGTGCCTGTTTGTTGAATAGGAAAGAGCCAACATACTATAACGTTGCCAACAAAACTTACTCGTCTATAGACCTCAGCATCGTATCGCCTTCACTCCTACCCCTACTGAAATGGAAAATCATAAATAATCTATATGGAAGTGACCATTTTCCTGTAGTGTTGAGTTCACAAACAACATATGAATGTCCTCTACATGTTCCCAAATGGCTGATGAACAAAGCAGACTGGGAACAATTCCACAACACTACACATTTGAGTTGGACAGACATATGTAGGTTAGACATAGATGAAGCTGTGAAGTACTTCACAGCTTTTCTAACTGACGCAGCAGCCAGGTGCATACCGCAAACATCTGGAATGCCCGGCAAACGACACGTCCCATGGTGGAACACGGAGTGTCGTAATGCGCGAAATGAACAGAACAGGGCATGGAGATTGCTGCGCAACTCGCCAACGGCGGAAAATCTTGACACGTTCAAGAAAATAAAGTCTCAAGGAAGGAGAACGCGTCGGCAGGCCAGAAGAGAAAGCTGGCAGAAGTTTTTGTCGGGGATCAATTCATACACACAGGAGGCAAAAGTCTGGAACATGGTCGGTAGGATAGCAGGGAAACAAGTACACACACTTCCACTCGTAAACACTCAAGGTGATACCTTGGAAGATCAGGCAAACTTCCTCGGGGCACACTTTGAACGGGTATCCAGCTTGTCCCACTATACTGACACTTTCCAAAAATACAGAACAAGAATAGAAAAGCAGAAACTAGAACATAAATCCACTAGATACGAGGCATATAACCAAGCTTTCAGTCTAGCTGAGCTCCGAACATCTCTAAACTCCTGCAGTACTTCTGCCCCAGGTTCTGACCGTGTGGTGTATGAAATGTTAAAAAACCTACCAGCCGAAACACGAAAAACCTTACTTTGTTTGTACAATGCTATCTGGTTTTCTGGCACTATCCCTACCTCCTGGAAAGAGGCGATTATTATTCCCATTTTGAAAGCGGGCAAGGACCCTTCTTTAGCTTCAAGTTATAGGCCTATTGCACTTACAAGCTGCTTGTGCAAAGTATTCCAAAAAATGATAAACTGCCGACTTCTACATATTCTTGAAACAAACAATTTTGTCGACCCATTTCAGTGCGGGTTTCGAGAACGTAGATCCACCACAGACCACCTCGTTCGTATCGAGGCACAGATAAGAGACGCCTTCGTCCATAGACAATATTTTCTCTCTGTGTTCCTCGATATCGAAAAGGCGTATGATACAACATGGCGTTTCGGAATTCTAAGAGACCTGTCCCACCTTGGTGTGCGCGGAAGAATGTTTCATATAATCGAAAGTTACCTGTCAAACCGGACATTCCGTGTCCGTCTGGCAGTGTGCTTTCCCAAACATTTGTCCAGGAAACAGGCGTGCCACAAGGTGGTGTGCTTAGTTGCACACTTTTTATCATCAAAATGAATTCTTTGCACTTGTCCATTCCCCGCATGATGTTCTATTGTACATATGTCGACGACGTTCAGCTTGGCTTCAAGTCATGCAACTTAGCCATGTGTGAGCGGCAGGTTCGGATGGGTTTAAATAAGGTCTCCAAATGGGCAGACGAAAACGGATTTCGACTTAACCCACAAAAAAGCACGTGTGTCTTGTTCTCTCGAAAGAGAGGCATGCACTCGGAACCTGACATTCGGCTGAACGGGCAACGTCTGTCCGTCAAAGCCGAGCATAAATTCTTAGGCTTAATCTTGGACAACAAGTTGGCCTTCGTGCCGTACATCAAGTATCTAAAAACAAAATGTTTAAAAGCCATGAATGTTATAAAAGTGTTGTCACGTACTACGTGGGGTAGTGATAGGCAATGCCTCATGAACCTCTATAGAAGCCTGATTCGCACCCGCTTAGATTATGGGGCCGTTGTCTATCAGTCTGCCACTCAAAGTGCCTTGAAGATGCTTGACCCCGTGCACCATTTGGGCATCCGCCTTTCTACGGGTGCTTTTTGCACCAGCCCCGTAGAAAGCCTTTATGTTGAGTCGAATGAGTGGTCGCTTCATCTGCAGAGAACTTACATGTGCTTTGTTTATTTCCTTAAGGTGAAAGCAGATAAGAAGCACCCCTCATACTCCACTATTAGTGATTTGTCAAGCTCCATTCTGTTTCACAACAGGCCTTCGATGAGGCAGCCCTTCTCAGTTCGCCTGAAAAGTCTAGCTGAGGAAACTGGAGTCTCACTTGAACATAGTTTAATGGCTCCTGTAGCATATCTGCCACCGTGGCAATGGCAGACTATAGACTGTGATGTGTCCTTTCTTGAAGTTACAAAACATGCGCCTATTGCCCATATCCGAACGTACTTCCTGGAACTTCAACACAAATACACACGTCCTGAGTTCTTTACAGATGCCTCCTAGTCTAACTCCTCTGTGTCCTACGCTGCTGTCGGCACATCTTTTTCGGATGCTGGCCCTCTACATCCAGGCACAAGTATCTTCACAGCGGAAGCCTACGCGATACTTGTGGCGGCTAAACACATCAAGCAATTACAAATACAAAAAGCAGTAATTTATACAGACTCCCTCAGTGTAGTAACGGCTCTGCACACTCTTAAAAAACACAAAAACCCAGTCCTTGTCTCACTTTACTCCATTTTATGCACACTATACACACTCAAACAACATGTTGTAGTGTGCTGGGTGCCAGGGCACCGTGAGATTCAAGGCAACGTGAGGGCGGATCAGCTCGCTGCATCCGCCCACAAAAACACTGCATCTACACCCAGATCAATCCCGGCCCTCGATCTTAAGCCGTCTCTCAAACGAAACCTCAGAGTATACTGGCAGAGCAAGTGGGATACTCACACACAAAACAAACTACACGTTATTAAGCCACACCTTGGTCATGGCTGCCAGTATCGAAATCGCGTCATACAGAGGTAATACTAACGAGACTCAGGATAGGACACACATACAGGTGGCGATCCACCATTGTGTGACAGATGTGGTGAAGTATTGACTGTCCTTCACATTTTAATTGAGTGCAAACAGTTGGACACTGTAAGAAAACAACACTTTCCATTACCCTACCGACAACATATACCTTTGCACCCTGCAATGTTCGTCGGTAGGGAACCACTTTTTAGTCATAAATCATTGCTAGCGTTTTTAAAAGAAATTCACAGCTTTCACATCATATACCGGGCATCCCGTAGCATGACCTCTCCAGAGAGGTTTTTGCTGCGGTGGCTACACAAGAAAGCACATGCCTCACGGCCCTTGGACGCAAGGGTTTGAACGAGTGAGGCACTTGTGCTAATGCCATACATATCCACCATCGTCTTTAATTATCACCAACTTTTGTCATCTGTTCACACCACACACACCTTCCACGGCATGGTCATTTTTTTATTCTTTGTATGTTTTTACCCGCCTTACTGCGAGGAATTTTATGGCCCTTATACAGCCACTTATCACAATCATTGTCCATATTTTTAGTAAGATGAACTGGCGCTCTTTGGCCGTGAATCGGCCCTTGCGCCATAAAACATCAAACATCATCATCATTAATTGAGTGCAAACAATTGGACACTGTAAGAAAACAACACTTTCCATTACCCTACCGACAACATATACATTTGCAACCTGCAATGTTCGTCGGTAGGGAACCGCTTTTTAGTCACAAATCATTGTTAGCGTTTTTTAAAGAAATTCATAGTTTTCACATCATATACCCGGGCACCCTGTAGCATGACCTCTCCAGAGAGGTCTTTGCTGCGGTGGTTACACAAGAAAGCACTTGCCTCACGGCCCTTGGACGCAAGGGTATGAACGAGTGAGGCACTTGGGCTAATGCCATACATATTCACCATCGTCTTTTATTATCACCAACTTTTGTCATCTATTCACACCGCACACACCTTTCACGACATGGTCATGATTTTATTACTTGTATGTTTTTACCCGCCTTACCGCGAGGAATTTTATGGCCCTTATACAGCCGCTTATCACAATCATTGTCCATGTTTTTAGTAAGATGAACTGGCGCTCTTTGGCCGTGAATTGGCCCTTGCGCCATAAAACATCAAACATCATCATCATTAAATGGGAAGTCATTGATGATTCATATGGTAGGGACCATTTTCCTATCGTTATCAGCACATCAATAACAAATACATGTCCTGCACAAGTTTCCAAATGGCTCACCGACAAAGCCGATTGGGAAAAGTTTCAAAAAATGACTTTATTATCTTGGACTGACATGGCGGCATGGAGCATAGAGGATGCTGTATGCTACTTTACAGCTTTCTTGGTTGATGCAGCAACAAAATGTATTCCCCAAACATGTGGACCATCAAGCAGACGACGAGTTCCATTTTAAAATAATGAGTGCCGTGTTGCTCGAAAAAAAAACAAAATAAGGCATGAAGGTTGCTGAGACTCGCCCACCGCCGAGAATCTTGTAAACTTTAAGAACGTCAAGTCCCAAGCAAGGAGGACGCGCCGACAGGCGAGAAGAGAAAGTTGGCACAAATTGGTATCGGGCAGTAACTCGTACACAGATGAGTCGAGAATCTGGAGCATGGTTGGTAAGGTGGCAGGGCGAGGAGCACATTCTCTTCCTCTAGTGAACACACAAGGGGAGAGTTTGGAAGACCAGGCAAACACTCTCGGAGCGCACTTTGAACAGGTCTCCAGCTCAACACACTATAGTGAAGCGTTCCGACGGTACAATACTGCAATAGAAAAACAGAGATTAGAGCGCAAGCCCACAACACATGAGGCATACAACGAACCTTTCTGTTTGGCTGAACTTCAGGCCTCACTTGCCTGCTGCAATAAATCTGCCCCAGGCCCGGACCGTGTGGCATATGAAATGTTAAAACACCTGCCCACTGAAACCCAGAAAGCTCTCCTCTGTATAATGCGATATGGTCTTCTGGCAAGCTACCCTCAGCCTGGAAGGAAGCTATCATTATCCCAATTCTAAAACAAGGCAAGGACCCGGCCTCAGTGTCCAGCTACAGGCCGATAGCATTAACCAGCTGTATATGCAGTCTTCGAAAAATTGATTAGCAGGCGCCTGATGCACTTCCTTGAAATTAATGGCCTACTTGACCCATACCAGTGTTTCGAGAGGCTCGAACTACCACTGACCACCTTGTCCATATCGAGGAACAAATTCGTGAAGCTTTTGTTCATAAGCAATTTTTTCTTTCTGTGTTCCTCGATATGGAAAAGGCATATGACACTACATGGCGCTTCGGCATATTGCGAGACCTGTCACATTTAGGTGTGCGGGGTAGAATGCTGACAGTTATCGAAAGCTACCTGTCCAACCTTACATTCCGTGTCCAAGTCGGCACTGTCTTATCTTGAGTATTTGTCCAAGAAACAGGAGTGCCACTAGGAGGTGTATTGAGCTGCACACTTTTCATAGTTAAAATGAATTCCTTGCACCTGTCGCTCCCACGAAATATCTTTTACTCCATATATGTCGATGATGTGCAAATTGGTTACAAATCGTGCAACATCTCAATGTGCCAACGTCAAGTTCAACAAGGGTTGAACAAGGTATCTCAATGGGCAAACGAGAATGGTTTTATACTCAACGCGCAAAAGAGTACTTGTGTCTTGTTCAGCCGAAAGAGGGGCCTCCGTCCTGACCTCGACATAGACCTGCATGGTCAACCTCTGTCAGTGAAGACCGAGCACAAGTTTCTTGGTCTCATATTAGACACTAAGCTAACCTTCATCCCACACATCAAGTATTTAAGGGACCGGTGCTTAAAAACAATGAACATTTTGAGTGTCATCTGGTAGCTGTGGAGGCGCATTTCTACGTCTTGATCATACCTGGCCTCCAAAAATGCCAGCACTGCCTCATTTTGGCTTCTCCCTGCTGCAAAAATTTGTAAACAAGAAACATTGGTCTTGACATACTGAAGTACCTAAAGGGATACTGAATAAAATTTTTGCCACTCTAATTTTCAGCAAACTGAAAGATTGGCTCCTGAAATGAATTGATACAACCCTCATTTGGCAAAAACTTTGCCTGCCTGGTCAGCCCTTCAGATTTAGGTGGAGACTCACCCCGCCCCCCAACAGACACATACTGAAATAAAATTCTGCATACACCCTGGTTGCATTGCCGAGATTGTGGAGCATTCCTCAATTGGAAGGTACGACAGTGCTTAGCTGCTTGTCGGACAAGGTGACTACGTTAATCATCGAAGCTACACACATTGAAAAAAAAAAGAAGGTGCTTGTGTTAGCATGGTGTCATTAAGGGAAAAAGGAATTTCTAGATTTGTATTGGTGGGGTCTGTTCTGTTGATGCAGCCAGTTGTGCTCGTGCTCTGCCTCTAGGCAGTGGCTGTGGCACATTTGTTGAAAGCTCTGAAAATGCAGAAGATTATCATGTTTATTGCTTCATGTCTACTGCCGCTAAAAATGTGCACTTCAGACACTAACTTAAATTGATTTGTCACGTGAATTTTAATTGTAACCACAAAATCGGCCTATGTCTGGGGAGTGCAGTGTTGCTCGTTGCATAAACCACAGCTTGCTTGATGACACGCAGTGATGGAAGTGCTGCTTCAATTGATCCAAACTGCTCCAAAAAGAGAAATGCTGCTCTGAAGTGTATTCTTTGTTACTAATTGCTTCAAACCGGCTGTGAGCTCGCCGCGGTGGTCTAGTTGCTAAGGTACTCGGCTGCTGACCCGCAGGTCGCGGGATCAAATCCCGGCTGCGTTTCCGATGGAGGCGGAAACATTGTAGGCCTGTGTGCTCAGATTTGGGCTCATGTTAAAGAACCCCAGGTGGTCGAAATTTCCGGAGCCCTCCACTACGGCGTCTCTCATAATCGTATGGTGGTTTTGGGACGTTAAACCCCACATATCAATCAAACCTGCTCTGAGATGACACTGAGAGTATGAGAATGCTGAACTTTTACTGTTTGACCGACACACAAGTCTTAAACTAAAAAGAATCTGCGTACTACCATCCTAGTGTGTTACTATTGTGCAGCATTATTGGCTCTGATCTCATATGTGCGACAAGAATAGGCATATGAAGCATACAGCTCGTAGGTTTTTTTTTCTCAGCTAGACATGCAAGCTACTATGGTCAGATTTGAAAATGAGCAGGACTGCTTTTATCTTATGCTGATTATCTACTGCTTATTTGGCAACAGTTATATGGGACTGTGGTTACTTCTAAAATGTGGTGCTCAGCTTTTCCAGTTTGATTTCATATCTGCCACACATGGTAGTAGTATTTTAAGTTTCAGCTTATTGCACAGCATATTTTGGACAATCTGCTATTGTATGATACATTTAATTTATAATTACAATGACTGTTGCCTGTTTAATATGTTTAATCAGAAATAATACTTTCGAGCTTAGTCGACAATGCTCCGAACTTGTACTAATGTATGGCAAATTTAACCCATTGGCTTCTGCGCACTGCGCGCCCGGTCCTGCCTACCACTCCGCGGCAAAAGTCTCGCGCCAGCGGGTGGCATGGGGCGGTGTATAAAAATTGCAATAAAGTCCGCAAGAAACGTCATAGAACCACAATTCTTGCTTTATTCTGTTTGCAATGCTTTACTGCAGCAACTCGGTCAGTATGATTTGCGTGTGTGAAATTCTTTAAAACACACAAGCATGTGAAGCGCAACTTCGCATTTTTCGCACTCCCACCGGCTCTCGGACTTTTTGCCATGCGAATTGCAAACTACGCAAAGCCTGGATGGATTTTTTTTACTTTGTTCGGAAGGATCTGACGAGGAAAATGAGCCCACTCGGAAGCTTGCAGGCGCATTGGTGTAGCCGCGACTGGTGGGTTTCTTGGGCCGCGGTAAAGGGGCAGAGTGACCTCTTCGAATATGGCCTCGGCGAGATTGACCTTCCAATCGGTGTAGTGGAGTCGCTCTCCGGTAGCTTTTCCAAATAAAACATAGCTGTTATAGACAGCAATGTTCATAATGTAAAAGAAAACTTTCTTGTAGCCTTTTGCGTATCTTCTCATAATGGGAAAAGAAGCAAGTTGTTGGTCCTCGCGATCAACTCCTCCCATTCCTCGGTTGTAGTCTAATACAACTTGCGGTTTCAAAACTGGCAGGCCGTTCCCGCGACCCTTTTTGCCGGAATCAGTCACATTTGCTCCACTGTGCACGGTTGACAGCATAGTGACCTGCTTTTTATCTTGCCATGTTAGAGCCATGATCCCTCTCGCAAAGAGAACTTCGCATTCACCTTTTTTCAACTTGAGCTGCTTGAAGCCTTTTGGCATATTCTTGCGGTGTAGACGAACTGTACCAACTGCATTCGAACCCGCATCTTTGAGGTGACGAAAAAGTGTAGGCGAAGAGTACCAGTTGTCCATAAATATTGTGTGGCCGTCAGGAAGGTGTTTTCCAACGAGGTCAAAAACAACGGACTCACTGCACAATAGCCCATCTGTTGCTGGCGTCTTCTCACTTTTTCTAGTATAAATTGAAAAATTGAGGCAGTAGCCACTAGATAACTCACAGAGTTTGTAGAATTTCACTCCAAATCTTGCTCGTTTCGAGGGGTTGAATTGTACGTAGGACAGGCGACCGCGTAACTTCATCAGACTTTCGTCCACCGAAACACTTGCTTCGGGATTATACGCTGCGCCAATGGACTTGAGTATGATATCGAGGACAGGCCGTATCTTCCAGAGCCGGTCTTCACTTTGCGGAAGGCTGTTGTTGCAGAAATGCAGGTACTGCGACAGCACCCAAAAACGATGTCTTGACATCACAGTGGCAAAAAATGGTGTGCTGGTAACAGACCTCGTCGACCAGTAGGACTCAATGCTACTCTTCTTTACTTGGCTCATCAGCACACACAAGGCGAAGTAGGCTTTCATTTCGTCGGCTGTTGTTTCATGCCGTGAAGAGAGTCAGGATGCAAAAGCTGCCTTTCGCGTGCGAAGGCGTTTGTGTGCAACGCGATGATGCTCCAAATCGCCACTCCAAGAAGCGCATTGAACATGAGCAGTGGGACTTCCACCTACTTGAAGCTCGATGGATCTCTTGATGCCAGGCTGGCCGCTGAAGGAGTGCTTGACAATATTTTCCACATTGTCATCTTCTTCCCATTGCCATTCTTCCATCTTTCGCGCCTTGGGAGAAGGTGGCAAAGTATCCAGCGAATCTTCTGCTGCACACACGTTCTCCTCCTCCTCCTCATCACTACTACTTTCATCACTTTGATCCTCCCCATCGTCTAATGAAACATCTTCATCATCACAAATGTCACTTTCGGCGTCGCTGTCAAACACAAGTTGCAGAATTTAGTCGTCTGTCAAACCACGCTTTCGCCGCGGTGTCATGTTTTGAACAAGACCGGTTGCAATCGCCTCGCTCACTTCGCACACAAAACAGCTCCAAACGCGCACAAAAATAACTCCAACAGTGGACAACTATGTCCATCTAGTGGAGAACACATCAAACAAAAGGCAAACACCAATCAATGTGCTGCCATCTATGAAAGATCATGAAAAACAATAATTTTCTAAGTGGCCGGCGTTCGCCGAACAAAGAACTTTTGGCCTCGGCTGTAGTGGCCGGCAGATCGCCAGCCGCGGAAGTCAATGGGTTAATATCTTCTAAAACACCGATAGCTGCTCTGAACTAGCATTTTTTTCTGCTCCGAAAACAACTATGGCTGCTCCAAAGTGAGCTCCAAAAAGTAAAATTGCACTTCCATCACTGGACATCTGATAAAAATGGAAGTGTCTGAAAGATTGCTATAAAATATGTCCAAATGGCATTGAATACTTGTCTCTGTATGACCTCACATTATGGCACATCGAATATAATTTCTGCACAAGCTGACAAAAAGTATCCATATGTCAGCAGGCAGTCATGTTTCATGAATTGTATTATGAATCATTAAATGCTGATAATCATAGTGGCAGCAGTGGCATGCTCATCGCAAATACTGTCGGTTTTCTTTATAAGAGAACAAACAAAACATGAAACAAGCTTAGTTGTTGAACTGCCTAATCCAAGGTTGTAGGTTGAATTCTCGGGCACTGTGGCTTCATTTCAGTGTGTGTGAAATGCAGTGGCATTCGTGTACTTAACTGAGGCTGATGTAAAAGAACTGAAAGTCGTAAAGTGTAATGGCGAGTAGGTACATTACAACACACCTCATACTCATATTGTGGGTTTCGCAAGCGAAATCTCACAAATTGTAGCTATCGAAAACATAACAGGGATATAAAGTTAACAAAATAATGTACCTCGCAATGGTGTACGATTATGAGTGGCTTGGGAAGGCCCATCCGCACTTGTTGCTGGCGTGTGGCTTGCCTCATTGGTCGTGCCAGGTGTTAGCTCAGGCTCTGGAAAAATTGACCCCATCATTGTCACATACGGGACTCTTCAAAGTGATGACATAATTTTAGGTAAGCCTTTAATTTGCTTGTTACACTAGGCAATAATTTTAAAAGCGACACATATACACCAGTATACTTGCCCAAGTATTCATCATGCTATCAGCTGTGCTCACAACCAAAGAAAATTGGTAAATTTTACTTGGCACATAAAACCCACTAATAATTGCTATTGAAAACATGACAAGGAAACAACAATAATAATATACCTGGTGATGGTGTAAGGCTGCCACGAACTTCTGTTGAGGGCCCATCAACAGTTGTTGAGGGCCCATCAACAGTTGTTGCTGGCATGTGGGTCCGCTCATCAGCTATGCCAGCTGCGCTCATGTTAGGAGCTAGAAAAATTGACCCCATTATGGGCGCACATGTGATTCCTGAAAGTAATGACATAACTTCAAGTAAACCTTTAAGTGGCTCATTGCATTAAGCAGGATGACACGAAGCAACAAAACACCTGCATAAGTAGGATTGCTGAAGTATTAAACAACGTAGGAAAAAGTATTCACCATTCTAGCTCTTGCCACTGGTGTCTGGGGATGTTATCACAACAGAGAGCGAGGCAATTTCTTCATTAAAAATATCCATTCAGTGCTAAGAGATGGTATGGCTGCATATGCTCAACCAACGGCAAAAACAAAACAGTGTTATGCAGTAAGCTATATAAATAAGAACAATGCAGATGTGGCAGATTATCACGCTGTCCACTTGCACAGGAGCACTGCTGTCCAAAATAAGTGAAGGCAGTTTTATTTAACAACGGCTTTTACAGGTTTTTAAGACTATGCTGGCAAAACTGTGTATAAGTGCCTCACCAATTCTTTGTTATAGTGAATTATGTTGAAACTTGAATATTTTTACATACATTGTGCCTCAGCTGATAAGGGTCAGTCAAAATGGCAGCGTGTGTCTGGATCGCCCATATCTTTTGCAGTATCTTCATTCTCCCTTGCACACATGCTTTGAAGCAGTGAAGCCGCTGGGGTCACTGCGTCACATTGTACAGACGGAAAATATTAAAACACATGAAATCAAAAACCAGTGCCTCTTTAGTGATGTTAGTTACACAAGTTCCCTAACATTTCACCCAGATATAGGTGCATATTTGCTTTCGGTCAGGCTGAACAACACCAGTGACCCTAAACGCTAGAAAGCATTGTTGCAGCACATCATTTGCAAACTTGTGAATGCAGTTACTTGATGGGACCGACAACCAGTAGAAATGTGTGACTACATCCAAGCAGAAATGAAAAACAAACATGGAAATAGTGACAAATTACAGCAGCCTTTTCGCATTGCAAGTAGGATTTATATTTTGAATATTTTTTTTAAAGCAACCAAAAACAGGTATGTCCTACAGCCCAGAAGAAGCCCGTCGCAGCTAGATTCCTGAGTCTATTGCTGCTGTATGCAGTTGCATAATCCCATGCTGTCATGCATGCCATCATCAAAATTATAGCACGTATAACAAAGCCTGCTCTATTCTGTGTTTTATTTACTAGGCAAAAGGAGTTGCACTGTGAGAAGCGGTGCTGCCTTTTGAGCAGCCAGTGCACCTTGTTCAGCTGCTGCGTAAGCGCATAGAATGTGCACATGCACAGTGTATACTGCCTTGCTCGGACACGAACCACTCTTGCGCTCACTGTTTGAGCCATGTGTCTGTCCAACCGCAAATTTACCGAAGATAGAAACAAATTATTACAAATGTTTCACAGCATTTTGCTTATTACTATTCTGTGATTAGACACTCTGACTATTAAGCTTTCCATTGTGCTAAAAAATAGGTGCCATAAAAATAGGTTGTTATTCTCTTTGTGGTAGTTAAGAAGACGGATTATCAGATAATTCAGGGGCATTTATAGCGACTGTAATAATGGTGTCATCGTGGAATTCACTCCAAAAACTTTATCAGGTGAAGATAGCAATCATCTTGTGCATATCAACTGGAAATAAAAACTTTAATGTATCATATGGGTCAACCAATACAGAGTATATTTGGCACTCATCTGCATCGTTCAATCAAATTAACTTGAACAATTCGAGGCCAATGTTTCAGAGCTTCCTTCTCCTTGCCTTATGAAACAAGAAAAAAAAAGGGGGAGGGGGGGATTGTAGCGAGGTTCTTACCAGATTGATTGCTTATCTCCGCTGCTGATTCAGCATCATAGCACTCTAGCGCGGCGATGTGGCGGTCGTCCCAACTGGCCTGCGCGGTGGGTCAGTCCCGCTTAGCAGTGGACCCCGACGCAGACTCTGGGGCCGTCGCTGATGCGGAAGCTGCAGTGTTCTTGGCATGGTGCTTCCGAACAACCAACCGTGGTGGCCGATACGAGTATTCGGTGGCGAGGTCAGCCTCGTGCTGGAGAAGTACGTCGATTGCCGCGTATTCGTTTGTTCCCGATCTAGTCAAGCAAACAATCTCGTTTACAAAGTTTGGCCACAACGTGGTCGTTTGAAGATAACGTGAAATATACGGTCTACTTACTTTTTTCTGTTTTTCGCGTCATTCCCTAGGAAGTGGGCCAGGAGAAGGTCAACGCGCTTTTTCGCACTTCGTGAATTAGGTGTCTGCCGCAGTAGCATTGACACTCTTTCAGTGATCGTGTGCAACCGAAAAGCATTCCCGTAAGGGTTCAGTGCAAGAACTTCCTCAAGGATAATTTTATCTGGTGCGTAGCGACACCATGGACCCGAGCCGACCGGGGACTTTCTACTCCCTCCCACGCCTAGCACCCCGCAGGGGCGCCTGCACAAGTAGGCGTTTGGTGTGTAGCGACACCACGGACCCGATCTAACGGGGGAGTTTCGGCTCCCTCCCACGCCTAGCCGTGCGTGGCTTTGCCGTGTCCGGGGAAAAGGGGATCCTGGGGGTTGAGCTGACGCTGGGTGATTGGACCTTTAAGGCCCCCCGGCAGAGGCAACACACCCCTTTGGCCCCGGCTTCACGTAGACGGCACCCCTGGGCTGACCCACCCAGGGGAAATCGGCAGTCACCTTTTTCTATCTCTCTCTCCCTACATCTTCGTCTTTTGTTCTCACTTTACATCTTTCCTGCATTCTCCTCACTTAATTTCACTTCCAATTTTTCCTGGCGGCAAGGGTTAACCTAGTGTAAATATCCAACCTTGGGTAGATATATTAGGTTATAGCGGCCATGTACGGTTGGCGCCTGCGCCTTCTTCGCGTCTCGCAGCGTCCCCTTGTTGGGCTCGGTGGTGGGTAACTGGCATGGCCGCCGAATAAGCTATCAAATTTATGGGAACCCCTAGCCCTCTCACAACTAATCTCCCCTCCAAGAGGTGGCGCACCGATGCAATTTTTGAATTTGCTCTAAACAAAAAAGATAACTTCCCCAAGTACCACATTATCCACTGTGAAAGTACAGAAAAAAAAGCTAGAAGTATTTCACCTTTCCTTGTGTCCAAATGTCTCATAGAAACGCTGGGCGCAGGCTACAAGGCCACAAAGACCGCCAGTGGTGACCTGTTTCTTGAAATAAAACACAACGCACAGTACCAAAGACTACATAAACTCGCAGCATTTGGGGATCAGCCTATCACAATCACACCGCATCGAACCATGAACACAGTGAAGGGTGTTGTATCAGATGGAGACCTGATGGACCTCCCTGATGATGAACTTCTAACAGGCTGGAAAGAGGAAAACGTCATTCAGGTGCAGCGTATCAAAATAACAAGAGAAAATAAGGAAATCCCAACAAAGCACATCATACTAACTTTCGCATCTAGCACCCTCCCCACTGAAATAGCAACAGGATATCTTAAACTGCCAGTTAGACCATACATACCCAACCCGCGGCGCTGCTTTAAGTGTCAGAGATTCGGGCACGGCTCCCAGAGCTGCCGAGGACAGATTACCTGCGCGAAATGTGGCACCAAAGGTCATACCGCTGACGATGACTGTCAGCTACAAGTGCACTACGCAAACTGTGAGGGTGACCATCCTGCATATTCCAGGTCATGCGTGGCCTGGAAAATGGAAAAAGAAATCATTAATACAAAGTTTAAATTGAACATAAGCTTCCGTGAAGCGCGGCAGCACGTTTCCCCGCATTTCGCTGGGAACACATCGTATGCCGAAGTGGTGCGAGGGGGGTCAGCACCACTTCGGTTTTCGGCAATGCCTTGGACCACGCCCAGCGTGCTGAGGCAAACGCCACAAGCCCCCATGGGGGGAGTAGCCTCGGCTGCCCCACCCTCCTTGAATACAGCCCCACCGAAGACCCCTGTGAACCTTGGCAGCAGCCAGGGCACCACACACACTAAAGAGGTCCCCTCGACCTCCAGCCCGGTGGGGTTTAAGGCTCCGTCTGTCACGACGAAGCCTACAACGAAAACGTTATCTGTCGTCTCTCCTGAGGTGATGGACACATCAACTGCACCGGCGCAGACTGCGCCAAAGGAGCGGCGGGGTTCCCTCGACCGCTCTAAAAAAGACAAAACGGTAATTACTGGGCCTTCTAAAGGCTCTGTAAGGTAAGTCACTTCTCTCTTTAGACACCAGCCACACTCATTTCGTACACACAGCACTTCTTTACTCCCATAATGGAGACACAAATTATACAATGGAACGTCAGAAGACTACTTCGAAACCTCGACGATGTCCAAGAACTTCTACACAAACATTCTCCAAAAGTGCTGTGTGTACAGGAAACACACTTAAAATTCAAGAATACAAATTTTTTGCGTCAATATGTTGTCTTCTGAAAGGACAGAGATGATGCTGTGGCGTCATCTGGTGGTGTAGCCATTATAGTTAATCGAGGAGTAGCATGCAGTCATCTACCACTACTAACATTTCTAGAGGCAGTGGCTGTTCGAGCAGTTCTACTGAATAAGCTCGTCGCCATCTGCTCTCTATACATACCGCTGCAACACCGCCTGGGAAAACATGATTTCCAGTCTTTAATAGATGAGTTACCAGAACTTTATTTGGTTCTAGGGGACCTGAATGCGCACAGCGGTTTATGGGGTGACTGTCGATGTGATGCACAAGGTCGTCTCATTGAACAGTTCCTCTTTTCATCAGGTGCTTGTCTGTTGAATAAAAAAAAGGCAACATATTATAACCTTGCAAACAATACTTACTCCTTCATAGATCTCAGTATCGCATCTCCTTCACTTGTACCATTACTTCAGTGGAAAGTCATAAATAATCCATACGGAAGTGACCATTTTCCTTTAGTTTTGAGTACACCAATAACATATGAATGTCCTCCACATGTTCCCAAATGGCTGGTGAACAAAGCCGACTGGAAACAATTTCAAAAGACTACACACCTAAATTGGACCGACATATGCGGATTAGGCATAGATGAAGCTGTGCAGTACTTCACTGCTTTTCTTACTGACGCAGCAGCCAAGTGCATTCCACAAACATCTGGACTGCCCTGTAAACGACACGTCCCGTGGTGGAACACTGAGTGTCAGAATGCGCGAAAGGAACAGAACAGGGCATGGAGGTTGCTGCGCAACTCGCCGACAGCAGAAAACCTTGAGAGCTTTAAGAAAATAAAATCTCGAGGCAGGAGAACGCGTCGGCAGGCCAGAAGAAAAAGCTGGCACAAGTTATTATCAGGGATAAATTCATATACACAAGAGGCTAAAGTCTGGGACAGGGTTCGTAGGGTAGCAGGAAGATAAGTACACTCACTCCCACTCGTAAACACACAAGGTGACAGCCTGGAAGATCAGGCGAACTTCCTCGGTGCACACTACGAGCAAATGTCTAGCTCGGCACACTATACTGAAGTTTTCCAAAGATATAAAGCAAGGATAGAAAAACAGAAACTAGAATATAAGTGCACAAAACACGAGGCATACAACCAACCTTTCAACTTAGCTGAGCTACAAACATCACTAAACTCTAGCAGTAATTCTGCACCAGGCTACGACCGTGTCACGTATGAAATAATGAAAAACCTGCCGCCTAAAACGCGAAAAACTTTACTCTCTTTATACAATGCTATCTGGCTTTCTGGCACCATCCCTGCTTTCTGGAAAGAGGCTATTGTTATCCCTGTTTTGAAACAGGGCAAGGACCCTTCCTCAGTTTCAAGTTATAGGCCCATTGTACTAACCAGCTGCCTTTGTAAACTTTTTGAAAAAATGATAAACCGCCGACTTTTACATTTCCTTGAAAAACACAATCTGCTCGACCAGTTCCAGTGTGTGTTTCGAGAGGGTAGATCCACCACCGACCATTTGGTGCGTATCGAGGCACAGCTCCGAGACGCTTTTGTCCACAAACAATACTTTCTCTCAGTGTTTCTCGATATCGAGAAGGCTTACGACACAACATGGCGTTTTGGGATATTAAGAGACTTATCTCACCTGCGTGCCCGCAGGGGCGCCTGCGCAAGTAGGCGTTTGGTGTGTAGCGACACCACGGACCCGAGCTAACGGGGGAGTTTCTACTCCCTCCCACGCCTAGCCGTGCGTGGCTTTGCCGTGTCCGGGGAAAAGGGGATCCTGGGGGTTGAGCCGACGCTGGGTGATTGGACCGTTAAGGCCCCCCGGCAGAGGCAACACACCCCTTTGGCCCCGGCTTCACGTAGACGGCACCCAGGGGAAATCGGCAGTCGCCTTTTCCTATCTCTCTCTCCCTACATCTTCGTCTTTATCTCTTACTGTTTATCTGTCCTGTCTTCTACTCTCTTCCGTTTACTTCCAAACTTCCTGGCGGCTAGGGTTAACCCTGTGCAAATAGCCTACCTTGGTCTAGGCGCATTGGGTTATAGTGGCGTTGTACGGCTGGCGTCTGCAGGTTTCAGCATCTGTAAACCTGCAGCGTCCCCTCGTTGGGCTCCGTGGTGGGTGGCCGCCAACGCTACCGAACAACATACAATTAGCATGCACAAAGCATTCCCTTTACTAAGTGATCGTGCCTCCTCAAAGCGGGTACGCACCGAAGATATCAACTTTTTCATGCGGCCAAGACAAACCTTTCCTCGATTCCATGTTATACACTGTGAAAAAACTAACAAGCAAGCCAGAACAGTATCCCCCTTCGTAGTGGCTAGGTCCTTAACCGAAACTCTCGGTGCCGGGTACAAGGTTACCAAAATGGCCAGTGGAGATCTACTCCTTGAAATACATGAACAAAACCAATTCGATAAACTGAACACCCTCACAACGTTTGGAGACACACCCATCAGTATTACGCCACACAGGGCCATGAACTCATCTCGCGGGGTCGTATCAGACGTAGATTTGCTTGAGCTGACGGAAGCTGAACTTCTGGAAGGATGGAAGAGCCAGAACGTGACAAACGTACAGCGTATTAAGATCAGAAGAGATCAAAAGGAAATCCCAACCAAACACTTAGTACTGACCTTTGCTTCGAGCGATTTGCCGGAAACTATTCAGACTGGGTACACAAAGACATCCGTGAGACCATATATTCCCAACCCCCGCCGTTGCTTCCAATGCCAGAAATATGGCCATGGCTCCAAAACGTGTCGTGGTCGCCAGACTTGTGCACAATGTGGAGTTCTAGGCCACGTGTCTGAGAACTGCAAACAACCACCACACTGTGTAAACTGCGAAGGAAACCATGCCGCATATTCACGCTCCTGCACATACTGGAAAAAAGAAAAGAAATAATTACGTTGAAGGTGAAGGAAAACATTACATTTAAGGAAGCACGGCGAAGAGTCGCTCCATTCTATGGAGCTACATACGCTGATGCGGCGCGTCAGGGGGCACCGCCGCACCAGCCCTCGCCACTCCCTCGGCCCGCGCATACCGAGCCGGTGGTTGTGGCACCTGCCCCCAAGGCGGCTGTAGCCCAGGCTACACCGCCTACTCCCAAACAGAGACCGGAGACTCCAGAGTCCTCCAGTCTCAAGTCCTCACCTCCGCAGGTGAGGCCCGAAATTCGAACTAGCAGCCCGCACGTGCGGGCATCCAGTGCCTCCGAGGAGGCAATGGATACGTCGGCACCCTTGGTGCCGAAAGAGCGGCGTGGCTCCTTGGAGCGCGCCAAGAAAACAAAAAAGCCGATAACAGGGCCTGGTGACGGCCCTGTTAAGTGAACTCAAACTCTGTCTAAACAGCCACTCGCTTTTCGTACACACAGCACTATTTTACATTCACCATGAACACTCAAATTATACAATGGAACGTCAGGGGCCTTTTCAGAAACCTTGATGACATCCAAGAACTCTTACACGAATACTCACCAAAAGTGCTGTGTGTACAAGAAACACACCTTAATTCAAAGCACACAAATTTTCTCCGTAAATACGTTATATTCCGTAAGGACCGTGTTGATGCTATGACATCATCCGGAGGTGTTGCCATCATTGTGAATCAAGGAATTGCATGCACACACTTACAACTCCAAACATCCCTTGAGGCAGTGGCTGTTCGAGCAGTTCTTTTTGATAAACTGATCACAATCTGCACTATCTACATTCCTCCTAGCTATCAGCTGCAAAAACGTGATTTACACTCTTTAATTGATGAACTTCCGGAGCCCTATGTTCTCCTTGGAGACTTTAATGCGCATAGCAGGCTATGGGGTGACTCTCGGTATGACGCGCGAGGTCGATTGATAGAAGAGTTCCTTCTCTCCTCAAGCGCGTGTCTTCTAAATCGAAAAGACTCAACGTATTATAATCTCGCCAATAACACCTACTCCTCCATAGACCTAAGCATAGTATCCCCATCTCTTGTGCCCCTACTCCAGTGGAAAGTCATCAGTAATCTGTACGGAAGTGACCACTTCCCCATAGTTTTGAGCACAAATACAGTAACTGAGTGTCCATCACGTGTTCCCAAGTGGCTCATAAACAGAGCCGACTGGGAACACTTTTATACTATCGCTCGTCTAGGTTGGAATGACATAAGTACTTTGAACATTGATGTTGCTGTCAACTACTTCACAGCATTTTTGATTGATGCTGCAACAAAATGCATCCCACAAACAAATGGACACCCTGGAAAACGGCGTGTGCCATGGTGGAACTCTGAATGCCGAAACGCGCGCAAACAGCAAAACAGAGCTTGGAGGCTGCTTCGGAACTCACCGACAGCCGAAAATCTTGACACCTTCAAGAAAATAAAGTCTCAAGGCAGGCGAACGCGTCGGCAGGCAAGAAGAGAAAGTTGGCAGAAGTTTTTGTCAGGGATCAATTCATACACACAGGAAGCTAAAGTCTGGAACATGGTCGGTAGGATAGCAGGAAAACAAGTACACACACTTCCACTCGTAAACACTCAGGGTGACACCTTGGAAGATCAGGCAAACTTCCTCGGTGCACACTTCGAACAGGTGTCCAGCTCATCCCACTATACTGACACTTTCCAAAAATACAGAACAAGAATAGAAAAGCAGAAACTCGAACACAAATGCACTGGATACGAGGCATATAATCAAGCGTTCAGTCTAGCTGAGCTCCGAACATCCCTAAACTCCTGCAGTACTTCTGCCCCAGGTTCTGACCGTGTCGTTTATGAAATGTTAAAAAACCTGCCGATCGAAACGCGAAAAACCTTACTTTGTTTGTACAATGCTATCTGGTTTTCTGGCACTATCCCTAACTCCTGGAAAGAGGCTATTATAATTCCCATTTTGAAAGAGGGCAAGGACCCTTCCTTACCTTCCAGTTATAGGCCTATTGCACTCACAAGCTGCTTGTGCAAAATCTTTGAAAAAATGATAAACTGCAGACTTGTACACTTTCTTGAAATAAACAATTTGCTCGATCCATTTCAGTGCGGGTTTCGAGAAAGTAGATCCACCACAGACCACCTTGTTCGTATCGAGGCACAGATCAGGGACGCCTTCGTCCATAAACAATATTTTCTCTCTGTATTCCTCGATATCGAAAAGGCTTATGATACAACATGGCGTTTCGGAATTCTAAGAGACCTGTCCCACCTTGGCGTGCGCGGAAGAATGTTTCACATAATCGAAAGTTACCTGTCAAACCGGACATTCCGTGTCCGAGTGGGCACGGTTCTTTCCCAAACATTCGTCCAGGAAACAGGCGTGCCACAAGGTGGTGTACTTAGCTGCACACTTTTTCTCATCAAGATGAATTCCTTGCACTTGTCCATCCCTCGCAATATGTTCTATTGTACATATGTCGACGACGTTCAGCTTGGCTTCAAGTCATGCAACTTGGCCATGTGTGAGCGGCAGGTTCAGCTTGGTTTAAATAAGGTCTCCAAATGGGCAGATGAAAACGGATTTCGACTTAACCCACAAAAAGCACATGTGTCTTGTTCTCTCGAAAGAGAGGCATGCACTCGGAACCCGACATTCAACTGAACGGGCAACAACTGTCCGTCAAAGCCGAGCATAAATTCTTAGGCTTAATCTTGGACAACAAGTTGACCTTCGTACCCCACATAAAGTATTTAAAAACAAAATGTTTAAAAGCCATGAATGTTATAAAAGTGTTGTCACGTACTACGTGGGGTAGTGACAGGAAATGCCTCATGAACCTGTATAGAAGCCTTATTCGCTCCCGCTTAGATTATGGGGCCATTGTTTATCAGTCAGCGACTCAAAGTGCTTTGAAGATGCTGGATCCCGTGCACCATTCGGGCATCCGCCTTTCTACGGGTGCTTTTCGCACCAGCCCCGTAGAAAGCCTTTACGTTGAGTCAAATGAGTGGTCCCTTCATCTGCAAAGAACCTACATGTCCTTTATATATTTCCTTAAGGTGAAAGCAGACAAGAGGCACCCCTCATACTCTACTATTAATGACTTATCGAGCTCCATTCTTTTTCAAAACAGGCCTTCAATGAGGCAGCCCTTCTCAGTTCGCCTGAAGGGTCTAGCTGAAGAAACTGCAGTATCACTTGAACACAGTTTAATGGCTCCTGTTGCATACCCGCCACCGTGGCAGTGGCAGACTATAGATTGCGATGTGTCTTTTTTAGAAGTTACAAAACATGCGCCTATTGCCCATATTCGAACATACTTCTTGGAACTTCAATACAAATACACACGTCCTGAGTTTTTCACAGATGCCTCTAAGTCTAACTCTTCTGTGTCCTACGCTGCTGTTGGCCCTTCCTTTTCGGATGCTGGCCCTCTACATCCAGGCACAAGTATCTTCACAGCGGAAGCTTACGCGATACTTGTGGCAGCTAAACACATCAAACAATCACAAATACAAAAAGCAGTAATTTATACAGACTCCCTCAGTGTGGTAACGGCTCTGCACAGTCTTAAAAAACAAAAAAACCCTGTCCTCGTTTCACTTTACTCCATTTTATGCACCCTCTACACACTCAACAGACATGTTGTTGTGTGCTGGGTGCCAGGGCACCGTGAGATTCAAGGCAACGTGATGGCGGATCAGCTTGCTGCATCCGCCCACGAAAGCACCGCCGTTACACCGACATCAATCCCGGTCCCTGATCTTAAGCCGTCTCTCAAACGAAAACTCAGGGACTACTGGCAGAGCAAGTGGGATACACACACACAAAACAAACTACACGTTATCAAGCCACACCTTGGCCATTGGCCACCAGTATCAAAATCGCGTCTAACAGAGGTAACACTAACAAGACTCAGGATAGGACACACATACACGACACACACACACCTTTTGTCTGGTGGCAATCCACCATTGTGTGACAGATGTGGGGAATACTTAACCGTCCTTCACATGTTAATTCAGTGTAAACACTTAGAAACTCTTAGAAAACAACATTTTCCAATACTCTACCGACAACATATACCTTTACACCCTGCAATGTTTGTCGGTAGGGAACCACTTTTTAGTCATAATTCATTGTTAGCGTTTTTAAAAGAAATTCACAGCTTTCATGTCATATACCCGGGCATACCGTAGCGGGACCTCTCCAGAGAGGTTTTTGCTGCGGTGGCTACACAAAAAAGCACATGCCTCACGGCCCTTGGACGCAAGGGTTTGAACGAGTGAGGCACTTGTGCTATTGCCATACATATCCACCATCGTCTTTTATTATCACCAACTTTTGTCATCTGTTCACATCACACACACCTTTCACGGCATGGTCATGATTTTATTACCTGTATGTTTTTACCCGCCTTACTGCGAGGAATTTTATGGCCCTTATACAGCCGCTTATCACAATCATTGTCCATATTTTTTAGTAAGATGAACTGGCGCTCTTTGGCCGTGAATCGGCCCTTGCGCCATAAAACATCAAACATCATCATCATATCTCACCTGCGTGTGCGCGGTAGAATGCTTTCCATAATGGAGAGTTACTTGTCCAATCGGAAATTCCGCGTCAGTGTGGGCAGTACTCTCTCCCAAACATTTGTGCAAGAAACGGGAGTACTGCAAGGCGGTGTACTTAGTTGTACACTTTTTATTATTAAAATGAATTCCTTGCACCTGTTCATCCCCCGCAACATGTTCTATTCCACATATGTCGATGACGTCCAGGTTGGCTTTAAGTCATGCAACCTAGCAATGTGTGAGCGGCAGGTTCAGTTAGGTTTAAACAAGCTCTCCAAATGGGCAGAGGAAAACAGATTCCGGCTGAACCCAGAAAAAAGCACGTGTGTCTTATTCTCTCGAAAGAGAGGCGTGCACTCAGAACCTGACATTGAACTTGAACGGTCAACGTCTGTCTGTAAATGCGGAGCATAAATTCTTAGGCTTCATCTTGGACAACAAGTTGACATTCGTACCACACATCAAGTATTTAAAAACAAAATGTTTAAAAGCCATGAGTGTTATAAAAGTGTTGTCACGTACTACGTGGGGTAGTGACAGGCAATGCCTCATGAACCTGTATAGAAGCCTCATTCGCACCCGCTTAGATTATGGGGCCGTTGTCTATCAGTCTGCTACTCAAAGTGCCTTGAAGATGCTTGACCCCGTGCACCATTTGGGCATCCGCCTTTCTGTGGGTGCTTTTCGCACCAGCCCCGTAGAAAGCCTTTATGTTGAGTCAAATGAGTGGTCGCTTCATCTGCAGAGAACTTACATGTCCTTTGTTTATTTCCTTAAAGTGAAAGCAGACAAGAAGCACCCCTCATACTCTACAATTAATGATTTGTCGAGCTCAACACTGTTTCAAAACAGCCCTTCGATGAGGCAGCCCTTCTCAGTTCGCCTGAAGAGTCTAGCTGAGGAAACTGGAGTCTCACTTGAACACAGTTTAATGGCTCCTGTAGCATACCCGCCACCGTGGCAATGGCGGACTATAGACTGCGATGTGTCTTTTCTAGAAGTTACAAAACATGCGCCTATTGCCCATATCCGAACATATTTCCTGGAACTTCAACACAAATACACACGTCCTGAGTTCTTTACAGATGCCTCTAAGACCAACTCCTCTGTGTCCTACGCTGCTGTTGGCCCTTCCTTTTCGGATGCTGGCCCTCTACACCCAGGCACAAGTATCTTCACAGCGGAAGCTTGCGCGATACTTGTGGCAGCTAAACACATCAAACAATTACAAATACAAAAAGCAGTAATGTATACAGACTCCCTCAGTGTGGTAATGGCTCTGCACAGTCTTAAAAAACAAAAAAACCCTGTTCTTGTCTCACTTTACTCCATTTTTTGCACACTCTACACACTCACCAACATCTTGTAGTGTGCTGGGTGCCAGGGCACCGTGAGATCCAAGGCAACGTGAGGGCGGATCAGCTCGCTGCATCCGTCCACAAAAACAGTGCCCCTACACCTATATCAATCCCAGTCCTTGATCTGAAGCCGTCTCTCAAACAAATCCTCAGGGACTACTGGCAGAGCAAGT
The DNA here is from genome assembly GCF_013339725.1 of Rhipicephalus microplus. Taxonomy (NCBI): domain Eukaryota; kingdom Metazoa; phylum Arthropoda; class Arachnida; order Ixodida; family Ixodidae; genus Rhipicephalus; species Rhipicephalus microplus. The sequence continues at coordinate 89,372,088 of NC_051168.1, forward strand.
GGGATAAACACACACAAAACAAACTACACGTTATCAAGCCACACCTTGGTCATTGGCCACCAGTATCAAAATCTCGTCTAAAAGAGGTAACACTAACAAGACTCAGGATAAGACACACATACACGACACACACACATCTTTTGTCCGGTGGTGATCCACCACTGTGTGACAATTGTGGTGAGGCATTGACAGTTCTTCACGTTTTAATCCAATGTAAACAGACACTCTAAGAAGACAACACTTTCCATTACCCTACCGACAACATTATACCATTATTATACCATTACACCCCGCAATGTTTGTCGGTAGGGAACCACTTTTCACCCATAAATCATTGTTAGCTTCTTTAAGAGATGTCAATTTTTACTATGTAGTATACCCAGGCATTGCGTAGCGTGACCTCTCAAGAGAGGTTGCTGCTGTAGTGATTACATTTAAAAGCACTTGCCTCGCAGCCCTTGGACACAAGGGCGCTGATGAGGCAAGTGTGCTAGTGCCAAATATTTTTACATGTTTTTATTATCAAAATCATGTCACCCCTTTTAATATACATATCACGCCACTGTCATGATCTTAATACCTATGTTTTTACCCGCATTATCGCGAGGAATTTTAAGGCCCCTATACAGCCACGCAGCATATCATTGTCTCATCTCTACTCATCGAAGTGGCACTCTTTGGCCATCAATTGGCCCTTGCGCCACAAAGCACCACACATCATCTGAAGGGTCACACTCGCGACACTTTCCAGCAGGCGGGTGTTCCCGCTCCTGCAGTGGAGGTGGAGGTGGAAGCCACTGAAGCGGCTGCAGGTGGCATTGACACAGTGACACGTAAGCATCTGAGAACTTAGTGTTTTATTGATTATGGGACGTATGTGCCCCCAGTTCCTGAACTTTTAATCTTTACTCCACAGACGGCCCGCCAAGTTACCTTGAAAGCGCACCCGCTGCACCGGGTAAGTTATTGATTATTGATCATCAAAGTGTTTTGAGAAAATAATCTCTTGTATGTTATTCGAATTGCCGAATTATCCACAACATGGCCCTAGACTTAAAGCCTACACCAGCATGCGGTGGCAAAAATGCTGCATGTTTTCAGTGTCTCAGCCTCCTGTGCGGCCTCGCCGTCGACATTGGCCACCGCGCGCTGACACCTTGTTGCGGCTGTCTTCGCAGTGCGACCAGAGCCTCGAGCAGAATGAGCAGTTGCTTGATGTGAGTAGACCCTTTGTTTACATTTTACGTAAAAGGTGTGAACATTTTTTATGCTCTGTTATGATGACTGAAACCAACTTGGGCTGTAAATAAGAAACATTCAATGTATTGAAGGCTCGGTATCTGACATCTGCAGTGACAAACTGCCGGGCAAAAGGTTGGTTAGCCCTGAAAAGGGCTGTTTGATGATAAGAGATGCATTTGAGGAGATGAATGAAGAATAGTTCCAGCAATTGTTTGTTGATCCAAACGAAGAGGGCATAGCTTGTACACGAAGCTTCACACTTTCGGAGGATGCCACTAGGCCAATGAATTTTCAACTGAGGGGATATTGTAGTGCATATTGCAATTCTCGGCAGCAGCAGCTTCGAGCCACGAGATGGTCGAGAATTCTTCAGCAGCTCATTCAAACATTTCCACCGTGATGATTAATTGCAGGTGCTGCGGGGGATCAAAAGGTCAGCCACCCACATCACTTCCCTAGCGCGGCGTATCGCAGCAGCACAGGAGCGGGCAGCAGCGGTGCAGGAGAGCATCCTGCAGGCGGTCCAATGCTTGGCCCAGGCCACGGCTGAGGGCCCTCGGCGGGAAAGAGCTACATAATTATTTTAATTTTTTCATCATGTTTTCAATGTTTTAAATTTTTATTCTGCATTATTGGTTTATTAGTTTTTATATGTTTACGTGTTGCTGTCAATGTTCTATTTGATATGTTGTTTGTTTGCATTTAATGCTTATTACTAGCTTTAGGTTAGCATTTACTTTGTACAAGGAGTACAGCATTTTTTTCTTCACATGCCTTTCATCTCTTTTGATGTTTGATATTGACACAATGTGACTTCAAATTACGCGCGCTAGCCGATACTTGTGCCCTCTAGATGGTTTGCGACGCAGGAGCCTGTGGGACCCAGCTGCGCGCGAACCGTGTTGGAAAAAAAAAAAGAACCTAGAAGAAGAGGCAGAAGGGAATGCTCGAGACAATCTAGCTATGTTATTATTCTCGGGCAAAAGTTCCCCCTGCCTACGTTAGCCTATTAAAAGAGTTTATTGAAGAGTGCGTTCCAATATATGCGTTTCTCATTTTTTGTTCGACCTACTCTTGAGGCAGTGTCTCCCCCTCCCCCCCATCTTAAAGGTGTCTAGTTATCCACACGAAGACCACGAGCGTATAGTTGACATTTTTGTGAATGTTTTTAGCACTGTGATATTTGTGTTGCCTCACTGTTTTCTAGCTCGCTGCACTTTTTATGCAGCATTACCACATAGTGTTGGACTGTGATATCTTTTAGCCTCACGCTGCTTTGCAGCTTGCTGCATTCTTTATGAAGCATGTTTACCTGCCGAAAATTGCTTACACTGTGATATTATCATTTCAGCGCAATGAGGCTAAGGTACAACTACAACCAAGTCTTTTTTAAACCACTAAACTAGCAAGTGGGTATGTCGCACAGTTTCACTAATGAAAATGGTCATCATCACAGCAACATGCCAGCGACTGTTTTCATCTAGTTTTCATTGTAAATTACTCATTACAGGAATTAATTTTGAACATGGTATGCTTCGGGAGCAGTGAGATTGCTGAGCCAAATATTCATGCCGTATGTCATCAGACAACCCACATGTTATTTGCTGCTTTGATTTACGTATTTTGTAGCATTGCAGTATAACTGCAGTCGAGAATTCAAATGAAATATTATTTAAATATTTATACAATGTTGAGGACAATGAACAAAAAGCGGGCACGGCATTGTGCTCAGCAAGCCTAGGGTGTACAATTGAATGCTTGTAGTCAATAACTATGAGAAGAGACGAATCTGTGTATCATGAGTTCTTGCAACATGTTTCTAATGTTACTGCAATTTTTATGCGTTTTTCGTGAAAGAAGTTGTGTGACGTTGCTGCATTATTCCCACAATCTTTTGATGGCAACAGTCGGCACAGGGTGCCCCTCATATGCGCTTGCTCCTATGTAGTCTGTTGTGACTGTGATCACTGATATAGAAAAGGGTGTTTCCGATGCCTATTTCATGTGACATTTAAAGAAAATGCAGCATTTTCCCATTGCCACCATGCATCATGTTGAAGCACGAATAAGTACTTTGTGTTGTGGCAAACACGGCCCTGTCTTGCCTGGGTGCACTGGAATTAGTATGAATAAATTATGTGTGTGATATGACAGCTTAACGTTCCTGTGTATTTCAAAAAAGGCCCACGACAGCGCTGCACTGCTGCTGTCCTCTGAGCAGCACGTTGCGCGATGTGAGCATATGGCTCTTTCTTGGCTCCCTATCGTCATCCTCATCTGGTGGCATGTCCCAAACATACTCATCCAAGGTCCAGTCTCCCGCGTCCAATGCAATGTTGTGGAGAGCAACGCAAGCATAAATAATTCGCGCTGCTCGATCGGGGTTGTAGAGCATCGTTCGAAAGTGCTGCAAACCGCGGAACTTGCCCTTCAATACTCTGATACATCTTTCCACAACATTGCGCATGGATGCGTGCTTCTTGTTGTATCAGCCTTCAGAAGTGTTGCCGGGGTGACTGCCAGGGACTGGAATGAGGAGCCATGGCTCGAGGGGATACCCTGCGTCTCCTGCAATAGAAAAATGGCCGCTGAGTGCTCTACCCCAGTTAGTTCACATTAATACTTACCAAGCAGATATTTGCCAGGCTGCAGCTGTGCAGCTAGGCGTGCACGCAAAGGGTTGTGTTCCCAAACCCAGGAGTCTTGGCACGAACCTGGGAATTGTGGGTCTACGACAAGGATGCGCAGCCGCACGTTGCACACCTGCAATGAGTGATACAAAATAGTACTGCATCTATGCTCCAAACAAACCCCTTTTTGCTACGCATAAGCGGGAAACAATGCATACTAGTACAGTCATTGGTACAGGCAGTTTCACCTGGAGGGGAACACAGGAACAGGGTGTAGCAACTGAAGAGGGCAATGACCATTCCTCTGTAAACATGGCTACGACTTCCACTGAATGATCGATAAGTTAAAACCTACGCCTTGCTCTTGGGAAAGAACACAAGTAAATGCCAAAGCCACCTCTTGCAATTATGGTTGTAACCATTTTCGTGTTTGAAATACTTCCCTGTCGTTCATATAATTTTGCTACAACTGCGGCCCATATTCTGATTACCTTCAAAATGCACAATTGCATTGTGCATGCACGCCAGAATGAAAATACAAAAACGACAACTAGCTCACTCACACAAACACCGTTCACTTATCACTTATGATAACCGAGGCCATGCGAGCCACCAACTAGCGCGCACCCATTTTTCCGCAGGTTCTCTCTTATTCTTTGAATTGGTACATTTTCCAGCTCCGACGTCAAAACTGAGCAACTACTCCGATGGGCTAATAAGAAAGAATCCCAACGGTACTTACGATCATGACGTTCAGTGCATAATAACCCTTTCTGGACATGAAACTCGCCGTGTTGGCCCTGCTGTATCCCTCTGGCTTGTGAATGGCGACCAACGTGTCGTCGACGCTTCATCTGCAAAGAACCTACATGTCCTTTGTATATTTCCTTAAGGTGAAAGCAGACAAGAGGCACCCCTCATACTCTACTATTAATGACTTGTTGAGCTCCATTCTTTTTCAAAACAGGCCTTCAATGAGGCAGCCCTTCTCAGTTCGCCTGAAGGGTCTAGCTGAGGACACTGGAGTGTCACTCGAACACAGTTTAATGGCTCCTGTAGCATACCCGCCACCGTGGCAGTGGCAGACTATAGATTGCGATGTGTCTTTTTTAGAAGTTACTAAACATGCGCCTATTGCCCATATTCGAACATACTTCTTGGAACTTCAACACAAATACACACGTCCTGAGTTTTTTACAGATGCCTCTAAGTCTAACTCCTCTGTGTCCTACGCTGCTGTTGGCCCTTCCTTTTCGGATGCTGACCCTCTACATCCAGGCACAAGTATCTTCACAGCGGAAGCTTACGCGATACTTGTGGCAGCTAAACACATCAAACAATCACAAATACAAAAAGCAGTAATTTATACAGACTCCCTCAGTGTGGTAACGGCTCTGCACAGTCTTAAAAAACAAAAAAACCCTGTCCTTGTTTCACTTTACTCCATTTTATGCACCCTCTACACACTCAACAGACATGTTGTTGTGTGCTGGGTGCCAGGGCACCGTGAGATTCAAGGCAACGTGATGGTGGATCAGCTTGCTGCATCCGCCCACGAAAGCACCGCCATTACACCGACATCAATTCCGGCCCTTGATCTTAAGCCGTCTCTCAAACGAAAACTCAGGGACTACTGGCAGAGCAAGTGGGATACACACACACAAAACAAACTACACGTTATCAAGCCACACCTTGGCCATTGGCCACCAGTATCAAAATCACGTCTAACAGAGGTAACACTAACAAGACTCAGGATAGGACACATATACACGACAAACACGCATCTTTTGTCCGGTGGTGATCCACTATTGTGTGACAGATGTGGAGAGGCATTGACAGTCCTTCACATATTAATCCAGTGCAAACACTTAGAAAGTCTAAGAAAACGACATTTTCCATTACCCTACCGACAGCATATACCTTTACACCCTGCAATGTTCGTCGGTAGGGAACCGCTTTTTAGTCATAAATCATTATTAGCGTTTTTAAAAGAAATTAATAATTTTCATATCATTCACCCAGGCATTCCGTAGCACGACCTCTCTAGAGAGGTTTTTGCTGCGGCGGTTGCACAAGAAAGCACTTGCCTCACGGCCCTTCGACGCAAGGGTACGAACGAGTGAGGCACTTGTGCTAATGCCATTCATATCCACCATCGTTTTTTATAATCACCAACTCTTGTCATCTATCCTCACCACACACACCTTTCACGGCATGGTCATGATTTTATTACTTGTATGTTTTTACCCGCCTTACCGCGAGGAATTTTATGGCCTTCATACAGCCGCTTATCACAATCATTGTCCATATTCTTAGTAACATGAACTGGCGCTCTTTGGCCGTGAAACGGCCCTTGCGCCACAAAACTTCAAACATCATCATCATCATTACCGCAGAGGCGTATGGTGTTCTTCTTGTTGTTAATCATATACTTCAAAGCGACATCTCACAATCCATTATCTATACAGACTCCCTCAGTGTTGTGCGGGCACTGTCGTCAACAATGCCTTCGAAAAACCATGTTGTCAATCTAATTGTCAAAGCTGTTATGTCTGTGTATGTACGCAACCTTGAACTGGTTCTTTGTTGGGTCCCTGGCCACTGTGGTATAGCCGGGAACGAAGCAGCGGATCGAATGGCTGCTGCTGCTACACTCCTAAATACAGTAGACATAACCAGATTACCCTACACCGACGTGAAACCACACATCGGACAACAACTTCGTAAAATATGGCAAACACACTGGAGTGAACAAACAGACAACAAGTTACACGTAATAAAACCACATTTGGGACCATACACCACCGACGCACGTAATAGATACACTGAAGTCGCCTTGGCCAGATTACGGATAGGGCACACTCATGCAACGCACTCGCACCTTCTCACTGGGTCTCCAAGACCTCTGTGTAGCAGGTGCGGAGAGGCCCTATCCGTGATCCACATCCTGATACAATGTAAGGCACTTGACACAACACGACGCAAATACTTCCCACAACTACACACGCGACATATTCCACCACACCCGTCACACTTCATAGGAGACGAAGCACTGTTTTCAGTCAAACGCGTTTTAGAATTTCTTACCGACGTGAAATTTTTACATCTCATTTCTTATCATGCTTGACAACCTGGCCCTTTGGACCAGTCACCTTCCATTACGTTGTGTTTTACTTTGTTTATTTTTACTGAGATGTTCTTTTACTTCCTTGTCACTTTAATGTAATCACTTCTGTTTGGCGCTCTTTGCCCTTAGTCGGCCTTGCGCCATCAAACTCTAAACATCATCATCATCAACACAAGTACACACGTCCTGAGTTCTTTACAGATGCCTCTAAGACCAACTCCTCTGTGTCCTACGCTGCTGTTGGCCCTTCCTTTTCGGATGCTGGCCCTCTACATCCAGGCACAAGTATCTTCACAGCGGAAGCTTACGCGATACTTGTGGCAGCTAAACACATCAAACGATTACAAATACAAAAAGCACTAATTGATACAGACTCCCTCAGTGTGGTAACGGCTCTGCACAGTCTTAAAAAACAAAAAATTCCGGTCCTTGTCTCACTTTACTTCATTTTTTGCATACTCTAGACACTCAACCAACATGTGATAGTGTGCTGGGTGCCACGGCACCGTGAGATCCAAGGCAACGTGAGGGCGGATCAGCTCGCTGCATCCGTCCACAAAAGCACTGCGCCTACATCCATATCAATCCCGGTCCTTGATCTGAAGCCGTCTCTCAAACGAAACTTCAGGGACTACTGGCAGAGCAAGTGGCATAAACACACACAAAACAAACTACACGTTATCAAGCCACACCTTGGCCATTGGCCACCAGTATCAAAATCTCGTCTAACAGAGGTAACACTAACAAGACTCAGGATAGGACACACATACACGACACACACACATCTTTTGTCCTGTGGTGATCCATCACTGTGTGACAATTGTGGTGAGGCATTAACAGTTCTTCACGTTTTATTCCAATGTAAACAATTAGACACTCTAAGAAGACAACACTTTTCATTACCCTGCCGGCAACATATACCATTACACCCCGCAATGTTTGTCGGTAGGGAACCATTTTTCACCCATAAGTCATTGTTAGCTTTTTTAAGAGATGCCGATTCCTACTATGTAATATACCCAGGCATTGCGTAGCGTGACCTCTCAAGAGAGGTTGCTGCTGCAGTGATTACATTTAAAAGCACTTGCCTCGCAGCCCTTGGACACAAGGGCGCTGATGAGGCACGTGTGCTAGTGCCAAATATTTTTACATGTTTTTATTATCAAAATCTTTGTCACCTCTTTTAATATGCATATCACGCCACTGTCATGATCTTAATGCTTATGTTTTTACCCGCATTATCGCGAGGAATTTTAAGGCCCCTATACAGCCACGCAACATATCATTGTCTCATCTCTACTCATTGAAATGGCGCTCTTTGGCCATCAACTGGCCCTTGCACCACAAAGCACCACACATCATCATCATGAAGGCAGGGAAAGAGCCATTTTGTCTATGCGAAGTTGGCAAGCACTGTATTCAGGGCATCAAATACTTGCACTGCGCATCGTGCTGTAGGCGTGTTCGTGTTGCCTATAAGTGTGCAAATGGCATTGATGAGAGACTTGATCATCGTCGAAATTTCTCGGTCACGCTCTGTCGCCTCATCTTGGCGAGATGCAGAAAGTGGTGCTACCGGTGCACGTTCCAGTTTTTCTGCAGGGGTTATCCTTGGAAGTGATGGCCATGCTTCTTCCAGAGCCTCCTTTTCAGGGGCAGCATTCTCAGTGCACGTGTTCCTTCTGTCTGGCAGTGGTGATGAAGCCGATTCAACGAAAGGAGGCTTTACAGAAGACTTGATACTGTGGGCAGGCTTTCTAGATGAGCGTCGGTGACAAGAACGATGTCGCCTGACGACAGCAACCGCCTCTCGGTGAGTCGAACGGTCCCTCACCATTTTCTTCAAAATCGAAATCTCCTGCCTTATTTTCGGACACTCTTTTGATGTGGCGTCGTGGGGCCCTTGGCGATTCGGGCATTTATAAGAATTAGCCTTACAGTTGTCGGCAGAGTGTGGTGCACCACAACGAAAACATGTAGTAGGATTTCCAGAGACGGCGCTTACATGACCAAATTTCTGGCATTTTCGGCACTGAAGCGGCTTAGGGACAAATGGCCACACAACATGTCGGAAATGACCCACCTTAACATGTGTCGGCAGGCAATCACTCTTAAAGTCTATTTTCACACATCTCGACTTTTCTAGACGGCACACCTGTAGTATTTGGGGCCCATCATTAGCAGGCTTAATAAGAATCGGCAGATCTTCGTTCGAGATGATCACATCGATGTCATATATGACGCCTGTAGTTGCCTGATTTCCTAGCGGAATGATAGTGTGAACATTCATGCCGCCAAGGACGGTAACTTTGCTCAGTAAATCTAACGCTGACGCTTGAGCGAAGTCTACTGCTACAACATTTTTCCGGGGATTCACTCTGATATCCTTAATACTTTTCGGCACCAGTGCCTCCCGGTCTGAAGATACAGCTTGCCTGTTCAGTAGTCTCATGTTGATGAATGGTTGCGTAGGCAAGAATAGGACGGTGTACCTCGGTGGGCTTTGCGGGGCCCTCCCAGCAGATGCGTCCATGGATTCCCTGAGCATCCTCCGCTTTGATTTCTGGCTCATGAAGGTCACGTATTCGTAGTCGGAGCTGTCGACGCTCTCGGCAGTGTCTATGAGGGTAGCCTCGCTGTCACTGGAAAGGCAGTTTCGCTTCCTTGAGGCTGCCGGCGCTGTCGCCGGCCACTCGGGTGGGCGTGCAGATGAGTCCACTTCCATTGCCGCCGAAAAGGGAACTATTTTCCCCGTATAACTGCAAAACTAAGTGAAAAGTCTGAAGATTAACGGCAAACACTTAGCTACAGCAACACTTCGTCTTCGTCTTTCCAGAGTCTCTAAGCGTGGTAAAAGCCCTCAAAACCCTAAAAAAAGACAAAAATTCCGTTCTTGTATCTCTTTCCTCACTCGTATGCACAGTATACGCACTCAAACAGCATGTCGTAGTGTGCTGGGTGCCAGGACACCGTGAGATAGAAGGGAACGAATTGGCGGACCACTTGACTGCATCTGCCCAAAACAATGCTGTTACCAATACATCCATACCTGTCCCTGCGCTTGACCTGAAGCCCTTCCTTCGACGGAAGCTCAGGTCGTATTGGTAGTGGCTATGGGATAGACAAACACAAAACAAATTACATGTAATAAAATCAATACTTGGAAATTGGCCACCAATATCCAAATCACGCTACACGCAAGTAACCCTCACCAGATTACAAATAGGACAGACATAGCACAAATGCATATTTGTTGGCTGGCGGCGAGCAACCCATCTGTGAGAGATGTGGGGAACTGCTTACGGTTTTTCATATACTAGTTCAGTGCAACGAGTTGGACTCTCTAAGAAAAAACCACTTTGTGGTACCGTACCGACAGGAACTTCCATTACATCCAGTCTTGTTCATCGGTAGAGATCGTCTGTTTAAGTTTGAATCGCTGTTCATGTTTTTAAAAGATGTAGATAGGTTTCACTGCATAATTCAAGGTGAGCTGTAGCACGACCTCTGTATAGAGGTCGAGGCTGCGGTGGTTCCATTAGACAGCACCTGCCTCGCTGCCCTTGGGCCCAAGGGCCTGCATTGACGAGGCATTCGTGCTAATCTCATTTTCTCAATGTAGTTTCATCACCACAAACACTGTCTTTTACTTTCGCAATACATATCTTATGTCACTTTCATCATTTTAAATGCTTTTATATTTTAACCTACCTTAGTGTGTGGAATTTTAGGCCTCTTCACAGCCATGAAACATTATCATAGTTCATAACCTGTACCTATTGCATAAAATCAGGCACCCTTGCAATTTTATAAACATTTTTCATGGCGCTCTGTGGCCAAGTAAGGCCCTTGCGCCATCAAAACCTATGTATCATCATCATCACCACGCGTTGAAGTACAGATCTGAGACGTTTTTATCCACAAATAATTCTTTCTCTGTGTGTTCCTAGATATAGAAAAGGCCTATGACACAACATGGCGCTTTGGTATACTTCGAGACCTCACATATTTGGGTATACGGGGTAGAATGCAGAGTACAATGGAAAGTTATCTCTCCAATTGGACGTTCCGTGTTTGAGTAGGCACAGTCTTGTCCTTAACATTTGTTCAGGAGACAGGGGTGCCCCAGGTTGGTGTACTGAGCGGTACTATATTTACTATCAAATTGAATTCATTGCGCCTTTCATTCCTAGAAGTATGTTTTACTGCGCTTATGTAGATGATGTCCAGTTCGGCTTTGAGTCTTGTAACCTGGCAATGTGTGAGCAGCAGGTGCAGTTGAGTTTGAACAGGATTTTAAAATGGGCAGATGAAAACGGGTTCCGGCTGAATCCACGAAAAAGCACGTGCGTCCTATTCTCTAGAAAAAGAGACATTCATTCCGAACCTCGCATTGAACTACATGTCCAGCGTCTTTTAATAAACACTGAACACAAATTCTTAGGCCTTATCTTGAACACCAAACTAACCTTTATACCGTACATAATGTATCTAAAAAACAAGTGCTTAAAAACGATGGACATTCTAAATGATTACCGGGCCATAACATATCAGTCTGCGACACCAACGGCCTTAAAGATGTTCGACCCTGTCCTTCACCTAGGCATTCGTCTTTCCACGGGTGCTTTTCGCACAAGCCCTGTGGAAAGCTTGTACGTTGGCTCGAACGAAGGGTCTGTTTATTTGCAACGATCCTACCAATCTTTTGTCAACATCTACAAGATGATTGCCAACAAAGAACACCCCGTACACTCCACCATCAACGATTTGTCCAGTTCTGTCCAGTTTAACAACCGCCCTGCCATAAGACAGCCCAGGTCGCGGGTTCGATTCCCGACTGCAGCGGCTACATTTCCGATGGAGGCGGAAATGTTGTAGGCCCATGTGCTCAGATGTGGGTGCACGTTAAGGAACCCCAGGTGGTCGAAATTTCCGGAGCCCAATATTACGGCGTCTCTCATAAATACATGGTGGTTTCGGGACGTTAAAACCCACATATCTATCATCAATCATAAGACAGCCCTATGCACTTTGTGTAAGGACTCTAGCCGAATAGACGGGCGTGTCGCACCTTGAACACGGTTTGGCTGCTCCCGCTGCATATCTCTCGCCTTGGGAGTGGCAGCTGATAGACTGCGATATGTATTTTATGCAAGTCACCAAGCACGTGCCAAATGCACACATTAAGGGGAGATGCTACTCGAATACACTTTTTATTTAATATTCACCCCAGAGGAATGAAACTTGAGCTGTTTATGGAACTTTTTATGCAGATTTCAACTATTTAACTAGTTTTTTTTTTTTGCAAGTTACACATTTTTAGCCCGGCAACATGACAAGGTGAAAACCTTAACCCTTTTGCCCCCCCCCCCCCGCTTTTCATCTCTAAAATTCTGTTTTTTTTACCATTATTAGTTCATAATAGAATGCTTCAAATAGTCTAGAATGCAAATAACAAATTAGAAAGCACATACAAAATATGTAATACGCGTGAAAAATAATAGACACAAAATGTCTATATTTCACCTGCTCTAGTAAAGGTATACATACAAATTTTCTATTGTACAATAAAATGTTGAAATTCCAACTTGATAATTGCATTTGTCATACTTTGGAAAAATTTGGGCAAAATTTCATGCAGATCCGAGCACTAGAAATGCCCGAAAAAGGAGGGGCACATTGGAAAAAATGGCAAAGTTTGTGTTTTGAAAAAAAAAACGAGTTTTAAAGTTAAAACTGAGTTTTCATTTATGAAAGATTTTATTAAATCAGATCAAATTTGCACGCCAAAAAAAACAATACTTCTTGTAGTGGCCACTGCGACTTAAATACGCTAGCACCATGAGTTTGTCCCTCTCGGCTTGTTCGAGCCGATTCTTCACAGACATTTCACTCACAGACAGGACTACGAAACGCTTGCCAAACTTTCGCTCCATCTGGCGGAGCCTTGTGCCAACTGCAAGCTAGGAAGAAGTGCGACAGGACTGCGAAATCCAAACTAAGTCCAGTGTCATGCCATTTTGCAGCCATGTTTGTGCCACATACCGTCTTACATAATGGCAATGTTGTCCCTGCTAAGTACTCTCACTGCGAGCTCTTTCGACCTCTCAAGATTGGTGCTGACGTCATCCATTGCCGCATCACAAACTTTCCGGCTGACGGTGGTGAATGACTCTGATGCATTGGCTTTTGCAAGCCAACAACTGCTGCTAATTGGACCAGCTGCTCGTAGCCTATTCCTACAGAGCGCGCCGCACAACGGCTTTCACTTGCGAGAAACGCCTTTTTCATTCATAACGGAGATAATTACACGAGAAAAACACTGTTCAGCTGCGCTGCTCGACAAGACATGGACCCCGCAAATAGGTTTCACAGTACATACAGGCGCACAGCGGCCAATGGTCGTCCCCGATTCGTTCCATGTGATTAGCCAATCGCGGCGCTCGAAAAATGCGCAGAAGAGTGATTCTTGTTATTATTTCTTGCGGTGCGTCAGCGAGAGAAACTGTTGTTGTTTGAAGAGCGAGGCTCGACTCTTCGACTCATGCGATCAACAATGGCTAGCGGCGACTCGTTATCGGCGGCAAGGTGCTCGAAGAATGCACACTTTCGACCTTTTAACAGGCACCTTGTGCTATTTCGATAAAGTTTTAAAGCATTTCCAGTCAAGTCTCGACCTGTAATATTTTTTATAACAGTAGAGGTACTAATCTTGTCAAAACAGGCGAAAATAAAAAATCGGTAATTTTGAAAAAAACTCGCGTTTTTCGACTCGCATCTCCCCTTAATGCACATTTCCTGGAACTGCAGCAAAAATACTCATGCTCTGAATTCTATACTGATGCCTCAAAAACCCGCCTTTCTGTCTCCTATGCAGCAGTCGGTCCATCTTTTTTAGAGGCCGGTATTCTGCACTTGAACACCAGCATTTTACCAGCAGATGCTTATGCTATACTGGTAGCTGTTACACATAGAACAACTAAAATACAAAGTGCAGTAACCTACACAGATTCCCTGAGCGCTGCGAAAGCCCTTAAAACACTCAAAAAGCAAACAAACCCCATTCTTGTCTTCGTTTGCTCAATCCTGCGCACAGTGTACACACTCAATACACATGTCGTAGTCTGCTGTGTGCCAGGGCACCGTGAGATACAAGGAAATGTTTTGGTGGACCACTTAGCTGCAACCGCCAAAGAAACAGCTGCCAGTAGATCAAAAGTGATTCCTGCTCTCGACTTGAAACCTTTTATTAAACAAAAGCTCAGGGCCTATTGGCGGAGCACGTGGGACAGACACACACATAATAAATTGCATGTTATCAAGCCGCTACTTGGTAATTGGCCCCCACAATCAAAACCGCGACACACTGAAGTAACACTTACAAGGCTAAGAACAGGGCATACACACTCGACACATTAATATCTTCTGTCCACCAGCAATCCAACATTGTGTGAGAGATGTTGGGAAACCACTTACGGTTCTCCACATTCTTGTCCAGTGCAATGAGCTAGATGCTCTAAGAAAAAAGCCTTTTTACTGCCATACCGACAGCAGTTCCCACAACACCCTGGAAAGCTCATCGGTAGGAATCCGCTTTTTAAAGTGCAATCACTTTTCGCGCTTTTTCAAAGATGTTCATAGCTTTCACCCCATATTTCGAGGTGATCCGTAGCACGACATCTGTACCGTGGTCGTGGCTGCACTGACTACATCTACATCATTGTTTTATTATCATGACATTTCGCCATCAACTTTCACTATACATATCTCACGCCACTGCCGTGGTTTTATTACTTCCATGTTTTTACCCGCGTTAGCGCGAGGAATTTTAAGGCCCCTTTACAGCCACACGTCATATCATTGTTCATATCTCTAGTCTATTGAAATAGCGCTCATTGACCATAAATTGGTGCTTGCGCCATTAAAAAACCACTCATCATCATCATCATCATCATCTCTACGGGTGCTTTTCGCACTAGCCCCGTGGAAAGCCTGTACGTGAAATTGAACGGATGGTCGCTCCACCTACAGAGATGTTACATGTCTTTTAAATATTATCTTAATGCAAATGCAAACAAGGATCACCCATCACATTCCACAATAATGGCATGTCA
Organism: Rhipicephalus microplus; assembly: GCF_013339725.1. NCBI lineage: Eukaryota > Metazoa > Arthropoda > Arachnida > Ixodida > Ixodidae > Rhipicephalus > Rhipicephalus microplus. The sequence continues at coordinate 89,387,201 of NC_051168.1, forward strand.
AGCCTTGCTCTGTTTGAGAAACGACCTTCTATGAGACAGCCCTTCTCACTCCGTGTGAGGAGCCTAGCGAAGGAAAGTGGTGTGCCACTTGAACACCGTTTGATGGCTCCCGCAGTATGCCTGCCACCGTTTCAATGGCAGGCAATACATTGCGAAGCGTCTTTCTTGGAGGTTACCAAGCATGCACCAATTGCACATATCAAGACATGATGATGATGATGATGATGATGGTAGATTTTAGTGGCGCAAGGGCAACCCAGGCGAAAGAGCGCCAAACACACAGCTTTTGGTCGATTTGATTATAAAAAGTCTACTCAGGGTGGCAAGAATAAAAGAGTAATGTATAGGACTTAAACTTAGGTGTAGAGACTATGTGTGATGGGTTTAAAACGGGCTATGCTTATGGGTTTTACAAAGTCATGCCGTGTCGTCAACAGCACTTGTCAAGACAAGGAGTGCGTGCTGCATGACATATGATAAAAAAGTCTCAGCGATTCCCTCAGGATTGAGAGGAGGATGAGATTAGTGAGAATATGTTATGGAATGTAGGAAGCCTACACTAGCTAAAAACTTTAACACTACTTTTGGGGGGAAAAGGGATCGTCTCCAAGAAAAAATTGTGAATGAGGCGGAATGTGACATTTGTACAGCTTTGGAAAGTGACACTGTCTTTCTGGTTCGAGGTACGGACAGGTAATTAGAACGTGAACGACAGACAGCTCATCACCACATTTTGCACAATGTGGGGCTGGAGAGTTGTTTAAAAGGTGCGAGTGTGTTGCATGTGTATGACCGATCCTGAGTCTGCACAGTGCAACCTCTTGGCGCCTGGTACGTTTTTCAGTCACATATCTTCTTATTCTTGGCTTTACTAAGTGCAGTTTGTTTGCATTTGCTGCGTTACATTCTTCTTGCCATTGTCTACGCATTCGGGATGTTATGAGTGGCCTCAGGTCTTCATACGGAATGGTGTCTACGTCAACTGATGGGCGGAGTGCTGCTGACTTCGCAAGTTTGTCCACTATCTCATTGCCAGCAATGTTGCAGTGTCCCGGAATCCAGCATAGCGTGATTTTGAGCTTAGATTTGCGGGCTGACATGATGCATTTTCGAAGTGTATTAGTAACTGGGTTTTTGAGGTTCTTAGTGGAGGACAGCGCAGTCACAGCACTGAGAGAATCTGTGTATATGATTGAGGCTGGTTCTTTCTCCTTTAAAATGTGCGTTACAGCTAAAAGTATGCCACAGCATTCTGCAGTAAATATACTGGTATGTTCGTTCATTGTTCTAGATTCAGAGAAAGCGGGACCGTGGGCCGCACATGCGACTGCAGAGGACTTGGAGGCATCAGTATAATATTCAGCACACCTGTATTTGGCCTGCAGGTACTTGAAGTGTTGATCGATTGCGACTGGGGGGCCATTTTTTCCTACCTCTAGGAATGACAAATCACAATCGATAGCCTGCATTTCCCATGGCACAACATTGTCCTTGTGAGAGGTTAGTTGAAGATTGGAGACCAGTATGTGCATATTTCTAAGGTGTGAGGCCACTCTGAGGGAGTATGGTGGCGTAGCTGATGGTCGCCTCAAAAACAGGAGGGCGTTCGATGTATCCTGCAATAGCGCACGAGCTGGGTGGTCGACATGGGAAAGCACCTTGGTGGCATACGTGACACTTGTAAACTGACGTCGCCGTTCTAGTGACCACCGGTCTGTCTCAACATACAGGCTGGCTTTCGGGCTGGTTCGGAAAGCACCGCTGGCCAGCCGAAGCCCAAGGTGGTGCACTGGGTCAAGCATCTTCAATGCAGATCTTGAAGCTGACTCGTAAACTACCAAGCCGTAATCGATACGTGATAGCACTACACTGTTGAGAAGATTCAGTAGACAGTCACGGTCTGTGCCCCATGACTGATGCGAGAGAATCTTGAGCAGGTTTAAGGCTTTCAAGCACTTAAGTCGTAGCTCTTTGATATGTGTAGCAAAGCTGAGCTTTTCATCAACCACAACACCTGAAAATTTGTGATCTTTTTTGGTATTTATGGTTTGTCCGTTAATTAAAATGTTGGGGGGTGGCCTTATGCCACGTAGTTTTGAGAAGAGTATGCAAACAGTCTTGTCACAGTTAAACTTAAACCCATTTTTGTCTGCCCAGCTTGACAGCTTGTTTACTGCCAATTGAATCTGACGTTCACATGAGGCTAGGTTGCATGATTTGTAGCAGATCTGAATGTCATCCACATATACAGAGTAGGAGATTGTTTTAGGCAGTATGGTGCTTATGGAGTTCATTTTTACGATGAATAGTGTGCAGCTAAGAACACCGCCCTGGGGGACGCCATTTTCTTGCGTAAACCACTTCGATAAGGCATTACCTACACGAACCACAAATATACGGTCAGAAAGGTAGCTTTCAATAGTATTCAGCATATTTCCTGACACTCCTAAATATCGCAGGTCACGGAGAATGCCATAACGTCATGTCGTGTCGTAAGCCTTTTCCAAGTAAAAAAATACAGATAGGTAGTGTTGTTTATGAATGAAGGCATCTCTGACATAGGATTCAAATGCTACCAGTTGGTCAGTTGTCGACCGGCCAGACCTGAATCCAGCTTGATGACGATCAAGGAGGCCATTGTATTCAAGGTAATACATAAGGCGGCGATTCACCATTTTTTCGAACACCTTGCCCAAACAGCTGGTCAGCGCTATAGACCTGTAACTAGCAGCGAGTGTGGCTTCTTTTCCTTGTTTAAGGATGGGTATGATAACTGCCTTTTTCCAGGTCATGAGCAGACGCCCAGAGGACCACACATTGTTGAAAAAAATGAGGATGACGTCAAGCGTTTCTTCGTGTAGATGTTTCAGCATGCCGTAAGTAATCCTGTCTGAGCCTGCTGCTGAGCTGCCGCACTTTGCCAGTGCTGTCTTTAGTTCACCTATAGTAAAGGGGGCATTGTACCCTCCTGCCGATGGCCTCTCATCACGAATAGGTTTACGTTCCTCGGCAAGTTTGTATTGCCTAAAGGAGTCTGTATAATGTGCAGAGCTGAAAATATACTCGAAGTGTTGGCCTAAGGCATCTGCCTGGTGTTCCAGTGTATCACCAGCAACACTAACAAGGGGCATCGGATGAGTGCTGTGCCCTTGGAGTGCTCTTACTCTGTTATATACCTTATGCGTGTCAGTGTAAGAGTTCACCGATGAGAGGAAGGATTGCCAGCTCTGTCGTTTAGATTCTCGTCGAACACGTCTACCGTTTGCTTTTGCACGCTTAAAATTCACCAAGTTTTCGACTGTAGGATACCTGCGGAATTTTGTTTTGATTGTCACGAGCATTTTTGCACTCAGAGTTCCACCAAGGTCGTCTTTTGTTCTGTGTATTGTTAGATGATTGTGGGATGGATTGCTCTGCGGCCTGTATAATGTGCAGTGTGACCAACGCGTCAGATTCATCGATGCCTAGGGTTTCAATTGATGAGCGCGATAGTTTTGAGAGTTTTTGGAATTTCGTCCAGTTTTTATTTATTTACAAATACTGCTGTCTCACAGATCGAGACATTGCAGGAGTGGGTCCATAACAGTGAATACACACTAAACTAACAAAACACATGGTTTGGTAGTTCATTCAAAAAACTATTGGTAGGCAACTTTCGGAGAGAAACATCGAGATTATTCCACAATTCCACTGTGAAAGGAAAAAATGAAAACTTAAAACAATCTAGAAATGGCATGAAGGGTGCGATGTTGATGGGGTTAGACCTGCGAGTGTTTGCAACGGAGTTGGCAAAGGAAAAGGGCATGTCAATGGTGATTATCTTGTTCACGATTTTATGTAAAGTGCCGATACGCTCACAAGTACGTCTGTGTTCAAGTGATTTGAGTGATAGACGTACAGCGTGTGACGAAGGCGAAAAATTGTGATCATAACGGTGATATATGAATCTTATTGCTTTTTTTTGAACACCTTCCAAGTGTGCTATGTCGCATGCGCAGTGAGGTGACCAGACAACAAAGGCGTATTCAAGAACAGGCCGTATCAGGGATTTGTATGCTGTTAGTTTGCATTCGTGAGTTGCATCTTTTAACGTTCGCTTCAAGAAGCCCAATTTTCGGAGCGCTTTCGAGCAGATTAGGTTTATATGTTTATGCCATTTTAAGTTCGGTGAGAATGTTACGCCAAGATACTTGTATTCGTTGAAATGCTTCATGTTCTGGCCATAGGAAAAACGTAGGGGTTCCTTCTTGTTTGTGAATGTCATGCTTACCGTTTTGTTAAGGTTTAGTGCCATTCGCCACGTTGAGCTCCAGGTACGGAAAGAAGAAAAAACATTATTTAACTGTATTTGGTCACGGGAGGTACTAATACAAGAATAGAAGACACAGTCGTCGGCGTATAGACGGAGTCGTCGGCGTATAGACCCTGTTCTCGGAACCTGGTAACATTCACAGTCATTGTACTCGTATATCCTTTGTATTTAAGACAAACAGGAAAATGATCACTTCCATAGAAGTTATGAATTACAGCCCACTCAGTGGTTGCCAGGAGTGAAGGAGATGCGATAGCAAGATTTATTGCTGTGTATGAGTTGTGCGCTGCATTAATGTATGTTGGCTTTTTTTTGTTAAATATACAGGAGCCGGAGGACAACAGGAAGTTTTCAATTAAGGAGCCTCGAGAATCCGTTCTTCTACATCCCCATAAAGGGTGGTGCGCGTTAAAATTTCCGACCAACAGAAATGGATGCGGAAGCTGATCGATGAGTGCTTCAAATTCTTTAGTAGAGAGTTGGTAGTCTGGAGGGATGTATAGTGAACACACTGTTGTTACTCGTCCAAAAATTAGGGTTCGTGTTGCCACTGCTTCTAAGTCAGTAACCAGAGTGAGGCTTTGAGACGGAACAGCTTTTTTCACCACGATAGCGACACCACCAGATGAATGGGCAGTGCCCTGTCTGTCCTTTCGGTATATCACATAGCTTTTCAAAAGGCTAGTGTGTGTAGGTTTTAGGTGTGTTTACTGTAAGCAAAGTATGTTTGGTTGGTGTTGTGCAAATATTTCATAGATGTCGTCTAAGTTCTTAAGTAAGCCTCGGCGATTCCCTTGGATGATATTTTCGGCAGCCATTTTTATGAATGAGGAAAAGAGCGTGACTTATTCATACTTCGCTGCCTCTGTTAGGAGGCTTCACTGGCGGGTGTCTTTCCCCTCTGAGGCGATCTATGGAGCCCCGCCTCTTTTGGGGAGATTCCGTCAGCTTCTTAGGATCCTGGTGTCACTTCCATTGCCTCCGGTGGACCCTCAGAAGCTAATGGAGGTTTGTCAGAAGAGACAGGTGTCTCAGTTGTCTGTGTGGTCCCTGGGGTCTGATGAAGTTCGACCTCCGGGACGTGAAAGGTTGTCGCAGCCTGTGGCTGCTTGGTGGGGGGCAAAGATGTGCACGCATCAGCAAAGCTGTATCACGTGCCCACCGTCACTAGACGCCGCCCGGCCCCCCGGCGCGCTGCGTCAGCGTACGTTTTTTCGGAGAAGAGCGACAGCTTCTTCCGGGCTTCAGAGAATGTGATGTTTTCCGTTACTGTTATCTGGATAATTTCCCTTTCCTTTTTGAAAAGTTCACATGTCCGCCAGTACGCTGCGTGCGGCCCGTGACAGTTAGGGCACTCTGTTTGCGTGGAAGTACAGCTCCCTGTTAGGTGCTCATGATCACCACATTTTGCACATGTTTCTTTTCCGCGACAGGTATTGAACCCATGTCCATATTTCTGTCATTTGTAGCACCTTCTAGGGTTGGGTACGTCGGGGCGGACTTTGCAGTGAAGGAACGCAGCTTTCACGGATTCTGGCAGGGTGGAGCGGTTGAATGTTAGTACTATATGAGGCGTCACCACTTCTTCATTGTTTCGCCTGATGGTTATCCGACGGATGGCTACTACGCCTTGCTCTCGAAAGCCTTTAAGGAGGTCTGCTTCAGTTTCTCGCATCAGATCACGTGAAATGACGCCTTGAACAGTGTTAAGGCTGCGATGGGGGGTGATAGACACGTCCAGGTGGGCGAACTGCTTATATTTAAGGAGAGTGTTTGCATGCTGTTTCTGGCTTACTTCAACAAGAAGATCACCGGATGACAGTTTATTTGCGTCGTACTTTTTGCCTATTAGGTTAGCAAGGGTTTTAGCTACCAGGAAAACCGACAGTCCTGCAACTGAGATGTTATCTGCCAGAGAGTGTATGACTAAAAAGCGTGGACAGTGGTCACAATCGCTTCCGGTTCGTTTGGAGCTTTCATCGGTGCGGTTCCTTTTCAGGGACCGATCATTGGGAAGGGGGAAAATTTTGCCATGTGGTACATTTTATGTTCGGCGTTGATGGTGACCACCCACCACCGAGCCCAACAAGGGGACGCTACAAGGTAGAACACTTGAAGGCGCCAGTGATACATCGCCGCTATAACCAGATAAAACTACCCAAGGTTGGGTAACTACACAAGGTTAACCCTTGCCGCCAGGAAGTTTGGAAGTAAACGGAAGAGAGTAGAAGACAGGACAGATAAATAGTAAGAGGTAAAGACGAAGATGTAGGGAGAGAAAGATAGGAAAAGGCGACTGCCGATTTCCCTTGGGTGGGTGAGCCCAGGGGTGCCGTCTACGTGAAGCCGGGGCCAAAGGGGTGTGTTGCCTCTGCCAGAGGGCCTTAAAGGTCTGATCACACAGCGTCGGCTCAACCCCCAGGATCCCCTTTTCCCCGGACACGGCAAAGCCACGCACGGCTAGGCGTGGGAGGGAGTAGAAACTCCCCCGTCAGCTCGGGTCCGTGGTGTCGCTAGACACCAAACGCCTGCTTTCACAGGCGTCCCTGCGGGCACATATCAAGACATACTTCCTAGAACTACAACAGAAATACACATGCCCTGAGTTCTTCACGGATGCTTCAAAGTCCGACACTTTTGTCTCGTACGCAGCCGTCGGCCTATCCTTTTCGAAAGCCGGCGTTCTGCACTCTGATTCAAGCATTTTCACTGGCGAAGCTTATGCGATACTCGTGGCTGTTAAACAGATAAAACAAATAAAACTACACAAGGCAATATTATAACCAGGTCCCATAAGCATAGTAAATGCTCTCAAAACTCTTAAAAACCACAAAACCTCTGTCCTTGTCACGCTTTATTCGCTCTTATGCACGCTGCACTCATCCAAGCATCTGTTGAGTGCCAGGACACCGCGAAATACAAGGCAACGTTCTGGTGGACCAGCTAGCTGGATCCGCCAACAAAACCACAAGCAATACATTGATACCAATTGCTGCACTCGACTTGAAACCTTTTCTAATGCGAAAGGTCAGGGGTTAATGGCAGAGCACAATGGACACACACACAGAGGTAATCAATTGCATGTCCTCAAGCCGGAACTTGGTCATTGGCCACCGGTATCAAAAGCACGCCACACAGAAGTAATACTCCCCGCAGGGGCGCCTGTTAAAGCAGGCGTTTGGTGTGTAGCGACACCACGGACCCGAGCTAACGGGGGAGTTTCTACTTCCTCCCACGCCTAGCCGTGCGTGGCTTTGCCGTGTCCGAAGAAAAGGGGATCCGGGGGGTTGAGCTGACGCTGGGTGATTGGACCTTTAAGGCCCCCCGGCAGAGGCAACACACCCCTTTGGCCCCGGCTTCACGTAGACGGCACCCCTGGGCTGACCCACCCAGGGGAAATCGGTAGTCGCCTTTTCCTATTTCTCTCTCTCTCTACATCTTAGTCTTTTCTCGTCTTTAAATCTATCCTGTCTTCTTCTCTCTTCTATTTACTTCCGATTTTTCCTGGCGGCAAGGGTTAACCTTGTGTATGTGCTCTGTCTTGGGCACAATACATTTGGTTATAGCGGCTGTGTACAGCTGACGTTGACATGCCTCATATATATTTAGGACTTGTCACGTCCCCGTGTTGGGCTCCATGGTGGGCGGCTGGCATGGCTGCCGAACTCACATTTAGTTTATGGCTTTCTCTTCTCTCCCTCCATTGCATGATCGTCCTCTCCCGAAGAGAGGGTGCACCGAAGACTTTTGCAAGTATTTCAGCAAACCGAAAGAAACCTTTCCCCGCTACCATGTAATCCATTGTGAAACCGCTGAAAAGAACGCCAGAACTATCTCGCCTTTCGTTGTTTCCAAATGCCTCACCACTACACTTGGACCAGGTTACCAGGCTACAAGAATGGCCAGTGGGGATCTCCTCATCGAGGTAAAAAGTCAGAGCCAGTACGAAAACCTCTCAAAACTAGAATCGTTTGGAAACATACTTATCTCAATTACACCACACCGCTCACTCAACACTTCCCGAGGTGTTGTATCTGACCAAGACTTGCTTGACCTGACTGAAGGTGAGCTCCTCGAGGGCTGGAAGGACCAGCAGGTGACACAAGTGCAAAGAATCAAAATTAGGCGTGATAAGAAGGAAATCCCAACAAAACACATAATTGTGATATTTTGCACCAGCACCCTGCCTGAACATCTCGAAACAGGATACTTGAAGTTGAATGTGAGACCTTACATTCCCAACCCACGACGTTGCTTTAAATGCCAGCGTTTTGGTCACGGCTCTCAGAGTTGCCGCGGCCAACTCACCTGCGGAAAGTGTGCCACCACAGGACACGCTACGGACGAGTGTAAGGTGGAGGATGGGGCCCACTGCGCAAACTGCGATGGTGCCCATCCCGCATACTCTCGAACCTGTCCAACATGGAAAAAGGAAAAAGAAATTGTTACAATCAAAATCACTCAAAACATTACTTTCCGAGAAGCCCGTCAACAAGTATCTGGGCTTTTCACAAACAAACCATCGTTTTCCGATGTAGTGCAACAGGGGGCAGCACTACAACGGCCTGCGGCAACTGCCCATGCCAGGCACAGTGTGCCCAGGCGGTCGCCAATGCCCCCACCCACGGTGGGAACAGCCAAGGCTGCCCTGCCACTCCTCCCCACGGCGACAACCAAGGCCGCTGCAAGCTCTTGCAGCGGCCAGGGTATCCCAGCACCAAAGGAGGTTCCTTCGACCTCTAGCCCAAGAGGACCGAAGGTTTCGCCCCCCGAGGTGACGGAGACCCCAGGGTCGGCCGATATGAAGGCCTCGTCTCACCAGGCGAGGTCCCAAGCCCAAAACATCAGCTCGCAAATGCGGGCATCCAGTGCCTCTGAGGAGGCAATGGACACCACGGCACCCCTGGTGCAGAAAGATCGGCGTAGCTCCCTGGAGCGCGCCAAACGAAATAAAAGCCAATAACGGGGCCCGGCGACGGCCCTGTTCTTTGAGTCTTAACGCTTAGCTTAAGAAGCAGACACACCCATTGCTCCTTACACACAGCACTACGTTACCTCCAATATGGCAACACAAATAATACATTGGAACGTCAGAGGACTCCTCAGAAACCTCGATGATGTTCAAGAGCTCTTTTGCAAACATTCGCCGAAAGTGCTGTGTGTACAGGAAACTCATTTAAAATCTAAAAACACGAATTTTTTGCGTCGGTATGTTCTCTTCCGAAAGGACAGAGATGATGCTGCGGCATCATCCGGCGGTGTAGTCATTATTGTTAATCAAAAAGTAGCATGCGCACATTTACCACTGCAAACAACACTAGAGGCAGTGGCTGTTCGGGCAGTTCTTTTCAACAAGCTCGTCACCATCTGCTCTCTGTACATACCCCCACAACACCGTCTTGGAAAACGAGAATTCGAGTCCTTAATAGACCAACTACCCGAACCTTATCTGGTCCTTGGTGACCTGAATGCTCATAGCAGTCTATGGGGTGATTCTCGCTGCGACGCACGAGGTCGTCTTATTGAACAGTTCCTTTTTTCCTCCGGCGCCTGTCTTTTGAATTGGAAACAGGCAACATATTATAACCTTGCCAACAAAACCTACTCTTCCATAGATCTCAGCATCGCATCTCCATCACTTGTGCCATTACTCCAATAGAAAGTTCTAAATAATCCCTACGGAAGCGACCATTTTCCTGTCGTTTTGAGTACACAAACATCATACGAATATCCTCCACGAGTTCCCAAATGGCTTATACACAAAGCCGACTGGGAACAGTTCCATAACAAAGCTCACTTATCTTGGACTGACATATGTACGCTAAGCATAGATGAAGCTGTGCAGTACTTCACAGCTCTCCTTATTAACACAGCAGCCAAATGCATCCCACAAACATCTGGACAGCCCGGCAAGCGACACGTCCCATGGTGGAACACAGAGTGTCGTAATGCGCGAAAGAAACAGAACCGGGCATGGAGGTTGCTGCGCAACTCGCCGACAGCGGAAAACCTCGCGAGCTTTAAGAAAATAAAGTCTCAAGGCAGGAGAACGCGTCGGCAGGCCAGAAGAGAAAGCTGGCAGAAGTTTTTGTCAGGGATCACTTCATACACACAGGAGGCTAAAGTCTGGAACATGGTCGGTAGGATAGCAGGAAAACAAGTACACACACTTCCACTCGTAAACACTCAGGAAGATCAGGCAAACCTGATCCTCCTTGCCTTGGAAGATCAGGCAAACTTCCTCGGTGCACACTTTGAACGGGTATCCAGCTCGTCCCACTATACTGACACTTTCCAAAAATACAGAACAAGAATAGAAAAGCAGAAACTAGAACACAAATCCACTAGATACGAGGCATATAACCAAGCTTTCAGCCTAGCTGAGCTCCGAACATCTCTAAACTCCTGCAGTACTTCTGCCCCAGGTTCTGACCGTGTGGTGTATGAAATGTTAAAAAAACCTACCAGCCGAAACACAAAAAACCTTACTTTGTTTATACAATGCTATCTGGTTTTCTGGCACTATCCCTACCTCCTGGAAAGAGGCGATTATTATTCCCATTTTGAAAGAGGGCAAGGACCCTTCTTTAGCTTCAAGTTATAGGCCTATTGCACTTACAAGCTGCTTGTCCAAAGTATTCGAAAAAATGATAAACTGCCGACTTCTACATATTCTTGAAACAAACAATTTGCTCGACCCATTTCAGTGCGGGTTTCGAGAAAGTAGATCCACCACAGACCACCTCGTTCGCATCGAGGCACAGATAAGAGACGCCTTCGTCCATAGACAATATTTTCTCTCTGTGTTCCTCGATATCGAAAAGGCGTATGATACAACATGGCGTTTCGGAATTCTAAGAGACCTGTTCCACCTTGGTGTGCGCGGAAGAATGTTTCATATAATGGAAAGTTACCTGTCAAACCGGACATTCCGTGTCCGTCTAGGCAGTGTGCTCTCCCAAACATTTGTCCAGGAAACAGGCGTGCCACAAGGTGGTGTGCTTAGTTGCACACTTTTTATCATCAAAAATGAATTCTTTGCACTTGTCCATTCCCCGCATGATGTTCTATTGTACATATGTCGACGACGTTCAGCTTGGCTTCAAGTCATGCAACTTAGCCATGTGTGAGCGGCAGGTTCAGATGGGTTTAAATAAGGTCTCCAAATGGGCAGACGAAAACGGATTTCGACTTAACCCACAAAAAAGCACGTGTGTCTTGTTCTCTCGAAAGAGAGGCATGCACTCTGAACCTGACATTCGGCTGAACGGGCAACGTCTGTCCGTCAAAGCCGAGCATAAATTCTTAGGCTTAATCTTGGACAACAAGTTGACCTTCGTATCGCACATCAAGTATTTAAAAACAAAATGTTTAAAAGCCATGAATGTTATAAAAATGTTGTCACGTACTACGTGGGGTAGTGATAGGCAATGCCTCATGAACCTCTATAGAAGCCTTATTCGTACGCGCTTAGATTATGGGGCCGTTGTCTATCAGTCTGCCACTCAAAGTGCCTTGAAGATGCTTGACCCCGTGCACCATTTGGGCATCCGCCTTTCTACGGGTGCTTTTCGCACCAGCCCCGTAGAAAGCCTTTATGTTGAGTCAAATGAGTGGTCGCTTCATCTGCAGAGAACTTACATGTCCTTTGTTTATTTCCTTAAAGTGAAAGCAGACAAGAAGCACCCCTCATACTCTACAATTAATGATTTGTCGAGCTCAACACTGTTTCAAAACAGGCCTTCGATGAGGCAGCCCTTCTCAGTTCGCCTGAAGTGTCTAGCTGAAGAAACTGAAGTGTCACTTGAACATAGTTTAATGGCTCCTGTAGCATACCCGCCACCGTGGCAGTGGCAGACTATAGACTGCGATGTGTCTTTCCTAGAGGTTACAAATTATGCACCTATTGCCCATATCCGAACATACTTTCTCGAACTTCAACACAAATACACATGTCCTGAGTTCTTCACAGATGCCTCCAAGACTAACTCCTCTGTGTCCTACGCTGCTGTCGGCCCATCCTTTTCGGATGCTGGCCCTCTACATCCACGCACAAGTATATTCACAGCGGAAGCTTACGCGATACTGGTGGCAGCTAAACACATCAAACAATTACAAATACAAAAAGCAGTAATTTATACAGACTCCCTCAGTGTGGTAACGGCTCGGCACAGTCTTAAAAAACAAAAAAACCGAGTCCTTGTCTCACTTTACTCCATTTTGTGCACACTCTACACACACAAACAACATGTTGTAGTGTGCTGGGTGCCAGGGCACCGTGAGATCCAAGGCAACGTGAGGGCGGATCAGCTCGCTGCATCCGTCCATAAGAGCACCGCCATTACATCCATATCAATCCCGGCCCTTGATCTTAAGCCGTCTCTCAAACTAAACCTCAGGGACTACTGGCAGAGCAAGTGGGATACACACACACAAAACAAACTACACGTTATCAAGGCACACCTTGGCCATTGGCCACCAGTATCAAAATCACGTCTAACAGAGGTAACACTAACAAGACTCAGGATAGGGCACACATACACGACACACACACATCTTTTATCCGGTGGTGATCCACCATTGTGTGATAAATGTGGTGAGGTTTTAACAGTTCTTCACGTTTTAATCCAAAGTAAAGATTTAGACACTCTAAGAAGACAACACTTCCCATTACCCTACCGACAACATATACCTTTACACCCTGCAATGTTTGTCGGTAGGGAACCACTTTTCACCCATAAATCATTGTTAGCTTTTTTAAGAGATGTTAATTTTTACCATGTATTATACCCAGGGATTGCGTAGCGTGACCTCTCAAGAGAGGTCGCTGCTGCTGTGATTACATTTAAAAGCACTTGCCTCGCAGCCCTTGGACACAAGGGCACTGATGAGACAAGTGTGCTAGTGCCAAATATTTTTACATGTTTTTATTATCAAAACCTTTGTCACCCTTTTTAATATGCATATCACGCCACTGTCATGTCTTTAATACTTATGTTTTTACCCGCATTATCGCGAGGAATTTTAAGGCCCCTATACAGCCACGCAACATATCATTGTCCGCATCTCTATACTCATTGAAATGGCGCTCTTTGGCCATCAATTGGCCCTTGCGCCATAAAACACCACACATCATCATCATCATCATCAGAAGTAATACTTACAAGGCTAAGAACAGAACATACATACACTACACATTCATTTCTTTATTCTGGTGGCGATCCACCTTCGTATGATAGATGTGGAGAAGCGCTCACCGCACATCACAGTTTAATCCAATGTAAAGAATTAGACACGCTAAGAAGACAACACTTTTCATTACCCTACCGACAGCAGATACCACTTCATCCTGCAATATTCGTCAGTAGGGCATCAGTCTTCACAAACAAATTATTGTTGACTTTTTTGAGAGAACTCCGTACCTTTCATCTGATATACCAAGATATTCCGTAGCACGACCTCTCCAGAGAGGTCTCCGTTGCGGTGGCTACACTCAACAGAGCACTTGCCTCACGGCCCATGGACGCAAGGTTGTGAACTATCGAGGCACTTTTGCTAATGCCATACACGTTCACCACGGATTTTTTTATCACAAACTCCCCGCAGGGGCGCCTGCGCAAGTAGGTGTTTGGTGTGTAGCGACACCACGGACCCGAGCTAACGGGGGAGTTTCTACTCCCTCCCACGCCTAGCCGTGCGTGGCTTTGCCGTGTCCGGGGCAAAGGGGATCCTGGGGGTTCAGCCGACGCTGGGTGATTGGACCTTTAAGGCCCCCCGGCAGAGGCAACACACCCCTTTGGCCCCGGCTTCACGTAGACGGCACCCCTGGGCTGACCCATCCAGGGGAAATCGGCAGTCGCCTTTTCCTATCTCTCTCTCCCTACATCTTCGTCTTTTGTTCTCACTTTACATCTTTCCTGTATTCTCCTCACTTCATTTTACTTCCAAATTTTCCCGGCGGCAAGGGTTAACCTGGTGTAAATATTCAACCTTGGGTAGATATATTAGGTTATAGCGTCCATGTACGGCTGGCGCCTGCGTCTCCTTCGCGTCTCGCAGCGTCCCCTAGTTGGGCTCGGCGGTGGGTGGCTGGCATGGCCGCCGAATAATCTACCAAATTTATGGGAACCCCTAGCCCTCTCACAATCAATCGCCGCTCCAAGAGGTGGCGCACCGAAGCAATTTTCGAGTTTCTCCCAAAGAAGAAAGATAACTTCCCAAAATACCACATTATCCACTGTGAAAGTACAGAAAAGAAAGCTAGAAGCATTTCTCTTTTCCTTTTGTCCAAATGCCTTATAGAAACGTTGGGCGCAGGCTACAAGGCCACAAAGACCGCCAGTGGTGACCTGTTACTTGAAATAAAAGACAACGCACAGTACCAAAGACTACATAAACTCACAGCATTTGGGGATCAGCCTACCACAATCACACCGCATCGAACCATGAACACCGTGAAGGGTGTTGTATCAGATGAAGACCTGATGGATCTCTCTGATGATGAACTTCTAACAGGCTGGAAAGAGGAAAATGTCATTCAGGTGCAGCGTATCAAAATAAGAAGAGAAAATAAGGAAATTCGAATGAAGCACATCATACTCACTTTCGCATCTAGCACCCTCTCCACTGAAATAGCAACAGGATATCTTAAACTGCCAGTTAGACCATACATACCCATCCCGCGGCGCGGTCTTAAGTGTCAGAGGTTCGGGCACGGCTCCCAGAGCTGCCGAGGACAGCTTACCTGCGCGAAATGCGGCACCAAAGGTCATACCGCTGACGATGACTGTCAGCTACAAGTCCACTGCGCAAACTATGAGGGGGACCATCCTGCGTATTCCAGGTCATGCGTGGCCTGGAAAATGGAAAAAGAAATTATTAATACAAAGTTTAAATTGAACATAAGCTTCCCTGAAGCACGGCAGCGCGTTTCCCCGCATTTTCCTGGGAAAACATCGTATGCCGAAGTGGTGCGACGGGGGGTCAGCACCACTTCGGTTTTCGGCAATGCCTTGGACCACGCCCAGCGTGCCGAGGCAAACGCCACAGGCCCCCATGGTGGGAGCAGCCTAGGCTGCCCCACCCTCCTTGAATACAGCCCCACCGGAGGCCCCTGTGAACCTTGGCAGCAGCCAGGGCACCACACAAACTAAAGAGGTCCCCTGGACCTCCAGCCCGGTGGTGTTTCAGGCTCCGTCTGTCACGACGAACCCTACAACGAAAACAAGATTATCTGTCGCCTCTCCTGAGGCGATGGACACATCAACTGCACCGGCGCAGACGGCGCCAAAGGAGCGGCGGGGTTTCCTCGACCGCTCTAAAAAAGACAAAACGGTAATTACAGGGCCTTCTAAAGGCTCTGTAAGATAAGTCACTTCTCTCTTTAGACACCAGCCACACTCATTTCGTACACACAGCAGTTCTTTACCCCCATAATGGAGACATAAATTATTCAATGGAACGTCAGTGGGCTACTTCGAAACCTCGACGATGTCCAAGAACTTCTACACATTTTCCAAAAGTGCTGTGTGTACAGGAAACACACTTAAAATCCAAGAATACAAATTTTTTGCGTCAATATGTTGTCTTCCGAAAGGACAGAGATGATGCTGTGGCGTCATCTGGTAGTGTAGCCATTATTGTTAATCGAGGAGTAGCATGTAGTCATCTACCACTACTAACATCCCTAGAGGCAGTGGCTGTTCGAGCAGTTCTATTGAATAGGCTCGTCACTATCTGCTCTCTATACATACCGCCGCAACACCGCCTGGAAAAGCATGATTTCCAGTCTTTAATAGATGAGTCACCAGAACCTTATTTGGTTCTACGGGACCTGAATGCGCACAGCGGTTTATGGTGTGACTGTAGATGTGATGCACGAGGTCGTCTCATCGAACAGTTCCTGTTTTCATCAGGTGCTTGTCTGTTGAATGGGAAAGAGGCAACATATTATAACCTTGCAAACAATACTTACTCCTCCATAGACCTCAGTATCGCATCACCTTCACTTGTGCCATTACTTCAGTGGAAAGTCATAAATAATACATACAGAAGTGACCATTTTCCTTTAGTTTTGAGTACACCAATAATATATGAATGTCCGCCACATGTTCCAAAATGGCTGGTAAACAAAGCCGACTGGGAACAATTTCAAAAGAGAACACACCTAAGTTGGACTGACATATGCGGATTAGGCATAGATGAAGCTGTGCAGTACTTCACGGCTTTTATTACTGACGCAGCAGCCAAGTCCATTCCACAAACATCTGAACTGCCCGGCAAACGACACGTCCCGTGGTGGAACACTGAATGTCAGAATGCGCTAAAGGAACAGAACAGGTCACGGAGGTTGCTGCGCAACTCGCCGACGGCGGAAAACCTTGAGAGCTTTAGGAAAATAAAATCCCGAGGCAGGAAAACGCGTCGGCAAGCCAGAAGAGAAAGCTTGCACAAGTTTTTATCAGGAATAAATTCATATACACAAGAGGCTAAAGTCTTGAACATGGTTCGTAGGGTAGCAGGAAGACAAGTACACTCACTTCCACTCGTAAACACACAGGGTGACAGCCTGGAAGATGAGGCAAACTTCCTCGGTGCACACTACGAGCAAGTGTCTTGCTTGTCACACTATACTGAAGCTTTCCAAAGATATAAAGCTAGAATAGAAAAGCAGAAACTAGAATATAAGTGCACAAAACACGAGGCATACAACCAACCTTTCAACATAGCTGAGCTACAAACATCACTAAACTTTAGCAGTACTTCTGCAGTAGGCTACGACCGTGTCACGTATAAAATGTTGAAAAACCTGCCGCCTAAAATGCGAAAAACTTTACTCTCTCTATGCAATGCTATCTGGCTTTTTGGCACCATCCTTGCTTTCTGAAAAGAAACTATTGTTATTCCTATTTTGAAACAAGGCTAGGACCCTTCCTCAGTTTCAAGCTATAGGCCCATTGAACTAACCAGCTGCCTCTGTAAACTTTTTGAAAAAATGATAAACCGCCGACTTTTACATTTTCTTGAAACACACAATCTGCTCGACCACTTTCAGTGTCGGTTTCGAGAGGGTAGATCCACCACTGACCATCTGGTGCGTATCGAGGCACAGATCCGAGACGCTTTCGTCCACAAACAATACTTCCTCTCAGTGTTTCTCGATATCGAGAAGGCGAACGACACAACATGGCGTTTTGGCATATTAAAAGACTTGTCTCACCTGGGTGTGCGTGGTAGAATGTTTTCCTTAAACGAGAGTTACTTGTCCCATCGGAAATTCCGTGTCCGTGTGGGCAGTATTCTCTCGCAAACATTTGTGCAAGAAACGGGAGTACCGCAATGTGGTGTACTTAGTTGTACACTTTTTTATTATTAAATTGAATTCCTTGCACCTGTCCATCCCCCGCAACATGTTCTATTCCACATATGTCGATGACGTCTAGCTTGGCTTTAAGTCATGCAACCTAGCAATGTCTGAGCGGCAGATTCAGTTAGGTTTAAACAAGGTCTCCAAATGGGCAGAGGAAAACGGATTCCGGCTGAACCCAGGAAAAAGCAGGTGTGTCTTGTTCTCCCAAAAGAGAGGCATGCACTCAGAACCCGACA
This sequence comes from Rhipicephalus microplus, assembly GCF_013339725.1. Lineage (NCBI taxonomy): Eukaryota > Metazoa > Arthropoda > Arachnida > Ixodida > Ixodidae > Rhipicephalus > Rhipicephalus microplus. Next base: position 89,405,118 of record NC_051168.1, read on the forward strand.
TTGAACTGAACGGCCAACGTCTGTCTGTCAATGCGGAGCATAAATTCCTAGGCTTAACTTTGGACAACAAGTTGACCTTCGTACCACATATAAAGTATTTAAAAACAAAATGTTTAAAAGCCATGAATGTTATAAAAGTGTTGTCACGTACTACGTGGGGTAGCGACAGGAAATGCCTCATGAACCTTTATAGAAGCCTCATTAGCACCCGCTTAGATTATGGGGCCGTTGTATATCAGTCTGCGACTCAAAGTGCTTTGAAGATGCTTGATCCCGCGCACCATTTGGGCATCCGCTTTTCGCACCAGCCCCGTAGAAAGCCTTTACGTTGAGTCAAATGAGTCGTCGCTTCATCTGCAAAGAACTTACATGTCCTTTGTATATTTCCTTAAGGTGAAAGCAAACAAGAGGCACCCCACAGACTTTACTATTAATGATTTGTCGAGCTCCATTCTGTTTCAAAACAGGCCTGCAATGAGGCAGCCATTCTCAGTTCGCCTGAAGGGTCTAGCTGAAGACACTGGAGTGTCACTCGAACACAGTTTAATGGCACCTGTAGCATACCTGCCACCGTGGCAGTGGCAGACTATAGATTGCGATGAGTCTTTCCTAGAAGTTACTAAACATGCGCCTATTGCCCATATCCGAACATACTTCCTGGAACTTCAACACAAATACACATGTCCTGAGTTCTTTACAGATGCCTCTAAGTCTAACTCCTCTGTGTCCTACGCTGCTGTTGGCCCTTCCTTTTCGGATGCTGGCCCTCTACATCCAGGCACAAGTATCTTCACAGCGGACGCTTACGCGATACTTGTGGCAGCTAAACACATCAAACAATTGCAAATACAAAAAGCAGTAATTTATACAGACTCCCTCAGTGTGGTAACGGCTCTGCACAGTCTTAAAAAACAAAAAAAACCCTGTCCTCGTCCCACTTTTCTCCATTTTATGCACACTCTACACAGTCAACCAACATGTTGCTGTGTGCTGGTTGCCAGGGCACCGTGAGATTCAAAGCAACGTGATGGCGGATCAGCTCGCTGCATCCGTCCATGAAAGCGCCGCTATTACACCCATATCAATCCCGGCCCTTGATCTTAAGCCGTCTCTCAAACAAAAGCTCAGGAACTACTGGCAGAGCAAGTGGGATACACACACACAAAACGAACTACACGTTATCAAGCCACACATTGGCCATTGGCCACCAGTATCAAAATCAGGTCATACAGAGGTAACATTAACGAGGCTCAGAATAGGACACACATACACGACACACTCATATCTTTTGTCCGGTGGCGATCCACCATCGTGTGACAGATGTGGTGAAGCACGAATAGTTCTTCACATTTTAATTCAGTGCAAACAATTGAACACTCTAAGAAAATAACACTTCCCATCCCTCTACCGACAACATATACCTTTACACATTGCAATGTTCATCGGTAGGGAACCGCTTTTTAGTCACAAATCATTGTTGGCTTTTTTAAAAGAAATTCATAGTTTTCATATCATATACCCGGGCATTCCGTAGCACGACCTCTCCAGAGAGATTTTCACTGCGGTGGCTACAAAATAAAGCACTTGCCTCACGACCCTTGGACGCAAGGGTATGAACGAGTGAGGCACTTGTGCTAATGCCATACTTGTCCACCATCGTTTTTATTATCACCAACTTTTGTTATCTATTCGCACCACACACACCTTTCATGGCATGGTCATGATTTCATTACTTGTATGTCTTTACCCGCATTACTGCGAGGAATTTTATGGCCCTTATACAGCCGCTAATCACAATCATTGTCCACATCTCTTGTCCCATGAACTGGCGCTCTTTGGGCACCAAATGGCCCTTGCGCCAAAAAACACCATATATCATCATTATTATCACAAACTTTTGTCATACATCGACACTACACTCTTTTCACAGCATGGTCATGATTTTATTACTTCTGCGTTTTTACCCGCCTTAGGGCGAGGAATTTTAAAGCCCCTATACAGCCGCTAATTTCAACCATTGTTCACATCTCTTGTTCATGAACTGGCGCTGTTGGGCCATGAAGTGGCCCTTGCGCCACAGAGCACCAAACATCATCATCATCATCAACGGTAACTTTAAATCTGAAAAATAGCGTTCGTACGGTAGGCAGTACGGGTAACGCACGTATCTTTGCACGTGCACTTTGATCCCACTATCACGGTAAGCCCGGTATCCCGGTAAGTTCGGTACACTATAACTGTCCGATATCAGCAAGATGGCTCAACGAGCGCGTGGTGGCTTTCATCTCTCACGCCTACTTTGGCCTATGGAGAGGAGGGGAGTGCACGATCTCTCGCGTGCTCTTATCTCCCGGCGGGGAGGATCATACGCCTTGGCTGGCGTTAGGCTTGCACCGGAACGATTCTGTTGCAGTTACGGGGCGCACGAAGATCACTGCAATCGTTGCACAGCCTTCGTTTGCGAAAAGGGTGCACTTTTCAGACACACCGAAGTAACAACTGAGATACTTATTCGCGTTCTTGTGTACCTGTGAGTACATTTTGTGCGTAATTTGTGCCTGAGAAACGAGGGACATGTTTCGATCTGCTTGCCATTCTGCGCGTGACCTTTCAATTTGTTGCTATTGCGTTCATTGCTTCGTCTCTGTGGCAAAGCTGTGGCTATTTTGCGGTAACTAATGTTAACTCGGTAACATTTTTATGAGTAACACAGAGTGTTAGCGCGTTCATTTTTCTTGAGCGAACGGGTAACACATCTGGTTATTGTTTTATTGTAACAATTACGTCACTGCTCATTTAGCAACCGCTGACCATTCGCTACCTGTGTAGCGAGAGGCTGTTGCCACTGCTGCTGGCGCAATTCGGGCATCTATCAAAGTGCTTACCGTGCGGAGAGACCTTGCTCACTTGAACAATGCAGAAAAAAAAGCGAAGCATTTGACCAGCTGCAAGCTGCTACGGCGGTGCGCGTGCAGGTTGCTATGACACGAAGGCTCTATCGTAACCTTTCGCTTAAACGCTCAATCTTTCATTTTCATCTCGTGCGTGCGTTCCCACGAATTCGACAGAAGAACAAATGCTGTGAATGTTGCGACGTTAGGTGTGCTACCGTTGAGTTTCGAAAAGCCGCCAAAATGTCGGAGCTCTCGTGTCATCGATGGCTTCATTCGCATAACAAACGCGCGAAGTGCAGCTCACGACTTCTCTCCACTCTCCTCAACGTAAAGCATGAGATTCGCATGTCTACGCGACAAAGGAGCCAGCTGTAATTTGCACCGCTACGAGCATTTACGAAAGACGCAAGCTCCTCACGAAAATTCCGTCTGTGTTCAGCGTGATAAATTGTTTGGGTTAGTCGACCAGCAGAGCGCTTTTCCTTTTCCGTTGTTTGCCAAAGGCTAATGGTGAGTACAAAGACGAAAAGAACCATATATTTCTACTAAAATCTCTAGTGTACGTTTTGCGCGCCTTGTTTGAGAAAGTCATACAACACATAACGGGTCAGGAAAAGAGTGAATGTGAAATTGTCAGCAATTTTTTGCTGTTCGCCCCGTTTTGTGATACGAAAACAAATGCCTCGTTGGATGGGGAAGTTTCGAGGAGCTGTGTCATCAACAGGAGTAAACAATGACGTAAGGACTGGTTACATGGGCGTATGGTCGTACACTCCAAAGCTCTCGCATCTTTCGTTGTTGTGCCAATACCACTAGTTAATGGAAGTGTCGTGAAGGTCGCTGCGGTGGTACAGTGACTACGGTGCTCAGCTGCTGGCGAAAAGCCGCAGGTTGCGGCAGACGCATTTGCGATGGAGGCGAAAATGCTTGAGGACCGTGTACTTGGATTTAGGTGCTCGTTAAGGAACACCACAGGTGGTTGCAGTAATGTTATGAAAGCCGCAGGAAGACTACAGAGTTTTCGACCACGTACTGTTACAAACTTCCCTAGGTAGCGATGGTAGCGTGTCGTAAAGCTCTGCAAGGCTCACAAGTCGACGTCGCTGAATTCGTACCTTCACTCAGGCACTCAATCATAAAGTCAGCTTTTAGAAAAAGGAAACAACGCTCATACGCTCAAAGGAAGAGTCTACCGCTCGGGAAAAAAATTCCCAGTGGCGCGAAGCTGCGTGAAAGGCAGGGTCTCCACGGTGGTGATTAAGATACTAAAACGCATACTAAAATGCTCCCCCTTACACATGCATCGTGGGGGTTCCAGGTCACGAAGGTCTCGAGTGAAATGAAGCGGCACACACCGGAGCCTGCGATTGCGTCAACCGGGCATCGCCGTAAGAGATCCGAGGCAACCTCCCACTCAACAACAGAAGCAGAAGCAAGAAAACCCGTACCGCTAACGTATGATAAATTACTGCATTATTGGCTCGAACGCAGGTCATACCCTCCGTCACATCCTAAACTCGCAAGAGACTAGGGCACCGACTACAGACGCCTTTAAAGCAACACGTTCACTTGCGGCGCACTATGACGCCATGTTAGGCCAGCGTTACATAGATACAGCTTTCCTCACTGCGATGTGGCAGACACTCTGGCGCACCTCCTACTGCAGTGCAAAGTAAGCATCCTAAGGATACAAGCAGTAGTACCAGATGCGTATCAGGACCTCCTCAGTGAAGCGTGGGAGGCTACGATCTCCCAGCCGGACCTGGTCGACCATCATCAACTCGTAGCTCGACCCCGGTGGGCTGTCCAGGTCAGAGGGTTCCTGGAAACAGGGACCTTCCCACCTTTACTCACGGGCTTCACCGAAAAATTGTTTCTCTCTCTGATTGTGACCAAAACTAGGAGATAGTTCATCATATCGGCGGCAATGAGCATGCTTTTTTACCATAAAAAGTGAATCACAATTTTAATTTGATGTTACAAGTAGATAAAAAATTACTGCTAGCGTCACCCGACAGCGATGTTGTCAATCTACTATCAAGACAGGAAATACACGAAGGTAGGCTCATTCTGCCTAAAATGAATATGTATAGCTTGTTTACATTTTAGGCACTTGCGGAAGCCAAACGTGGCACCAATGAGTAATCTTTGCGTTTTATCTCGCGTATTCAAAGAGTCGCTAGGTGGAACTGCTGGCGGTGCGTTCTCTTGCCTGTCTACGGTGAAGAAACGTGGAGATTGCGTCCACTGGCGCTAATAGGAGCAAACAAACAAAAACAACGTTTTCGGCGAAGAGCAACGTGACTGACTTGGGAGAATTTTCTAACCATGCCTGTGAATACAACGTAGTCTAGTGACACTGCGCGCGTAAAGAGCACACTAGAATTCACTGTGGTTCATTGAAGATTTTGTCTTCATGTTCCGCTTCACCAAGACGTCCATGCTGGCTCTCGCATCCCATATGCAACACGGAACACCTGAACATAACTGCAATAAAGCAGGCACCGGCCTTCTGTTTCTTTGACAAGCACGTCTGATGTTTGTTTCGGTAGCACCTTTGGCATGAATGCAACACTACATTTAGTTTCACAACAAAAGCTTGTCGGTGTTTCCGGGACAAATAAGCTTTTCCGCCCGACTGGGGCAATCTTTCGGGGCAATCCTTCAGGCTGTATAATTATAGGAGGGGAAGCTGCTGTAACAGTGTGGTATTTCGCGGTTTGTGTGCTTAGATAAGCACTACTGCATTCGTTTTACTAGAAAACAAAACTTGACGAAGCCTACAAAAATTGCGCAGGGTTTAAGTTTTAGGCTTGTACGGACACTACAATTGCCATCGGCCCTACCAGCTAGTGTTGTGAACTTTCATCACACAAAGCAGCAAGACCTAACACGGGTAGAGAAAAAATTTGTCTTAGAACTTCTACTCACTTTCCATAGAAATCGCTGCAAGGTTGGGTTTTTCAGATTGCACGCTTTTTATTTCGATACAAAACAGAAGAGTGATGAAGGACGGTAGAGTGTCCCTTTGAAGGGACGCACAACTGATTTTTCTCGATCCATTTTTTATGGTGCAACGAAAAGCTTGCCGTTCATAGTGTCTGGGTACAGCAGTTAAAGTGACACATGAAAAATTTCATTCATCGCTTTTTTCTCCTTTAAATGATAGGCCAAGCGATGCATCAATAAGCGTGAGTGCGCCTGGAACAATTACTTACAACGTTTTTTAAGCTAGTTTCGGTTCATACTGTACCCTGACGTCACGATGATGATGATGATGATGATGACGATAGTGAGGCTGTTTCATTTGTAGCAGGCGGGCATCCTAGCCAATGATAAATAAATAAATAGTACAATAAAAAGACACAAAAAAAGAGCGGAAAAAGCGCAGGCAGACTGGGCAGGCTGGTGGGTGAAGAAAACCCTCACGAAGTCCGGCCTCCATTATTCTAGATGAGTCTCGCTGTGCGCCTCACTGCGGCGTAGTTTACCACGCCATCTGTGCCAACAAAAACCAGCGTGGCAGCGAAATCTGTGTTCACATTAGGAGGGCAAAGTTGCGTGCACTCTGTCACAATTTGTGCGATGGTCTCATCAGCCCCACCACACGCGTGACACACCACACTTATGAATTCACTGTAGTATGCTTGTTTACGGACGAGCGTACGCAGGGCCCCTGCTCTCGCCTCAAACAAAAGCACATTTCCCAAGCAGATATCATAAAGTGGGACTGGAGCGATGGTGTCCTCGTGCTGACGGTAAAAGAGTAGAGTTGTTCGCCTGCACCGGCCTCCTCGGCCTCCTTTACACGTTGGCAAATTTTTTTAGTGCGCTTACGCTTGTTATCAGCCGCAAGCGGTGCCTGCAAAAAGCCATACTTTTTTGTAAATCGTATACTTGCTGTATCCGTTTGGTGGTCATACATGTCGTCATGAAGTAGTCAAATACTCTTCGAGACAACCTCTGGCGAGTCATGTACAACAAGCGGCAGTGGAACGTCAGTTTGTTGGCCGCTTCACGCGCTTCGAAGCTCGACCAGTCGATGAGTCACTGGATAGCCTCGTTTGCCACCATGCCATGAAATCCCAGAGCGATGCGTCCCACTTTCCGCTGTCTGTGCTGCAAGCATTCATGAGTGGCCGCTGACATGCTCACGACTGCGTTCGCAAACGTCAGTCCAGGCACGTGGGCGAGCTTCCACAGGTCACGAACCATTCAATATCGGTTGCAGCCTCACAAACACCGACGCCGGAGGATGCACGGAGCCCGCGATCGCGTGTCTATGCCTAGTGTATGCTGTACATTTCCGTCCATAACGACAATTTCACACCCAGGCACTTGTACTCGGTGCAGCTGCTTACTTTGGCATCGCGCACACTCACACCTCCTTCCTTGGCGCACTCGCCCGCAAGTCTTAAAGTGGCTGTCATCTTAACGTTGAAGCAAAGCCCCAGGCGAGTGATCTCTGTCTGGCAGCTAGATGTCCCGCAGTGCCTGCATTTCCTGTGTGCTTTCTGTCATGAGCATGATGTCGTCTGTGAACGTTAAGCCCTGGAGACGACGATTTTCATCGATACCACTGGTCGTGTAGTGGAGTCGAAAAGGAAGGCTGGAGTTGATAAACCTTCTCTCGAGGCTTGAGACGTGGTGTATGTACAGTAATTGTGACAGTGGGCAACCCTGGCACAGGCCCCTCAGTACTACAACAGGGTTTGACTAAACATCCCCGAAGTGCGCTATCACATATGTCACACAGTCGAGATGAGGGCTTCTGGAAGTCCGAAGTGTATCAAGCAATCAAACAATGCCACCTGTGGGACCTTACCGCAGGCTTTTTGCACATACAGGAAACAGCGCAGCTATAATGTCCATTCACACTTTGCTATTTCAGCACATTAGGCCAGAGTGAAAAGGTTATCCTCTAATCTACGATCGGGACGAAACCCATTTTCCAGCTCCGTCAGCAAGTTCTTCGTCTCAGCCCAGCCACTTAGCCATTCCCTCAGGATACCGGGGACCAGGCGGTACATCACGCTAGAGACCGTGGTAGGGCGGCACCTTCACAGCAGGTCTTCCGCGCCACCTTGCTTTAATACCAGCGTTATCTGACCCTGGCCACCAAGGATGCTGGAAAGCTGGTCCGCAAGGCTCTCTCTAGCCTGTGGGCGGAAACACTTTACCAGGCGTGCCGAAACGGCATCAGGTGCTATCGCAGTTCGAGTGCTCATTCGCGCTATGGCACGGTTCACTGTCGCACTGCTCCTAGCCCAGCGCAATTCGTCTTGCCTTTCACTGAAGGCTGGGTGCTGTGGCGCAGCTGGGGCATCTCTGTCGCTGTCATTTCCCGCCGAGCCTAACAGTCCAATGACGTATCGTGTCAGGCGCTGCCTGACCTGTGCCACTGGCTGGTTGGTGTCAGCATCCCTTAGTTGGCGTGAATTCTGTTGCCTTCCCAGTGATTGTACAGTATGGTCCACTCTTAGAGGGAACACGGCAATGCGTGGCTGGCGGCCCGCGTGGCGCAAACTGGCGGCGAGATTCGTAAACACAGCACATGCGCATAGACGCAAAAAGGTGGGGCTTGCCGCGTTTCGTCTGCTAATTTTAAGTCCGCTGCTTGCAGTTCGCTGGATAGCGCGTTCGCTTTTCCGTTGTGCGATTTGTGTCTCCGCCACTCTCCCTGCTCTTCCCCGCTTAATCAGCGCTCAGAAAAAAAAAGTGCCGTTTGTTTGTTTTTGTACTTTCTTGGCAGTTTTGTTGTCATTCCACTCATTGCCACAGCATCCGATTTCAGAATACAGGCGAAATGCAAAAAAAGCTATGTGCCTAAAGTACCTTGAAGAAAATGAAAGAAAAAACACGTGTTTGAATATACTTCAATGTATTGCACTACGGCGGTACACAAAATTAAGTAATTATTGCCGATTGCAATACCCAGCAAATGTTATAACTCGTGTTTTCTTCGTTGAAGTGAAAACGGTAGAAGCTCCTTATTTGGAATTTGCGATAGCGTTCACTTTTCCGAAAATCATTACGTTTCACCAATACACGTGCTGAAAAACTGTGTTCGTAGAACACTACGGAGTAAACAAAGAAAAATTTATTCCTAAAAACTTTGTGACAGACAGGTCGAGTGAGGTCAGATCTGTAGCCTCGAAACAAATGAATAGTGCAAAGGTAATGAAACACACCTATGCCTGGCGAAACACAAAATAAAATGTAGATCTGTGTAAGCAAAATAGGACTACGCGTCACAGAACTAGACACTCAAAGAATTACGTTCGTAATGCTGTTGATTACGTTGGTAACGAGAAAGTGGCCTTTTTGTGATGGCAGTGACAGCATGCTGGCTCTATTTTTAGTGTACAGCTCGACTATTCGAAGCCTTTCATCCTCAGGTGCTCTAGCCATGTCGATTTTAAGAACTAGTTCTGCCGAAAATGCGATCAGGGAGTAAATACGCCCTCGGCTGTGGAATTCTGTGAAAGTGATAACGAAGCCCATCACTCGCGCAGCCTGGTGTTCTTGCTCACAAAAAATGCAATGGTAAGCTTTCCAAACGCTCTTCGACCCAGCCAGCCACTTTTGATAACAGACATATAAATCAATGGTTGACGAAGTAAGCACAGCAAGCTTGTCGCTAGTGCGCACTGAGCGTATAGGGCGGGAAAGTAGCAGACGACACGGGCAAGTACCACCCTTGCGATTCAGCGCGCATGCTACGCATTTCCAAATCTCGCCAGCAGTTGGCGCCCCGCGGACCGCCGGCCACCCTTTCGCGTGTTTTCTCTAACAGTGGACCATACTGTACATATTGCCAAAACTTCTGGGTGGCGTTCTTGCCATCTACGCGCAGAGACTGAAATATCTCCTTGTTGTACTCGGCAATTTTCGCCTGTACCAATGCATGTACTACGTGCTTCAGTTCAAGGTACCTCTGCCAGGTGGCTGTGCATTCCTCTGTGTATGACAATTTCACCATCCTTCTATGCTTCCTGTTTGCCTTTCGATGCCTTTTCCAAGCTTCTTTAACTTCGCCATCTCACCATAGACTCTAAAGTGCTCGTGCCGACCGTCTGTCTGGGACCATGTGTTGCTCCACCCCCCGTCGCCAGGCCGACATTTATTCGTGATAGAGGGTAGCCTCGTGCATTTCAGCACGATTCTCGAAGTCCCCAACTACTGACTGAATAGAATGGTTTGGTAGGTACCGATTCGTCTTCTCCCGTCTGGAATTTATTTTTCCTTCATGACAAGAACGTCCAAAATTGAGCCTGAAGTGGTTATGGTCGCTGCTGATGCTCCACATTCCCTATTCGTCCGCACCGCATCTCTGCAACATTGAATGCAAACACAGAGAAACCACGGCGTAATCAATACTGGTGGAACTGCCACGAGCACACCATGGGACTGTTCTTTCCTAGTGTGTCTCGAGGTTCGCGATGACGAGGTAGAAGTCATCAGCCAACTGAAGGAGCAGCTTCCAATTTGCACCAGGTGCCCGTCCAGCCCACTCATGTGTCCGTTAAAGTCAACAATGACGATGAGCTCTTTCTCTGCCGACAGCCGTCATGCATCTTGACGGAGACGTTCGACAAGCTTTACATTTTCTTCGTACAGGCTTCGCAGACAGGTACACAACACACACTGCGTGTTCACACCAAGCACATTTCCTGTTACCCACAGAGAATTAGACACGCTGAGAAGACAACACTATCTGTTACCCTACAGACAACAGATAGCACCACCCTGCAATGTTTGTCGGTAGAAAACTTCTTTTCAGACTTAAATCATTGTTGGCTTTCTTGAGAAATGTCCATACTTTTCACGTCATATACCCAGGCATTCCTTAGCATGACCTCTCCAGAGAGATCTCCGCTGCGGTGGCTACAGGGAACAAAGCACTTGCCTCACGGCCCTTGGGCGCAAGGGTGTGAACGATCGAGGTCCTTGTGCTAATGCCATACATGTCCACCATAGTTTTTATTATCGCAAACATTTGTAATTCATTAACAGCACACAGTTTTCACAGCATGGTCATGATTTTGTAGGCTTATGCCACAGGAGCGAAAGAAAGACACGCCTGAACGATAACTGATGCCAGCCAGGAACGCGAGCCGTGGCTTCACGTGCCACGGCCTAGCGCCTTCTTTATTTTCCTCTGTCGCCATCGCGCGCTCTCCGGTTTGCGCGCCGCCCGAACGAGGGCGCTACATGGCCCCCCGTGTAGACTGGAAGTCGGAATGTGACATGCCGTTTGTGGTGTTCGAGGGGTTGAAGAGGACGTCGGAGAGCTCGCTGGCAACGTCAGGAGGAAGGACGGAGGCTACGTGGTAGTAGCGTGTCGTTTCCGAGGCGATGCGGTACAGGGAGAATTGCGCCTCGACCTGATGAAACCAAACTTGCGGGTCCTGTGACCAGAAAGATGGGAGACGCAGTTGCACGGCGGAGACGTCCTGCGGACGTGAGGCTTGTTCGGTTGAGGGTGCATTCGAGTCAGTCATTGTCTTCGTCCGAGGTCACCACTTGTAGGCTTATGCCACAGGAGCGAAAGAAAGACACGCCTGAACGATAACCGATGCCAGCCAGGAACGCGAGCCGTGGCTTCACGTGCCACGGCCTAGCGCCTTCTTTATTTTCCTCTGTCGCCATCGCGCGCTCTCCGGTTTGCGCGCCGCCCGAACGAGGGCGCTACAATTTTATTGCTTCTGTGTTTTTACCCAGCTCAGCGCGAAGAATTTTAAGGTCCTGATACAGCTGCTAATCACAATCATTGTCCACATCTCTTGTCCCATGAACTGGCGTTCTTTGGCCATCAAATGTCCCTTGCGCCACAAAACACCAAACATCATCCTGTTAACCGCAAGTAATCACTGCAGTCCCCATCTAAACGTTGCCACTGAAGCTCACGACACCATAGCACGCCGACTCCTCCCCTTTGCGACTCTGGCCAGACCTGTTCTGACACGTCAAGTGGCAGTCCAGATTAAATGGTGGCTCGTCCAGATTTCGTAAGTGGGTCTCTGCCATTGTATATAACGAGAACTCTTCCTCTCCTTTAGGACATTATACAGCTCTCCCCTCTTTTGTTACCCGCGGGCACCATGCAGGTGTAGAAAACCTAGTCGTAAGCATTGCCACTTCGTCCAGCGTCTACGGCTGTTTGATCGGCGTGTCCGAATGTCATACCCACCTCCGCGAAAGCCCTCCTGTTCATACCCTGCTCCGCAGGGGGGGGGCGGCAAATTATTGAGGATGCTGTTGCCTTATGTAGTGCTGTACAATGTCGGCTATCATGCGAGCCAAATCCAGTCCATTGGAGAGAGCTCCCATAGTATACGTTGCGTCACCTGGCGGTAGTATGTACGCGGGCAAAAATTCGCGACGTATCATCAATCGGGCGTCGCTTCTTCCTTTGTCTTAACGCCGTATCGGACAGGAATCGGTGAAACTTGCACTTGTTGTCCCCCGTTTCACTGGCACAATATTTCACAGGGCAAAATATTCGCGTCACGAGGACAAACTAAAAATCAAACGATTCATTTACCTACTGGTAAGCGCATACCTTGCATTCGCATGTTCGTACACCAATCCTGACTCAGCTAGCTTGCTTCACAGGTACGCTGGATGACAGTGACCGCACGGCGCGAGCAGGTGATCTAGAAGGCGACGCGAAAGCTGCTATATATGTGTTTTGGTGCTTCATGTAATCACAACTAGTCAGACTGCTGCGTGAAGTAACCACGATGTAATATACTAGAATATTTTTCAATGTGAAAGGCTTTAAACACAGTTAACTTTTCTCAAACACTGGAAATTGATAGCAAGGCCGCCAGTTCATCTCGCGATTCGCCAAAGCTGTCGTCGTTATGAATTCACAAGAGTTCCTGTACCTATGCCTAAACACCTTTATATTTAGCTTTTTCAATTATTTTTGAACCCAAGATGCTCTTACAATGAGCTAATGTGGCATTTTACGCATTCGCTGTATTTGTACCGCGTCGTGTGTGCTTGCACCCAAAGTTGTCGACGCCTGCGTCATGGGTGGCTTGTCCCTGCTTTCTTACTCTCTGGATAACCGAGTTAGAGTGTACCAGAAGTGTTGAGTGGCGTGACCGCGCCTCACCGCCTGATGCCTTCCGCGTTGCCCGTAGCGGCGGCGCTGCAGTCGAATAGTACTGAAAGAGCCGCGCCCCGGGCGCGGGAACTACTAAGTGCTCCATCTTCCCCGGTGCGCTTTTTTGATGCCCATTTTTTCGTACCTGCCCATCATTATTGTCTAGCACATGATGTCATAACCCTTGAAGTATGACGCGCCAATCTACTGAATTTGAGCTCCATAAAAGTCCTTGTGATAGATCAAAAATATTTAGAAAGGGCGTGTCTAATTCTGATTTCTTCTCTCAACCCCTTCTTCGTTGGGCAGGCGTCTACAATATTAAGACTAACTGAGTCAATTTATTGGAAGTTAGCTGCGCTCAGAAAGCTATGGGATAAAAAAAGTGTACCGTGTCAAACGCACGCAGAACCAGGAGGCCTGGAGTAGAGGGGCGAGGAAGGAAATCTGAACCCCCTACACCACAAAATGTTTTCGTAATTCAACTTTTCAGGGTGTACTAAAATATTTACGCGTATTCGCAGCGACCACTGATTGCCAAAGTTGGTCGTTCTGCTGCAACCCCCCCCCCCCCCTCAGAAAAAGAAATCTTGGGTAGCTCAGCGCCAAACGTTCACAGTTGGCGAAGCTGAATAGAGCGTGCCTCTCTACTAATGCGCACTGTATATTTCACCTTTTCGACAGTATCAGGTCTCAGAACTAGTTCAAGTCTCACGTAGTTGGACAAAAAATGCACGGCATAAAAATAGCGGCTGTTCTAAGGGGCATTGCATGGATATTGTTAAGGGGCCGGAGACGTGTGACTTGAATGCGTGTACTTGTCGATATATATATATATATATATATATATATATATATATATATATATATATATATATATATATATCCCCGCAGGGGCGCCTGCGCAAGTAGGCGTTTGGTGTGTAGCGACACCACGGACCCGAGCTAACGGGGGAGTTTCGGCTCCCTCCCACGCCTAGCCGTGCGTGGCTTTGCCGTGTCCGGGGAAAAGGGGATCCTGGGGGTTGAGCTGACGCTGGGTGATTGGACCTTTAAGGCCCCCCGGAAGAGGCAACACACCCCTTTGGCCCCGGCTTCACGTAGACGGCACCCCTGGGCTGACCCACCCAGGGGAAATCGGCAGTCGCCTTTTCCTATCTCTCTCTCCCTACATCTTCGTCTTTATCTCTTACTGTTTATCTGTCCTGTCTTCTACTCTCTTCTGTTTACTTCCAAACTTCCTGGCGGCGAGGGTTAACCCTGTGCAAATAGCCTACCTTGGTCTAGGCGCATTGGGTTATAGTTGCGTTGTACGGCTGGCGTCTGCAGGTTTTAGCATCCACAAACTTGTAGCGTCCCCTTGTTGGGCTCCGTGGTGGGTGGCCGCCAACGCTTCTGAAGAAAATTAAACTGGCATGCATAAAGCATTTCCCCTATTAAGTGATCGTGCCTCCTCAAAGCGGGTACGCACCGAAGATATCAATTTTTTCCTCCGGCCAAGACAAACCTTTCCTCATTTCCACGTTATACACTGCGAAAAAACTAACAAGCAAGCCAGAACAGTATCCCCCTTCGTAGTGGCTAGGTCCTTAACCGAAACTCTCGGTGCCGGGTACAAGGTTACCAAAATGGCCAGTGGAGATCTACTCCTCGAAGTACGTGACAAAGACCAATTTGATAAACTGAACACCCTCACAACGTTTGGAGACACACCCATCAGTATTACGCCACACAGGTCTATGAACTCATCTCGCGGGGTCGTTTCGGACGCAGATTTGCTTGACCTGACCGAAGCTGAACTTCTTGAAGGATGGAAGAGCGAGAACGTGACAAACGTACAGCGCATTAAGATAAGAAAAGATCAAAAGGAAATACCAACAAAACACTTAGTACTGACCTTTGCTTCGAGCGATTTGCCGGAAACAATTCAGACTGGGTACACAAAAACATCTGTGAGGCCATATATTCCCAACCCCCGCCGTTGCTTCCATTGTCAGAGATATGGCCACGGCTCGCAAAGCTGTCGTGGCCAGAAAACTTGTGCTATGTGTGGAGTCGTGGGCCATGCGTCCGACAACTGCGAAGCACCTGCACACTGTGTAAACTGTGGCGGTAATCATGCCGCGTACTCACGTTCTTGTTCTTTCTGGAAAAAAGAAAAAGAAATCATCACTTTAAAGATAAAAGAAAACATTACATTTAAAGAAGCAAGAAAAAGAGTCTCGCCATTTTATGGCCCTACATATGCTGATGCGGCGCGCCAGGGGGCAGTGTCGCACCAGCCCTCGCCACTCCTTCGGCCTGCGCAGAGCGAGCCATTGGCTGTGGCGCCTGCCCCCAAGGCGGCAGTAGTTGAGTCTACTCCGCCTACTATTGGACAGAGACCAGGGACTCCAGGGTCCTCGGGTCTCAAGGCCTCACCTCGCCAGGCGAGGCCCAAGCTTCGAAAAACCAGCTCGCATGAGCGGGCATCCAGTGCCTCCGAGGAGGCAATGGATACATACGGCGGCACCTCTGGTGCCAAAAGAGCGGCGCGGCTCTCTGGAGCGCGCCAAGAAAACTAAAAAGCTCATAACAGGGCCTGATAATAGCCCTGCTACTTGAGCTCGACCTTTCAGTTTAAACAAGTCA
The DNA here is from genome assembly GCF_013339725.1 of Rhipicephalus microplus. Lineage (NCBI taxonomy): Eukaryota > Metazoa > Arthropoda > Arachnida > Ixodida > Ixodidae > Rhipicephalus > Rhipicephalus microplus. The sequence goes on from NC_051168.1 coordinate 89,420,760, forward strand.
CTCCCTTAACGTACACACAGCACTACTTTACTTCCAATATGAAAACACAAATTATACATTGGAACGTCAGAGGCCTGCTTAAAAACCTCGACGACGTCCAAGAGCTTTTATACAAACACTCACCTCAAGTGCTGTGTGTACAGGAAACACATCTTAAATCCTCCAATACAAATTTTTTACGTGCTTACGTCATATACCGAAAGGACCGAGATGATGCTGTGGCGTCATCCGGTGGCGTAGCCATTATTATTAACCAAGGAGTAGCGTGTACACATTTACCACTCCAGACATCCCTTGAGGCGGTGGCTGTTCGAGCGGTACTCTTAAACAAACTCGTCACCATCTGCTCTTTGTATGTACCTCCCCACCAACGTCTTGAAAAACGTGAATTTCAGTCCCTAATAGACGAACTACCGGAACCTTATTTGCTTCTTGGGGACCTAAATGCACATAGTGGACTGTGGGGCGATTCTCGCTGTGATGCACAAGGTCGTCTCATTGAACAATTTCTCTTCTCTTCCGGCGCCTGTTTGTTGAATAGAAAAGAGCCAACCTACTATAACGTTGCCAACAAAACTTACTCGTCTATAGACCTCAGCATCGTATCACCTTCACTTCTACCCCTATTGAAATGGAAAATCATATACAATCCATATGGAAGTGACCACTTTCCTGTAGTGTTGAGTTCACAAACAACATATGAATGTCCTCTACATGTTCCCAAATGGCTGATAAACAAAGCAGACTGGGAACAGTTCCACAACACTACACGTTTGAGTTGGACAGACATATGTAGGTTAAACATAGATGAAGCTGTGAAGTACTTCACAGCTTTTCTAACTGACGCAGCAGCCAGGTGCATACCGCAAACATCTGGAATGCCCGGCAAACGACACGTCCCATGGTGGAACACGGAGTGTCGTAATGCGCGAAAGGAACAGAACAGGGCATGGAGATTGCTGCGCAACTCGCCAACAGCGGAAAATCTTGACACGTTCAAGAAAATAAAGTCTAAAGGAAGGAGAACGCGTCGGCAGGCCAGAAGAGAAAGCTGGCAGAAGTTTTTGTCAGGGATTAATTCATACACACAGGAGGCAAAAGTCTGGAACATGGTCGGTAGGATAGCAGGGAAACAAGTACACACACTTCCACTAGTAAACACTCAAGGTGATACCTTGGAAGATCAGGCAAACTTCCTCGGGGCACACTTTGAACGGGTATCCAGCTCGTCCCACTATACTGACACTTTCCAAAAATACAGAACAAGAATAGAAAAGCAGAAACTCGAACACAAATGCACTAGATCCGAGGCATATAACCAAGCTTTCAGTCTAGCTGAGCTGCAAATGTCTCTAAACTCCTGCAGTACTTCTGCCCCAGGTTCTGACCGTGTGATGTATGAAATGTTAAAAAAACCTACCAAACGAAACCCGTAAAACCTTACTCTGTTTGTACAATGCTATTTGGTCTTCTGGCACTATTCCTACCTCCTGGAAAGAGGCTCTTGTTATTCCCATTTTGAAAGAGGGCAAGGACCCTTCTTTACCCTCGAGTTATAGGCCTATAGCACTTACAAGCTGCTTGTGCAAAGTCTTCGAAAAAATGATAAACTGCCGACTTGTACATTTCCTTGAAACAAATAATTTGCTCGACCCATTTCAGTGCGGGTTTCGAGAAGGTAGATCCACCACAGACCACCTTGTTCGTATCGAGGCACAGATCAGAGACGCCTTCGTCCATAAACAATATTTTCTCTCTGTGTTCCTAGATATCGAAAAGGCGTATGATACAACATGGCGGTTCGGCATTCTAAGAGACCTGTCTCACCTTGGTGTGCGCGGAAGAATGTTTCATATAATCGAAAGTTACCTGTCAAAGCGGACTTTCCGTGTCCGTCTGGGCAGTGTGCTTTCCCAAACATTTGTCCAGGAAACAGGCGTGCCACAAGGTGGCGTGCTTAGTTGCACACTTTTTATTATCAAAATGAACTCTTTGCACTTGTCCATTCCCCGCAATATGTTCTATTGTACATATGTCGACGACGTTCAGCTTGGCTTCAGTCATGCAACTTGGCCATATGTGAGCGGCAGGTTCAGCTGGGTTTAAATAAGATCTCCAAATGGGCAGATGAAAACGGATTTCGACTTAACCCACAAAAAAGCACGTGTGTTTTGTTCTCTCGAAAGAGAGGCATGCACTCGGAACCTGACATTCGACTGAACGGGCAACGTCTGTCCGTCAAAGCCGAGCATAAATTCTTAGGCCTAATCTTGGACAACAAGTTGACCTTCGTGCCGTACATCAAGTATCTAAAAACAAAATGTTTAAAAGCCATGAATGTTTTAAAAGTGTTGTCACGTACTACTTGGGGTAGTGATAGGCAATGCCTCATGAACCTCTATAGAAGCCTCATTCGCACCCGCTTAGATTATGGGGCCGTTGTCTATCAGTCTGCTACTCAAAGTGCCTTGAAGATGCTGGACCCCGTGCACCATTTGGGCATCCGCCTTTCTACGGGTGCTTTTCACACCAGCCCCGTAGAAAGCCTTTACGTTGAGTCAAATGAGTGGTCGCTTCACCTGCAAAGAACCTACATGTCCTTTGTTTATTTCCTTAAGGTGAAAGCAGACAAGAGGCACCCCTCATACTCTACTATAAATGACATGTCGAGCTCCATTCTTTTTCAAAACAGGCCTTCAATGAGGCAGCCCTTCTCAGTTCGCCTGAAGGGTCTAGCCGAGGACACTGGAGTGTCACTCGAACACAATTTAATGGCTCCTGTAGCATACCCGCCACCGTGGCAGTGGCAGACTATAGATTGCGATGTGTCTTTTTAGAAGTTACTAAACATGCGCCTATTGCCCATATTCGAACATACTTCTTGGAACTTCAACACAAATACACACGTCCTGAGTTTTTTACAGATGCCTCTAAGTCTAACTCCTCTGTATCCTACGCTGCTGTTGGCCCTTCCTTTTCGGATGCTGGCCCTCTACATCCAGACACAAGTATCTTCACGGCGGAAGCTTACGCGATACTTGTGGCAGCTAAACACATCAAACAATTACAAATACAAAAGCAGTAATTTATACAGACTCCCTTAGTGTGGTAACGGCTCTGCACAGTCTTAAAAAACAAAAAAAACCCTGTCCTCATCTCACTTTACTCTATTTTGTGCACACTTTACACACTCAACCAACATGTTGTAGTGTGCTGGGTGCCAGGGCATCGTGAAATTCAAGGCAACGTGATGGCGGATCAGCTTGCTGCATCCGTCCACGAGGGCACCGCCACTACACCCACATTAATCCCGGCCCTTGATCTTAAGCCGTCTCTCAAACGAAACATCAGAGACTTCTGGCAGAGCAAGTGGGATACACACACACAAAACAAACTACACATTATTAAGCCACACCTTGGTCATTGGCTGCCAGTATCAAAATCGCGTTATACAGAGGTAATACTAACGAGACTCAGGATAGGACACACATACGCAACACACACACATCTTTTGTCTAGTGACGATCCATCATTGTGCGACAAATGTGGTGAAACATTAACAGTCCTTCACATACTAATCCAGTGTAAACATTTAGAAACTCTAAGAAAACAACATTTTCCATTACTCTACCGACAACATATACCTTCACACCCTGCAATGTTTGTCGGTAGGGAACCACTTTTAGTCATAAATCATTGTTAGCGTTTTTAAAAGAAATTCACAGCTTTCATGTCATATACCCGGGCATACCGTAGCATGACCTCTCCAGAGAGGTTTTTGCTGCGGTGGCTACACAAGAAAGCACATGCCTCACGGCCCTTGGACGCAAGGGTTTGAACGAGTGAGGTACTTGTGCTAATGCCATACATATCCACCATCGTCTTTTATTATCACCAACTTTTGTCATCTATTCACACCACACACACCTTTCACGGCATGGTCATCATTTTATTACTTGTATGTTTTTACCCGCCTTACTGCGAGGAATTTTATGGCCCTTATACAGCCACTTATCACAATCATTGTCCATATTTTTAGTAAGATGAACTGGCGCTCTTTGGCCGTGAATCGGCCCTTGCGCCATAAAACATCAAACATCATCATTTCTTCCGGCTACCGTAATAAAAGTTATAAACTTCGAGAATCGTGCAATATAGGAAACAAAACAATAAAATATTTATTTAGTCCTAACAGTTTCGGTTGGTGGACCAGCCTTCTTCGAAGGATCTAAGCGCTTAGATCCTCCGAAGAAGGCTTGTCCACCAACCGAAACTGTTAGGATTAAATAAATATTTTATTGTTTTGTTTGCTATATTGCACTATTTTCGAAGTTTATAACTATATATATATATATATATATATATATATATATATATATATATATATGTGTGTGTGTGTGTGTGTGTGTGTGTGTGTGTGTGTGTGTGTGTGTGTGTGTGTGTGTGTGTGTGTGTGTGTGTGTGGTGTGTCAGTGGCACTCGAGTTCGCACAGCTGAATTCTCCGGCAGCGTTTCATTCTCCGGCAGCGCCTCCTTCTCCGGCAGTGCCTCCTTCTCCGGCAGCGTCTCCGTGCTTGCTCGGGAAACGCTGCACTGCGTTAACGTGGACTCCGAGCCCTGAGCGCGTCCACTCGACGCGGTTGCCCATTGGTTCAACGAACATTCAAAAAAACTAAAAGTGAGCCTTCGAGTGAGTCCGCGTAGCAGCGCATCGCCAGAGAGGGAGAACGAGCCGAGATTCGAGCCGGGACCGCAGAGCAACGCACCGCAGAGGGAGCCGAGACGCGAGTGGCGTCGGACGTATCCGATCGAGCTCCTGCACCGAGTCCAGTTTCCTTTACATGTAACCACTGCCGATTCACCTGTAACTTAGCACAATACAGTTTTTTTTTTGAACCTTGCCTTGACTACATTAATTCGGACATTCGCTGACATGGCGCAGTCGACAGGATGTGAATCGACCGAGCTGCATGCGGAGGAGGAAACGACGCCACGAGAAGGAGCGACGCCACGCCGTACATCGTCTCGGGACTCTGAAACGACCATCGTCGAAAGTGTGTTCAGGACCCTCGACCACAGCAGGATGGCCAATGTAACGAAAAAGCAACTCGTCGACGAGCTGAGAGCACGAGGTCTACGGTGCTCCGGACGAAAGGACGAGCTCATCGCAAGAATCATCCGCGACAACATCACTCGCCAAGCCCTAGAGCCGACGGACTCGTCAACGAATGACCAGGCTGCCTACGACGACGACAGGCAGGCGCACCTGGAGACGCTGTCCGCCGACAACGCGACGCTTTGCGCTGAACTTAGCAGCCTGCGAGCCCAGCTTAACCGTGCGACCACGAGTGAACGTGAGACATTGCACGAAGCCCATCAGAACGCTTCACTGCCAACGGAACGGGTGACGACTCCAACCCTCGGGCTGCACCATTCCGTCCCTGCTGACATAACGATGTCCTCGCGTTCGACGCGGCCACCGTCACTGAACGACGGCACCAACCAAGACGCGGCATGCCCCGACGCGCCGACCGTTTCAACGCACGAGGGAGAACCTTCCATGGCCCAGATCCTCGCCGCGCTCGTGAACACACAAGCCCTGCTCGCCAACACGCTGTCGAGAGGTCCACCGACGACGAGCCCGATCCAGATTCATTCTACAAGCGACACGTCATCCTCAATCCCCATGTTCGATGGGACGCCGCAACAAAGTACTCACGAATGGATTACGCAAGTGGAGAGAATCGCAACGCTCGCCCACTGGACGCCATCGCTGACGTTGGTGACAGCAGCAAGCCGCTTGACGGGATCTGCCAAGGATTGGCACAGCGCCTACGGCTCACAGTATGACACCTGGAAGCAATGGAAGGAAGCGCTCATTCTCCGATTCAAACGAAAGCTGACGATGCAGGAGTTCCTCGAACTGCAGACGAAGCGACGCCTTCAGAGCCACGAGACCATCGTCGAGTACATGTACTCGAAGAACGCCATTCTGAACGAGGCGCCGTACCGTTTAGCAGAGGAAGAACGTATTTCCCTCATTCTCAGCGGCATCGAGGACGACACATGGGCCAACCCACTCGCAGCGCAGCTGTGTGGCACAGTAACCGAACTCATTGACAGAGCGGCTTTGCTCGACGCGAGGCGTCGCACGACCGTGTGTGCCGAGAACGACAAGAAACCGTCATCGTCTACAGCGAGCCGTGGTCAGGGTTCGAACCAGCGGGTGCCAGCCAGCAGCTCGGCCAACTTGCCGAAGGCCAACCCGCGCAGCGATTTCTCGGGAGCTCCACACCCGCGGCCCATCTCTGCTCGTTCGTGCTTCAACTGCGGTGACATCGGTCACCTGTCCCGTGATTGTAGAAAGCCGAAAACGCCAGCAACGATCAGAGCGGACGAGAAACGAGCGAAGAGGGACAATAGCAGCCACGAAACAGGGACTACGTCACCTAGGCAAGCGAACTGTTTTTTGCATTCGACGGGCGGCACATTACCAATAGTGTCCGGTACTGCTAACAACCGACCCGTCCGCGTGTGCATTGACAGTGGCGCCAACTTATCCATCATGAGTGCCAATGCCTTGACGGACGACATTCCCACGCACGCATGGGTATCGCGCGAGAACATTGAAGTTCTCAACCGCAGCATATGCCCAACTCTCGCTGCAACGCTTGATGTGACACTGGGCACCACGAATGTGCGACTCGAAGACGTCGTGGTAACGGAACTGCCCAGCGGCATCGACCTGATTCTGGGATCAGACTGGCGACGAGTCGCGAACGTCGACGTAACGTTTCACACGTCAAACGATGTGACAATCGTTCCAGTCGAGCCCTCCGGAAAATTTTTCATCATTAGAAGTGCCACCCCCGAAACAAGGCACACCACACCGCACCGGGGAAACGCTTATTGCGACGTTCTGCCGGCAATCGGACGAGAGTGTTTCCGAAGACGAAGGGTGCGTGCGCCTCAACACGAAATGTCCCGCACCCGACGAAGATTTCACGAGTCTAGTCGAAGACGCCACACGGAAGATAACGAAGGATGCCACCGAGGCAGAGAGGCAACAACTTCACGCAATTCTGTTAAGCCATCACCAAGCGTTCACTTCCAAAGGCGACACTTGGGGCGTGTGTCCTCACACCGAGCACAGCATCGAACTCAGAGACAATATACCAGTGTCATCGAGGCCGTACAGGTGCTCACCGGCTGATCGCAAGTTCATCCGAGAACAGGTGCTACGCAAAATGCTAAACAACAAGGACAAATGGCAGAAGGAACTACCCCGAGCAACGCTAGCAATCAACGCCACGAAGCATCGTCACAGTGGCCACAGCCCATTTCGACTCATGCACGGCTACGACCCAAAACTGCCAGGAGAGCTCAACCTCGCCTCAGTCGAGGGAGACATCGACGAGTCTCATAGACTACACGACTTGGCAAGGGGACGTGCGGAGACAAGAGAGAGGCTACTGCAGAGTCAGCGCAAAACAACGGTCCGATACGACAAGAAGCGGCGAACTCCAAGGTTCATAACGGGGGACCTCGTCCTGCTTGAGTTGAGCGCTCGAGGCACATTAGACCCTCGCTATGAAGGTCCGTTCGAGATAACGGCCCTCGTCGGAGGAAACAGGGCCGAGATCCAAAGAGTACCCCACACACCGGGCATGATCAACCAAAAAATCGTCAACGTGGAGCAGCTTCGTAGATATAAGGAGCCGCTGCTAGAAGTTACGGAATCATCGCCATCTAACGACACGCATGCCTGAGGACAGGCGCAATTTTCGGGAGGGCCGTGTCAGCGGCACTCGAGTTCGCACAGCTGAATTCTCCGGCAGCGTTTTATTCTCCGGCAGCGCCTCCTTCTCCGGCAGCGTCTCCGTGCTTGCTCGGGAAACGCTGCACTGCGTTAACGTGGACTCCGAGCCCTGAGCGCGTCCACTCGACCCGGTTGCCCATTGGTTCAACGAACATTAAAAAAAACAAAACAAAAAGTGAGCCTTCGAGCGAGACCGCATAGCAGCGCATCGCCAGAGAGGGAGAACGAGCCGAGATTCGAGCCGGGACCGCAGAGCAACGCACCGCAGAGGGAGCCGAGACGCGAGTGGAATTGTAAACATCGTCACAAATTTTCTCGCTTGCAACGGCGTTACGCCAATATAACATTAGGAAAGCAGTGTAATTCAGGCTGTCGATACAAAATGAGAACTCCATGGTTACAGTGAATTTAGGCACAGTAACAGACGGACTATGTATACTATACAACTGGCACTCTTTAATATGTTCAAGATAACCCCTTTCACATAGAGTTCTTGACTAGGAGGTACGGGCGTTCTTTCCACTCGGCTCCCTGGCTCGGCTTCCTGGAGCTTGCATAAAGGAAGCAAAGTGAGCTCGAAAGCAGGCGGTTAAAAGAAAAAAAGCCTTTCCCTAAGCAATAATTATTATCTTTCGCAAAAATTGGAATGATAAATCTAAGTCGTCAGCGATACAAATGTGGTGGCAACATTACTTATAATCGGGTTTCTCACGAAACAATCGAGGACGTGGGGACTTATATGAGGAAGAGTGCTCTGGATATAGAAACTGCCGACAAAATGAGCGTACGATTTATTCGCGGTTTTGATACTTCCCTCTTTGTAGCTCGCCAGTAGCCACATATGATGTAGCGCCGCCCAAGGCGCTCCTTGAGTGAAGAGCTAAGCGGATCTGTGCAAATTCTGATTGTACTACATGTTTTTTTTTTGTCGACAGGTCCTTGAAACAGTGAATGTTCCGACGCAATTTCTGCGTGTCTGCATATTTACTCGTGCACTATTGCGCTTAGCAGGTGTGCATACACTGATAAAGGCTCTTAAAGGCATTGAACGTGCTAAAAACAAGCAAATACACGCTTTCGCGGGCTACTCGCGCGCGCTCCCAATGCAGACTCTTCTGAGATCTTCAGTACCATGCGACTCCAGTGCCGCCGCTGCTGTCACCCGTCGAAGGATCAGCCGCCTCGTTCACTCCACTGCCTCCTTCTAGTGCACTGTACCCGAGTCAAGTCAAGTCATCAAAAACGTCACTACGCGTATGCACGACCACGCCTAATAGCACGTGCGTGTCATTTATGAGAAGAAGTAAAGGTAAAAAAAACTATATCGCTTCAATATCTAAGCCGCCTGTGAACTACGTGCACCGTTGCATGAGCACGATGAAAAGATGCTCAATATGCGCTGATGAATATGAAATCTACACGTCACGCGAAGGCGGCGCCACATAATGTGTAGAAGGCTTGCACGTGATGTCATCCGCTTGGTGCGCTAGTGGCGTTTGCCTCCGGGCGTGCCCTTTTTGAAGAGGCGAGCGGCGGCGAAAGGTTGTGTGTGTGCCGCTACGTACGGTACCAACGTGGTCATTTGCGACAGAATGGTTAATCACGTGACCTTCGAGGTCTTGTGAAACTTCGCTACAAACACAAGGTTCACCTTTGCGGTGTCATGGACCCATTCGACTTCAGCAGTGAAGAAGCTGGGTATGATGTGAAGTGTTATCCCCGCATGGAGCCCACGGCCAAGCAAACTTTCTTCTTGGCGGCACAAGCTTCGTAACAAGGGACGAGCTTAAAGCCTATAATTCGATGGACGCCTTCTACTATATGACAAGCAGATGGCTCCAACAGCCACAACTTAGAGACCTCGTAGACGGCCGCCGCGTCGTCCTAAACGTGAGTGGTGTGCATGCTTCATATTCCATTTTCTCAGTGCTCGGACGAATAATTTTTTTTCACTGCCGAGGTGTCGCTTTATAAATTCTTTTTGGTGCAAGGGCTAATGGGGTGATACAGTTGGCATAGTTTGTTTGTGGTAGAACCCAAGCTGCTCGCGAATAAAAGTGCTCTTCTCTGCAGGGTCCACCTACGTGCGTCTGGCGTTTGCGCATCCAGAGATCACCTAAGGTCTCGATTGATTAAATTTTAGCGGATCGACCAAAGCAGCCGTGTACTCGCACTCGATCCTGATCTCAAAATGTTACCGTGTCCTAGCAACAAGAAAGAACTAGCTATCGTGTTTCGGAGCGTGCAAGCAAGAATTCTTTTTTTAACCTGAAAAAGTCACAGTTTCGCCGCAAGGGTGAAGCAATGAATACGATAGCTACAACTTGAAATGCTGTTGGAACTGGAACTGGTAGCAAATTGAAGCACACAGCGCGCTGCTCACGCACAAGTGACGCTCGAAAACTACAAAGGACGAGAGTGAACTAACAACGTTTACCGCTCGACACCTAACGCCCTGTTTAAACAAAAACGATGCACGAAACGTAATGACAAGTACATATGAGTACAAACTAACACGTGTCCCTGTAGTTATACTTCGCTGTGTATGAAAAGCGTGCTTTTTTGCAAACGGGGCCTGTGTGTCGAGGGAAGTTACGTTGGTCAGCCCGGCTACAAGCAATCGTTGCGATGAAAGCTGAAGGCACACGATTTTCTGCACGGAAGGCTAAGCGCACGCACAATTATGTAGTCCCCCTCTTAATTCGCGGGGCAAAGTACGCGTGCGAGATGAGCGTGCATCTCTGGACTGTGAAGAGCAGGGCGCCATGCGGAGGCGGCTTTTTTTTTCTCGTGTTTTCATATATATATATAGATGTGTATACATATACGGTGAATGACGGTGGCGGCGAAAGCGAAAAAACCAGCCGAGACTGTACATATAATTTCTATCGATAAAACTCTTAAAACTCAGTATATATTACTGTCACCAACTATTAGGACGATACTTGATTTTATGGGTCCCAGATTTTTCTAGTCTTGTTTTCAAGGTGTTGCATCGCTTTTTCAGGTTAGACACTCGCTGGCGATCTCCGAGAAGCCGGTGGAAGAGTGGCTGCTCACCAAGGAGGACGGAGAACTCTTGAATACGCATTGCATTTGCAAAGCAGGCCTAGGGTAGGCATGCTCGCACCTAGCAGCGCTACGATTTTGCATAATAGTTGTGCTGAGGAAGAGCAATGATAAGGCATGCACTGATGGAGACAATGCGTGGCTCCCACCTTACGCGAGGCACCTTGAGAACAAGCGGTGCTCCGATTTCAACATCGGCACGTACCAAGAAACTTTGCATAATTGCTGGCAAATTAAACCATGCGTATGGACGCAAGGCTGTTGAAATAACTACAGATGCAGAATGGTCATCATTTTTGGCAGCCTGTCATGAGCGCTGCAGCCGGCCAGTTTTATTTTCTGTGCACGACACATATGCTACAGAATTTGTTCCTGTTTCAATGATATGTCCCCAGGCAATATTGATTCAGTTGTCAAAAGATAAAGCTCCAAGAACAGACACGCCGCTTTTAGCGTGCGCTGTGTGGAAGTAAATAAGACCCTTAACATTGAATCTCGGGTATTGTTACTGGGCGTTTATTTTCTGTTCAAAATGTGCGCGTCATATAAGCCTACACAAAGTAGTTTTATTCTCTAAACCCATAAGAATACACTTTATTGCGATTGCAGGTTGCTACCCTGATTGAAGCTCAGACTAGAAAAAAGGTGAAATCTACTAAATTGCTTACTTTCAGGGCAAGCCGCATCATGGCATTCAATGCTAAAGCTGTATGTATGACGTCCATACCTAGCCCTTCAATCATCCTTCTGCAGTAGGTTTGTTATCCTCGCGAAACACAGGTATGGTCCCCACAAACTCCGTGGGGTAAGGGCCATGAAGAGGTAGCACAAAAAGCGTACCCAGGTGCCTCAGCCAGCATGAATTTGGACGTCTACTGTGACGCTTCAGGACTACCGATTTCCCAAGAGCAACCATTCTTGGCTGCTACCCCCGAAGACCTTGTCAGTTGCACATGTTGTGGTAACAGGGAGCTCGAGTTAAAGTGTTCATACAATGGGTGTGACGGAACAGTCAAAGAGTTGGCTACCTCTCCATCGTCATGCATTATATTGCATAGGGGTGGTGGTAAACTTTGTATTTTCACATGAATTAGAGAGTTCTTGCGCGCCTGAGTGGCAGTTCCTAGTCCGGGACGCCATTGGAGATCGCCTCTGCCCAGGCGCGCGCCACCAAGGAGCGTTGTGCATACAAGGTAGAGAAGCTGAGCAGGTACTTCTCCCAAGCCTCTCTAAATGGGACTTGGAAGGGGGATGAGAAAGGGAGAGGAAAGGCAGGAAACGAAGCCACAACGTGACAAATGTCTGCTAACACTTGGCAAGTTAGACATCTGCCAGCTTTTCAAGTGTTACCCTACACCTCTGAGACTTCGCACAGACCATGCTTATTACTGCCAAGTCCAGCTACAAATGCTTGTATGCAAGAAACATTACTGCGACGTCGTCGTTTCGAGCACGAAAATATTTCCCACACTGAGTGTACGAAGAACCCAACATGTGTAAATCAATGAAAGAGCACTGTCAGGTGTCCTTTTAGCGTGTTGAGCTTCCTGGATTTTTTTTTAATTATTGGACGAAGGAAGTCAATGTTGACGCATCAGAGGGAGAGGTTCAGGACACTAAAATATCTAGTGCCTTCCTGCGCCGCACGTGCCAAAAGCCAGGATTAGGCAAAATGGTTAGGTGTGGCAGTGGCTCATGCAAGTTCAAATGGCTTCTTTTTGAGCGTGTGGCCGCGCAGTGGGCTCCACAAGCAAACAAGTCGTATTGTGTAGAATGCAAAAAGTTGCTTAATAAGGTGTGACTGAATGCAGCTGTAATAAAATTTGCAAAGTGTTCATTCATGTCAGAAGCATTTCACCTCTTTATCAAAGCTCTGCAAAAGTAAAATATAATTTGTTTCGCACTACTTTGAGATTGTAGTTGAAGACGTTTTTTGATATGTCTTAATAGCAGTAGTTTTATTGCAGGACCTATAGAAAGCCATTAAAATCACACAGAACGGGTTCAGAGTACAAGCAGTTGAAGTTCCACGTCTTCGACATATGGTAAAATTGAGTAGCTCGAAGTGCAGTGAAAAGGAAAGCAGGGACCTTTATTTAGGGTGATGGGTTATACACAACATATAAATAACGCACATGACAGCAACATGAACGAAACGGTAGAAAAAGTGAACCAAAAAAAAAGAATAAGGTTGATAAAAAAAATTCAGAGAACAGAACGGGAAGTGAAAGGCGGTCCAGCACATGTCAAGGCTTTGGCCAGTTGACCAAAGGGTACCAGAGAATCACAGAGATTGGCTAGCGCTGCACATACAACTGCTATTTCGTCAAGCGCTGTTGGTCTGTTCTTATTAACAGTGAGCGCTTCAACTGGTAAAGTTTGCTTCAGTATGCGAAACTTGTTCCGAAGCAGCCCAATAAACCTTTCGACATGTATACGTACATTGGCCACCCTGCGTGTTCTTTCAACTTGGAAAGCCAAAAGCTGCGGTTAGCCTTCTGTGAATGCAGGCGTCATTAACCTAGCGGAACGTATTTCCACAGAGTCTGATATTTTGAAGCCCCTGTCGGCTAGAACTATAGATTGTCGAAGACTTCCTTCCGTTATGGCTTTGCCAATCATGTGGTCGCGCCAGCCACGTGACATGAACGTTGTATATGTTCTCTTGAGGAGCAATGCCACAGACATTTCACTGTTTTGTGGTTTTTATAGGTAAACCACATCCGTGAGCGAGAGATGATTGATGAAGGTCGTTAAATGAACAACTCAAAACAGTCGAATATCACTGATTTGAGGTGTTAATCTACATCTGTCCCGAATGCTTTTCGAAATACCGTTGGGATTGTTTTGCGCAAGATGTCTCGTTAAGGACATACTACTGCCCTTTCAAGACGGACAAAAGCCGCGTCTAGCCACTTGTTCAACACTCTCGAGATTCTGGCCGGGACACATGGAACCTGTAAGAAAGTCGTGTATTTAGGAAGACAACAGAATAAAAACAAAGTTGAAAGCAATGTAAAGTGAAATAACCTGAAACTCTTGGAACGTCTCCTGGAACGTCGTCAAGCAGTTCAGGCTTGTATGTTATAAGCCTCGATCTAAAACCAGGAAGAGAGCTCATAACAGGTGTAGGAAAAACGTTCGCAGAATGTAAAACCCGGGGAGATACGTCCCCGGAAGAAACTTCCCCTTTGGCATCGTTGCCTAGGAAACAAATGTCCCCAGATGAAAATCAACCGAGAAATGAAGCAAGTGTGAACTCATTCGGCAAAAACTAATCTTTATTCGACGCTTCGAGAGTTTAGTCGAAATCGAATCGTGTGTCCAGTAACTTTCAGGAACTTTTGTCCTCCCGGCAGTACAGTCCTCACATAAGTTGTGAGGACTGTACTGCCGGGTGTACTCCCTCTAAAATCACCATGACTGCTGATTTCCTCCTCTTCTTTGCGGGTGCACCAACTCCAGACTGGGTCATCTTCATCGTCACAGTGGCTTCTTCCAAGCGCAAGGCGTCAATGGCCCTCCACACCGTTGGGCGGCTGTGGCCTACGATGCTGTCCAGCCTTGAGTTCCATGCATCTGCATGATCGCTAGTCATGCGCCCTTCATCAAGAGTGGCTGAGTAGACGTTTCACATAGCTGGGGGAGGGGCGAAAGTGGGAGGTGTGCGTCGCAGACGAACTATGTTGTCAGCTCTCTTTGCCCGCCTATAAGTACCTGAAATATACGTTCAATCAAAATACTCTAGTATTTATCGGCCAGCTTTTGGCATATAATCTAGCAATGCGGTCATTCCCTTTTGTACGTTGTCGAGGAACAAGAATTGAGGGCATCCAGCATTCCCACGGAAGTTCAAAACTCCCGACTCTGCCTGTAAAGGGTGACCAGTCCGAGCTCTTTAATTCTTTGCTAGGGTCTTTGCCAAAAATGGAAGATGCAAGCCTTTGTCATGACGTCTCCGAAAATTGCCTTTACACCACTCAAGGCCGCCTTTTGATAGTCAATGAGTTCAAGGAGATCACACTGGTTCCGTAATGACTTGAACAAATCCTCGTACGCTTCCTGGTTCTTCTTTGTCATGAAGGCATAACCAACTGATACAATGCTCCCACCTAGTGGTCCAAGAACATAGTATAATTGCAGAAATCCTTAGAAGCGAGAGTGAAGTTTTCGTTCATAAACCAGGTGCTGCTCTCGGCTAACACGTTGCGCTGACAATTACAGGCACTCTGTTCTCTACCTCTGGGCCAGTATCGTACACAGAAAGCACTCCGCGTGGTCGCCCATAGTCATAGTTCAAGGTGCCGGATTAACAAGGTCCCTGAGATCGACGAGATTCGGTGGGTACATCTTGCACCGCTACTGGCGAATGCCGCGTTTCAGGCTCTGCTCACTGTTTATGCGGCATTTTTCGTCGTCATCAATGTTTTGACAGCACCTACAACAATGGTGGTGGGTTTTTTTTTTCTTGAGACAAGTGCGGTCTCTTTCATTTGCTGCCTTGTTCTTGCGACATTAATCGCAGTATTATCTGCAGGGTGGTTGTGGTGAACACTTATGTAGTAGTCGCTTGAAGATTTTTCTGTAATAAAGCACCTTTGCATCCATTACGTTTCACGCATCGCCGGCGGGTGCCCGATGCAGTATTTTTTATCGTGTACAAGTAACCGCCCAGGCACATCTTTGTGCCTTCATGGTTAGATTCCATTGTCTCCATTCTGCAAATAAGTACCGTTAAGTCAACCACTGAACAAGTATCGAATGAGCTCTCGGAAGCGCATACTTACTTTGAGAGTGCTGGTCCGACTAAACTGCTGCCTCTGAATAAAATGGATGGGCACTGAACTGACCCTCCCTCTGTTTTTTCAGGCACGTGCATAACTAGATGAGATGTATTTGACATGCACTTAGTACGCAATATTGCATCTGAAATTTCTTATACTGATAAGTTGGGACAGTGGGTATGTCATTATCGTGCTTCGTCAGTAATCTTTCAGTAAACTGCAACGTTTGCGAATGCGTCCTTTACTTTTAGAATTAAATAATTCGTGTCAGAAGCCACAACGTACTTATGACGATGTCCGTGTGGGGTCGTTTTTCGCGACAACGCAAATGCGGACATTATTTTCGGGGCCCTTCATTCAGGGGACGTGTCTTCCATGTACGTTTTTTTTTTTCTGGTACCTGCCGGTACGAGGTTAAAGTTTGGCATTCAAGTATAAAACTGCGGCGTGTTGGGCTTCTCTTTGAAGCAATCTTCAGACAGCATGCGACTGTTAACTTTGACTTAGGTGTTAACCAATTCGGAGACAAGACGGTTATTTTCTTCTTCAAGCATATTGACTTGCGGCATTGTCAAATCTGTAGCTTGCTCAAAGTAAGTCCTCCCCGAGAGATGTACCAGTTATTAGCGTTGAGAGGTTGTCCTCCAAAGATGATACTGCCCGAGTGATGATGTGAATGAAATTGCATAAAATTGATCACCAATGCTGCATTCGTCATGGATGGGCTTCTAGGACTCTTCACTGTTGTCTTCACTTTCAAGTGGCGTGGGAGGTATGCTGTCATCATGTGAGGAGACCTTAAGGGGCGGAACGGATTGTGCTTCTTTTCTTTTCAAATGCCTTGTGTGTCTGTAAAGAGTGGAATTCGGTCATTACCTACCGCCTGCACACACACACAAATCAGACTGCTTTAGCAATCCTACCGGGGCGCTGAACTGTTACTGTTTTTGGCTTGCCATGCCCAAAACGAAGAGATGGTGCCCAGTCCGGAACGGCTTCAACCATTGCGTAAGACGGACGTCCTGCGAAAGAAAACGAGTGGCGTTAAAGCATGGGTAAACGGAAGCGCTGCATTGCTGACTGTTTAGTAGCACACTGAAATCAGTAATACACCGCATCTACCTGAATGATACCTCTGCTTTAAAAGATGCTAATGTTCTGCAGACAAGACACGAACAAAGTACTTGCCATGAAAGTGACAGTCATATGCAGAGCTATTCAAGCGTGCAGTTGTCAAGCAACGTTTACTGCTGATGTGATTAACTGACTGCTTCGTAAGCAGCGATTGTGGCGTAGTGCGTGCGTTCGCCTCCTGCTGCGTAAATAGAGCTTCATAACACTTCGCGAAAACTTCAGTTTTTCACCACAAAAGCAAACCTTTATGATGTTGCTTAGGTTTTGAACACATACAGAAAAGGAAATGTTCACCGCTCACGCGGTAGTGTATGGTGATGCCCCGCCGCAGTGGTCTAGTGGCTAAGGTACTCGGTTGCTGACCCGCAGGTCGTGGGTTCAATTCCCGGCTGCGGCGGCTGCATTTCCGATGGAGGCGGAAATGTTGTAGGCCCGTGTGCTCAGATTTGGGTGCACGTTAAAGAACCCCAGGTGGTCAAAATTTTCGGAGCCCTCCACTACGGCGTCTCTCATAATTAAATGGTGGTTTTGGGACGTTAAACCCCACAAATCAATCAAATCAATCGTAGTATATGATGGAGTCATCCAAACCTTTTCGGTTGACGCCTCGGAGCCACTCAGGTCTTCGCCGCTGAATAGCGTCTTTTGTGTGCTTGCATTGGTTTGCAATCACTTTAGGTATGAAAAAGAAAGCCGACATCTGACGCATTGTCACCACCAGGCGTACTCGAGTGGTTGTAGCAACCAAAGACGGTACAGTTCACCATTATGACAACGGCAATCTCGCACAGACGCTCATCCATGAATGTACGTTCTGCGACCGCTTGCCGGCAGCGGCTGGGAGAGGCGGGCGATTGAAACCACAAAGATGTATGCACTGCCTCTTCGACGCTGGTGCCATCTCGTGGGCTATGCCCTTGTGCAACCCTCCTTTACTACTAAAGCAGGCCTATATGTACCTTTTTATGGATTAGTTTCTTTATTATAAAGAAACGAAGAGTATTTCAACACCTTAAAATATCGTCGACCGCGTACAGCAATCAGTGGTCACGTGGCTAGGTACATCGTATATGTTTTTGTCACGAGAGGCGCCACAGGTTATTATATTGCGATAGCATTATTAAGGGCACCATCGTCTGGATTTCGCCGTCGGCGTTGACGTTGACGTCGGTGTCATGCACCGTATATGTATATGTATCTAACAATATGAAAACGCAAGAAAGAAAACAATCTCAGAAAAAAAGGGCTCTGGTGCACGGAATCGAACGGGAGATTTCCGCGTCGTGAATGCGAGGCGTTAACCACTGAGCCACTGAGAGGTACCTCCATCAACGTTTAAACGCGGGCTATTCATATCTACCACTTACCGCTGTTGGCGGGCATCTATGGGGGGGGGGGGCTATTGTCTTTTTAGCATTGTCAGCAAGTTTGCGCAGTGAGAGTGCGGTTGCTTTCATCTCTCACGCGTGCTTTGACCCGCGTAGAAAATAAAAGGGTGTTCGCTAAATCGCGTGCCCTTATCTTGCAGTGGGGAGAATCGTATGTCTTGGTTTGAATTTTGCCGGAACGATTCTGTTGTAGTTACCGGGCGCACAAAAGTCACTGCAGTCGTTGGAGCACGAAAAAATTTCCCACACTGAGTGTACGAAAACCCAACATGTGTAAATCAATGAAAGAGCGCTGTCAGGTCCTTCGAGCGTGTTGAGCTTCCTGAATTTTTTTTAATTATTGGACGAAGGAAGTCAATGTTGACGCATAAGAGGAAGAGGTTCAGGACACTAAAATATCTAGTGCCTTCCTGTATCGCATGTGCCAAAAGCCAGGATTAGGCAAAATGGTTAGGTGTGACAGTGGCTCATGCAAGTTCAAATGGCTTCTTTTTGAGCGTGTGGCCTCGCAGTGGGCTCCACGAGCAAATGAGTCGTATTGTGTAGAATGCGAAAAGTTGCTTAATAAGGTGTGACTGAATGCAGCTGCAATAAAATTTGCAAAGTTTTCATTCATGTCAGAAGCATTTCACCTTTTTATGAAAGCTCTGCAAAAGTAAAATATAATTTGTTTCGCACTACTGTGAGATTGTAGTTGAAGACGTTTTTTGATATCGGTCTTAATAGCAGTAGTTTTATTGCAGGACCTATAGAAAGCCATTAAAGTCACACAGAACGGGTTCAGAGTACAAGCAGTTGAAGTTCCACGTCTTCGACATATGGTAAAATTGAGTAGCTCGAAGTGCAGAGAAAAGGAAAGCAGGGACCTTTATTTCGGGTGATGGGTTATACACAACATATAAATAACTCACATGACAGCAACATGAACGAAACGGTAGAAAAAGTGAACCAAAAAAAAGAATAAGGTTGATAGGAAAACATTCAGACAACAGAACGGGAAGTGAAAGGTGGTCCAGCACATGTCAAGGCTTTGGCCAGTTAACCAAAAGGTACCAGAGAATCACAGAGATTGGCTAGCGTTGCTCATACAACTGCTATTTCGTCAAGTTCTGTTGGTCTGTTTTTATCAACAGTGAGCGCTTCAACTGGTAAAGTATGCTTCAGTATGCGAAACTTGTTCCGAAGCAGCCCAATAACCCTTTCGACATGTATACGTACATTGGCCACCCTGCGTGTTCTTTCAACTTGGAAAGCCAAAAGCTGCGGTTTGCCTTCTGTAAATGCAGGCGTCATTAACCTAGCGGAACGTATTTCCACAGAGTCTGATATTTTGAAGCCCCTGTCGGCTAGAACTATAGATTGTCGAAGACTTCCTTCCGTTATTGCTTTGCCAATCATGTGGTCACGCCCGCCACGTGACATGAACGTTGTATATGTTCCCTTGAGGAGCAATGCCACAGACATTTCACTGTTTTGTGGTTTTTATAGGTAAACCACATCCGTCTGCTTGCGATTCTAGGCGTGACCTTCCAATTTGTTGCTATCGCGTTCATTGCTGTGCCTCTGCGGCAAAGCTGTGACCTTTCTTTTTTAAACTTCAATGAAGGAATAAAAATGATGCACCTTTTACAAAAAAAGCAGGGTTAGCTCACGTCAGTGTGACGGACAATCTTTTCATCCGAGGAGTGATCTCACTCCTCTTATATTGTGGAAACTGTTGGTCCCTCTAAAGCCTCCCAGCACTGAAAGGTCGGCTGGGGCAAAACTTCTAACAAGAGACCGGCACGGTCTTGAATGAGGCATCAGCCCATTGCGTTGTGCCCTCTCTTTGGCGCTTGGGGCGAGGTGCACAGTGTCCACCCACTTAAGCACGTCCTCCGGCGCTGGTATGTTGTTGACCGATCGTGGTGAGGCCTTTACGACACTACTCTGAACTGTTCAAGATGGACCTGCAGGGTGGTCAAGCTTTCCTGAGCTTGCCGACTTGTTCACCGGAACCGTAGAGTATGGCATTGGTGTAGGAGCCAGGAGTTCGCCGAAACATTGGCGGCTGGCCCACTTCCCCGATTGAACTCAGGCACACTACCTGAGGTTCTGTAACGTCTACCTAAATCTAAATACACGGAACTCAAGCATTTTCGCCTCCATCAAAAATGCGACCACCGCGGCTGAATTCCGCTACCTGTGGGTCAGCTGTCAAGCCTACGTAACTAATAAACCACTGTGACGGGCT
The DNA here is from genome assembly GCF_013339725.1 of Rhipicephalus microplus. Classification (NCBI taxonomy): domain Eukaryota; kingdom Metazoa; phylum Arthropoda; class Arachnida; order Ixodida; family Ixodidae; genus Rhipicephalus; species Rhipicephalus microplus. Next base: position 89,441,187 of record NC_051168.1, read on the forward strand.
GGAGCTGTACGTTCGTTACGGCGTCTCTCTTATCAATATCCCGCCTAAGGGAGTCACATAAGCTGACTTCCTTTCGCAAGGGAAGCACCTCTTCGTAGTCACGTATTTTGCATGTCGCAAAATAAAGGCTGGTCGTTCCCACCTAAAATATTTTGACGAAGCAGTGGTATTACAATATCTGATAAAAGTAGCCACTACTTCAAATTAGCGAAGTGAACACCAGTCATCTGCAACACTCGAAAGTGCTTGATGTCTCGATAATCACCGCAGCTGATTGTACGCAATATATGCTACTTTTCTCGCAGTGGGACAGACATTGTTGTGGGCTGAGATTGTATTTACTCTTCAGTTGTAAGTTACAATAGTTATGCAACTTTCGATAGTTAGGGTATCGCGGCGATGCATGGCTGGCGTCTTCAAGTGTTCAACCTAGCACAGTTCCATTGTTGTGGTTGGTGGCTGCCATCGCCGCCAAATTTTCCAAGGCTTATAGGCCAAACGTTTACTTTCACTTAGTGATCGTTGCTTGAAACGACGGTGCAGTGAAGAAGCGTAAACTCTCGCCGTACAACAGAAGCAGTCTTTTCCGAGTTATCACGTCATGCACAGTTTACGCGAAACCAAGCCCGTGTGAGCGATGTCATCATTTATCGTTGCTAAATGCTTCAGAGGAACCAGTGAAATTGCTTATAATGCAGCAAAAATGGCAAGTAGTGAACCAGGAACGGCGAGAATAGACCTTTTAAATGTCATCACAATGACGTTCAGCAACCTGCGTTACTGAAAATTCGATCGGGCGACTGCCTGGCGCACGACGAATTCCGATGGATGCAAAGGGTGGATCGCTATGCATTACCGCTGTGAACTCAAAAGCACGACTAATATGAAGAATTCCTAACACTATCGATCATTTTGAGAGAAGCGAGTGGTATGAACTTTTCTGCTACGAAGCAAAACTCATTCATTGCACGTTACAAGATAGAGTCAGTCTTTGTAAGCAGTATTTTTGCCTTTATACAGAAACTAATGAAGTCTCGAATATCGCTGAAGACAATAGTTTGCCTGTTTCGTTGGCGTTGCTGTAGGATCGTTGTTCATTACGTATGCACCAATGTTGCGTATTCTCATCGGCCAGAAGTACCGCCAAGAAAGACTTGGTGTCGCTGCGAGAGCTCAAGTGAGAGCTGTACACAGCACATTGGACTTCAGGCAGTAAAAGGTAAGCCCAGTGCTGCAACATGTATCGCAGAAGACAAGGTTCAACTCTATTACATGCCGGAAGAGCATCATAGCATACTTGACAACCAGCAACTTACCTGTACTTTCCTGCAGTAGCTAGAACAACTGTAGACGCTAGCTATATTGTTTCCACTGCAGAACAAAGACTTCTCCCCTGAAAGAAACAGTTACTAACAGGGTCGTATAAGCCATGGCAACTGTGAAACAATGAATGTTCAAGACATGACACTCGGCACCCGTCATTCGTAATGAGGAGCTCGTTTGCTCATTTTTATCGTGCCGGTGATTATCCTAACCCAACGAAAACTTTCTAAGCGTTTAATGTGTAACACCCCTACGTGGCGATCGTCTCTTTATTTTTTTTTCCAAGTTAGACCAGATTTTTCCTACATGGCACATGTTCTTTCAACTATAAGTTATGGGTGACTGACGTACTCTTTTGGGAGGGCACCGCGAACGCATAAAATGTATTTTCGGAAGCTCTTCAAATACGCGTATACACAGCCCACCAACAAAGTGGTCCGTTCCAGTTTGAAGATCATAAGCTAAGCATAGCAAACATGGTATCTAGGCTGCTGTACGCTGAGAATATTTGCAAACATTAAGCGCGGTGGTCTGGCAAGGATTTGGAAAAAAATGTAGAACACCCTTTACACACACACACAAAAAAAATACGCTTCCGTTCGGTAGTTGAGGCTCCAGACAACATGAACCGAGCACTATACAACGCAGTACGCGGCCTAACAAACAATTCTCAGAGTCGGCTAGAAATCGCTCTGTGTATTCTCTCGACAAGTGATGCCATAAAGCTGAGGTCCGCGATCATTGGCTGATTTGAGCAAAATGAGCTGCATAGTTACTTTGGATCCCATGACGTGCTTGCGTACTCACTCTCGATCACACTAAAAGCAAGCTGCACTGCACTTTGGAAGAAAAAAAAGTTACGCCATCTCTACTAAATGGAACCATGAGCATAGCATGCGAAGCAGCGCATGTGTGGAATTAAATTTCCCTTCATGGCGGGCACCTTGTCCGATGTTAACGCAGCTCTGCATTTGGAGCACACCATGAATTCAAATGTTGCTGTTACTCGTCCCGAACTCTTGTTGTAGCACGTCAAGCGGGTTCATTGCCATGCCACACGGGAGCACGTGCCCTCACCGCTTGTCTGCAGGACATTGTTCCCCGACGCCATCAGGTGATTGCTGAGAAAGCGCAAGGGAGAGAGGCCACAGCCTCTTACACAGACACTTACGCGGGTCCGAATGCGCTATCGCGTGCCAGCGCGTTCTGTCTAGGATACGACGCGTTAGCGTGCCTCAGGAGTATTTCGTTCCTTGGCGCTATCATACGATAGCTGAGGGAGCGTAAGGTTACCCCAGCTCCTGAATATGTCGGAGGCGCTGAGCCGTGCTCCCTGTTAGGGCTGCAGAAGTTGCGTCTTTTCCATTCCTGAACCTCCCTCTCTCTTTATAGATCGGAACGCGCCAGAGTGTGAGCGCCATAGTTTTCGATGGTTTTCGTAGTGTCGTGAACGCGCGCTTTCTCCAGCGGCGGAGAAACCGGATTCAGTGCATCGCACGAGACGACGGCGCTGTCCGTCGCTGGCACGTTGGGGAGGGGAGGTTGACGGATGTGTGCACGTGGCGTTCTGAAGCGTGGCAGCTTGGGCTAGTTGGTATGACATGTATAGCGCTCGTGTCCTTCGTGTCCTTCTTGTCTCTTTGTCGTCGTTTTGTTCTCGTGCTATAACTATCGGCGTTCTTAAGACTGGTCCCCAGATCTCTTTTTTTTTTCGCGTTTAAAATTTATGGCCACCATCTGTGGCGAACTCGTCAGGGCGCGGGCTGACGCGCGAACAAGCGCCAACGAGCGGCTGTGCCCTCTGGAGGTGCTATCGTAAACTCCTTCAGCCTCACCGCCTCGTTCACGACACTAGCCGCCGTGTTCTAGAACGCCCCTTCACTCAACGCTTCACCTTGACTTGAAAAGGTCGAAGCGAATGCCGTCTGTTGGCAGACCAAGTTATTGCATATCGGCGATAATATAAAGCGATTCTTGAAAAGTGCAGCGTGAATTTCAGTCGAGCAGCGGCGCAGTGCTTTGCTTAGTCAAGTGAAGGACGAAATTTGAGTCGAGGAGCGTTTGTGAATACAGGGGTAGGCCCCGCCGCTGTGGTCTAGTGGCTTAGGTACTCGGCTGCTGACCCGCAGGTCGCGGGATTAAATCCCGGCTTCGGCGGCTGCATTGTCGATGAAGGCGGGAATGGTGTAGGCCCGTGTGCTCAGAATTGGGGGCATGTTAAAGAACCGCAGGTGGTCAAAATTTCCAGAGCCCTCCACTACGGCATATCTCATAATCATATGGTGGTTTTGGGACGTTAAACTTCACATATTTATTGTCTATCAATAATCATTCACGGCACTAGGGAAACATTTCTAGCCACTATGACTATAGTGGCTTGAAGATATACAATCCTCCCTGGAATATTTACCAATCCACGTGCGTCTAAGTGCATCGGCCGCGCATCTTTCAAAGGACGATATGCTAACGGAACTCGACTTTCTCCTTCCACCAATCGGAGAGGTTTTGTAGGAAGAAAAGTGAAGAAATAAGTGCGGCGTCGTAGCTGCCTCTCACTTTGCAGGTCACCTCAACAACACCGCACGGGGAATGGAGACCAATCCACCGTCATTAGTAAGCGGTGTAGGCGTTTCGCCAGCCGCTGGATTTGTATTAGAATGTACATGACTGAAAGTACAGCCAATGAAATTCGTTGGCGGCGCTTCAATGAATTCCGGTATTTAAGACAAAAGAAGGGAAAGTCTAGGGACTTTACTAAGGCGGGCGAATAATGCACTGTTCACGGATCTAATCGGAGCCACCAGACACAACCGCAGTTCACTTTGCTAACGCACACGCTGAGATTTTTTTTTCTTCTTTCTGTTGTCCAACTGCACACATTAGAAATCTCCCACCGACACTACATTGCAGGTCAAGATCCACTGCTTTGCACTCTCGTCTTACGAGGGAGAAAGGCCAGCGTTCGTCGCAGAAAGACGTTACGTTTGCTCTCGCGGTGAGCGCTAAGATGGTCGTGTCCTCTTTTGAGCGCCGACGGCAGCGCCTTTGAGACAGCTGCCGACAGCAGCGTCAAGCAGCAGAAAACGAGCACGCCGACACGCTGAAACCCGGCTTCGCCCCTTAAATGTGAATGCGACCTTTTTGAAAAGAAAGGGCGGTTCTTGACCGCTGTAGATGATGAGGTAGAAAAAGGGTAAGGTCGCCCATCGAAAAAGCCACGATTTACAGAAGCTGACGCTGCACTGTGCGTCACCGTGCGTCACCTTTATAGCCGACGAGCCACGAGTCTCTGTTTCGCATGCATAGTAGAGCGAATGGAAGCGAGAACTTAGGGGATTCATTTTTTATAGGGACTGTTTACCGCTCGGCAAAAGCTTTTTTTTTTTTCAGATTGTGGCACAAGTTAGAACATCATTCATTACATTGGCGGCAACAAGCATGGTTTTGTCCCATAAAAATGAATTTTAATGATCTCAGTAGAGACTAGCAGTATTGCAAATAATAAATCATTTTAACTGCTTATTGAAAGTCGAGAAATATCACCGCTAGCGTATGGCTAGCTTCTCTCCAAACCGCCGTTTTGTTTTTTTTGCGGTGGACACTGTGTTACAGAATGGACCTGAGAAGAGAACGGTGACCACGCATGACGGCCGCCGCAAGGAATGATGGGAGAAAGCGCGCGATGACAGATGGTAGTTTCTACTCGATCTGTCTTGCGCCCTGCTAATCACACCGTTCAGGCTCTGATGTACATGCGAAAAAGCCTTTTTCCGTTTGAAAAAGCCGACTTCGCTTGAAGTTTTTGTTTACACTGACGTGAAAACATTTTCTCTGTGTATTTTTTAAAGTTATAAACTTCGTAAGACGTCATAAACGAGCCTGAGTAGAATAAGCCTAGAATAAGCCAGCCTACTTTGGTCGGCATACTACATTAAGGTCTGTTCAGAACTGCCAAGTTATTAAAACATTAGTGGAGAAATGCGGATTTCTTTGAGGTGTATAAATATCTCTTATACAAAAAAGAAAAGCAAAAAATCGGCAGACCCCACGTGCCTGGGAATAATCTTTATGCGAAGCACGCGGAGGGAAGGCGACTGTGTTGCATTTTTTTACGTAGTGACACGTCATGAAATGACGCTAAATATATGTAGAAAAGTTGCACGCAGAGACATATGTTGAAGAGAACATGTGTGTTGAAGAGTTGCAGATGTTTATATAACCAGCTTTCGATTTGCACAACGATGTCAGCTGGAAATGTGCTTTAGCAACACCAGAAGTTGATATGAAGCGCTGATGCTCCCGAAGATGCTGGCCCTCGACACTGCTACGTAAATCAATTTCAGTGCATGGCACCTCACCACAATTCACGCTAACCCGACGTGACGGCTGTATGAAAGTACATATGTAATGTTCATAAAATTGGGTAGGCAGCACTGCGACCACTATTGACGTTTTACGAAGATTATCGCCTATTTGAAAAGTAGTTCCGAGACCTGGCGTAGCTTGGTGGTAGAATGCTTGACTGCCACGCAGAATACTTGGGTTCGAATCCTGCTGGGACCTTGAAATTTATTATTTGCATTCGTTGGGGGCCAACCCTGCCTATTTCAGGTTTTTATTAACGCTGGCATTTATTCTATGCCTTCGTTGGGGCGATGCTACCGATGTCGAGTATTGCTTAACGCTCACGCGTTAAAATTGTCCATCTGTGTTCCCCTCGTTCCAGGGTAGATACTAAATGTCAATCACCTGTGGCACATACCAGCTTATCAGCGGCGCATCCCACCCGCAAGTGTGTGCCACTGTCTGGCGGAAAGCGCTGAACGACGTACGTGACGGGATTGTGACATCATTCATGTCTTGATCAGCGCACCATATTCGTCAAACCATCTTACCCTCCCATGCTAATTTTGGTTCATGCCAAGTGAAGGGGGTGACCACGAGAGCATACAAACGTAAGCGGCTACATAGGCAGATATATAGATAGATGTACTCAAAGTCGCCGAAGTTCGCTAAGAAGTGCTTCGCATTTAAAACTCTATGAAGTTTGCTGTTAGTGATCTCGCCTTACCGTCACCGTGCGTTAGGCATAAACGCGCGGTCCGCAAAATATGGAGCTCCAGAAGCATAATCAAACTAAATCGTAGAGCCGTTCGTTTTACACAGCCAACCCCTGTCGTGGTAATTATTAGCATTTTGCTAGGGAATATGCGTTGGTACCGCATCTTGTCCATATCTGGATTCATCTTTTATAGGGACTGTCTACCGCTCGGCAAAAGCTTTTTTTTTTTCAGATTGTGGCATAAGTGAGAAGATCATTCATTACATTGGCGCGCAACGAGCATGCTTTCGTCCCATAAAAAATAATTTTAATGATCTCAGTAGGGACCGGCATTATTGCAATTAATAAATCATTTTAACTACATTTTGACAGTCGACAAAAATGACCGCTAGCGTATGGCTACCTTTTCTCAAAACAGCCGGGTTCTTTTGTTTTGCGGCGGACACTGTGTTACAGAATGGAGTTGAGAAGCGAACGATGACCACGCATGACGAGTGCCGCAAGGAATGGTGGAAGAAAGCGTGCGATGACAAGCTGCAGTTTCTGCTCGCTCTGCCTAGCGCCCTGTTAATCACACCGCTCACTCTCCGATGTACATGCATGAAGGTCTTCCGTTTGAAAAAGCCGACTTCGTTTGAAACTTTTGTTTACAATGACGTTAAAGCATTTGCTCTCAGTAAATTTTTAAAGTTATAAACTTCGTAATGCGTCACAAACGAGCCTGAGTAGAATATGCCAGCCTGCTTTGGTCGACATACTACATTAAAATTTGTTCAGAATCGCCCAGTACTTAAAACACTACTCGAGAAATGCGGTTTTCCTTAAGATGTATAAATAGTATAAATATCTCTTACGTGAAATAAATGAGAAAAACTCTGTGACGTTTGCTGTTAGTGATCTCGTCTGACTGTCAACGTGCGTCAGGCACAAACGCGCGTTCCGCAAAATATGAAGATCCGGAAATCAAACAAAATGGTAGAGCCGTTCATTTTGCACAGCTAACCCTTGTCGTGGTAATCATTAGCATTTTGCTAAGACATATGCGTTGGTATCGCATCTTGTCAATATAGGAGTTTAAAGCCGCATCGTATAATGTATTCACTTTGACGCATGAGTGTCGGCAATATTTCGTTTTGGGTGATGCGAATACGTCTCATATCGCTCCATAGGGGAGAGTCCTTGCGTTGGTGTAGCTGATGTGGAGTTGTTGTTGGTGGTTTTTGGAGGTAGAATGAGACGGCGACTTTATACAGCTCATTAGGGAGCACGGCGCAACGTCTGACTTATGTGGATGCAAGTATACATGCGTGGCTTTACATGTGGAGGCAAGCATGCATGCGGGGCATGACAGGGGCAAATGTCCTTGCACACCCTTGCAGACGCGATGGGATTATCATCATCATCAGCCTGACTACGCCCACTACAGTACCAAGGCCTCTTCTATGTTCCGCCGGGCAACTCGGTCATAGAGAAACATACCTCCACAAAAAGGTGGACACTCCCGCGAGGCCCTGCGGCCCAGCTACTGTTCTGCTTTCAGCGCCATGAATGGCTGGTCAGACCCGATAATGTCGTCAGCATAAATAAAGTAACAAAGTTTCCTTTCCGATGCTGGGATTTGAGCTCGTACCCTTGTGCTGTGAATGCGAGTGTCTTTACCACTAGGCTACACACCCATGCTTCGACAAAGGGAATACATGTAGAGCACATCAAAACCACGTGAATGTGCCTCTGTGCAAAACAAATGCAGAAAGACAACGCCTTCCAGTCAAACTTTACTGTTTTTTTGTAAGGCATTAAATGTCCTCAGCGGGACATGATGTAGAGCGGATAAGAAAAATTGCACAAATAATAGAATTTCTTTTTTTTTGCAAAAAATTGATGCTAAACTTGGGTATTTAATGTCCTTTTGAAGAGGCTATTACATGTCTTAACAAAGGAGTAAAAGCAAGGATGGTTACGCCATCTAGCGGTCGGTCAGACCCCTTCTGGCTGAGCCACAAAAAAGCTCCAGTGGCCACTATTTATATAGTATATTTCTTCATAACTTGGTCCCGTGCTCGCTACTGCCATTTTTATACCCGCAAACTTCCTATTCTCATGTGCAGCCCACCTAACACTAACAACCTTTGGCATATGCTCGTATATTTCATTGCAGCGAAACTATTACGGTGGCGTTTGTCGTCTGCGGGATGCAGGCTGACCTTGCAGTGGTCGCTATCAAGTCCGTGATCGCTTACTCAACGTCGCCGCTACATCTCATTATCCTTGCTGACAAGGAGAGCGAGGTGGATATGAAGAAACTGGTAAGTCGAGGAATACACCTTGTGGAACGGCACGTGGCGCACCGATAAGTGTAAATATTCGATATGTGTTCCTTGCCCTATTGGGCATCTTGACGAACCCTCTGACGCATGAAGAGAATTTGTATCCGCCGCATTGCAGTGTATCCTACTAAATGTTTTTATTTGCTGCTGTGTCGGTATTTTCCGCAAAAATTGCACTAAACAAATTGTACTTCCTGTTAAGCACCGTATGTATGTATGTCATATGCGATAGCGGTTTATTTCTTGTGTTCTAAACACGTTCGGCAAAAAAGAAAAGTGACGACACATAGTGTGGTGTTTTGTTGCCTGGTTGTTCGTTTTCACTCGTTTTTGGCTGCAACGAGGGCGTACCATTTTCAGCACTGCCACTTCACCTGCATCAAGATGTAGTGGGTCGCGAGTAAGACAAGTAAAGTAGCGGTAAGTAGTCCGCCTCCAGAAGCACATGCATTTGCAACACGTGTTCAATGAAAGCTGAATTCGCTAAACCTGCGTGAATTTTGCGTATTCTCATGTGCGCAACAACAGACACGGATGCTACGAAGGATGGCTTGCGTGGTTACCTTGCTGGTTTATAGTTGCGCACCTAATTGGCTGGAAATAACCGACTCGCTTAACTTTCACTGCAGTTTTTGTTCCAAATTTTCTATATACGTGACAGCTCGCTGAGACATTATACTTTTTTTTCGTATGCAGTTCGTCGTAGTCAATACCAATTCACTGTTTGTACGGCGATTGTGCTTTTTTATGATCGCACCTTGAGGAATTGAATTTTTCATGCTCATCCTCTTTGATGTGATCTGTTCAGACGAGCATGTTTGAGACGAGCATCTCAAACTATGCCTTGTGTGACTGCTGTTATGTGCGACATATATAGGACAACACCAAGACGGTCAGGACAATGGAGTAAGCACCAAGAGAATAAAAATGAGGCGGTTAGGTGAGTACACCCTAATTAGAAGTTCGCAGGAAAAAATAGAATCAGCTCGTTTATTATATAGGGCAAATTGGAGATCAATGGGAGAGGCCGTCCTTCCGTGGCGGACGCAACACAGTTCCACTATAAGACTGAATAAATCAAAACCTCTATGCAAAGCATTTAATCAGCCTCTTAGCGGACCGCATAATTTGCACAACGGGCTCAAGGATATCGACATCAGAGTCAAACGTCTTTGAGGGAAATTAGAAAAAAAAAACGTAGGGGCCAAGCTCGTCCTCGAGGACCTGGAAGACCAGCGACAACTCGTCACCAGGGCCAAGAGAGCAGTCGAAATTGTTGGTGGACTGTAGGTACCCTCCCACCTTGGGTGATACCGTGCATCTCTCGAGCAGCTGTTTCGAAATAAACGTTTATTTTCTCTCTCTCTCTACCCGGTATCAGGTTTGCGGTTACTTTAAAATTTCAATTTATTACTGAACCGAGCTATGGCCAGGTATCAGGATAAAATTCAACAGGACCAAGTACATCAGCATGCTAAAATTTGTGGTTCTGCACGAATTCAAATATTATTGCCATCCCGTGTTTCTTATTTTTATTTTTGTTTCGATTTTCGCGCATAAAGCCGGGCTGGAATACTCAGGGCGAGTTGGGAAAAGTTCGCGATCATTGTGCATCACTCTGTTAGATTTCGCGCAAACGCGAACACTCGGGATTAATTCCAGATATTGCGCGACTGACCTAAAACTGGAATGTTCGACGGTGCATGTATAATGCCGACGCGCTTCGCCGCTATATCAGCTGCTCAACGGCCGACGCCCTGTTCGCCGCTATCAGTGCCAGTGCTGTCGCTGTAATCTGACTTCCCAGTTACCACAACTTCGGCCGCCGAATAAAGGTTCATCTGAACATCGAGTCTGCTCCCTTCGTCTATGTCATGACCCCATGGCGATATCGGCGAACACAGGGTGCCGCTGGAGCCAACGCTTCCATAAACGATTTGCTGCAAGACAGCGGCTGTCTTTTTGGGGAGCGTGTGTATGCTGCTTACGAACTCTCCGAACCAAATAGAAGACGAAGAGGAAAAGTAGGAAAAGAGGGAAAGGGCGCAAATGCCTTCTCGTCCTCTTATATTTTGGTCCGGAGAGTGTGAACGAAGTTAGGCTGAGTAATAAAAACTCATTCAAATCTGAGCTGAAAAGTGGCAAGGGTACTTTGAACACTAAAGATACGTTCGCACCAGAGTTAAAATTTTTGGAGCCTGTCTCCTTGAAAGAATTTTTAGCTTAGAATTCAGTACCCCGCCGCGGTGGTGTAGCCGCTACAGTGGTCAGCTGTCGACCCGAAGGTCGTGGGTTTGACCCCGGCAGCCGCGGTAGCATTTTGATGAAGGCAAACTGCTACATGTCCGTGTAATATGCGATTTGAGTGCACGTTAAATTACCCCAGATGATGTTCCTTGAAGGCGTTCTCTATGGCGGTCCTCCTAGTTATGTAGTGGTTTTGGGGCGTTAAACCTCAGGTATTTTTATTGCATTTGGAGTAAACCATAGCCCGAGGAAAATAAAGTTCCCTCTAGATTTTAGGTGGCACCTAACATGGTTTGTGCCTTCTCCATGCTCGTGTAAGGGACCTAGCGACATTAAGTACTGTCTCTTGCATACCTGTTGCAATAATATTGCTTCCTTGTGCAATATGCATGGTCTATGTTGACGTGGACATTCTGCATTGCCAACCAGCGCTTCTGTATTAAATTACGTCGCTTACTTGCAAGGTGGAATCTTGGCCATCGAGCATCAAGAAGCGAGTCCACGCACAACTGAAGCTTGTGCCGCCACCAATCAACCCCGACTTGGCGCTCCAAGAATGCGCAGCGCAGCAGCTGTACTTGCCTGTAAGTAGCAGTTAAATTTATTACGTTGCTATGAACGAGCCTGAAACGTTCGAGCGCTGTTTCATCTTTTCGACAAAAAGGCATAACCTACTTAAGAAAATGTTTTACCAAGAATTACGCCTGGTTAAAAACACACGTTTTGCAAAGAAACATATCAATAAGGAAAGAGAAAAATCGAGTGAATTTCGTTCAGATTGAGCGTATCGGTCAGGCCAGTCGTTTTGCACATTCAAAGCACGTTTTCTTGTCTTTCTGCGGTGCGAATCTTTATCAAGGGTTAAAGGGGCAATAAAGAGCAAAACTATTTTTCGCAGTGAAGTAAAGTAAAGCTTTACAATTCTAAACACGCTACTCTCACTGCGGCACGACGCTTGGTATGCGAAAAAAAAAAAACGCGCGAAAATAAAATGTGGGTAGAGAGGCCCCCTTGAGGTTCCCGCACCGAACACCCTGACGTTATAGATTGTGAATGGACCTAGTGGGCTCTACGCATTTTGAAATCCACAAAACTGAAGTGCATTGTTATTTGTGGGTATCGTAGACCTAGCTTACGAAGTTTCAGAACACTTCGTCCAGCCATCGTCCTGAATATACCTTGAATGTTTCCACGTCACGTGCAGAAAATTGGGCGTGAAGTTTAATAATGAAACTTCAACCTTTATTCTGTTCGGTAATAATGAACTTGTAAAAGCGGAACAAATGTCATCAAAATTCTCAAAGTGCAGTTTGTCACTCTGAAGTAAGTGATTGTTTCTCAGTACTGCCCCTTTGAGCAGTGTTTATATCTAGTATATTCCAACAGCCCCGAGAATATGAAGCCAGCGTGCCCCGCCGAGATGGTCTAGTGGCTAAGGTACTCGGCGGCTGATCCGCAGGTCGCGGGATGGAAACCCGGCTGTGGCGGCCACATTTCCGATGGAGGCGAAAGTGCTGTAGGCCCGTGTGCCCAGACTTGGGTGCACTTTAAAGAACCCCAGGTGGTCGAAGTTTCCGGAGCCCTCCACTACATAATCATACGGTGGTTTGGGCACGTTAAATCCCATTTATCAATTAATTATTCATCAATCAACCATGAAGTCACTGCGAGCTCTTGCGGCGTTCTCTGACTGCGAGCAATTGTCATATTAATCTAATTCTTATCGTCATAAACAAGTTCTTTATCCTCTATTGTTCGAGTGTCCTAGATATAAACGCGACGCTTGATGCTCAACTAGCAGAAGACATATAATGATATGATCTCGACGTTTCAGAGCCCATCGAAAGGTCTCGTCAGCCGTTAAGTACACATAGATTGAGAAAGAGGCGTAGTTTTTATTTTAATGAATAAATGAAAGGAACTTTATTTAAATCCTGTATGTGGGGTCGCCACCTCCCTGGCTAATTCGAAAGGTCAAGCCTCCTAGCCCTGTCATGGGCGTACTGGTGAGCCAGGACTTAGGGGATTTCATCGTGTGGTTTAATCATACCTGTAATGTTCTAAACCGTTCTCGGGAAATGCCCGGGCCAACTGTCCCACACTCCCAGAGCATGAGCTCAAGCGTGGATATTTCACTCTCGCGTGCCTTGCAAACAGGATCCATATCTTAAATGTTATATTATTGTTTTCTCCGTGCCGGTGACTAATAAGCGTGTGTCCGTAATTGTATAAATGTGACCACTTGTGCTTTCTTTACTCTGAAGCTAAGGGGGTGCGAATTCTCTTCTTCCGAAGTAGTGTTGGCGATTTCAGTATATTTCGGGTGTGTATTCTTTTGTAAGGTCCTCTAATCGAGCAGAATCAAAGCAGTATACATAGGCACTCGAAAGCCATTTTCGCAGTTGCCGCCATGTTCCGTGCAAAGTTCGAATCGAAAACATCGCCACGCGCGTCTTATGTTCGTTCTGCGAGTGTAATAGCGCAAGCGCTGCCAACAAACGCTGATTAAGGAGTGGTGGAACGAGCCAGTGGTCTGGGTCGCGCGAGAAGCTTGTGAAGGGTGTCAGAAGGCGAGGGGGGAGACTGCGTGGTCACGGCAGGTGATGCGTGCTTCCACCAGCCGGGTGTGGTCGCCCGCAGTCGCGCGAGCTGTATCATTAGAGGGAATCAGATAAGGCTCATAGATTTAACGTCGCAGTGTTTGCTCTGGAGCCACAAACAGATGGAAGGTCACCTTGTTCACTGCAGCGGCCGTGTTTCCTCGAGGTAGCATTTCGTTGAGGTTCGCGAGGTGGAATGATAACGAGGTAACTGCCATCCTTATTTTGCATAACGTTCCAGTTTGTTGATATCGCATTAATTTCTTCGCCCTTACTCTTGAACGCACCAATAATTGAAACACATCAGAACACAAAGCATAGTAGCTAGTTACACTAAGGCTCTTGTTATACAATACCGTGTATCCCGAGTCACCGTCGATGTTTCCAGAGTCAGACATTTGGCCGCAGCTCTTATTGAACAGCCATCAATAATGTAATTCTGTAAAACGTAGTATCCAGGACCATACTTAGAGTTCAGGCATGTGCAAAGAAACATTTAGGTGCAGAGTATTCGAGAGAAAAAAAAAGCTATAGCCTTGCAAAATTGAGCATGCCTGCCCTATAGTTCTGTTAGGTTGCCAGTATCCCACTAGCAGCGTTAGCTCGTGTTGTGGGGTAGCGAGGGGAGGCAGTGTCGTTCCTATTCTCACTATGGTGCAATAAAAGAATGAAATTAACTGATTGGTGTATTGTTTATTGTGAACAGATGTTAAAAGGGGCTTCAGTGCGTATAGGTCAAGCTAAATAACGAATAATAGATTCAGAACATCGTGAATCGCTAAGACGCCTGTGTGTCTATGGTCTTGAGCTCTGACAAGTCTAACCAGTTGAAAAAGACCTTCCATATAAACAATCGTCTTTTATTGAGCTGATTTGGCGCACTGAACCAGATCACAGAACCCAAAAGTTGATGCAATCACGCTCATGGAAATGTTGGGCTAACAGCTTTCGTGGACCTGGCGCGCGGATCTGTACGGTGTTCTAAAATACGGCAAACCGGAATGCCGCTGTTGTATAGGCTTTCAGTAATCCAAGGGAAGCTTAAGTACGTTTTTACTGGGTAATTTTAACATTTTCAGAGTCTGCTACCTGACGTGGACGCCCTCCTTTACGTGAGCACAGAGATGGTTTTCGTTCATCCCATCGAAGACATCTGGCGAATGTTCTACTCGATGACCGACCAGGAAATGGTTGGCATGGCACCGGAGATGGAGAGCATCGACCGTAACTTGTACCTGTCGACGTCCCTACAGCCATTCGTTGAACCATTCGGTAAGATTTGAAAGTGATCATTCAGTAGTTAGGTGATCACGTGTTTCACCATGCGCTACATGATAGTTTCGCCATTACTAAGCAGTGCTGTAAGTTATCATCGACAAAATACTATATTTGAGAGGTCATTACGTGACACGTAGCTTCCAGTAGATGACGCTCGCTGTACACTATTGGTATTTTCAATCACACACTAGCATCAATCGCACAGCATGAATTACGAGAAGTGGCTACATACGTACTGTTGTGCTCAAATGCATAAAGCACCAACTGAGCTGAGTTTAGTAATCTTCAATGAAAACAAACTAAGGGAAGATGCGAACGAGAAAGTCCAAGGTTAGGAAGTGAATGATTGGGAGTAAGCAAACTACGAAAAGTGGGAACCAGCTTTGTTATGCCAAACCCTGACAAATCGTGGGCGTAATTGTAAAGCCTGAAGCAGACAGACCACTTCCTCTGTCACACGCAGCAGATCATCTGTAAAAGGGCAGGAGAATATGCGCGTGACTGCATCAGCAGATACAAGGGTTTCCATTTCCCCCTTTGCTAGATTGTTCGCGTGATGATCACATTCTTTTCTTTAAGTGCCCCTGAGGGCATGCATCTTACGTAGCACTAAAGGAGACTGCGGAACTGGCTCCTGTTGTAAAGATTGGTCGTGGCCCCCCTCTTTATGATTTCTTTTTCGTTACGTCTTTTGCGTTCTACAGCATGAGTGCTTAGGAGCTCACAACAGCTGATTTAGGTTATTATTTTGACGGCTGCCACTGCCGCCGTTGCCCCTAGTAACTATACTGAGCGAAATCAGACAAAAAATAAAAGAAACAACACGCCTGCGCGGAACGCGTCGCATTGTCGCAACAAAAATTGGAGAAACGGCCTTTCGAAATCTTGTGGTGCACTTTGTTGGGGAAACTACCCTAGCTTCAGTGGCATGATATGTAGTACGCCATAAATCACAATCATATTGCGGTGTAACTGGATACCCACCTCCCATATTTATGCCGTTAGACACACTTCCGTAGCAGCGCTATAGTGTTCTAGCTGATTAACGAAATCACTGTGGCACAGACTAAAAGCAAGAAAAAAATCGTCCCCGTATCTGCATGTTACAGCGCAAATGCCGTCGAAAGACGATAGTCTTGCGTCTGGAGAGAGTGAACAAACCGTTTATTTGATGTTTTGTGCAAGAAAATTGGTGAATGGTATTCTGGAGGCACTCCGTTAGAGTGCCTCCAGCCTGCAGCGGAGACGAACGAGCGCATCAAGTCATGTCACACGTGAGACATGAGCGCTATCTGTCAGTTATTCTGGAAAACGGAGTGCGCGCCATGCACGCCTGTCTCTGAGGTGATAAAGTGTAGAACGGAAGGTGATGGGTAGGTGTCACCACCGTGTCGTCTTAGCAGAGCGTTGCAAACACTTGCCGTTTCGTGCAAGCGTTGCAAGACCAGCGCAGCGTTATAAAAGATACGATCCTTAAAATTTCTTATGTATGCCTTTTCTAGTAAAAGATACACGTACATTATTTTGACGTGTTGTTATGTTGCCTCAGATATGCGCAATCATCGTTTTTAATTGTCTTTCATAATCATATAGTGGTTTTGGGACGTTAAACCCCACATATTAATCAATCAATCGTTTTTAATTGACAATCGCATAAGTATGAACACCGAACTTTGAGCTATATTGGTGGGCGCTGCGGATGGTCTAGGTCGTTTGGAGAATCCTTTGATCACTTTGGTGTCGTTTGGGGTACCGTTAAGGGTGGACAAACAGACCAATATAAAAACAGACCTAAAGTTTTGCGTCTAAGATCCCCATGAAAGACTCTCGTCTTTGAAAAACAAATAAGACTGTATGGCGCCCCTCGCTAGGTTGCGCACAACTGTTTGGATGAAAGCCGCGTGAGATAGAAAGGAGAAGGAAAACGTCAGCGTTGAAGGTTGTCACGTACAGAAGAAACAGGATGGCTGCGCCACTGTTAGTTTATTGTATCTGTAATGTATTGAATGCTTATTCTCACACAGTGCGCTGCGACAGATCGATTGTCAGCGCCTATCGATGATTTGCATGTGCTGCGCGCACTCTGCGTGAGCGCTTGCTATGTACCTACATGCAGTGAAATCTCGTTCGTTCAAACGAGAAGGGGACTATAAAATTTTCCGAATCGGCGAGTGGGCGCTATAATAATCCGACGCTGCGTCGCACTGTGCAGACAAAATCCAAAGAAGCCATCTGAGAACTCGTTATGGCGAATTAGGTGCTACTACACGTTTTTGGCGGCAGATTTCATAAACACGTTCATGGGGCTCTAATAGTGAACCGAATTAACAGATCGGTCAGTGATACTCCAGAAACAAGCACCGTCATGCATTTATGCCAGCTGCGAACCTTAATGTCGCAATATATTAAACTAATTGCCTTAACTCTGCCCCGTAAATAAACGCGTTTTTGAGCGAAAATAAAGTTAGGTGTTACTATACGATTGTATGCGTTACACCATTGCTAACAACGCAGCAATGGTTTAGAAATATTACAATGTGAACTTTAAGTATTCCTGTTTTATTGAAACACTGGAAGCTCCTCATGCTTTTGAAGGGTTAAGATTAAAATGATGAATAATTATGAGCACAAATGACTAAACTGTTTGCGTATCCGGCTCTTTTAACTGTCAAAGGTCATGCGTGGAATGTGATACCGTTAATCCGTCATCTCAGTAATTATATTTACTGCCCTGGTAGATCAACAGTATTCCGTCAGAATCCAACTTTAGTCCATCACAGGTCTAATGCACTTACTTATAGTTTGCAGAACACGACCAAACAACAAACACGCCAGCGAATTCGATCGCAGGTAATAGTTGCAAGATTGTTTCCGCTACGTCACTGTGATGTTGCCGTGTAAGTCGCCTGTCCTGACCAGCTAAACAGCCATGCTACCTTTTTCTAGGTGTCAACTCTCATCTTCTGCTGATGAACCTCACACGGATGCGAGCTAACGGATTCGAGCGCCGCCTCAACGAGAGTGCACGAGAGCTAAAAAATGTAACTATATCGCCAGTCGAGGATGCGCTGAACATTTTCTTCGCGCGAAATCCCGAGGGCATCTTCACCTTCACATGCCGCTGGAACTACCGCCCCGAGCACTGCTACAAAAGTGCGTTATGTACGGACGGGCCAGTGGCCGTAGTCCACGGTGCATACGATGATTTCATGCATCGGAACCCGGCATTTATGGCTCTACACAATTCCATGAGGCAGGTGAGCTTCCAGATTTATCACCGTAGAATGCTAGTCAGCATAAAAATGAGACCTAAAGGAGTTTTGGTGTATACCGCGCTGTACTGCACTTTATTTGATTTATTTATTTACAAATACCTCACAGGCTCTAAGTAGGAACAATATGTTAGGGGGACTATACAATAGTTATTTGAAAAGAACAGAAAACAAACGAAAAGAATTCAAAGCCACGTAATATACAATTGCTAAAATGTTCTATAACATACACTGTAGTAATATGACACTAATATGCGTTATACATTTTTGAACGGTTCGATTGATACATGGGATTTAACGTCCCAAAATCACCATATGATTATTACAGACGCCGCAGTGGAGGGCTCCGGAAATTTCGACCACCTGCGGTTCTTTAACGTGCACCCAAATCTGAGTACACGGGCCTACAGCATTTCCCTCTATCGGAAATGCAGCCGGCACAGCCGGGATTCGATCCGGCGACCTGCGGGTCAGCAGCCGAGTACATTAGTTGAACGGTTCGAGATATCAATGTACAATGAATGAACACGAGTGTAAAGTACATGCTAAGGAAACACAGTCATATGTAGTTAGTATTTTATTCCTAAACGCCACGTTATCACGAATGCATACCACATCATCGGGAAGGTTATTTCATTGAACTATGTGGCACGTGCATGCGCGGATGCGTTAGATTCTTAGGTGCGGGCGAAATGATGAGCAAAACTATGCTGAATATGTAGCCTGCGAGATGTGCGATGGGGCTTTGTTTGTGGCAATGTATTTACGTGCGTGCTGTAGATGACTTTATGGAATAAACGTAGAGTAGCTGTCTTCCCGCGCAATTCCAGGGATGGTAGTGATAACGAAGCCTTCATGTTAGTCACACTGGAATAGCGATTGTAGTCACGTGCAATAAAACGTGCAGTGCGGTTTCGCGCACATTCTAGTGAGTCGATGAGATAGGCTTGGTGAGGTGACCAGATAGATGATGCGTATTTTAGTATATATGCAATTGTATCCGTGATTCTGCTTTTAAAAGGTCCCTGCTGTGCTTTTTTAAGTAACCACCGAGTGTTTTACAAAGGAGTTAATTGCCTAATGAATCAACCACGTAATTTAAAAGAAAACGACAGACCAGTGCGCAAGGTGCAGCACAGTCACAGCGAAAGCTAGAAGAGCGGCCTTTCATGGCCTCTTCTAAGCACTCGTTGAGCAACTGCTGCAAGCACACTAGCTTGAGGCCCACTACAGCATTAATAACAAATTTTTTAGGGTAGTAGGCCGGCATTCGCTATGCTATTTTTCGTCATTCTTCTGACAAGCGTGGTATCCGCTAAACTATTGCGAGGAATTTTGTGCCAATTGTTCATGCAGTGGCTGACGATGACGAAGAATTATGCCTGAAGTGTTTATGCGCCTCAGTTATTAGCTGCACAAAAACGAGCTTTTGTTATGGGTTCGAGCATTGGACGACCTAGTCGTTACGCTATTCGCATTGTGCGATGACTGCTTGTTCTTTCACTGTTTTAAGACGTTTTGAAAGTCGATTAACGCGATTGCTTTCCAGACATCAAGCCTGCCTCAAGTTTGCCAAATGTCCCGAGCACCGGCGTAGCTCCGTTGTAGAATACTGGGCAAGCACCCAATGAACCAGGGTTCGAGCCCCATTGTGTCATTGGTACTGTTTTTTAAATGCAAAGCATTTCTTAGCGAACTTCGGCGACCTTGAGCGTATCTATTTATCTATATTGTGAGGAACCGGTTTATTCAGCCAGGCTCGAGCTAAATCACGCTGGTGATGATATTTTCAGATGAAGAAGATGTACAGGTGATGATGATATCAAAGAGAATAAAGAGTCATTCGCTTATCGCGCTCACACTAGTTCCCCCGCGCTGTGAAAGCGGCCGACTGGTCGCTTGACACTATTATATGAAATGCGCCGCGCATAAGGCTTTAAACGAGATGCGTGCACTATCTCTGTTCTTCGGCAACGGTGATCAGGACTAGCGCTAAGAGGAGAAACGCGGTAATTGACAGGAGATGTCTGTTCGACCACCGTGTACGGCCCAATGAAGCGACTGATGAATTTGTCGCATAGGCCGGGGACGTGTAGTGGAGTCCTTAGAAGAACTTCGTCACCAGGGGAAAAACTCACAACACGGCGAGACGAGTCGTAGCGAGATTTTCGAGTGTCTTGAGAGAGGCCGGTGTTGACACGGGCCTGGTGACGACAGTGTGCGAGACGAGATAGGAATTCTTCAGAGAAAGGTGCCGTCGAGGGTGCAGGGGCCGAAAGGAAAGAGACATCCAGAGCGAAACTCGGCGAGCAACCATGGACGAGAAAGAATGGAGAAAAGCCGGTAGTGCGTTGAGCAGCCGTATTATAGGCGAATGTCACGAAGGGTAGAATTGCATCCCATTTCGTGTGGTTGGGGTGAATGTACATGGCGATCATGTCCGATAGGGTCCGATGAAACCGTTCAGTCAATCCGTTGGTCTGCGGGTGGTAGCTAGAAGTGGTCTTGTGAACAGTGTTCGAGGCACGCAAAACTTGCTCGACAATGAAAGATAGGAAGATTTTGCCACCATCACTCAGGAGAATGCGTGGAGCTCCATGACGCAAAAAGATGTGGCGAAGAAAGAAATCGGCGGTCTCAGTGGCAGTTCCACATGGTATAGAAGCTGTTTCGGCGTAGCAGGTAAGGTGGTCGACGGTTGTGACAATCCAGCGATTCCCATTGGATGATATAGGAAGAGGGCCATACAAGTCGATTCCAACGACTTCAAAAGGCGAGGCGGGACAAGGAAGAGGTTGCATTAAGCCAGCCGGAGCAGTTGTAGGTCGTTTTCGCCGCTGGCAATGGACACAGGAGGTGACGTACTTAGCTACGGCTGAAGAGAGGCCAGGCCAAAAACAACGACTTCGTATTTTGTCGTAAGTCTTGTGATAGCCTAGATGAGCGGCGGTTGGATCATCATGAAAGGCTTCCAGAACTTCACGTTGCAGAGAACGTGGGATGACGGGTACCCACTTGTTGTCATCGATGTGGTAAATGTAGCGGCATAAAGCATCACCGACAAGCTTAATTTGTTTAAGTTGTCGACGGCGTCTGGCGTTTGGAGGAGTAGTAGAGCCGGTCAAGCGGTCAACAATGGTGCGGCAGTATGGGTCGACACGTTGTTGTGAAACAAGGACGGATAGGGTGGCAGGTGATGAACTTAGCGCTGCGATTGGAGAGGTGCTGTCGTTTTGGAGTATCGATTGTGAGTGGCTTCCGCTGGGCAAAGGACAGCGCGATAGAGCATCAGCATCTTGATGCTTCTTCCCAGATCTGTAGGCGACATCGAAATCATACTCCTGCAAGCGAAGCGCCCAGCGACCGAGGCTTGTGAGGAACTGGTTTATTCAGCCAGGCTCGAGCTAAATCACGCTGGTGATGATATTTTCAGATGAAGAAGATGTACAGGTGATGATGATATCAAAGAGAATAAAGAGTCATTCGCTTGTCGCGCTCACAATATACCTATCTAGCCGCTTACGTTTGGGTGCTCTCGTGGTCACCTCCTTAACTGGGTGTGAACCAAAATTAGCATGGGAGGGTAAGATGGTTTGACGAATATGATGCGATCCCGTCGCGTACGTCGTCAAACGCTTCTCGCCAGACAGTGGCACTTGCCCATGGGTGGGTATGTGCTGCTGGTGTGCGGGTATGTGCTGCAGGTGATTGACACTTACTATCTACCCAGGAACGACGAGAACACACGTGGGTAATTTTGGCACGTGAGCATTAAACAATACCCGACATCGGTGGCGTCGTCCCAACAAAGGCATAGAATAAATGTCAGTGTCAAGAAAAACTTCACATAGGCAGCGTTAACCCTCCGACGAATGCAATCAATAAATTTCAGGGTCCCAACAGGAATCGAACCCAAGCATTCTGCGTGGCAGTCGAGCATTTTACCACAGAGCTACGCCAGGTCTCGGAACTACTTTTCAAATAGACGCTAATCTTCGCAAAACGTCACTAGTGGTTGCAGTGTGGCCAACCCAAGTTTATAAACATTACATATGTACTCCTTTGGTACAGCCGTCACGTTGAGTTAACGTCAATTGCGGTTAGGTGCCATGCGCTGCAGTGTATTTGTGTAGCAGTGTCCAGGACCAGCATCTTCGTGAGCATCTGCGATCAATATAAGCTTCTGGTGTTGCTATAAGGCATATTCTAGCTGGCATTGTTGCACAAGTGCAAACAACTGGTTATATAAACATCTGCAACTCTTCAGCATATGTCTGTGCGTGCAACATTTGTACACTTAATTAGCGCCATTTCATGACGTCTTGCTCAATAAAAAAATTGCAACATGGTCACCTTCCCTTCGCATGCTTCGCATAACGTCCATTCCGAGGTACGTGGGATGTGCCGATTTTTTTTGTAATTTCACGCGATGTGGTTACAGACACTGGCGGCAGCGGCGGACAACTACGGCGCTGCGCGAGACCTGAGTTGTGATCTCATAACAGTTTTCGCTGTAGAACGAATTTGATCAAGTACGCGCGGAAACTGTAGTTGCATAAATACCAGTAATATTGTAACAACGTCCCAAAATGATCAAGCAACAGTGGGTTTAGGCAATATTGTGCATGAAAACGTAAATAAGAACACGCAAGAACGCGGCGTTAGAGTGAGTGAGGGGGGTGTAAAAGCGAGATGGACGTTTCGTTTCAATGTGAGCACTTTGTGCTATCCAGGCGGTATGCATTTATGCAAAATCAGCGGCACTGCTCGTGCACAATGGAGGCAGTTGACTGTTTTCGGCTCAGATGGCACTACAAAAAATTTTTCTTTAGCAACTCCTCTATTGCTTTCTTTCTTCTCTCGTGCCTATACGAGTGCGATGGAAGCTAAGCAGGGACTTGTTCCTGGGCCATAGTTGGTGCCGTATCAAATTTATAATTTAGAGCAAAAAACGACTCGATGGACACAAAGAAGCGCTTGTAGTGTGTCGTTCTATGTGTCTGTGGTGTCATTTTATGTGCTACAATGCGCTACAATGTAAATTAGGTCTAAGTGGGGAGGCACGCCACGGGGGAGTGAGATACGGCTCTAGTATAAGTACTACTGGCCAAAGCTACCTGATGCTGTTAAACATAGCGTGCAAACTCCAATACGTCATACCCGTCCTCGATCAGGAAACAGTTAAAAATGCAATAGTTTGATTGTTGCCTTGTTGGGGATTACAATTACAGATTTGTATTGCGATAGCATGAGTCAGCATGAAATCCTGAGGGGCAAAGGCAATGTGACATGAGCACTGCATAGGCAGTGACTGGCTCAGTCTTAATTTCCCAGTAAAGTGTGTAAGAAGTATGGTAACCATATTTGACCCACCCCTTTTTGTTTAGTAATTGACGCAACGACAAACACAAAACAAGACTTTAGGAAGTTCGCACATCGTACCTGACTGACGGGCTAGTGCCTCTTCCTCCACGCGTCGCATGTCAAATCATGACTTGGTTTTACAGTTAGACTACCCTAATGCCTAATGGTCATGCTGCGATGTGACGCGAATTCAGTACTCGTCTTGGAACACAGGTGCAAGTTTTATAGAAAAAGGACCACACGATATGCAGTACGACGGTGAACGCATCATAAGCGGTTTTGGCGAATTCCTCCTGGTTAGCAATGATAGACCGTAACCCGGCGATTAAGTCATAAAAGTTAACACACAATGCTTCTTACATTGTTATAAACACCGATAGCGAACACTGCCAGTTGACGTGGCCACTATATGACGCTATCATAGAGTTTATTTCGTAAGCCGTTTCAGTCACTTGCGTCGCATGCGTCCGTGCATGAGTACTTGGTTGCCACACAGAATTTCATTGTGACTGTAACCGTGATTTTAAATCCTTCCAACCCTCAGATATTTCCCTCACCGACAACACTGCGGACCCCTGCCCCGCAATTCCTGCAACAGTAACGCCACAACGCTATTGCGCAACGATGTTTAAAAGTATTTTCCACATACCTTGTCTGATTAAAAGGACGAATCAACTGCGCCTCGTACGCCCATCCTTTGGCCCGTAATGTACGAGTGCGTGCTACGTGTGACTGAAGGGAATTGTCTTACGATGTACGCGACAAGTGCGCCCAGCTGTACTGACGGACGGACGGACGGACGGACGGACGGTCAGACAGACAGACAGACAGACAGGATAGACAGATAGATAGATATATAGATAGATAGATAGATAGATAGATAGATAGATAGATAGATAGATAGATAGATAGATAGATAGATAGATAAGAAATGCTTCGCACTTAAGAAAAGCAAAAATGCATGCGTATATATAAGGCGCCGGCATTCCTGAACAAGCTTTTCTTCTTCATTTCCTGCATCTGTTTTTTTTTCTTTCGTTACAGTATAAACTCGGCAATAGCCTCCTTCAAGGGTTCATAAAACCACTGAAGAAGAACCTCGCAATGCGGAACTGGGATGGTTGCCACGTGGAATTCGTGAGGCACCTGGAATACTGGAGGCTTTCAGCTGATCGTGTCGACAGGGTATCCAACAGAACAGACCATTTACAAGGACCTGCACACTGAAGTGCCCGCAATGGTGGTCGAGTATGACATTGAGTAATTGATCTGCGGCTGGTCCTACGTGGGCCATCTCGCCGTCACTAGGAGGATTGATGATTTGCTAGTGGGGCCTTCTTCAGAAAACTTTTCATTTTCCTCGCAATGTTCGGTCCGCAGACACGAAGCAGGGGAGAGGCACGGGCAGTCGTTTTGTCGCACCAAGTTTGCGCTTGCAGCCATTGCCGATCCAGCGACCGCCTAAGTGCCTTAGCGTGGCAGCGCGAAAGGACGCAGGATGGGTCCTAGCAGAGAAATCGTGCTGCAGGAAGCAAATATTCTGCCGCATCGCCAGAGGCTGTTATACTCTTTGTCTAAAAAAACTAGCAGATGTTCCTTGTACGAATAGAACCGCTGAGCGAAGCTCCTTAGAAATGGGATGCATACAACAATGCTACTCATAGAAGGAAAGTTTTGATATTCGGGGTGGTGCGGCCGACTTGCTCTCCCACATCTTTCTCTCTCCGTACATCTATATATATATATATATATATATATATATATATATATATATATATATATATATATTCAGCAGGAAGTTCAAGGGGTCTGGTACGTATAAAGAACACAAGCGAGTACACGTACGAAAGAGCAATACTTTTATGCCAACGTTTCAGCCGTGGCACGGCCTTCGTCAGGGAATATATATATATATATATATATATATATATACTTTTGCTTAAGAGCTGTCCCAACGACAACGCCGTCATTTTCGTCATCCTGTGACTTCTTTCTTGATGTGACCACGGCGCCAGACTTGTCGCTGCCTCATGACCTGTGTATCAAAAGCCTGAAAGGAACAGGAACGGGCATAAACAGACTCCAAGTGAAATGACCGCAAGATGAGATGAGAGCATTGAATGAGAATTGGATGAGATGCGGTGAATGAGAGCATTAGCCGAGCTCTTAGAAAGTATAGCCCGGGCCAGCGCCAGGAAGGGGGGTGGGGGGGCTGTGTCTTTTATGATGCAGTCCGGAGGGGCATGGCACTCTGCATATGATGTGACTTATCTCGCTGCTGGCTTTAATCAAGGCGAGAGTGGGGAGCGGGTGGGGAGAGCGTCTGCTGTGTTCGGTGGAGGAGTGAGTGTGCGGTGCGCACAGCGCAGCGTGAGCCATCTTCCACCGAGCCTGCGCTCCCGTTGCGCTGCAGTGAGAGCGCACCTGTTATACTATTCCTCGGCGCTATTGCCTAGCCCATGGAGCTTCGACGGTGGTGGCGGAGTGTGGGCCTCAGGAGTTTCGCTTCTAATAATTCGAGAAACATACTTAATTGCCAACGCACGATCGTCATAGCATCATCGTAAGAGTAAATTACAACCGCTCACGCGTCATGCGTGCGTGTCTGTGCGCACTTGTGTGTGTGTGTGTGTTTAGTAAGTCAATGTCGATGTGGCTGGTTGCCTCTGATGATCCCACATTTACTCAAATTTTCCATTGTTAGTGCGCTCACCAACGAAGCCGGAAACAACCAGACTGCTGAGGGATGCTTGTGTGCTGCCGTGGCTGTCGGTTTGTAGGCGTGTGTGTATGTAATATTTTGCTGATTTCAAGGCTTGTAGTTTTGTAATGTACTTAGTTATACATAGCGCGTTGACGGTGATGAAGAAGGTTATATTTGATGTTGTATTATGTTATTTTTGTGTAATAAATTCTTGTGCGTAAGGCACTGCTTCTCACGGCTTTATTACACGTTCTCGTGTCTGTGATCCTCTTGTTTTAAACTTTGAACATAAATACGCACACGTGCGAGCAGCATAGCTCACAAAACACATTTCAGGTGTATGGCGCTTACTTTAACGCCCCTTCGGCAAGTCGCGTCCTATAAAACATCAAAATTTCCGCATTTCGTTTATGTTATCCCACAACCTCGTTCAACATATATGAACCTTCCATGGAAACAAGTTAGCCCGAATATTTCATCAAAGCCGCCTGCTATTGCGGCTTTCTCTCACAATTTCCGGCATCTGCAGCTGTCCGCAGACCTTGGTCGTAAAAGAAAATGCAGGTGGTGCCCTAAATCGGTAGCAGTTCCGCCATGACAAATGCCACCGTCGAGGCATGCATCTGACTTGTACGCACCGCAGGACAAGCACCCGAATAGGTTTTTAATCACTGAACTGATTGGAGCAACGATTGATTGGAAAGACCGATTGTGTCTGTCACGTTTCGAGCTATAGCTGATTGTTCATACCGAGGCAAAAACAACGCGCACTTGATGAGGATGAATCGAAGAAACACAACACACAGGCGCTGACTAACATCTGAAGCTTTCTTGTTTGTACGCTATGATAAATAGCACGTATCAACAACAACGAAAAAGCCTAAAAAAGGAGCAAGGCTTGATAGATGAACACCCAAAGCAGTTTACGAAGAGGAACCGCGATTATCTAGCTCCCGACAGGTAGGCTAGCTCTTTATTTATAAGGGTCATGGATGGGATACTGATGTAACTGTTGTGTACGTTCCCAATGTTTGGGGCTTCTACGATTTCTCGAGTCAATTTTTTACCAGGCCTGCGTAGTACCCCCGTGCTGTTGAATTGAGACAACCATTCACAATTTCGACAGTGGACGCCCGGTTGACCAGAAAATCGCACGGTCACATCGTACTTATGCTCTCACAATCTTTTACTAAGGCGTCGGCCCGTTTGGCCGACGTAGGAGCTTCCGCAAGACAGGGGAACAGAATAAACGATTACTTCAGTACATGGCATGAACTGATCGCGATGATTTGTGGCGCAGCCCACATTCGTACCAGCTACCTGATTGAGTGGATTGTAAACGCTCGACAAGTGGTCAGGAACTGCAAAAAGACCATGCATCCCACTTTTGTTGCCTATCTTTCTCAATTTGGGCGATATGCCACGTACGTAAGGAATGGCCGCAAACTTCTTATCTTTCTCTCTTAGGTAAGTCTTTTCCGTCATTAGCATCGTCTTCGTTCCTGTGGATAAGAGAGTCATCGGGTACCCAGCCACATCAGGGCAGATTAACCCACAGCTTACATATTTTACTAATTACCTAATATTTAAAATTACTAACACGCATAGCCCCGCCGCAGTAGTCTAGTGGCTTAGGTACTCGGCTGCTGACCCGCAGCTGGCGGGATTGAATCTCAGCTGCGGCGGCTGCATTTCCGATGGAGGGCGAAATGTTGTAGGCCCGTGTACTCAGATTTGGGTGCACAGTAAAGAACCCCAGATTGTCTAAATTTCTGGAGCCCTCCACTACGGCTTGTCTCATAATCATATTGCCACAGGCATGGAACGAGGTTTAGCCATGCCAATGCGAGTATGTGCCATGGTGTGAAAGAAGAAGAGGACGGTTGGTGTGTGCTCAAGCTCTAACGTTCGGTTCGGCTCGACGTCCAGTGCTGCTCCTGTGAACAGACGTTGTGGTCGTTCTGTGATCACGTGACATTTTCTGGTGGAGGTGCTGGGTAGTGTTGTATGCACTGCAATCAGCAGCAAGGTCCCGACACTAGCCGCGACTTGGAAGAACCAGCTGACCTACGGCGTAGCAGGCGACAACTAGGCCTACCTCCTGAATTCGGACCATTTCCTCAACTCGGCAGTACTATGGCTAGTGCGGGAACGCAAACCCAAGAAACATCAACGCTGCCTCCTCCATGGTTCTTCAACGTCCCGCGTACTCCGAAGCCGTTCCACGGTGACCCTTATGAGGACGTCGACGACTGGCTCGACGACTACAACCGTTGCGGCAGCGTCAACGAGTGGAACGAGCAGCGAAAGCTTCGGTACGTCTACTTTTATCTCGAGGACTCTGCACGCACTTGGTTCGAAAACCATGAAGCCACTATGACAACCTGGCCAGAGTTTTGCAACCAGTTGCGAAATACTTTCCGAAGCTCTGACCGAAAGGAGCAAGCGGAACGGCTCCTCAATTCCCGAAACCAGCGTCCGAACGAGAGTGTTGACATGTTCGTTGAGGACATGACGCGGCTGTTCATGCGAGCCGACTCTTCAATAACGGAAGAAAAGAAGGTGCGCCTCCTAATGCGGGGAGTGAAGGAGCAGCTGTTCGCGGGACTAGTGCGGAACCCTTCCGGTACTGTAGAGGATTTCCTTCGCGAAGCCACGACAATGGAAAGAATGTTAAGGCAGCGTTCGTACCAGTATGAACGTCCTTGCAGTCTTTCGTCAGTGTCGTCGGCTCTACAAACACCTGACGTCACGACTGTAAAAGACCTGACGGAGCTCGTGCGCAGTATTGTGCGCGAGGAGCTGCAAAAGCTGCACGTGGTGTCTTCTCCGCCCCATGTTGCTGCTTTAACGGATGTCGTTCGCGAAGAGGTCCGGCAGCTGGTGCACCCCATGACGACTCTGCGTGCAGCCGAAGTCCAACCCATGCCGGCCCCGCGTCCAGCCGAAGCTCCGCTATTAATGTACCCGGAAGCACTGCGTACTCATGCACCGGCTGTTGGCTATCCGTCCCGTCCGTCCACCCTGCAGACGGCACCGTCGTTCTACTCTGGACCACCGCAGTACAGCAACCCACCCCTTACACGGAAATCCAGTGTATGGCGTGCTCCCGACAACCGGCCTCTATGTTATCACTGTGGTGAACCAGGTCACATCTACCGTGAGTGCGCCTACAGGCACATGGGTCGTCCCGGCTTTCGTCCGGATGCTCGACGACCCAGAGATGGTGAGCGGCCCCGTGCTATCGCCGAATACTTGGCAAGCCAACGATCCTCAAACCTTCCGCGTCGCCAATCCCGCTCACCATCTCCACGGCGTTCCACGTCACCTGGCCAACAATCAACCTTTGCGGACGTCCTTGCAGGAAGATCACCTAGATCCACAAGCCCGCGCCGGGGAAACTAAGAACAGCGACCTCTGGGGGTGAGGTCGCTGTTGATCGACCGTTAAAAGACCCTCCCCCGATTTGCCTGCCGACATCCGACGACATTCTTTCACCGACGTGTGCCATCGACGACAAACAGGTCTCTGCTCGTATCTCTGTTCTTCTCGACAACCACCCGCTGACCGCTCTGGTAGATAGTGGTGCCGATTATTCTGTTATAAGCGCTGACCTCGCTGCACAGCTAAGAAAGGTAACGACACTTTGGGGACATGGAACCAACCTCCGGACTGCGGGAGGTCACCTATTGACACCGCTAGGAATGTGCACTGCCCGCCTCCGAATTCGTGAGTCGACGTACATTGTTTCCTTCGTTGTATTGCGCGAATGCTCCCAAAACCTGATTCTCGGAATGGATTTTCTCCGCGAGCATGGAGCCATTATTAACCTTCGCGACCTGCTCATAACGTTATCTAACGACCATACAGCCCTACGAAAGGATGCAGTTGCGCCGACCACAACACTTCGAATTGCTGACGACACCATCGCACTGCCGCCGCGAGCCAGTTTGTTGGTAACGGTGGAGAGCGACTGTGACAACAAGAGTAGTGGCATCGCGGAAACTAACCTCTCGGTGCTCTTGGCTCGGCAGATTTGTGTCGCGCGTGCTATCGTCAAACTGAAACATCGGAGGACTCAGCTTCTGATCATGAATTTCGGCGGCCAGTACCAACACTTAGCAAAGCGAACAGCAATCGCGAACTTTGAAGCCATCGATGACGCAGAATGTTCCACTATCGCTCCGATTGCCACTGCTGCCGAAGGTAACACTGATATAGCCAGTACGATTGACGTGAATTGCCAGCTATCCTGTGCGCAGCAACAGCAGATACGCATGATTTTACGTACGTATAGTGATTGCTTTGCGTCCACCTCCAAAATCAAGCAGACCCCAACCGTGAAGCACCGCATTATAACGGACCCTACCGAACGGCCTGTACGACAGCACGCCTACCGCGTGTCGCAAAAAGAACAAGAGGCAATACGTTTTCAAGTGAAACAGATGCTTGACGACGACGTCATCCAACCCTCGAACAGTCCATGGGCGTCACCCGTCGTACTTGTTAAAAAGAAAGACGGCACTCTTCGATTTTGCGTCGATTACCGGAAGCTCAACAAAGTGACGAAGAGAGATGTCTACCCTCTCCCACGCATAGATGATTCACTGGATCGACTTCGACATGCCCGATATTTTTCCTCAATGGATTTACGCAGCGGCTACTTGCAGATCGAGGTCGATGAACGTGACGGGGAAAAAACAGCATTCATAACTCCCGATGGCCTCTACGAATTCAAAGTGTTACCATTTGGATTGTGCTCTGCACCGGCAACGTTCCAAAGGATGATGGACACCGTCCTGTCCGGTCTGAAGTGGGAATCTTGCCTCGTGTATTTAGACGACGTCGTTGTTTTTTCCAAAACATTTGAGCAACATTTACAACGACTTCAGTCCGTTTTCGTCGCTATTCGATCCGCAGGCCTATCTCTAAAACCGGAGAAGTGTCATTTCGGCTACGAAGAACTAAAGTTCCTCGGCCACCTTATCAGTCACGATGGCATTAGACCAGACCCAGAAAAGACCATGGCTGTTGCTGCATTTCCTCCACCTTCGAACAAACGGGATTTGCGCCGGTTTTTGGGTCTCTGCGCCTACTACAGGCGCTTTGTCCAGAGCTTTGCCAACATCGCTGAACCCCTTACCCGTTTAATGAAGGAGGATACTCCTTTTGTGTGGGGTCCAGAGCAGAGAGCCGCTTTTTCCCAGCTTCAGCAGTGCCTTCAGAGTGAACCCTTACTAGGGCACTTTGATGAAGATGCCACCACCGAACTTCACACTGATGCAAGCAACATCGGTCTTGGTGCAGTACTCGTCCAGTGGCAAGACGGCGCTGAACGTCCCATCGCTTATGCTAGCCGCATTTTGTCATCTGCGGAAACTAACTACTCGACCACGGAGAAGGAATGTCTTGCTGTTATTCGGGCGATAACAAAGTTCCGACCGTATCTGTATGGCCGTCCATTCAGAGTAGTTACGAACCATCATGCCCTCTGTTGGCTGGCCAATCTCAAGGACCCTTCAGAGCGCCTCGCGAGGTAGAGCTTACGCCTTCAAGAATTTGAGGTTACAGTCGTCTACAAGTCAGGCCGCAGGCACACTGATGCTGATTGCCTTTCACGCGCACCCCTCGCGACGACATCGAGAGACGATGATACCGATGGCCATTTTCTTTGTGCAGTCAGTGAATTCGACTTGGTCCAACAACAGTGGAATGATTCAGAGATCCAACAAATTATCCAATACCGTCAAGGTCGCAGCTCGAGTCCACCATCGGAATTTGCACGTTCAGGGTCATTTTGTCTCCGCAACGACATCGTCTACAAAAAAAAAACTTCGAACCTTATGCGACTGAGTACCTTTTCGTCGTTCCACAAGGGCTACGTGCTGACATTTTGTCTGCCTGCCACGACGAGCCTTCCTCCGGCCACCTAGGATTCGCACGTACCCTTGCCCGGATTCGGACTCGCTACTACTGGCCAAAGCTCACCCAGGATGTCAAGCATTACGTTAAAACATGCAATCATTGCCAGTGCCGTAAAGCCCCACCTGTGTGCCCTGCTGGTTTATTACAGCCTGTTGCACCCCCGTCACAACCGTTTGAACGAATCGGCATGGACTTGCTTGGGCCCTTCCCGAAGTCACATGATGGCAACCGCTGGATCGTAGTCGCTACTGACTATTTAACGAGGTACTGCGAAATGAAAGCCCTACAACGAGGCACCGCCATTGAGGTTGCGTATTTTTTTATCAACAACATCGTCCTCCACCATGGAGCGCCAACAGTTCTTATCACTGACCGTGGAACAGCCTTTATAGCCCAATTGATGCAAGACGTCACGAGACTTAGTGGAACAGCTCATCGCAAAACAACCGCATACCATCCACAAACCAACGGTCTGACGGAGAGATTAAACAAGACGCTCGCTGACATGCTATCTATGTACGTCGACCGTAATCACAAGAACTGGGATGCAATTTTGCCATACGTAACGTTCGCTTACAACACTGCGGTTCAAGAGACTACGGGTTTCACTCCATTCCGGTTGCTTCACGGCCGAGAAGCAATTACGATGCTTGATGCCATGCTGTTGCCTGACACGACCGATATTACTACTGATGCGAACGACTTTCTCCGGCTCGCCGACGCGGCCCGCCAGCTTGCACTCAAGCGGATCCGAAAACAACAACGAATCGACTCGCAGAGGTACAACTCCCGTCATCGCCATGCCATTTACCAACCCTGTCATCTGGTCTTGCTGTGGATCCCCGTTCGCAAAAGTGGCCACTCGGAAAAGTTACTTCACCGTTACTTCGGTCCCTATAGAGTACTACGGCGCCTCACAGATGTCAACTACGACATTCTGCTTGAAGACACAGCTCGGCGATCTCGATATTCCCAGCAGCCCGACATTGTTCATGTGTCACGGATGAAGCCACACTACCCCCGAGCCACCTGACACTGCTTCTTCACGCGTATTTGTGCGTGTACGCGACTACTTTAACTTTTAATCGGCATTGGTCATCGGGGTGGTACTTTTTTTTTCGAAGGGGGGGTAATGCCACAGGCATGGAACGAGGTTTAGCCATGCCAATGCGAGTATGTGCCATGGTGTGAAAGAAGAAGAGGACGGTTGGTGTGTGCTCGTGCTCTAACGTTCGGTTCGGCTCGACGTCCAGTGCTGCTCCTCTGAACAGACGTTGTGGTCGTTCTGTGATCACGTGACAATATGGTGGTTTTGGGACGTTAAACATCACATATCAGTCAATCAATCAATCAATCAATCAATCAATTACTAACACGCATAAACTTATCGAAACGTCTCCGTAGCATTCCTTGACACTTTCGACCATTTTCACGCTGCCTGTGTTGTAGAAGGGTCGTTCAACCTATATTTTATGGCTACGTATGTGTCAAATGATATGGTAGTCATGTGTGAACAGCATTTTCAAAGTCAGAAACAGAGGATAGGCACACTTTGTGTTAGCGACCGCTGTTGCATAAAGAAGCTTTTAAGCACGATGCCTTGCGCCACACGCAGTACATAAAGTGCACAGTAGCTAGCTTAACTGTCTGGAATTATAAACGAGCGTTCGCTTACTTTCACTCGTTCTCGTGACAATGAAGTGCTGGCACTTTTAAGAGGACTAAAACAAACAAATAGCAATTATTGCTGTAATTTTACATGTCCAAACGGCGATAAAGAGTTGTTGGCATACGTGTGCGAAACTCGCGACATGATTGAGGCATTCATGATGATGTGTGGTGTTCTATGGCGCAAAGGCCATTAAATGGCCAAAGAGCCCCTGATCAATGGACAAGTGATGTGAACAATGATTATGATAGGTGGCTGTAAAAGGCCTTAAAATTCCTCGCGCTGACGTGGGTAAAACATAAAAGCTTTAAAACCCTGACATTGACGTGAAATATGTGCAGTGAGTGTGAATGGCAAAATGTGATAGGCAGTGATGGAGATGTAGCCACCGCGGCAGCGACTTCTCTTCAGAGCTCGCACTACGGAGCTCCTGGGTATATGACGTAAAAAATACGTACGTCTGTTAAAAATGTCAGCAATGATTTAGGTGTGAAAAGGGGTCCTCTACCAATGAACATTGATGGGTGCAAAGGTATCTGTTGTCGGTATGGCAATAAAAAGTGCTTTTTTCTGAGAACATCTAAATCACTGCACTGTACGAGGATGTGGAGAACCATTAGAGGTTCTCCACATCTCTCACACAATCGTGCATCGCCACCAGATAACAGGTATGAACGTGTCGAGTGTTTGTGTCCTATCTGTAGTCTTGTAAATGTGACATGTGTAGCGTGATCTGGATACTGTTGGCCAATTTCCGATTTTCGGTTTGATAACGTGTAGTTTGTTTTCTGTTTGCCTATCCCATAGGCGCTGTCAGCACGTCTTGAGCTCCCATCGTAGGAAAGGTTTGCGATCAAGCGCAGGGACAGCTACGGATTTAATGGCGGCAGCGTTGTTTTGAGCAGATGCGGCAAGCTTATCTGCCAACACGTTTCCAGTGATATCGCGGTGTCCTGGCACCCAGCACACTACGACATCTCGTTTGAGAGTATAGATCTTGCATACCAGAGATACCAGGACACAAGGACAAGATTTTTATGTTTTCGCAGAGTTTTCAGAGCCATCACTACGCTCAGCAAATCTTTGTATATTACCGCGCGTTGCAGTTGCAGTTTCTTAATATGCTTGACGGCCACAGTTACCACGTGAGCCTCTGTGGTGAAGATGCTTGTTTCGGAGTGAAGAATACCGGAATTCGAATAGTATGGGCCGACAGCTGCATAGGCCACGCCAGTGTGAGACTTAGAAGCATCTGCAAGGAATTCCGGGCCAGTATACTTGTGTTGGAGTTCGAGAAAGTGCGTGCGTATATGTGCAGTGGGTGCGTGTTTAGTGACCTCCACGAATAATAGATCGCAGTCAATAACCTGCCATTGCCACGGTGGCGGATATACTGCTGCAGCCATCAAACAGTGGTCTACAAGTGGCACGGCTGTTCCCTCAGCGAGCCTCCAGACACGGAGTGAGTAGGGCCGTCCCAGCGAAGGATGGTTATTGAACAAAGTAGAATTGAAGAAATCATTAATTGTGCAATGAGTTGGATGTTCCTCGTCTGCGTTAACCTTGAGTACGGCCGGGCTAGACTGCCCCTGTGCCCGCTTCTTTCCTTACGGCCTTCTCACGTGTTGCGAATATAATGGGAGACTTTCGGAGTATGTTTCGCCACCTGTCGGTGGTAGGGGTGCAGTGACCCTGACATTGCATCTTCTGCCACGAGCACATGACACAAGTGAGCTTGTCGATGTGAAACCGTTAAATAAGGGTTCTCTACGAAAAGGGAAGGGGTGAATATTAAAAAAAAATCGAGGACAGAGGGCGGATCATCTACCAAAAGAAAACTAATTTACCAGACGGCTTGCCGCTTAATGTAGGTATGTATGGTCTCGTGGATAATACAAGCTGAAACTCACTGAAAATGCGGAAGAGTCGGCTTATGAGAGGCATAAGCCAGAATGCATAAAGCACTGGCAACGATCACAGAGATAGAAGAAGAATGCTGCACCTATTCTGCAATTATAGAGCACTAAACACCTTTGGCCCTTTGTCTCGTCGGACAACGAAGTCGCCTTTAAGAGAGGTCGCTCACGGAATGACGAACGCACCTTAACTTTTCTAGCTATTTCTATTTTTTATTTTCTGAATGCGTTTGTAGTGTTTTCAGGGCTAACAGCAGCTGTCTGCAGCCTGACAACTAATTTGGACACGTACGTGTGTTGTATACGTAATGGCTAAAAAACTGCGTATAACGGAAAAGAAAGTAAAAAAAAGGAAGAGATGGCCCTTGCTGCTGAATAACGTTTTCAGACGGCACACACAAAGAGTGGTGGTGTGCATTGTCAAGGTATTAACACCACCTGGAAATATTGATTCCGGAGACCACAAGCCATTTTGAATTCCTTTGTACTGCAAGCCTCGTTCATGAAGAATGCGAAAGAAGTACGCAGCTGCTTATGCTCGCAAGCCACTTGCCCCCGAACTAAAACTGTAGTGCAAATGAGTTCTGCGCTATTTTTCTAGTTCGTGGAACAACGTGTTTAAAATAGAAATCGACAACATTACTACTTTTTGGCAAGGAAACAGCTGTTTTTCCGAAAAAATTTGTATAAATTGTGTTGTGGCTTATAGCTACAAGCAGATTGTTGGAAATTGGTCTTTATCACTAGTGTGGCTTGTTTTATTTTGGTATTTACCCACTACGGCTGCATTTCATTCGTTGCTTTGTAAGTGTTCAGTCTACAGCAATTTTTTGGGTCGATAAGGCAGTCGCGCAACCTTCAGTTCGCGCAGCTGCGTCAAGGTGTATTGCTGTGTTCCGCCACGGCTGCTCGATCGCCGTGGTTCCGTACTGCAAGTCCCGTTCGGGAAAGACACCCGGTATTCCTTCTCACCGATTACCAAACAATACTGAGCTGTGAGGCAAGTGACAAAAGAATATTACCAGAGACAACCTTATCATCAATTACAAGTCTCCATCGACCGTCGTATGCAGCAGACATTTGCTCGATGAAGACTATGTGCCTGCGTTCCACATCAGAAAACTTATTCCTGTCACCACGCGCGGTCTACTCTTATCGAGAACTATCTTTTTTACATGCTTTCAAATGCATAAAAGCCCGGAAAAGATCCTGCTTCACGACTTTGGCCCCTATGTAAATCAAGGAAGCGAAAATCGGGGACCAACGAAACAGATCTGGATGTTACAACTTCACAAGACGCTTTCACTGAACAAAAAGCAACAATATTTTGCACGCAAACATTAGACAGCGAGGCTCATCGGTCGGATCGATACCAGATTATGATAGGACGATTGCGCTCCCAAGTGTCGCACTATCGTTCTAAATGCGAGGAAGTGCAGTGATGGCTGAAAAATAAAAATAAATGCGTCCCAATTTGATTGCGAAAGCAAGCACCACGCATGCGTTAACAAAGTCGCAGCAGATGCAAAGACACGAGAGAAAAAGGCCGTGTTTCTTTTGCATCAAAAAGAATGTGACGGAAGAAAACATTCAGACAATTTTGTAAGGGTTGTGTGGTATGCCGCTTTCTGTTACGAAGAGGCTATATTCATGCGCGCACTTCGGGGCTTGTGACACTGCCAGCAAAGTTCACTCTTCAGAGGTGTATACGTTCAAGCCCAGCGTCATCAGGTATGAGCTATGCCATAAGCCATTTTAGCGTCTTCAACGATTAGGCAACTTGTTTTTCAACGTGTGGTGAGTGGAGAAGCGCGCTCGAACTCGTGTGTTCGTGCGCTGTGTGGAGTGGTGGAAGACGCCAGGGTCGCAGCGCCCCCCTTAAAGGAGGGGCGAGAGGCGTATGTACTACACCCGTTGA
The DNA here is from genome assembly GCF_013339725.1 of Rhipicephalus microplus. NCBI lineage: Eukaryota > Metazoa > Arthropoda > Arachnida > Ixodida > Ixodidae > Rhipicephalus > Rhipicephalus microplus. The sequence continues at coordinate 89,478,792 of NC_051168.1, forward strand.
GGAGGCCGTAAGAAGGCAGTGCGCAGGGACAGTCTAGGCCGGCCGTGCCTTGAGATAGCATGTAAAAGACATGTAACATATCTACAGATGGGGCGATCATTCGCTTGATTTTACGTACGGACTCTCTACGGCGCTAGTTCGAAAAGCACCCGTACACAGGCGAATGCCTGGATGGCGGACAGGGTCGAAAATCTTTAAGGCTGATGTTGTCGCAGACTGATTGATTCATCATCATCATCATCAGCCTGACTACGTCCACTGCAGGACAAAGGCCTCTCCCATGTTCCGCCAGTTAACCCGGTCCTGTGCGTGCTGCTGCCAATTTATACCCACGAACTTCTTGATCTCATCTGCCCACCTAACCTTCTGTCTCCCCCTAACCCTCTTGCCTTCTGTGGGAATCCAGTTAGTTACCTGTTTTGTCCGGTGTTGTCGTCGGCCCATAGACGTACGCGTTGGTCGCGGTAGTCCAAAAAGCTCAGACAGCCTCGAACGGTTAAAAACAAGTTTATTCCTATTCGGATGGAGGCGGCGGCCGAACTGCCGGGGGAAACGACGGTGGCTCGTTTGCGCCGAGAGGGGGAAGGGGAGGAGTCAACATCTGGAAGCAGTTTCAGCATCCGGTCCTTCGCGGGTTCGGAGGCTCGCTCGTGACACAGGGGTGCTTGGAACACAACATTACCCTTAACGACCAGCGGTTATCCTGTCTACGCGCAACATGCCCGGCCCATGTCCATTTCTTCTTCTTGATTTCAGCTATGATATCCTTAACCCCCGTTTGTTCCCTAATCCACTCTCCTCTCTTCTTGTCTCTTAAGATTACACCTACCATTTTTCTTTCCATTGCTCGCTGCGTCGTCCTCAATTTAAGGTGAACCCTCTTCGTAAGTGTCCAGGTTTCTGCTCCGTAGCTAAGTACCGGCAAGATACAGCTGTTATATACCTTCCTCTTGAGGGATAGTGGCAATCTACCGGTCATAATTTGAGAGTGCGTGCCAAATGTGCTCCACCCCATTCTTATTCTTCTAGTTACTTCAATCTCGTGGTTCGACTCCGCGGTTATTACCTGCCCTAAATAGACATAGTCTTTTATAACTTGAAGTGCACTATTACCTATCTCGAAGCGCTTCTCTTTTCCGAGGTTGTTGTACATTACTTTCGTTTTCTGCAGATTCATTTTAAGACCCACCTTTAAAATAGATAGATTATACTGATAGATTTACTGATAGATTTAGACTGATAGATTATAGCACCGTCATCTAGACGCGTGCGTGCGAGGCTTTTATATCAATTCATCAGACGTTTCCTGTCACTGCCCCACGTAGTTCGTGATAAAACTTTCAAAATATTCACGGTTTTTACACACCTGTCTTTTAAGTCCTTGATGTAAGGGATGAAGGTTAGTTTTGTGTCTAATATGAGGCCCAGAAACTTATGCTCGGTCTTCACAGACAGACGTTCAACATGCAGGTCAGTGTTGGGGTCGGGATGGAGGCCCATCTTTCGACAGAAAAAGACGCAAGTGCTCTTCTGCGCCTTGAGTTTGAAGCCATTCTCATCTGCCCATTGAGAAACCTTGTTCAAACTAGGTTGAACCTGACATTCGCACATTGAAAGGTTGCACGATTTGAAACCAACCTGAACATCATAGGCTTATGTGCAGTAAAAAATATTGCGTAAGAGAGACAAGCGTAAGGAGTTTATTTTGACTATGAAAAGTGTTTAACTCAATACACCTCCTTGTGGCACTCCTGGTTTTTGGACAAATATTCGTGATAAGACAGTGCCAACTCGGACACAGAATATCCGGTTAGACAGGAAACTTTCGAATATCGGATCCATTCTACCCTGCACACCTAAATGTGACAAGTCTCGGAGTATGCCAAAGCACCACGTAGTATGATAGGTCTTTCCATATCAAGGAACACCGATAGAAAGAATTGTTTATTGATGAAAGCATCACGAATTTGTGCCTCGATACAGACAAGGTGGTCAGTAGTGGACTTAGCCTCTCGAAACCCGCGCTGGCATGGGTCAAGCAAGATATTTGCTTCAAGAAAATGCATCAGTCCTCTGTTTACCATTTTTTTTTCAAAAATCTTGCAAAGGCAACTCGGCAAGTCTGCGGGCCTGTAGCTTGAAACTGAGCACGGGTCCTCGCCCTGTTTAGGAATCGGAATAATTGCTGCTTCCTTTTAGGCAGAAGGGATCTCATCGGAAAACCAAATAGCTTTATACAAAGAAACGGGAGCTTTTTTGGTTTCAGGAGGCAGACATTTGATCATTTCGTATAATATATGGTCGGAGACTGGGGCAGTTCTCTTACAGCAGTTTAATGATGCTTGTAGCTCAGCTAAGACGAAAGGTTCATTGTATGGCTCATGATTTGTGGTTTTGCGTTCTATTTTCGTTCTATTCTTGATTTGTATTGTTGGAACGCTGGACTGTAATAGGACGAGCTGGAGACCTGTTCAAAATGCGCCCGAGAGCGTTCACCTGGTCTTTAAAACTCTCTATTCGTGTGTTCACTAGAGGAAGTGTGTGTGCTTGTCGTCCTTCCACCTTACCAACCATGTTCCATACTGTCACGGGGTCGTAACGTGGCCGAAGACAGGAGACTTCGTGTTGGGATTTAACTGTTTATTTGGGCAAACCTGTGCCCAGTAAACGGAAAGTACAATTACAGCAGCAGTCTCGCACAGATAGCAGTCTCGGACTAATAGCGGCGAACGGAGCGTCGGCCTTCGATCAACAACTGACAAGCGGCGAAGTGCGTCGGCATTTATACTCTTGCCGTGGAATGTTCTAGTGTTATCGCTGGCGGTGGCGTAGGTTCCAGAACAATCTGCACCGTTCGCACAGTGGGCGGGATCTTATCGAAATGATCTACTACAGTCCGAAGCCTTCTCAAAAACTGCAGGCGCGGTTTGCGCTGAGAATCGTGTGGTGTTTTGGGACGATAACAAAAACTTGGGAAATGGAACGTGGCATTGCCCTCCTCTGAAAAAAGGCATCGTCCCGATGCTTTAACTAAAGATGATTGACATGTGGGGTTTAACGTCCCAAAACCACCATATGATTATGAGAGACGCCGAAGTGGAGGGCTCCGGAAATTTTGACCACCTGGGGTTCTTTAACGTGCACCCAAATCTGAGCACACGGGCCTACGACATTTCCGCCTCCATCGGAAATGCAGCCGCCGCAGTCGGGATTCGAACCCGCGACCTGCGGGTCAGCAGCCGAGTACCTCAGCCACTAGACCACCACGGCGGGGCTAACTAAAGATGAAGGTACAATAATAATGCAAGAAAGTACAATGAATAAATTACGATACAACAATAATACAAAAAACACTGTTTCAGTTTGTTAACGCGCATGAAACGGCTTGAGGCGCGCGACATGGACGACTTCAGGTCGCGATCGGCGTCGTTGTCAGTTCGTAATGCCGTCAGGGACAACCTCGTAATCAAGTGGGCCGAGACGTCGAACCACCCTGTACGGTCCGAAGTACCGTCGCAGAAGCTTTTCTCTTAGTCCACGTCGGCGCATCGGCGTCCACACCCAAACACGTTCACCGGGCTGGTATTCCACGAAGCGTCGTCGAAGGTTGTAACGGTGGCTGTCGGTCGTCTGTTGATTCTTGATACGGAGACGCGCAAGTTGTCGGGCTTCTTTGTCGCGTTGAAGGTACTCGCTCACATCGAGGTTTTCTTCGTTGGTGACGTTGGGTAACATGGCATCGAGCGTCGTTGTCGGGCTCCTTCCGTAGACCGATTTGTATGAAGATATCTGCGTCGTCTCCTGCACCACCGTGTTGTATGCGAAGGTCACATACGGAAGAATGGCGTCCCACGTCTTGTGTTCGACATCGACGTACATTGACAGCATGTCGGCGATCGTCTTGTTAAGCTGCTCGGTGAGGCTGTTGGTCTGTGGGTGGTACGCTGTCGTCCGGCGGTGGTTTGCTTGGCTGTATGCCAAAATCGCTTGAGTTAAGTCGGCAGTGAATGCCGTTCCTCTGTCGGTGATAAGGACCTCCGGGGCGCCGTGACGTAGGACGATATTTTCGACGAAGAACTTAGCTACCACGAATGCACTGCCTTTTCGCAGGGCTTTTGTCTCGGCGTAGCGGGTGAGGTAGTCGGTAGCTACCACGATCCACTTGTTTCCGAAAGCCGACGTCGGGAACGGCCCCAGTAGGTCCATACCAATCTGCTGGAAAGGTCGGCAAGGTGGATCAATTGGCTGCAGAAGTCCCGCTGGCCTTGTCGGCGGTGTCTTGCGTCGCTGACAGTCCCGGCATGTCCTCATATAACGAGTGACGTCGGTGGTAAGACGTGGCCTGTAGTACCTTTCTTGTATCCTCGCGAGCGTGCGAGAAACACCGAGGTGCCCTGCCGTCGGATCGTCGTGCAGGGCATGCAGGAGTTCTGGTCGCAGAGCTGAAGGCACCACAAGGAGGTACTTAGCTCGAAGCAGTGAAAAGTTTTTCTTTTGTAGAAGACCGTTTCGTAGAAAGAACGACGCAAGTGTGCGCTGGAATACCTTCGGGACTTCGGCGGTCCTGCCTTCGAGGTATTTTATTAGGGATTAAGTTCCAGGTCGGCCCGCTGTCCCCCGTAGGGGCGCCTGCGCAAGTAGGCGTTTGGTGTGTAGCGACACCACGGACCCGAGCTAACGGGGGAGTTTCGGCTCCCTCCCACGCCTAGCCGTGCGTGGCTTTGCCGTGTCCGGGGAAAAGGGAATCCTGCGGGTTGAGCCAATGCTGGGTGATTGGACCTTTAAGGCCCCCCGGCAGAGGCAACACACCTCTTTGGCCCCGGCTTCACGTAGATGGCACCCCTGGGCTGACCCACCCAGGGGAAATCGGCAGTCGCCTTTTCCTATCTCTCTCTGCCTACACCTTCGTCTTTTTCTCTCACTATCTATCTGTCCTGTCTTCTACTCTCTTTTGTTTACTTCCATTTTTCCTGGCGGCAAGGGTTAACCCTGTGCAAATAGCCCACCTTGGTCTAGGCGCATTGGGTTATGGCAGTGTTGTACGGCTGACGTCTGCAAGCTTTCAGCAACTGCAAACTTGCAGCGTCCCCTTTTTGGGCTCCGTGGTGGGTGGCCGCCAACGCCTCTGAACGAATATAAGACCGGCATGCATGGAGCATTCCCTCTTCTGTCTGATCGTACCGGCCTAAAGCGGGTACGCACCGACGACATAAATTTCTTCAACCAGCCAACAAAAACTTTTCCCCATTTCCACGTCATTCACTGTGAAAGAACTGAAAAGCAAGCCAGGACCGTCTCTCCTTTCGTAGTTTCTAGATGTCTTACCGAAACTTATGGCACAGGATACAAGGTAACCAAAATGGCTAGTGGAGACCTTCTCCTCGAAATTCGTGACAAAGAAAAATTTAAAAAGCTAGACCATCTTTCAGATTTCGGTGGCATACCAATAACCATAACACCACATAGATCAATGAACACAACTCGTGGAGTGGTATCTGACATGGACACACTTGACTTGACTGAGACTGAACTTTTGGAGGGGTGGAAGAGCCAAAATGTCACTAATGCACAGAGAATCATCATCAGAAGATATAATAAGGAAACACCGACAAAACACTTATTACTCACGTTTGCATCCAGTAAACTACCGGAATCTATTCAAACAGGGTACACAAAGACATCTATCAGGCCGTACATACCAAACCCTCGTCGTTGCTTCCAATGCCAGAGGTATGGCCATGGCTCTAAAACCTGTCGCGGTCGCCAGACTTGTGCACAATGTGGAGTCCTAGGCCACGTGTCTGAGAACTGCAAACAACCGCCACACTGTGTAAACTGCGAAGGAAACCATGCCGCATATTCACGCTCCTGCACATTCTAGAAAAAAGAAAAAGAAATAATTGCATTAAAGGTGAAGGAGAACATATCATTTAAGGAAGCACGGTGAAGAGTCGCTCCATTCTATGGACCTACATACGCTGATGCGGCGCGTCAGGGGGAACCGCCGAACCAACCTTCGCCACTCCTTCTGCCCGCGCATACGGAGCCGGTGGTTGTGGCACCTGCCCCCAAGGCGGCTGTAGCCCAGGCTACACCGCTTACTCCCAAACAGAGACCGGAGACTTCAGAGTCCTCGGGTCTCAAGGCCTCGCCTCACCAGGCGAGGCCCGAAATCCGAACTAACGGCCCGCTTGTGCGGGCATCCAGTGCCTCCGAGGAGGCAATGGATACGTTGGTACCCTTGGTGCCAAAAGAGCAGCGTGGCTCCTTGGAGCGCGCCAAGAAAACAAAAAAGCAAATAAGAGGGCCTGGTGACGGCCCTGTTAGGTGAACTCAAATTCCCCGTCTAAACAGCCACTCGCTTTTCGTACGCACAGCACTATTTTACATTCACCATGAACACTCAAATTATACAATGGAACGTCAGGGGCCTTCTCAGAAACCTTGACGACATCCAAGAGCTCTTACACGAACACTCACCAAAAGTGCTGTGTGTACAAGAAACACACCTTAATTCAAAACACACAAAGTTTCTTCGTAATTACGTTATTTTTCGAAAGGACCGTGATGATGCCATGACATCATCCGGAGGTGTTGCCATCATAGTGAATCAAGGAATTGCATGCACACACTTACAACTCCAAACATCCCTTGAGGCGGTAGCTGTTCGAGTGGTTCTTTTTGATAAACTAATCACAATCTGCACTATATATATTCCTCCTAGCTATCAGCTGCAAAAACGTGATTTACACTCTTTAATTGATGAACTTCCGGAGCCTTATGTTCTCCTTGGAGACTTCAATGTGCATAGCAGGCTATGGGGGAGACTCTCGTTGCGACGCGCGAGGTCGACTGATTGAACAATTCCTTCTCTCGTCGAACGCATGTATCCTAAATAGAAAAGAACCAACCTATTATAATCTCGCACATATAACCTACTCCTCCATAGACCTAAGCATAGTATCTCCATCTCTTGTGCCTCTACTCCAGTGGAAAGTCGTCAGTAATCTGTACGGAAGTGACCACTTTCCTGTAGTTTTGAGCACAACTACAGCAACTAAGTGTCCACCCCGTGTTCCCAAATGGCTCATAAACAGAGCCGACTAGGAACGGTTTTATACCATCGCTCGTATAGATTGGAGTGGCATATGTACTTTAGGCATTGATGTTGCTGTCGACTACTTCACAGCTTTTTTGATTGATGCTGCAACAAAATGCATCCCACAAACAAATGGACACCCAGGAAAACGGCGTGTGCCTTGGTGGAACTTTGAATGCCGAAAAGCGCGCAAACAGCAAAACACAGCTTGGAGGCTGCTTCGGAACTCACCGAGAGCTGAAAATCTTGACACCTTCAAGAAAATAAAGTCTCAAGGCAGGAGAACGCGTCGGCAGGCCAGAAGAGAAAGCTGGCAGAAGTTTTTGTCAGGGATCAATTCATACACACAGGAGGCTAAAGTCTGGAACATGGTCAGTAGGATAGCAGGAAAACGAGTACACGCACTTCCACTCGTGGACACTCAGGGTGATACCTTGGAAGATAAGGCAAACTTCCTCGGTGCACACTTCGAACAGGTCTCCAGCTCATCATACTATACTGACACGTTCCAAAAATACAGAACAAGAATAGAAAAGCAGAAACGAACACAAATGCACTAGATACGAGGCATACAATCAAGCTTTCAGTCTAGCTGAGCTCCGAACATCTCTAAACTCCTGCAGTACTCCTGTCCCAGGTTCTGACCGTGTGGTGTATGAAATGTTAAAAAACCTACCAGCCAAAACACGAAAAACCTTACTTTGTTTGTACAATGCTATCTGGTTTTCTGGCACTATCCCTACCTCCTGGAAAGAGGCTATTATTATTCCCATGTTGAAAGAGGGCAAGGACCCTTCCTTACCCTCGAGTTATAGGGCTATAGCACTTACAAGCTGCTTGTACAAAGTCTTCGAAAAAAAGATAAACTGCCGACTTGTACATTTTCTTGAAACAAATAATTTGCTCGACTCATTTCTGTGCGGGTTTCGAGAAAGTAGATCCACCATAGACCACCTTGTTCGTATCGAGGCACAAATCAGAGACGCCTTCGTCCATAAACAATATTTTCTCTCTGTGTTCCTCGATATCGAAAAGGCTTATGATACAACATGGCGTTTCGGAATTCTAAGAGACTTGTCCCACCTTGGCGTGCGCGGAAGATTGTTTCACATAATCGAAAGTTGCCTGTCAAACCGGACATTCCGTGCTTGTGTGGGCACGGTTCTTTCCCAAACATTTGTCCAGGAAACAGGCGTGCCACAAGGTGGTGTACTTAGCTGCACACTTTTTCTCATAAGAATGAATTCGTTGCGCTTGATTGATATGTGGGGTTTAACGTCCCAAAAGCACTCTATGATTATGAGAGACGCCTTAGTGGAGGGCTCCGGAAATTTAGACCACCTGGGGTTCTTTACCGTGCACCCAAATCTGAGCACACAGGCCTACAACATTTCCGCCTCCATCGGAAATGCAGCCGCCGCAGCCGGGATTTGAACGCGCGCCCTGCGGATCAGCAGCCGAGGCCCTAGCGCCAAAAAAAACACCATATATCATCATCATAGGCCCGCTGTCGTTCAAATAAGTTGTCGGTAGTTATCGTTCCCAAGAAATAGTCGTCGTCCGTGTGGTCGGGTAGCGGTTGGTCGACAGGCGCACGAGGGAGATAGTCGGCGTCGGAGTGTTTTTTGCCGGACTTGTAAGTGACGGTAATGTCATATTCTTAAAGTCTCAGGCTCCATCGTGCGAGGCGACCTGAAGGGTCCTTCAAGGTGGCTAGCCAACACAAGGCGGGGTGGTCGCTCACAACTTTAAAGGGCCTGCCGTAGAGGTAGGGGCGAAATTTCGACGTAGCCCAGATGATGGTGAGGCACTCCTTTTCTGTTGTGGAATAATTTGCTTCTGCTTTGGATAGCGATCGGCTGGCGTAACTAATAACCCTTTCAAGTCCGTCAGCCCTCTGCACAAGAACGGCGCCGAGACCTACGCTGCTTGCGTCAGTATGTATTTCTGTCTCGGCGAATTCGTCGAAATGGGCAAGTAACGGAGGCGTCTGGAGGCGATGTTTAAGCCCTGGAAAGCGTCTTCCTGTGGCGTTTCCCACTTGAACTCCACGTCGGCCTTGGTAAGGTTAGCGAGAGGATCGGCGATGCGGGCAAAGTTTTTCACGAACCACCTATAATAGGCGCACAGGCCCAGAAATCGGCGCACGGCTTTCTTGTCAGTGGGCTGCGGGAAGTCGGCGATGGCGGCTGTTTTCCGTGGATCGGGACGAACTCCAGACTTGCTGATAACGTGCCCCAGAAACAAAAGCTCTTCATACGCAAATCTGCACTTTTCTGGCTTCAGTGTGAGTCCGGAAGTCTTGATGGCTTGAAGTACAGATTCAAGGCGCCGAAGATGCTCGTCGAAACTCGAGGAAAACACGACGACGCCGTTCAAGTACACAAGGCAAGTCTGCCACTTCAATCCTGCCAGTACTGTATCTATAACGCGTTGAAAAGTTGCAGGCGCTGAGCAAAGGCCGAAGGGTATCACCTTAAACTCGAAGAGGCCGTCCGGTGTTATAAACGCCGTCTTCTCTCGGTCTCTTTCGTCGACTTCGATTTGCCAATAGCCAGTTTTGAGGTCCATTGACGAAAAGTACTTGGCGTTATGGAGCCGATCAAGTGCGTCGTCTATTCGTGGGAGAGGATACACGTCTTTTCTTGTGATTTTGTTCAGGCGGCGATAATCGACGCAGAAACATAGGGTCCCATCCTTTTTCTTCACTAACACCACGGGGGATGCCCATGGACTCTTGGGCAGTTGGATAATGTCATCCCGCAGCATTTCATCAACTTGTTTCTTCATGGCCTCACGTTCTCGCGTCGAAACGCTGTACGGACTCTGATGGAGTGGTCTGGCATTTTCTTCGGTTATGATGCGGTGTTTCGTGATTGTGGTCTGCCGAATTTTCGATGACGACGAAAAGCAATCTTCGTATTGCAGGAGCAGGGCCTTGAGCTGTACTTGCTTATCGTTCGGAAGTCTAGGATTGACGTCGAAAGCTATGGGAGGGGCTTGGTTCCATTGAGCAGGTTCCGCAGAATCAGCGAGGGTGAAAGCACTGGTGGCTTCGACAATTTCTTTGATGTATGCGACCGTTCTTCCTTTGGTCACATCTTTGTACTCATTGCTGAAATTCGTGAGCATAACCGTTGCTTTGCCTCCCCGCAGCTCTGCCATTCCTCTTGCGACGCAAATATTATGGGTGACCAACAGATGCTGACTGCCTTCAATGACGCCTTCCAAGTCAGGTGATTTAGGAGCGCCGACTGAAATAATGACGCTTGAGCGAGGCGGAATGGTTACTTGTTCTTCCAGCACATTCAAGGCATGGTGTCCTGACGGCGTGCACGGTGGTAGTGCTTCTTCTGTGGATAACGTTATCGACTTTGTTTTTAGGTTGATGACAGCAACATGGAGGCATAAGAAGTCCATTTCAAGGATGACATCTCTCGAGCAACGCTGTAGGACTACGAAGTCGGTAGGATAAATACGGCCGTTAATGGTGACTCTCGCTGTGCAGATTCCTGCAGGCGTTACGAGATGACCTCCAGCTGTGCGGATTTGAGGGCCTTTCCAAGCTGTCCTAACTTTCTTTAACTTCGCGGCGAACGACCCACTGATGACAAAATAGTCGGCTTCAGTATCGACGAGAGCGGTCACACTGTGGCCGTCGACAAGAACGTCGAGGTCGCTAGTTCGCCGTCTCGCATTACAGTTAGGGCGTGGCGTCGGGTCACGGCGGCGTCGGCTTGTTCCGTTGCTTCCATGTTGCGTCGTCAGGCCACCTTCGTTAAGTGAGCTTTCAAAGTCAGGCTTTTGCCTGGTTGGCGTTGTGTTCAGAAAGCTCCGTCGTGGCGTTGTCGTCGTCGGAGAATCTTCGGTAGTTCGTCGCACAGCAACCGCACCTCCACCGGTTGCTGCCCTTAGTTTCCCGGATACGGGCTAAGAGACCGGCCCCGCGTTGGGCCAGAGTACTGCCGGTGGTGCGGTGACGTGCGGCAGCTGGGCGACGGCGAACGCGAAGGGCTTCGTGGTGTCCACCGAGTTCCTGTCAGGTAGTCGGCGATGTCACGTGGCCGTTCTCCTGGCTGTGGACGCGGTGCATTGACGGCGAAGCCACGCAGTCCCATCTGTCGGTACTGGCAACGGCGGTATGTGTGTCCGGCCTCGCCGCAGTGGTAGCAGAGCGGGCGATAATCAGGGGTGCGCCAAACGTCAGTCTTCCTCGGTGCACTGCGCTGGGCCGCTGGCGAACGGTATGACGTCGGTGTGGGTGGTGGCGGCGGTGGCGTCTGTCGACGGAAGTGCGATGGGGCGGCGTTTTGGCGTGGACGGGCAGGAGCGTTGTGGCGCAGTGCAGCGGCGTAGCTTATAGCTTCCGGCTCGGGCAGCGGTGCGTGGGGAATTTGAAGCGATTGCCGAACTTCTTCTCGCACAATGTCGACGATATAATCTACTTGAGGCTGCGCCGAAGGCAACAGTGTGCGCAGCTCTTTCCGCTCGATCGCTCGGATCGTTTCACGCAGGCCTCCGGAGTTACCGGCTTGAGCAGCAGCGCAGTCTGCAGTCAGGCGACGATTATACTGTCTGGTGCGCATGTCCAGGGTCTTTTCGATAGTGGTCGCTTCGGCTAGAAATTCTTGGACGGTTTTCAGTGGGTTTCTCATCAGTCCCGCGAAGAGCTCCAGTTTGACCCCTCACATGAGGAAACGAACTTTTTTCTCCTCAGGTATGTCTGGGTCAGCGTGACGGAATAGTCGGGTCATTTCTTATGAGAAAATGGGGACACTTTCATTTGGTAGCTGAACCCGGGACTCTAATAAAGCAGCGGCCCTCTCTTTGCGAGCGACGCTCGCGAATGTTTGCAGGAATGCGCCGCAGAAAACATCCCACTTTCGGAGCGTGGACTCCCGATTTTCGAGCCAGGTCCTTGCGGCGTCTTCCAAATAGAAGAACACACGACGCAGCTTTTCGTCATGGTCCCAGTGGTTGAGGACGGCCACATGATTGTATGTTTCTAGCCAGGACTCCAGGTCTTCGAACGATGACCCATGGAAAATTGGTGGTTCCCTGGGTTGATGCATGACCATCGTGGGCTGTGACGCTGCGGTTGTCATTGTCGCTGCAGTCGCGGTCTTGGCCTTGGTCTTCCGCGCCTTGTCTTGTGGAAGCCCGTACTCCGGTGGTAGCCCTTGCTGTCGGCGACTTGTTTGCTGCTCCTGGTTGGCGTCGGTGTCTTCTCCGCGACGTGGGCTGAGTTCATGGCTTGACGGGGGCGTCCGGTACATGAACGAAACAGCACCTGTCCTGTGTTCGCGCTGTACGTTCTTCATCTGCACCAGATGTCACGGGGTCGTGACGTGGCTGAAGACAGGAGACTTCGAGTTGGGATTTAACTGTTTATTTGGGCGAACCTGTGCCCGGTAAACGGAAAGTCCAATTACAGCAGCAGTCTCGCACAGATAGCAGTCTCGGACTGATAGCGGCGAACGGAGCGTCGGCCTTCGATCAACAACTGACAAGCGGCGAAGCACGTCGGCATTTATACTCTTGCCGTCGAATGTTCGAGCGTTATCGCTGGCGGTGGCTAGGTTCCAGAACAATCTGTACCGTTCGCACAGTGGGCGTGATCTTATCGAAATGATGTACTACAGTCCGGAACCTTCTCGAAAACTGCAGGCGCGGTTTGCGCTGAGAATCGTGTGGTGTTTTGGGATGATAACAAAAACTTGGGAAATGGAACGGGGCAATACTCTCGTCTCATCTGCGTATGAATGGATTCCCAATAAAAATTTGTGCCAACTTTCTCTTTTCGCTTTTCCGTGCGTTCTCCTGCCTTGCGACTTGATGTTCTTAAAGTTTATAAGATTCTCAGACAACGGTGAATCTCTAAGCAACTACCAGGCTTTATTTTTTTGCGCGCATTACGGCACTCATTATCCACCATAAGACTCGTCATTTGCCTGATGCTCCACATGTTTGTGGTATACATTTCGTTGCAGCATCAATAAAACAAGCTGTCAAGTATCTCACAGCAGCTTCTATGCTTAACACCCCCATGTTAGTACAAGTTAGGAGAGCCATTTTTTTTTAAACTGTTTCCAACCGGCTTTCTTGGTTAGCCATTTGGGAAGCTGTGGAGGACATGCATTTGATATCGTTGTGCTGGGGACTAGTAAAATGGTCACTACCATATGGATTATTGATTACTTCCCATTTAAATAAGGGTAAAAGTGGTGATGTTATGCTGAGATCTATTGACGAGTAGGTGTTGTTAACGATATTGTAATATGTCGGCTTTTTGAGATTCAGGAGGCACGTTCCGGAAGAAAAACAGAACTGTTAAATCAGGCGACCTCGTGCATCGCAGCGAGAGTCGCCCCAGAGGTTATTATGTGCAATAAAGTCTCCGAGGACAACACAGGGTTCTGGAGGTTGACCTATGAATGCCTGAAATTCCTGTTTGTTGAGTTGGTGACGCGGAGGTATGTAAATGAAGCAAATTGTGACTAGTTTGTTGAAAAGGCCTAGACGGCCACCACCTCAAGGGGTGTGTGAAGGGGTAAATGTGCATAAGCTGTCTTTTTATCAACAACGATGGCGACACCACCAGATGATGTGACAGCGTCATCCGGACCTTTCGAAAAATAGTGTAACTGCGTAGGAGGTTAGTGTGTTTTGATTTCAAGTGCGTTTCTTGCACACGCAGCACTTTTGCTGTATGTTTTTACAAGAGCTCCTGGATATTGTCGAGCTTTCTCAGCAGTCCTCGGACGTTCCACTGTAGAGTTTGTGTTATTTTGTTCTTGTGTGGTGCTGTGGGTACAAAAGTGTTGCCTTAGGTTACAGGGCCTTTGGGGGGCCCTGTAATTCGGGTTTTTTTCTTTTTCGGTGTGCTCCAAAGAGTTGCGCCTATCCTTCGGTGCCTGAGGGGCTGAAGGAGTGGGACTTGCATCCATCACCTCCTGCGAGGTGGCTGATGTTGCCTGTCCAGCAGGTACGTTTACAGTGGTTTCGGGCCTAGCTGCACTTGAAGTGGCCCGGAGTCCGACAGACACGGGAGTCTGCTGGCCCTGCTTGTCAGGTGGTGGTGCAGTACAGGCTGCTCCAACCGGGGGCGCTGGTGGCGCGACCGCGTTCACACTCTGTATGACACTCGCGGCCCCGGAAACGTGTGGCGCAGCGTCCCGGCGCGTCACATCGGCAAAGAAGGGAATGGACTGATGGAGTGCGAGCCGTTTGCGTGCCTCTTGAAAACATGGATTGAATTTAACCTTAAGCTCGAAGATTTGTTTCTCTCTTTTCCAGGATAGATACGATCGCGAGTAGGCGAGATAGTCTCCTTTGCAGTTCACACAGTGGGCTGCTGCAGTACATTCTTCCGATACGTGTTCGTTGGAGCTACAATTTGCGAAAGTTGCACGCCCTCTGGAGCTTTGCGATCCGTATCGAAAGCGCCGACATTTGCAGCACCTGCGAAGATTTGGTATATAGGGCCTGACTGGAAGCTTGCAGTAGCTGGTTTCAATTGAATCGGGTAAGTCGCTGGTACCAAAGGTGATAATTACGTGTTTTGTTTGTGTTTCTTTCTTGTTCATCGTATGACTATTCTCTGAACCTTCACTACATTTGAGTCTAGCCAGCTTTCTAATAATTCACTTTCAGATAGTTGGAGGTGGTCATCATTAGACAGCACACCGCGCACTATTCCTAGACCTGTGTGGGCCTACTGAAACTGGGACGTCTCCAAATGCTAAAAGTTTAGATGGGTCTTTGTAATGGAGCTTGTTGCGTACCTCCAAGAGGAGGTAGCTGCTTCCCAACTTAGTTACAATGAAGCCTGGGTTAATGACCGGCCTGTGTGAGCGTTTTCGAAACTAGGGAAGGTGAGATTGATCGGACTGTTTTGTTTTCTTTTTTGCTGTGCACGACATGCTACTTTGGAAACGACTGCTTTGGTTTCAGGAGTGTGAAGCTTTCTTCGGTGCGCCACCTTTTTGGGTGGCTATCGGCGAGTGCGGGAAAAAAGTGTGCCATACAGGAATAGTAATATTCGGTGGAGATGGTGGCCACCCACCACCGAGCCCAACAAGGGGACACTACAAAGCTGAATAGTAAACACTTGGAGACGCCAGCGATGCGTCGCCGCTATAACCGTACATAACTACCAAAGGTTGTGTAACTACACAGGGTTAACCCTCGCCGCTAGGAAATATGGAAGTAAACGGAAAAGAGAAGATGACAGGACAGATAAAAAGTGAAAAGGAAATACGAAGGTGCAAGTAGAGAGAGAGATAGGAAAAGGCGACTGCCGATTTCCCCTGGGTGGGTCAGCCCAGGGGTGCCGTCTACGTGAAGCCGGGGCCAAAGGGGTGTGTTGCCCCTGCCAGGGGGGCCTTAAAGGTCCAATCACCCGGCGTCGGCTCAACCCCCAGGATCCCCTTTTCCCCGGACACGGCTCAGCCACGCACGGCTAGGCGTGGGAGAAATAGAAACCCCCGTTAGCTCGGGTCCGTGGTGTCGCTACACAACAAACGCCTACTTACGCAAACACCCCTGCGGGAATAATTCAGGCATTCAGTAGACGGGGAGTCCAGAATAATTTTGAACGCCTTAGGTAACGTGCGCCTAAATCTAAGCACGTCACTTTTTTTTTTTTCATATTGCCTTCGCCGAAAGGCAGGCGCTGTGGGCTAGATTGGAACCACCATCTTGTTTTTGAAACGTTGAGCCGCTAAGCTTCCACGGTTAATCATCGGCATGGGATCCTCACTTCTGTTTTACATTCCTTCGCCTTGTTAGTCTAGGAGCTCCTTGACATGTACACTCGATCGCTTTATGTTTTCTTCTTCTTTTCTGACATGCTATGCTTTACTCTCTCTCCTCCTTTTTCCCATCACCATCGCATCTCTCCCTCTTGCGCTCACTTTCCTTTGCCGCCGACTCACTTGCTACACTATACTCTATAAGGCTTTGTCATCTTCTGCAAGCGTGCCTGGGTAGACGAGTTGTGCAGACACTCGTCGCCGGCGATCGAGGATACACATGTTCAAATCGCGCCTTGCGAATCAGTTTTTTTTTGCAGAGGCTTTCTCGCTTTGTTTTATTCTCTGTTTCTCTCTGCGTTCTCGCTTTCTCACCCATCAGGACTGTTACAGGCGATGCCATTACATGCTCACAGCCCATCATTATTGAGGGTTCGTGGTGACGATGATGGCTATCACAAGCCACGTCGGCGGAATCCACGCACGTATTCTGGGAACAAGGATAAGGAAAATAGGAAGATCCTCTGAGCGTTCAGAAGGATGACCACTTCTGTTTCGGACAGACTAATTACGGAGAGCCTAACTGCATTGTAAAGGCATAGAACTAGATTGAAAACCATGCACATTGTTTCTCATCAGAAGCTACTTCTTTCTGAACAGTGTTTTTTTTCTTTTCCGCGGTATACACTATTTCTTCTTTGCAGCGACGGCCGAACGTGGCAATTCAGGAATCTTCAATAATAACAATGCCGCACCCGGCGTTTATCTGAAGAAGGCACACCAGTTCTAACCTTTCTTTGGGGACATCATTGGGGACAGGGAGCAGTCATTAAGTCTTGCGCGAAGTGGAAGTGAGCACATCTATAAATGGCTCGAGAAGGTAATGCATCGGATGTGTTTTTTTTTTGTCCAGAGGTGACTGCTGCTGATATTACGTGCACATCTTTTGCACGTACACCTCACTTTCACAAATTATGAGTCTGCATCCAGAGTCCTCGCCCGAGAGACAGTTACTGCGTCACTAAACCCACTCTTCACCCACTTTCGTTTCAAAAATGTCTCCACCCCCACCAACCTCCGCCTGATCTCCTGACCTCCCTCATGGCGTAGGGAAAGCGTGTTCAGCAATCCGAGCCTCGAGATAAAGGTCTGGCCCATACAACGAGCAGAGGAGGTGGCGGCCAGGCACGGCCTGACCGCCACTGAATTAGCACTGAAGCTAAAACCTGTTTCACGTCAAACGAGATGTTTTATTTACCGGGCCCGCCACATAGCATTCCCATCAAATTGGGTTCGACACAGTGTCGATAGCGCAACGTGAACTCTTAATCGAAGTGAAGCGGCTATCACTTGTGGCCCATACGCCAATGAAGTTATAGAAACCACCTTGAGGTCTCCAGATCGAGTGGATACAGCAAATGGAAGCGCAGATGTGGAAAAGGAAGTCGGCAGCACTTTTCGTATGAATTCGTGTGGCGTACAACAGCTGCTCGTCGCAGCGCAGGTTCGTGGGCGTGACTCGCAGTCGTTTTTCGAGCGTCACTTTGTTACACGAGAACTTCACATAAGCCGTTTTTTTTTCGTCGAGTGCAGTTGCTGTGAGCATCCAATTTCAGAATGTCAGCAGAGCAAGCGGAATCTGATGACATCGATAGACAAGGTGCTGTGAAACATTCTCATAAAGACTGGCATGTAAAACAGGTTGGAATGGTAGATATTATTTACGCAATCTTTTGCCTCATGAACAGCAGTGATTTCTTTACTCAAATATATCTAAAATGCAAGTGCTCCCTCTTGAAGCGACCGAGGTGAACGAAATTTGTGAAAGGAGTTCAAAAATAACCTGTGTTTTGCTGAGGGTTGCAAACAGAACCTTCATCCGGGGTCTTGAAGAATTCGGAAAGATCGTGTGAGCTGATTTTGTGAAAACAAAACTAAAGCCAGAAGCTTCTAATTTAAAATAGCGTGCTAGAAATCTGTTACTAAAGTGCAATAAACCTGGCAAATACATACAGTGGCCGTAACTTATCAGTGACCTTGGTTTTAAGCGAGATATTCAGTTTTACGAGGGTTACACAGAAGTTCCACTTACAGATGGTAGGTACATTGAAAGTGGTATAAAAGTATGCGTTTTTCACGTGGTGGAAATTTGTAAAGGTGTTCTTTACAGGTTTTCAGTGCCACGCGTTTCATCGTATGATGCATTTTACATGATGGTTTGATTGATATGTGGGATTCAACGTCCCAAAACCACCATATTGTCATAATATGTGCTGCGCGGACGCGAAACAGAAACTAAAAAAAAACGACAATAGTGTGCCGTGCGGTGGCGAAGAGGATATATGTGTGGGCGTGTATGTGCCGTGCGGTGCCTACGAGGAAGACGACAGCTCGTGAGGCGCGGGCTCGAGGGTGCGTGACCCGTGCCTTCGGCAGTGCGCGAGGTACGTCGTTCGAGGCAGGACGCCATCGGACGCCATCACCGCTGATCTTCCGCTGAACCGGGCTTCGTTCTGAACCGGGCTCGTCCCTTCGGACTCTTTCGGACGGTGGTTTGGCTGAGTTTTGGGTGAATTTGACCTGTTGAAACTAGCTGACGTGGCATATTACTTCTTTAAGCAATCGAATTAGTGCTAATGTCTAATTCATCTCCTGGCCAAGGGCATAGCCCTTGGTCAGCCTCCTTGCCTAATGATGATTGCCATTGGAATATTTTTTCTGCAGTGGTGTTGGAAGCATCCCTGTTGCGCTGGTGCCCTCGAGTGGTGGATTTATTAGGCTCAACAACCCGAAGGCGATCCAGGTGGGGTTGCAGGCCATGACGCCGCACTTTCAGCTGATAAGTGATGTTCGTCAGTTCGGAAGAGGTGGTTTGGTATGCAGATCGTCAGATCCTTCGTGCGTTTCTGACATCCTAAAATGCAAGACATTTGCTTCGGTCCCGGTAAGTGCATTTATCCCGCCTCATTTAGCGTGCACTAAGGGAATTGTACGAGGAGTCGACTCTACATTAACGCCCGCTGAGACTCTGGAAAAGCTGTCTGATGCTGGGGTCATAGCTGTGTACCGATGCAACCGATTAGTTAACGGTGAGAAAGTCCCCACTGAGTCGGTTATTGCTACCTTTGCCGGCACTTCCTGTCCATCCGAGTTGAAAATATGGCCGCTCATTTTCAGAGTCGAACGTCTCGCTTCTCGTCCTCTCCAATGTCAAAACTGTTGGCGTTTTGGTCACAGTGCAGGGGGCTGTAAATCAAATTCACGTTGCCGCATCTGTGGCGATACCCACCCATCGAAGGAATGCATCGCCGAAATCGAAAAGTGCTGCCTCTGTGCAGGAAATCACGCGGCCGATTATCTGAACTGCACCGCAAGGTCTAATGAAACGCAACTTCTAGAAATCATGGACAGACGTCGTTGCTCGCGGCGAGAAGCAATAACAGTTGTGAAGGATAGAGCCTTTGGATATGCCGGAGTCGCGTCGAGGCACGAACAACTAAGTGAGACGAAGATTCTTAATCTTATTGAGGCTGCAGTAGAAAAGGCGATGTCGAAAGCGCTGGAACACATAGTTACGAGCGTGAGTGAGTGCATCTCTCAAGTGTTTTGCTCACAGATGACACAGCTGGCTTCTGCGATAGCAGTACCGATGGCCAAGTCGGCACCTTGTGCAGTGGAAGTTATACCGAATTTAGCCCCACAGCGACAATCCCGCGAGGAGAAAACCCCAATTTCGTCCGTACCTTCTACGTCGACCCACGTGGAGGATCAGAATGAAATGGACGTATGCCAAGATTTCAGGCGTCAGAGCGCACTGGATCTCCATTAAAATCTCCTGGCCCAAACACAAAACCCAAAAAGGGCAGCGAAAATGCCAGTGCACTTTTTAAGGAGAGTATTTTAGAAGCTGCCGTTGCGGAAGTGTTTCGCTCCGTCAACAATAGATACCTTGAAAGTACTACAGTGGAATTTGTAGGTCTTTGATTTCTGCTCTACTCGACTTACTTTGCTTAATTAATCAGTTATATCCGGATATATCTTATTACAAGAAACCTGGCTTAACCCTGTTAAGAATTATCATTTAAACATTTTAGAGCATTCGGTTAGACCGTCCATCACTAGGAGGTGGTCTAATTATACTAGTCTCGAATAAATTTTGCCGCACAGCGAGCATAGCTTTTCAGCTTATGTCCACAGATGTGAAATTTTGGCAATAGACCTCTGTCTGCCCGGTCACCACCCTTATTTCACTTATAAACGCATATTTTCCAACGGGTTTGCATAATACTCAACATTAGATACTGCCTTAGCTAATTGCAAGAGTGATTTCCTTCTGACTGGTGATTTCAATCACATCATGTTTCATGGGGATTTCGAACAGACCATTCTGGGTACTCTTCTGTGGGATTGGATGATTAATAAAAATGCTTACCTGCCTAAATGATAGACAGCCTACTTTTATTCGCGGACGGGACACGATCGGTATTAGATCTCACGTTTTGCCGCCCAAGTGTTTCAATAAAGTCTTGAAAACAATTGATTTCTCTTCAAACAGTGACCATCTTCCTGTATACTTTGAAATCTCATGTGCTGTGAAATCTATTGAAAGGACAAAAAAACATTGATCAATTACAAAAATTTAAAGACTGCTTGCGTTCCAACATCAGGGCAGTGTCCAGTGGGCAAATGAAGACCTCGGCAAAATCTCTGTTCTGCTTTAAAAATCTCCAAGAACCTTCAGAATTTGTAATTGCTTCGTCGTCATCCAAAGTGCCCAACCTAGTAGATGGTGGAATGATGAGTGCACACGAGATTATAGAAGAAGAAAAGCCGCATGGAAAGACTTATATGGAATCAGAGTCCAAAAAATTGGAAGGATTATCAGTTCATTGCGGCACATTGAAACGCACTGTTATCGCGAGCGAAAGAGCAATATGACCAGAACATTTCGAGTACCTGTCTAAATCAAATAACAAACGTGCCTTTATTCAACTTCCTTCGTGGTAGGAAGAAGACCCCTATACCAGGAAACGTTGACTCAGTAGTTTACACCTCACAGGAACTACAGAATCTTTGAATCAGTTGGCTAAGAATTAGAAAACAGGTTCTCAACGCCTCTTCCTAATTCGGCTTACCACAACAACCATCTAGACTACACAGAAATATCGACTTCCGAATTAAATCAGGCTATGGAAAGATTGCCAAATGCAGCACCAGGCCCCGATGGAATAACAACACAATGCTAAAAAATACTTCACAGGGAATATCCGAATGATCTGTTAGGTCTCGTCAATTCATCCCTTAGAAGAGCATGATCCCTTCCGAATGGAAGATTGCGAAAATTATACCATTTCTTAAGAAACAGGGGGCAGGCTATAATTTAGACAACATACGACCGATAGCCTTAACATCTAATGTAGTAAAACTTATTGAAAGGGTACTTCATGGTCGTATAATTAGGTTTATTAACGAGAAACAACTGTTGAGTTCTTCCCAAATTGGCTTTAGATCTGGATATTCCATATGGCATGCACATGTAGATCTGGAAAGTCGTATTCATATTGCCCGTCACAAAAAGCACTTTGCGGCTTTAGTAACGTTAGACATATGTAAAGCATATGATAGTGTTGAGTATTCTATCTTGACTAATCAGTTATGGAGTCATGGACTTCCACCTTATATAGTAGCATGGGTGACGGATTTTTTAAGTAGAAGAGAATTCTATTGTTATCAAGGCGGTTTCTCTTCCTGTAAGCACAAGCAAACCCGAGGTGTACCTCAGGGGTCAGTACTTTCCCCGGTTTTATTCAACATATTGCTTAGTACCATCCCCGTTCATCCAGAAGTGAAAACCTATGTTTATGCCGATGACATTGCTTTCTTTGCTATGTCACATGACTTCCACTGTCTCTACACTATCTTGCAAACATATCTTAATAAAATAGAACATTGGTTGGATGGATTGAAGTTGAACCTCAATACCAGTAAATGTGCTATTCTCGTTTTTCCAATCAAAGATCCCGTGCACATATCTATTAATTACAAGCTTCAAGATATCCCACAAGTACAATCATTGAAATATCTTGGAGTTATGTATAATGAGCATCTAAATTGGCGCCCTCACATTGAATACATTGCGACAAAAGCAGTACGCGCGATGGGGGTATTGCGGAGGTTGAGCAATTGCAGATCAGGTATGAGAAGAAAGGCACTTTTGATTGTATATAAAATGTATGTCCGACCTGTGTTGGAGTTTGGCTGCATTCTTTTTTCTGGTGCGCCAGCCTACAAACTTCGGCCGCTCGTTCTGTTGGAAAGAGAGGCTTTACGGCTCTGCTTAGGACTTCCAAAGTATACTTCAAATGCAGTGTTATACCTTGAAGCACGAATACCAACCTTATTATGTCGCTTTAACATTCTTACTGTGCAGACCTTTTTACGACTATATGAAGCACCGTTTAACCTGAACAAATTATTTTTATTTCCAATCCTGACCTATTCTTCTCCGTGCATTGGCCCAGATTTACCAAACCACAAATAGTATTTGTTCAATCGTTACTTGAGCCCCTAAATGTACACGTTCGTGATCTGATTCCTTTACTGAGCAACAAAATTCTCCAGAAATTGTTTACCATGATATCTTCCCAACTAACGCAAAGCTATTACCTACAGGCATTTTAATGGTTTATTGCAGGACCATTTAAGTACTATGCCAACAAATGTCATTATAGCAACGGACGCATCTCAATCACATGAAAAATCAGGCGTTGGAATATATTGCCCCGTACTTGATTGGTCATTTTCACTTCGCTTACCGGACTTTCTTCCTGTCTTTCTGGCTGAATTCATGGCAATAATGTTAGCTTTGCGAAAGGTAAATATTTCCATTCCAGTTGTAGCAGTCATAACTGATTCATTATCAGTGTGCTCTTCTCTGTCCGCATCTGGTCACTCACCTATAGTGAAACTTTTTAATCGTTGATCCCCTGTCATCTCCGAAGTATTCATTTAATCTGGACACCAGGGCACAAAGGTTTGTTGTTAAACGAAATAGCTGATTCTCTTGCGAAGGCATCCCTTTCGACACCAATTATTCCTATTTTCCCCATACAGTATACATTACGGTGGCGCGATTTCGCACACTTAAAATCAGGCAAAATTTATCTGACCCTGCACTGACGGCTTCTCCAGAGTACAAAACTTGTTATTTCCCTGGCGCAGTGAACTGACTAAATCAAGGATGATGGAAGTTGTCATCACAAAATTTCGTTGCCGCGTTACCTCCCTCAATTTTTACTTGCATAGATCAGGCATATTGAATTCCCCTATGTGCATTTACTGTAATCAAGAGGAAACGATCAGTCATTTTTTATTACATTGTCGCCGTTTCGATTTATTCAGGCAAAGCATACTAGCACCACCCCTCTTCAAAGACTGGGCTGCAACTACACAGCCTGATCTTCTTTCATTTGGAGCCCTACACTGGGTTTCAGCCACAGGATGTTTTATTCGCTGTTCAAGAATACATCACTGCGACTAAACGATTTTCTTGCTAAATTGGCTGTCTCAAATTTTTCTTATTTTTTTTCTGCAAACTTGGATATCGGTATTTCAAATCACAAAACTTAGTTACAAAAAAAAATTGTAGGAATGACACAATGCTGAAGTTTAGGGCAAATTCACCTTAAAATCGGCCAATCCCTTCTTTGGGTACGAGCCATTTCTACAGGGAAAACAACAACAACCAACACGACTACCTTCGTTGGGCGTCTGGCCCATAGGTACGACCCAGGCCACCGTCGCGACACTCGTACTAGCCGAGTGGACAGCTCCGCCTCCGCTAGACGACCGGTCAGGAGAGCGGCGCCCAGGTGTCCTGAACCTGTCCTTGTCCCGCTGGTCGTGGAGAGTGGCGCCGGGTGCCTGACACTGCCCTTGCGCCGCTGTTCAGGAGGGCTGGCGTGGGTTTCCGAGGCGCGACTACAGGTGCTCAAGGGCACAACTCCCTGCCGCCGGAACACGTGAGATGTCGTCGGCTCCAGTTCGTCGACAGTGGCGCGAGCCACTGGAGTCGACCGGCGGCGACCCTGCGTCTCCCGACTTCGTCACTGCAGGTTGACGACGCCGCCCAACATCGACTTCGCCACTGAATGTTGCCGACAGGGCATCAACGACGGCCCAGGCTACTACCCCGAACGACCTGAACTGTAGGCCGAACGTTCTCCTTATTCATTTAGTTTAGCCGCGTGTTTTTGTGTTAGGAACTTCGTAATGTGTGGTTGTCCATGTGTGAAGGGTACAATAGAAGTTGGACGTGTGTTGTGCACTGGCGTGCTGTCGATTCTTTTCGGAGCGGTCCTGCCCCAATAACATCACAAACTGGCGAGCCTGGCCAGGATCCGCTCGTTAAACCAGTGAAAAGAGCAGACGCAGTTTCGCTCGAAGGCAGACACACGTTCAGACTGCACCATGGACTTGGAAAAACTCGCCGCTATAGGGCTCCAACTAGGGTTCTCGGGTGCAGAGCTAAACAAGTGGATTGAGGCCCAACAGGCTAAGCTAGGGATGAGAGAGCTGCAGAGCGAGAGGCAGCCAAAGAAGCTGACGAGAGGCCAGCGTGAATTCTGCAGCTTAAGGTAAAGCTTCAGGAAGGAGCTCCGAATATGCCTGTAGCAGCTAATGACGCTTTGACTGCGCCCAGCCACTCCTCCACCCATCAATCCGCAGAAGTTACTGCCTGATTTGACGAGAAACGCGATGATCTCGCACGCGTATCTGCAGCGATTCGACGCGCCGTTAGCCACAGTGGACAGGATTGCGCCGCAAGAAAAATGGGGTCTCGCTGTAGCCTGTGCCTAACGGGTGACGCGTTAACCGTGATAGGCCGAATGACTGCCGCTGATTCGATGGACTAATACCAAAAAGTAAAGAAAAGCTCTACTGCAGAGATTTCAGTTTACGGCTCAGGCTACCAAGATAAGTTTCGGAAAGCCGAGCAGCAGATGGTGAAATGGACGACAGTTAGCAGCAGAATTACCAGTTATTTCGACCATTGGATAGACATGGCAACCGTATCCCAACCTATGAACGGTCTAAGGGATCACGTAATCGCTGAGCAATTCTTGCGTTGTTGCCATCCAAAGCTGGTTGTTTTCTTAAAAGAGCGAGAGTGCAAGTCACTAGATGAACTCGCTAATTTGACGGATCGCTTCCTTGAGGCGCAGAATTTGACTAATATAGGAAAAGGTCCTGACCCCGCGAAAGAATCCAGTGGAAAGCCTACCGAAGCGTCGCGGAAACCGCAACTCAAGTGTATCCTGTGTCATCGTTTCGGACATTTGGCTCCTGACTGCCGCAATCCACCTAAGCAGATGCTGAAATGCAAGTTGTGCGGTAAAACGGGACATGTCCAGAAACTTGCCGAAACCAGCATGGGAACAACAAACCGAGTTCTTCGTGCGCATTTAGCGAACCTGACTCTGCCCGGGCTGGTGCTAGAAAAACAGCCAAGCGTCCCGGAGGGAAGATTCCTTGCTCAAGTCACCACGACGACAAGAACGTGCAGGGTACAATACGTTTCCTGGCCGACGGGATGCCAGTGGTCGAAGGTCTGCTGCTAGGAAGAGAGGTTCGAGTCTTACGCGATACGGGATGCAACACGGCAATCGTCCGACGGGAGCTCGTTCCTGATGTGTGCCTGACAGGCAAGAAAATCAGTGTCGTTCTCCTAGACAGGTCAACTAGCCATCTCCCGGAAGCTATTGTACAAGTCAACACGCCGTACTTCACAGGGATGCTGAAAGTGGCTTGTATGGATCAACCCCTCTATGACCTTGTGCTGGGAAATCTTCCAGGCGTCAGAGGACCATACGATCCAGATTCTGACTGGAAGCAGGCGACTCATACCCAGGTGGATGAGTTACCTGCGCAAGCACACCCGACCAAGTCACCTGTCACCTCAAGATCTGCTTCTTCAAGCGTGGCAAAAACCAAAGCCAATCAACAAGGTCAAGAAAATATCAGGCCTTTGTACGTGTCAACAACGCTCTTACCTGATGTTACCAGAGCCCAACTCGTCGAGGAACAGCGAAATGACCCGACACTCAAAGCTGTCTTTGCTAAAGTGAATAAAGAGTTCAAATCGGGAAAGGGCCACTGTTACGATTTCATCGAAGATAAAGGATTGCTTTATCGACGCTACTGCCTTGCCACTGGCAGGACGTTTAAACAGCTGGTCACTCCGAAAGCGTTCCGGGTAGGCATACTGGACATTGCTCATGGCAGTATCATGGCGGGACACCAAGGCATCAAAAGAACTACTGATCGTGTCCTAGAAGAATTTTATTGGCCTGACCTGAACGGAGACGTAAAGCGCTTTGTCAAGTCTTGCGACAAGTGCCAGAGAACTACCCTAAAGGAAAAGTTGGAGTCGCACCACTAGACAACATGCCTCTTATCCGGACACCTTTTGAAAGGGTCGCGGTTGATTTAATCGGCCCATTTTCACCAAGATCGGACCGTGGGAACCGATATGTTCTGACACTTATCGATTTTGCGACTCGCTACCCTGACGCTGTAGCATTGCCCGCAATCGATGCAGTTCACATTGCGGAAGCACTCATCGAGATTTTTTCCCGCATCGGCTTGCCAAAGGAAATCGTCACCGACCAAGGGGCAAGTTTTACCTCAGAATTAATGAACGAGGTTAGCAGGCTTCTCTCCGTGAAGATGCTAAAGACAACCCCATATCATGCGATGGCGAACGGTCTCGTGGAGAAATTAATGGCACCCTGAAGACAATGCTAAAGAGAATGTGCCAAGAGAGACCTCGATCTTGGGACAGGTACCTAGCTCCGCTACTCTTTGCATATAGGGAAGTTCCACAGACAAGCCTCGGGTTCTCTCCGTTTCAGCTCATTTACGGCCGCCACGTCCGAGGACCGCTAACCGTGCTGAGAGAACTGTGGACAAATGAGGGGCTAGACGCAGAAACGCGGACGACTTACACCTACGTCTTTGATTTGCGCAATCGCCTAGAGGAGACTTGCAAGATAGCCCATGAACAGCTGGAGAAGGCTCGTGTGAAGCAGAAAACCTATTATGACAGGAAAAGTCGCCCTAGAAAATTATGCCCAGGCGACAAGGTTTTAATTCTGCTCCCGACTGACTCCAACAAGCTGTTAATGCAGTGGAAAGGGCCGTTCCAAGTCATCGAACGGAAAAATGATGTCGACTACGTCATCGATGTGTTTGGGAAAAACAAGATTTTTCATATCAACATGCTCAAAAAATACGAAGAGCGCGAAGTGACGGAACCACAACAGGTGTCAGTTGTTGCAGAGCTCCACGAAAATCTCCCCGAAGAAGAAGAAGAAGTCAAACAAATGCCCATATTGAGCTTGTATCGCACGCAGTTCAGCACGGATGTCAAGCTATCACCACACCTCACTGCTGAACAAGTTCAGAATGTGCAAGCACTTTTTCAAGAGTATGCGGACATTTTTTCTGACTTACCAGGGAAAACAGCACTCGTGGAGTGTTCGCTACGTCTGACCTCCAATAAGCCTGTGCATGTTCCGCAGTACCCCATCCCCCTTGCCTTGCAAGAAAGAGTAGAAAAGGAAGTGCAAGAGATGCTGAAACTCGGTATTATTGAGCGGTCTCAGTCGCCGTACCACGCTCCCATTGTCGTGATGAAGAAACCGGACAACACGATTAGGTTGTGCATAGACTTCAGAGAATTGAACAAGATTCTGGTCCCCGACTGCGAGCCAATACCACGCATCGATGTAGTTCTTGCACTTGTTGGACAAAAGCAGTTTTTCTCCAAATTTGATTTCACGAAAGGATACTGGCAAGTACCGATGGATCCAAACAGTCGTGAAAAAACTGCTTTCTCCAGCATGTCTGGGCTCTATCACTTCCTCTACATGCCTTTTGGCATTAAAACGGCGCCAGCAGTATTCGCGCGCCTTATGAGATCAGTACTGGGTGGCGTTGACAACGTTCACCATTATTTCGACGATGTCATCATTGCGACCGATACTTGGCAAGAGCACATCGACACCCTGAGACAAGTTTTTGAACGAATCAACCAAGCTCACCTCACCATAAAACCAAGTAAATGTGAGATAGGAGAGCGAAGCATATCCTTCTTGGGACATCGAATCGGGGAGACTACAGTTGAACCGCTTCTCAAAACGCTAGACAAGATTCTTGCCGCAAAACGACCTACAACCAAGAAAGCAGTGCAGTCGTTTCTGGCTTGACCGGCTATTACAGGAAGTTTATACCTAACTACGCCGAACTGACCAAGCCGCTGACGGACCTTACAAGAAAGGGACAAAGCCACACTGTTTCATGGGGCGCACATCAAGAGGAAGCGTTTACGGCCCTCAAGAAGAAGCTCGGTGATGCTCCCATCCTCCTTGCTCCCGACCTCTCGAAGGAGTTCGTTCTTCGTACGGATGCCTCCAATACAAGCCTGGGCGCAGTATTGCTCCAGATGGGAAAGGGCCAGGTGCTGCATCCAGTTGCTTACGCAAGTCGTAATTTATTGCCCCGAGAAACCCACTATTCAACAATAGAACGGGAATGCCTTGCACTTGTTTGGGCAGTGCAAAAATTTCATATTTACCTCTATGGCAAACCTTTTGTCATTCAGTCAGACCACCAACCATTACAGTATTTAAATTCCGCCAAACACGTGAACAACAGAGTGTTGAGGTGGAGTCTCCTTATGCAGGAGTAC
This sequence comes from Rhipicephalus microplus, assembly GCF_013339725.1. Classification (NCBI taxonomy): domain Eukaryota; kingdom Metazoa; phylum Arthropoda; class Arachnida; order Ixodida; family Ixodidae; genus Rhipicephalus; species Rhipicephalus microplus. The sequence goes on from NC_051168.1 coordinate 89,507,395, forward strand.
TCATTCACAGTTCATTACATCAAAGGTTGTGACAATGTTGGAGCCGACTACTTGAGTCGCGCATAACTGCCGTTTAGGTAGCAACGCGGTTCTTAATACTACTAGCCCTCAGTCGTGAATAGTTGACTCCTAGTTGCGACATAGCAACCCTACTTGTACGGTAGTTTTCCAACCGAACTGTAAGCAGCCTTCTGTGAACATTCTGCTACTATGTACATGCGACCCATAAACAATGCAGTGCAGTGCAGGGACCGTGCAGTGACCGTGCAGTGCAGTGACCATTCGTTCGCCCCGCGCCCTTGTAGTAGAATAGTTGCAAACAACTTTCTCGGAAAAGGGGGTGATGTCATAATATGTGCTGCGCGGACGCGAAACAGAAACTAAAAAAAAAACGACAATAGTGTGCCGTGCGGTGGCGAAGAGGATATGATGTGTGCGTGTATGTGCCGTGCGGTGCCTACGAGGAAGACGACAGCTCGTGAGGCGCGGGCTCGAGGGTGCGTGACCCGTGCCTTCGGCAGTGCGCGAGGTACGTCGTTCGAGGCAGGACTACCTCGTTGGGCGTCTGGCCCATAGGTACGACCCAGGCCACGTCGCGACACTCGTACTAGCCGAGTGGACAGCTCCGCCTCCGCTAGACGACCGGTCCAGGAGAGCTGGCGCCAGGTTCCTGAACCTGTCCTTGTCCCGCTGGTCGTGGAGAGCTGGCGCCGGGTGCCTGAACCTGCCCTTGCGCCGCTGTTCCAGGAGGGCTGGCGTGGGTTTCCGAGGCGGACTACAGGTGCTCAAGGGCACAACTCCCTGCCGCCGGAACACGTGAGTCGTCGGCTCCAGTTCGTCGACAGTGGCGCTGAGCCACTGGAGTTCGACGCGGCGACCCTGCGTCTCCCGACTTCGTCACTGCAGGTGACGACGCCGCCCAACATCGACTTCGCCACTGAATGTTGCCGACAGGGCATCAACGACGGCCCAGGCTACTACCCCGACGACCTGAACTGTAGGCCGAACGTTCTACTTATTCATTTAGTTTAGCCGCGTGTTTTTGTGTTAGGAACTTCGTAATGTGTGGGTTGTCCATGTGTGAAGGGTACAATAGAAGTTGGACGTGTGTTTGTGCACTGGCGTGCTGTCTGATTCTTTCTGGAGCGGTCCTGCCCCAATAACATCACACATATGATTATGAGAGATGCCGTTGTGGAGGGCTCCGGAAATTTTGACCACTAAACCCACTCTTCACCCACTTTCGTTTTCAAAAATGTCTCCACCCCCACCAACCTCCGCCTGATCTCCTGACCTCCCTCATGGCGTAGGGAAAGCGTGTTCAGCAATCCGAGCCTCGAGATAAAGGTCTGGCCCATACAACGAGCAGAGGAGGTGGCGGCCAGGCACGGCCTGACCGCCACTGAATTAGCACTGAAGCTAAAACCTGTTTCACGTCAAACGAGATGTTTTATTTACCGGGCCCGCCACATAGCATTCCCATCAAATGGGTTCGACACAGTGTCGATAGCGCAACGTGAACTCTTAATCGAAGTGAAGCGGCTATCACTTGTGGCCCATACGCCAATGAAGTTATAGAAACCACCTTGAGGTCTCCAGATCGAGTGGATACAGCAAATGGAAGCGCAGATGTGGAAAAGGAAGTCGGCAGCACTTTTCGTATGAATTCGTGTGGCGTACAACAGCTGCTCGTCGCAGCGCAAGGTTCGTGGGCGTGACTCGCAGTCGTTTTTCGAGCGTCACTTTGTTACACGAGAACTTCACATAAGCCGTTTTTTTTTCGTCGAGTGCAGTTGCTGTGAGCATCCAATTTCAGAATGTCAGCAGAGCAAGCGGAATCTGATGACATCGATAGACAAGGTGCTGTGAAACATTCTCATAAAGACTGGCATGTAAAACAGGTTGGAATGGTAGATATTATTTACGCAATCTTTTGCCTCATGAACAGCAGTGATTTCTTTACTCAAATATATCTAAAATGCAAGTGCTCCCTCTTGAAGCGACCGAGGTGAACGAAATTTGTGAAAGGAGTTCAAAAATAACCTGTGTTTTGCTGAGGGTTGCAAACAGAACCTTCATCCGGGGTCTTGAAGAATTCGGAAAGATCGTGTGAGCTGATTTTGTGAAAACAAAACTAAAGCAAGAAGCTTCTAATTTAAATAGCGTGCTAGAAAATCTGGTACTAAAGTGCCAATAAACCTGGTAGATACATACAGCGGCCGTAAGGTATCTCTGACCTTGGCTTTTAAGCAAGGCATTTAGTTTACGAGGGTTACACTGAAGTTTCACTTACAGATGGTAGATACATTTTAAAGTGATATAAAAGTAGGTGTTTTTTACGTAGTGGAAATTAGGAAAGGTGTTCTTTACAGAGTTTCAGTTCCAAGTGTTTCATCGTATGATGCATCTCACATGATGGTTCGCGTAAATAAAATGAGTACACGTTATAATGTGAACTCAAGGACAAAACTCTCCATTCAAAACGTGAGGGGATCGTCGCCATATGTAAGTACTCAAATAAAAGAAACCAACCTTTTGTCTTAGTGTCTCTTAACCAATGGCCTCCACAACCGCGCCTTTTGGTCGTTGCTAAAAGAAAGTCACCACTACACTTGCGTTCACTACGAATAAGTGTCAAAAATTAATAATCAGATATATTTACAGGCAGATCAAGGACACGAAACTAGTCTGGACTGCCTCTAGAGTGCTTGTGTACTTCACATAGTTGAGTTTTTTTTGCGTCTTTTTGTAGTTCGCAGAGCTTCGGCAATGCTATGTTATCAGTCTCGCTTGGCAAATACTATGCACCCACGCTTTTTAAAATCGATGAGTTGAATTTCATGGTAGTAAAATAAAGATCCTCTTTCTGCACGTCACGGTATACAGCCTGCGTATTAAACAGCACGCATCGAGAAATTCCTACTTTGCGAAAACTTGATCCCCGACATGCTGAAATTCTAACTGCACACTGCGTCTCAATACAACAATGCAGAGCGCTCTTTCTTTTTTTTTCACTCAGGCCGCACAATCGACGGGGGCGCCACGACAACTGAGCAGGCTGGCACGCAGATTCGGCTCGTCGAGGGCGTTCCCGTCGCCGGCTTCTGCGAAGACTGGGCCGTCCGCGCTGCTCTGCGTCACGAGCCTCGCGACGACGATGTGTACGTGGTTGCCTACCCGAAATCCGGCACCACGTGGGTGCACTACCTGACGAGGCGGTTGCTGCATCTAGGACACGAGAGTCCGGCAGAGAGTGCGATGCAGTGCATGCTCAGCTCCATCATAGGCTACACCGGCAGTGACGAGCCGGGCGCAGTAATCAAGTCGCACCTGCTTTTCGGCAGGACACCATTTTCGGAGAAGGCCAGGTGAAGAGCGGCACACCATACTGGCGTCTAGTGTCATTAGGTGTTAACAGAGTACAGGCACCATTTTTCAAACTCATGTTCACTCTTTCCACAAATCTTTACCGACGTGGCTCTTAGAAAGTGTGATGCTAAGCAAATGCTGATAGGATGATAGTATGGTTCATTTCGATATGAAAGTTAGTTTTCACGTGCCGCACCTACTGACGTTGATACTAGTTTGACTTTAGGCTAGAGTACTGATTATGGTAACTTCGCGCAACAGTTTGGCTAGTTGTGGTGGCGTGAAGTAGTAACATTTCCAAAACGGCTGCCTGCGCGCCACCTAAACACTCAAGACAGCCGTTTTCGCACCAACAACAGAGGCACGGTGCGGAGTGGCCGTGGCCGTGGAAACGTCACGATAGAGTGCGCGAGTACGCGATGAGGAGTTGGCGTTTTGACGTCAATGTACAGTAGGAACCGCGAATCGCTTTTAAAAATACATCGTGACTACGTTTTCTGGGCACACTCACCCTTGCCAGGACATGTAATAAGTTCTTAAGGGCTTAGCTTCTCGTTTGATGCTAGAAAACGATAACAGGAAATTTACCTGTGAATAACGCTTCGAGTGCGTCCGTCCATCCATCCACCCACCCATTCGTCCACCCATCCGTCCACCAATCCGTCCATTCATCCGTCCATCCGTCCGTCCGTCCGTCTAGCCGCTTACGACTTCTGGCTCTCTTGACCGTTTCAATAATGGTATACCAAAACTTGGTATGGCATAACGGGACTGTATGAAGAGTGTAAGAGACAAGTCATAACATGAAAATTATGACATATATGTCATGAAGGTCATGATTTACATTTCATGGTCTTGCAGCTCTCGCGGTGGTTTCGTTCACATAACATGTTGCAAAACTGGTATAGTATGACATGACTGCATGGCCAACGCAAGTGACAGACCCTAACATAGACATCTTTGCATGCATGCCACGTAAGTCATGAGTCATAATTACATGCCATGCTCATGATGCGCTCACGGCCGTTTCGTTAGCTTCACATATTCCAAGTTTGGTGTTACGGGACGTGAATGGATGACAAAGGTATGCGACTGGTGCAAACATGATAATCATGAGATGCGTGTCATGTAAGAACACGAGACTACATGCCTCACTCAAGGCCCCAATACACTTCGATGAAACCAGGCGTGCGTGCGTGCCGGCGTTCGCTTCGTCGCGTCACGACGGCGATGCCACGCCAGGCGCCGATCTGCCTGCCTTATACTCGCAGGCGCGCGTCGTGCTGCCTCGCTTAGACGCATGTGCGTGTGAGTGCGGCGGGCATCCCTCCTTCACGAAGAGAGGCAGACGCAGTGCTGTCTGGGTAACGTCATCGGCGCGAAATGCACTATGTCGCACTTCGCGCCGGTTGCCGCCTGGCCGCACCGACGAACGCTGGTCGCGCCTGGCGTAAGACATATTGCTCGCGTTTCTACGCAGCGTTGCTATGGCCAGCGTGCACGCGCGTCAACGTTACGTCGAAGTGTATTGGGGCATTCGTGATGCGCTTGCGGCCGTTTCGCTAGCTCCACATATATCAAACTTAGTATCAGGGGACGTGAATAGATGACGAAGGTAAATGACACGTTCAAGCATGATAATCATGACAAGGACGTCATGTACGGCCTTATTTGCCTCCCCCGTGTAGTGATGTGCTCATTTTAAAGTGACATATTGGCTTTCCCCATACGTGCTTCGCATATCATAGATTCGCGTTCTACGTGGGATCTGCCAATTTTTTACGTCCCAAAAACCACGATGTGGTTATCAAGGACGTCGCTGTGGAGGGCTGTCAACATATATTTGAGATAACCGCTGTGAAAGCTGGTACGTTTGGCATAGAATGAGCCTGCTGCAAGTGTAAACATCGTGGAGTGTGGAATTCTTATTTTAAAACAAGAAGCGCCCCTCATATTAGGGTTTTGATTGCTTTGAAGTCATAGGTATCTCTGTGTTTGTAATGTGAAAAAAGCAAGAGTGCTGACTCAGCGCATGAGGTAACTGTGTGCGCGCTTGTAGTGACTAGTATGGTGGCTCGCAGCCATGGAGTGGCACACCATGCTCCCCCACCCTGAAATTTTGGTCGCCCTGAAAAATGACTGTTTCGAAGAGCTGCCCCCTTCCCCCTCCCCAAATCTACCTACGCCCTTCTGCCGCAGCGGCGCATTCGCATTCGATCATGTGCACTACGCCGTGCACAGGATCGGAAACGTTTGAGGAGCGTTGTAATGAACCGCGTTCTGGGAACACATAACCCGAAAACTGTACTGCCTGTTGTTTCTGCAGGTATGTTTACGTATTGCGAAATCCGTACGACTGTTGCGTGTCGTACTATCACCAGCGAGCCGGCCTGCCCAGCTTACCCGCAATCAGCTTCGATGAATTCCTGGACGACTTCATCGAGGGTCAAGTGCCTTTCGGCGACTACTTCGATCACCTGGCTGCCTGGTTTCCAGAGAGGTCGAGGACGAACGTCATCTGCGTACCGTATGAGCAACTGAAGGGCGACGTTCGTGCAGGGATTCTCCGCATAGCCGACTTCCTTGGCCGAGACATCGGACATGCTTTGCGTAACGATGACGGAGCACTCCAGGAAATTATTCAGGTCGGTCAGTGACAGACTTCGTGATAAAAGGGCTTCGTTGTGGCACAGACTCTGCATAGCACTCCGTAAGCGTTACTGACTAAGCAAATTCACTAGGAACAGTGAAAACCCGACGTTCTTTAGAAATATAAAAAAGAGACGGCATGAAACTTGCATATCCAGCTGAAATCATGATTTGATGTGCGCGGAGCGTAGAAAGAATACTATTTTATGCAACGGAATGACAACCTTATGAGCATAGTCCGAGCAGCGTACTACATAAAGGAAAGATTGTACGAGTTCACCGTTCATATGTGGAGTCAAATAGGTTTTGACGTTAAAGCCTAAACAGTGCATCGTAAGGCAAAAGATAAGCGTGTGTTTGGGTGGCGCGCGCGCGCGCGTGTGTGTGTGTGTGTGTGTGTGTGTGTGTGTGTGTGTGTGTGTGTGTGTGTGTGTGTGTGTGTCTGTGTGTGTGTGTGTGTGTGATTCTCGCAATTCGATTACAATATATAGTATACGCAAGTTCAACCAAGTCGGTTTATACTATTTTGAGCATAGGCATGATATTGTTTGATGTACATGGTGCGCCAGATAATCTTTATCCAGAATTTTAAAATATTCCGACACACACAATTACGACGCGACCAAATGCATGTTCCAGACCGTTGCTAGGAGCTAGACTATTTTTTGTGTTCAATAATATAACTTCTTAGATATGTTTAATTAACTAACCTTTGAAGGAACGAAGATGGATAAACCATTTCGATAAGAAAGCTTCAGATTCGTTTGCAACACATCCGATTAGACAGCTTAAAATTTCACATCTGTTAATTATTTGTGTGTCTCTGGTAACTACGATTGCCCGTGAAATACAATAAAAATACCACGTGAAAAACCCAATGGCGCGCTCACACGCGCCACAATTCTGGTGCTTTTTAACGCTAGGCTTACGAACGCTACACTTTCCTTGTACCGATTCATGACAGCGATAAGCAGTCGCAGCGGCTATCGTTTTTGTGGCCGACAGCAAAACGTGTTCATCGCTTTCTAATCAGACGTTTTGCAAACAGATCTACAACTTTCTTATTGAAACTGTTTCTCCGGCTTTGTTCTTTCCAAGTTAGTTAAATATATGTAATTAAACAATATTTTAGAACACAAAGTAGCTTGACTATCTTTTTTGTAGGCCCGTGTGCCACGTTAAAGAACCCCAGGTGGTCGAAATTTCCGGAGCCCTCAACTACGGCGTCTCTTATAATCACATGGTGGTTTTGGGACGTTACACCCCACATATCAATCAATCATCAAAAATAGCTTCACTAAATATAGGCAATGATCAGCAACTTACATTTGGTCGCGTCGTGATTGCATGTGTCGGCATATTTCTAAACTCTGGCTTAAGATAGCTGGGGCACCCTGTATATGTACCTCAAAGGTGCGCAGTATGTTCTATCTTAAACAGAATGAATGTTTGATATAACATCAGATCAAGACATAAAGGTGGTCTTGCGACATTGCGACTGTGCTTGATGTGCGCCTGTGGTACGAAATAGGGCCAGCTCGAAACATTGGTTCAGATATTATGTTTCTGCTAATACCCGTTGAAATCTTTTCTTTTTTTCATATTTTAAGGCCTGAGCGCAAGTGAGACAAACCTTAAAGTTGCAGCATATGAACCGATTGCTGAGCGCGTAACTTGCGCACCTCTCAAGCGTCCCTTGCACTTGTCCAGAACACTATGTCTGTAATCATAATTTCTGTTCAATTCGTGTTGTATTAACGCAATTGCGTTAAAGAGCTTGTATCGCAAGAATTACAGCGTCGGTGTTGGTGTCGTTGGTTTCGAGCGAAAATCCATCTTGTGCGTGACAGACAAAATAAGAAAGATGGAAATAAACTAAATAATAAAAATTCCGCGTCCGATTAAAGATTGAGCGGAGGGGCGTTTGTGTGGCAAGCAGATTTTCTACAACTCATCCATGCATCTGCCTAGAAATACAGTTAAAATACCTTACTCTGCTTGGAAACGCAGTGAAAATAACGTTCATGCTTTGCAAACACACGCGTCCTGTATACAAGCTTCACAACACAACATCTAATGTCGCGGTATTAGGGAGTTTTAGAATAGCGTTTGCAAGCACTGCAAGCGCTGTGGGCGTTGCGAGCGTTGCGGGCGCCATATGAGTGTTAGAATAGCGTTTGCCCTGCTGCGATCCGCAACGCACGATTGCAGCGACACCGTAGTCTCGAAACCAGCGCTTGCGGGCCACATGCGGGCCGCCATCACCGCACGCAATTTCGGATTTTTTTGCGTGCTGTCCGCGATCGCCGACTCGTGTTACGACACATACGTAGCGGCAGCGACCGCACCGCAAAGGCTCGCGTTGCGCTATTCTAAAACTCCCTAATATCGCGTGTTACAGGCGTACGTTGCCATCGGGCGTCATAACATGGTATTATAAAGACTACGTGGTTCAAAGGAGACCACCAATCACAAAAGGCGCGAACGTTACTGCGTGTGTTCACCTAAAGGCCTTGTCGGGTGCATAGCAAGTTGGAAAAGATTTGACGCGTATAACTGCTTTTGTTTTGAAGCGTGCCACACATCAGAAACAATACAGCCACTTGGGAAGCTTGACTGACAGGAGCCACTTTTAATTTTACCGATTAGATTGTAGTAATCTACAATTTGAACTTAGTAACAAAATAAACAATAAAAACGAATGCATTAAGTGTTGGAAGTATGCACTAGGAACAGGTTATTATCGCGTTCAACTCTTATAGGGCAAAGTTTAAGAGTGCCTCAATTTTTCGTCCGCCGTTTTGCTGCACACAATTTGCGACTCGGATCACAGTTTGGGGCTCAGAGCGCAGGTTCGAGTTACTCTCTCCCTCTTTTTCTTCGTCTTTAATCCTGTAATTCCTACCAGGTAACTAGATTTCTCCTTAAGCAGTGCTCAACGTCTTTCAGTTTGGCCTACCTCTTCTGCTCTTGTTAGGTTCGCTAGCGAGATTTAAAATGCAGAATTTGTCTAGTCTTGTTATTATATCACGGCCTTTTGATGTTCTCGGCAATGCAAGTACTCACTTTACCAATGTGTTGGTCATATGAGCACTCTTTAGAGCCCGAGAACAAATTCAAAAGTGATTTTCTTTTCCGTTGCCACCCATAGCTGTGAAGTGACTATAAAAACAAAAAAAACTCAACTGCGTTCATTTTCTAATTACTCAGAGCTTCCTGCAGCATATGCACATGACTGCGCATATCAAGCATCATCTACTTTTTAGTCATCAGGGTTATAGCTCTCCTGGGACCAAACTTTGCGACATGAAGCAAGTCTTCATTTTTCGTACGGGCTGCTGAGATTATTTCAGATATAATTGCGATAAAAATATAATGAATGTTTCCGCTATATTGCACGTACAAATCATTGCTCACACATCCCTTTAGCGATCACCTACATGCGTCGATAATGAGGGCAAACTTCCGGCCACGGTGTCTGTGGGAAGGCCGAGCATTCACCCATTTCTCGGAGGGGGGGGGGGGGGGGGGACCGCCAACGCTACAAACCGCGTTCAGGCGTTTTCGGAGCTGCATAGCTGCAAAAGCTCAGCAGTAGGCCGTACTCTGTAACTTTTTTGGGGACACATGAAAGCAGACGCCCAATGCACACGTGGTAGCAGACTTCCTGCCACATAATTCGGGTCGCAGTGTGGGACACGCATTAAATGAACCTGATGTTCGCAATCTATCGCGTTGTCCTTTCCCCTCTCCAGCCTCTACTCTCGAAAGCTTTCTGCCTCTGAAGTGCTGTTGTACTACTTCGGTGCGCATTTTACCGATGATGTCGTGTGGTAAATTAATTTTATTAAGCAGTGCATTTTCGACCGCAGTATCATGTTTGGCATTCCCGATCGTTAATGTAACTTTACAATCACAAACAGTGGTGCTTTAGTGTGCACTTTGACGTCTTTTAGTAATTCAAGCAGACTCGCCCTTTACTATCCGCCTTAGCATAGACGGCTCACCTGTAGAATGTGTCCTGTTCTGCGTGCAACCAAATTCACCGTGAGGTCATGCTTCCACATTCCATACTTTGATTGATGATTGATATGTGGGGTTTAACGTCCCAAAACCACCATATAATTATGAGAGACGCCGTAGTGGAAGGCTCCAGAAATTTTGACTATTTGGGGTTCTTTAACGTGCACGCAAATCTGAGCACACGGGCCTACAACATTTCCGCCTCCATCGGAAATGCAGCCGCCGCAGCCGGGATGCGATCCCGCGACCTGCGGGTCAGCAGCCATTCCATGCTTTGCCTTTCATTCAATTCCATACATACTATTCTACATTCCACAATATTTAACATAAAATTTACGGTGATTCACGTAAAAACACTGATCCTGTATTCGTTTTTTGAACCTATTTTAGACGTAATGTGAATGGGAGTGTTCATACAGGTTTGCCAAGCTTTTCTCGTTGACCGCTGGTGGAACAGTGGCTAAGGTGCTCGCCTGCTGACCCAAACATTATGGGCTCCATTCCGGCCGGTGGTGGTCGCATTTGAATGCCCGTGCACTTCAAAGCTCGTGTACTGTGCTCGTGTACTGTGCTCGTGTACTGTGCTCGTGTACTGTGCTCGTGTACTGGGCAATGTACAAGGGCACAGTGCACGGCCCGTGTATTTTCGAGGCCCGTGTACTCTGTTATGTCAGTGCACGCTGAAGAACACTATATGGTCAAGATTTTCGGAGCCCTTCACTACGGTGTCTCTCAATCGTATCACAGTTTGGTACGTTGAAACCCAAACGTATTATTGGCTTTTCTTGTGGAGCCTCTACTTTTACCAGTTCCAAAGTTACAGATAGGATACAGAAAAAAAAAGCATATCAGACGATGCATCATTGTGCCGCCTTTCTCTATTTTTTCCCACATTTCAGACAACTTCCCCGAACGAGATGCGACGGCATTTCTCCGAAGCACGAGCGAAGTTGCTCACCGCCCCCAATGACGAAAAAGCAAGCACAAGTAGCTGCCGCGTTCCGAGCCAGGGGTCATCGAGCACCGCCGGCTGGTGCAGGCGACGGAGAAAAGGCCAACCTGTTCAAGCTCGTGCGCAAAGCGACCGTTGGCGACTGGAGAAACCATTCTTCTCGGATGCTCAAGCGCAGCGCATGAAATCCAACATGGAGTCTAAGATGGCCTCCAAAATGACCGATCATCGGGAGGCAGTGCTCGCTCTGTGGAAAAGTCTCAACCTGCCGTAGCTTGCGATGAATTCTTCTTGTGCCTAGCCCAGAAAAGCGCGCTTTCCACTCTATCATTACCTTTGTGTATTGCGACAATCATTTTTCACGTGTATTTCTTTTTCACGAATGGTTTCATTTTTGTTCACTTCGACGTGACGCGTTTGCGTCCTCATAGTTGAAGTTGTGCATAATGGTGCAGGACATTTTGCTACAGGATGTGAGAAGGAAAATAACGAAGTATTGTGTAACGGGGCTATTTAATAAGATATTACATTTTGGCCGAATATAAGTACCAGTTTTCATTGGAGGACTCATTAAGCTCAATAGGTGTATGTTGGCCCATATTTACAAGGTATGCTGTGTTATTTGTCAGCTCTACCAGCGCCTGGCTCTACCTAATGATAACTGAACAAAAACAAAAAAATACGCCATCTTGTGTGGTCTGTTTCTCGAAAAAAAATAGTTAGGACTCCTTGCACTAGGGCATGCTAGGCTGGAGTCAACAGCCGAAATTGTGATCCACCTATATTCTCCGGTTTTTTCTAGTCTTGAAGTGATGCTTTGTATTGGCCCTAATTAGCCTTATAATAATTCCTTTTTACTGCCCAAGTGTAACCACTTTACTTATGTTTTCTTGTACAAGGGTAACAATATAGCACATTAAACGAAACAGCACCAAATGCCTTAACAAGGTCTTGTAGTAGAATAGCGACTCTCTCTAAAAAAAGAGTGGCCAATTTGGTGTTTTTGGCATCGTGAAACTGTACTTTACTAATACTTCACTTCACAGGGGCGTCTGCGCAAGCAGGAGTTTGGTGTGTGGCAACACCGCGGGCACGAGCCAAGGGGGGGGGGGGGGGGATGACTTCCTTCCACGTTTAGCCGTGCGTGGCTTAGCTGTGTCCGGGGAAAACGGGTTCTTAAAGGTTGAGCTGACGCTGGGTGCTTGGACCTTTAAGGCCTCCCGGCAGAGGCAACACACTTCTTTGGCCCCAGCTTCAAGTAGACGGCACCCTTGGGTTGACCTACCAGGGAAAATTGGCAGTTGCCTTTTCCTATCCCCCTATCTCCCCATTTCTTTTCTATATCTTCTGTACCTGTCCTGTCTTCTTATATCTTCTGCTTACTTCATGTACTGGCGGCGAGGTTTAACCCTTGGTGAAATGGCCGTGCACTTCAAAGCTCGTGTACTGTGCTCGTGTACTGTGCTCGTGTACTGTGCTCGTGTACTGTGCTCGTGTACTGGGCAATGTACAAGGGCACAGTGCACGGCCCGTGTATTTTCGAGGCCCGTGTACTCTGTTATGTCAGTGCACGCTGAAGAACACTATATGGTCAAGATTTTCGGAGCCCTTCACTACGGTGTCTCTCAATCGTATCACAGTTTTGGTACGTTGAAACCCAAACGTATTATTGGCTTTTCTTGTGGAGCCTCTACTTTTACCAGTTCCAAAGTTACAGATAGGATACAGAAAAAAAAGCATATCAGACGATGCATCATTGTGCCGCCTTTCTCTATTTTTTCCCACATTTCAGACAACTTCCCCGAACGAGATGCGACGGCATTTCTCCGAAGCACGAGCGAAGTTGCTCACCGCCCCCAATGACGAAAAGCAAGCACAAGTAGCTGCCGCGTTCCGAGCCAGGGGTCATCGAGCACCGCCGGCTGGTGCAGGCGACGGAGAAAAGGCCAACCTGTTCAAGCTCGTGCGCAAAGCGACCGTTGGCGACTGGAGAAACCATTTCTCGGATGCTCAAGCGCAGCGCATGAAATCCAACATGGAGTCTAAGATGGCCTCCAAAATGACCGATCATCGGGAGGCAGTGCTCGCTCTGTGGAAAAGTCTCAACCTGCCGTAGCTTGCGATGAATTCTTCTTGTGCCTAGCCCAGAAAAGCGCGCTTTCCACTCTATCAATTACCTTTGTGTATTGCGACAATCATTTTTCACGTGTATTTCTTTTTCACGAATGGTTTCATTTTTGTTCACTTCGACGTGACGCGTTTGCGTCCTCATAGTTGAAGTTGTGCATAATGGTGCAGGACATTTTGCTACAGGATGTGAGAAGGAAAATAACGAAGTATTGTGTAACGGGGCTATTTAATAAGATATTACATTTTGGCCGAATATAAGTACCAGTTTTCATTGGAGGACTCATTAAGCTCAATAGGTGTATGTTGGCCCATATTTACAAGGTATGCTGTGTTTATTTTGTCAGCTCTACCAGCGCCTGGCTCTACCTAATGATAACTGAACAAAAACAAAAAATACGCCATCTTGTGTGGTCTGTTCTCGAAAAAAAATAGTTAGGACTCCTTGCACTAGGGCATGCTAGGCTGGAGTCAACAGCCGAAATTGTGATCCACCTATATTCTCCGGTTTTTTCTAGTCTTGAAGTGATGCTTTGTATTGGCCCTAATTAGCCTTATAATAATTCCTTTTTACTGCCCAAGTGTAACCTACTTTACTTATGTTTTCTCGTACAAGGTAACAATATAGCACATTAAACGAAAACGCACCAAAATGCCTTAACAAGGTCTTGTAGTAGAATAGCGACTCTCTCTAAAAAAGAGTGGCCAATTTGGTGTTTTTTGGCATCGTGAAACTGTACTTTACTAATACTTTCACTTCACAGGGGCGTCTGCGCAAGCAGGAGTTTGGTGTGTGGCAACACCGCGGGCACGAGCCAAGGGGGGGGGGGGGGGGGGGATGACTTCCTTCCACGGTTAGCCGTGCGTGGCTTAGCTGTGTCCGGGGAAAACGGGTTCTTAAAGGTTGAGCTGACGCTGGGTGCTTGGGACCTTTAAGGCCTCCCGGCAGAGGCAACACACTTCTTTGGCCCCAAGCTTCAAGTAGACGGCACCCTGGGTTGACCTACCAGGGAAAATTGGCAGTTGCCTTTCCTATCCCCCTATCTCCCCATTTCTTTTCTATATCTTCTGTACCTGTCCTGTCTTCTTATATCTTCTGCTTACTTCATGTACTGGCGGCGAGGTTTAACCCTTGGTGAAATGGCCTCTCTTGGGATCAGGACTACAGGGTTATAGTAGCGATGTATGACTAACGTTCTGTATACGTTCTCCTTGTATACGAATGTATACGTTCTCCTTGTAACGAATGTATACGTTCTCCTTGTTGCACTCCATGGTGGGTGGCCAGCATAGCTACCTAATGACCATAATTTTTTATGGAAAAAGTATCCCCTTTCTATAATGATCGGTACCGTAAAAAGGGTCGCACCGAAGCAACCAAAATTTTTTTACTAAAGAGAATCGCTGCAAGAATTTTTTTCTTGTAACATCTTTGACAGAGACTAAGATTCAAGATATATCAGCATTTCCGATTGCAAAAGAAATAAAAGAGTGCATTAGAAGCAACTACAGTGCAAAAAAATTGAATTGGAGAGATATCCTAATAGTAGTATAGAACAAAGTAACAAAATCAGACACCTAGTGAATATCAGACAACATTAAGTCCGTGTATCAACCCGCCGATCTCTCAACAACACGCGAGGAGTAATATCAGAGAATGAACTGCTCAAGTGCACCGATGCAGAAATTGAAGAAGCTCTAGCAGATCAAGGTGTACTTGCAGCACGAGCCATCACTATTCGTAGAGACAACACGGAAACCCGCACAAAGAATGTTATACTAACCTTCTCAATCACAACACTCGCCACTGCCGTTAAGGTAGCATACCTAAGTCAGGCTTTACATACCCGATCCTCGCAGGTGTTTCAGGTGCCAGAGGTTCGGGCACGGGTCTCATTCATTCTGTGGTAATCCAACTTGTGGGAAATGTGGCAAGAATGAACATGATGAAGGCGAGTGCCCCAACACGTTAAGCTATGTGAACTGCAAGGGGCCCCATGCAGCGTATTCATGCTCCTGCTCACGATGACAAAAAGAAAAGGACATACGCTGAAAACAAAAGAAAACATTTCGTATCAAGAAGCGTGCAAGCGAGTGGCGCTTGCCCAAAAGGGCACCTTCGCCGGTCTCTGTAGGCACACAGGTCGAACTCCAGGACCTAGTGACCGCAGTCCATCACCCAGACAAGAGCGTAAGAAAGGCACCAAATGCGTTTCCTCAGGCAGGCCCTAAAGCCTAAACCAGTGTTGGTGCCACCCAACCTAACGTCGAGGCGAACCAGGCCTCAACGATGGTGCCGAGTAGCCAGCCTCCTTTGAGGAGGCCAGTGTTCTCACAGCACATCAACATTGTTGAGCAGCCTGGTGGTGTGCATTTCATGGACGTGAGTTCATCGAATACTAAAAGCCTGGGAGACCCTGCTTCTACCAGAAGGACGATCAGGCAACCAATCATCCTTCCTTGCAAATTAGGGAAAGAGAACCAAAACACAGTTCCAGCCCCCCCCAAAAAAAAGTAACCGAGCAGAACAAAATCGCCACTTTTTAGCCCACGCAGAACTAACTGAAAGTATTAGAGCTTATACGCATCGCCTCACACAATGGCTTGCATTATTCATTGGAACTGCAGAGGAATGATACGCAATTCGGGCGACGGTAGAGACATCCTTACAAGCTTCTCTCCTGTTGCACTGTATTTGCAGGAAACGAATCTAGGACAGAAAAAGACCAAAGTATCAAAGGGTTTCACCGTTATACGTCGCGACCACTTGCAAGGACACCGGCTGTCGGGCGGGTTCACCCTTATACTCCAAAAGCCCCGCCGCGGTGGTCTAGTGGCTAAGGTACTCGGCTGCTGATCCGCAGGGCGCGGGTTCGTCGAATCCCGGCTGCGGCGGCTGCATTTCCGATGAAGGCGGAAATGTTGTAGGCCCGTGTACTCAGATTTCGGTGCATGTTAAAAGAACGCCAGGTGGTCTAAATTTCCGGAGCCCTCCACTACGGCGTCTCTCATAATCATATAGTGGTTTCGGGACGTTAAACCCCACATATCAATCATCAATTATACTCCAAAAGGCATAGCGGCGGGAGAAGTATACTTCTATTGAAACAGCGGCTGTCACCATTTTATCGCGCAGAACTATTACTGTGTGTTCAATATATATTCCACCTCGTACAGCTTTTACAGTAACAGATCAAGAATTGATTGTGGAGCAGCTACCTGGACCCTATGTGATAGCAGGAGATTTTAATGCGCACAATACACTATAGGGAAGTGTCAAGACGGACAGTAGAGCGGAGGTAGTTGCGGATTTTTATTCTAACCAACAATTTAGGTATTTTAAACACTGGAGCCCTTACGTGCTCCTCACCAAGCACAGGAGCCATGAGCTGTTTTGATTTGACGCTTTGCTCCAGATGAATATTTGGTGAGTTTGATTTCATTGATATGTGGAGTTAACGTTCCGAAACCACTATATTATTATGAGAGGCGCCGTAGCGGAGGGCTCCGGAAATTTCGACCACCTGGGGTTCTTGAACATGCACCCAAATCTGAGCACACAAGTCTACAACATTTTCGCCTCCATCGGAAATACAGTCGCCGCAGCCGCGATTCAATCCCGCAACCTGCAGGTCAGCAGCCGAGTACCTTAGCCACTAGACCACCGCAGCGGGGTTTGGTGATTTTATATGGTAAATAATAAACAACCCTTATGACTGCGACCATCCACCTGCTGTTGTAAAACTGAGGTCATCCCTTCCGACAATACAATCCCGGCCACAACGTTGGAAGCTACACTAAGCTAACCGGCCTCTATTTACAAAGAAAGCCACTCTACAGAACAAGTTTTTTTGACCACATAACAATAGATGAAATGCATGACAGGTTCACTTCGTGCATACTGTCAGCTGCAGAGCAAGCTATTCCTCAGTCCACGGAACTAGTGGGGGAAAAGCTCAAACCATGGTGGACCAGCGAGTGCTCTATGGCAAAAAAAAACTAACTACAAAACAAAGCGTCGTGCTATTTCCGCATATATCCTACGTGTAATAACATCCTCGCTTTCAAACAACTGAAAGCAAAAGCAAGATATATACGCCGACAAGCAGAAAAAATGTACTGGCAGAAATATATATCCACGATCAATACCTAAACCACGCCAAAAACATTGTGGGATGAAGTTAGAAAGTTCATAGGTGACTACTCCCTACACACAATACTTATACTTACAAGCCCCTGTACACAAACATCCCTAGAAGAGCAAGCGGATATTCTAGGTGAAAATTTTCGCACCTTACCAGTTCAGCAATACACGCATTCCTTCCTAAAATACAAACAGACAACCGAGAAACAGAAACTACCGATAACTGGACGACTATATGAGCCGTATAACACACATTTAACACACGATGGGTTAAATGCAGTGCTTTTAACGGAAAAAAAACAGCAGTTGGTTCGGACAGACTTCATTACACAATGCTTGTGCACCTGTCGCAGGCTGCCATACAACAACTACTAAATTTTTTATTGTTATATGGAAAACTGGCTGAATGCCCACCAAATGGAAAATGACAACCATAGTCCCATTTCTCAAACCTGAAAAGCCGCCAACGTGACCAGGTAGCTATAGACCTATTACACTGACAAGCTGCATGGCGATATAATACGAGAGCATAATCAACATCAGACTGATATACACCCTGGAAAGAGAATTTACTAGATAATCATCAGTGTGGGTATAGAAAGAGGCATTCAACGATCGATCATCTTGTTCGCCTAGAACACATCATACGTGAAGCACTCTTATATAGACAATACTGCCGTGCTAGTCTTTTTTGGGCCTGGAGAAGGCCTTCTGCACCACATGACGGTTTAGTATATTGAGAGACCTGGCAAGTTTAGGAAACCGTGGCAGAATGCTCCACTGCCTTTCTGATTTTTCATCAGACCGAAAATTTCAGGTATGGCTAGGCTCTACACTATCACGTGTTTTCATCCAAGAGAATGGTGTGCCGCCGGGTTGCATATTAATCACCACACTCTTCGTGGTCGAAATGAATTCAGTAAATAGAGTAATACCACTTTCTATCATGTATTCATTATATGTAAACGATCTTCAAATAGCATGTCAGGCTTCAAGTATATCAACGTGTGAAAGACAGCTCCAGCTCACCATGAACAGACTATAACCAAATGGGATGACCAAAAAGCCTTTCGCTTTTCGACTCAGAAAACCATCGCCATTCTATTTTCGGAAAAGCGTGGCATGCATCCCTATCCTGTTCTTAAAATTATCAACAGCCTATTGCCGCTGAAACAAGAACACCAATTTCTGGGCCTAGTTTTTGACAGCAACTAAACTTCATTGCACATATAAACAACATAAAAAAGAAGGCAAACAAGCCACTTAACATCCTAAAAATGCTGTCATGGAAACGCTAGGGCGCTGATCGAATTTGCCTATTACGGATGTACCGCTCAATTGTACGCAGCATACTCGACTATGGCAGCGTGGTTTATGGGTCGGCAAAAAAATCTTACCTGAAACGTCTTGATCCAATGCATAATCATGGACTACGCTTGGCAACTGGAGCGTGCAGGACTTCACCCGTCGAGAGTCTGCATGCCGAGAGCAATCTGCCTTGTCTCGAACATAGAATAGTGCTGCTTACAGTATCGTAAGTATTAAGAACGCGATTGAAAACAAATCACACGCGTCACACCATTGTTTCTCACATTAGTACCAGAACACAGTACAACAAAACACCGCACATGATAAGACCACTTCTCCTGCGCTTTGAAAAAATTTGCCTAGAATATAAAGTACCAAGTCAAGTGCTCAACATTGCTCAAACACCTGGAAGACGGGCTCCATGTTTGTACTTTTCGCATTACACCGATTTCACCCTGACTCACTTAGAAAAAATCAATTGCCACGGTGGTCTAGTGGCTAAGGTACTCGGCTGCTGACCCGCAGGTCCCGGGATCGAGTCCCGGCTGCGGCGGCTGCATTTCCGATGGAGGCGGAATTGTTTTAGGCCCATGTGCTCAGATTTGAGTGCATGTTAAAGAACCCCGGTTAGTCGAAATTTCCAGAGCCCTCTACTACGGCGTCTCTCATAATCATATGGTGGTTTTGGGACGTTAAACCCCACATATCAATCAATCATTAGGAACAATGAAACCCCACGGAAGCACATTATTCACGCTTTCCTTGGAGTACAAGAAAAATGTTGCAAACATTTTGAATACTACACTGATGGTTCAAAACACATTAATATACAGGAAGTGCTTTATGTCAAAAGACTCAGAATCTTGCATGCGACTGCAACAATTCACGACTGTTTTTAAAGCAGAAGTATATGCTCTTTTTATTTCTCTTGAGGAGATTTTACCTAGAAACCACAAAAAATCAGTCATATACACTGACTCGCCTAGCGCAATGAAATTTCTACACTCAAGGTCTGAAAGCGAATCTCTTTTTGAAAACATTTTACGGATGCTGCAAGCTACTGCGAAAAATGGCAAAAATATCCACCTCGTATGGGTGCCAAGCCACGTTGGCATATTAAGAAACGAACAGGCAGGCAAGGTAGCAGCAATGGCGGGCAGCCATAGCGTAGTGGAACTGAAGGTACCATTCCGAGATTGTTTTGACATGTGTCGGACAGCTTTCAGGGCAAAGTGGCAGAAAGAAAGGCGAGCTAAAGTACATCACAAAATTAGAACTGACAGGCCAATTTTACAAGAAAGCAAATTATGCAATCACCAAAAGCGCTTCATCAAAGTCATGCTATGTCAACTGTGAATAGGTCACACTCACCTAACTCACAACGTTTTACTACGAGGAGATCCTAAGCCCGAATGCAAACTTTGAAACGAACCTCTGGCTATTAATCATGTTTTAATCACATGTCCAGTTTTCGAAAGCAGAACATGGAAATGTTTTTAAAAAATTCTACGAACACAAACACATTTGCACCTAATGTTAATGATATCAGAAAATGCAATAATATGCATTAAAGACGTTTTTCAGTTTTCAGAGGCTACGAGTATTTTAATCAAATTATAAACAACTTTTTTTTCAGACTCTTCATCTCACCATCTCATAAAAATTACCTAGTGTCTGGCGCATCATAGCCATTGCTGCATTTGTGCGAAATACCCAACGTAACTAACTAACTAACTAACTAACTAATTAACTAACTAACTAACTAACTAA
Organism: Rhipicephalus microplus; assembly: GCF_013339725.1. Lineage (NCBI taxonomy): Eukaryota > Metazoa > Arthropoda > Arachnida > Ixodida > Ixodidae > Rhipicephalus > Rhipicephalus microplus. Next base: position 89,527,737 of record NC_051168.1, read on the forward strand.
CTAACTAGCCGACCAACTAACTACCCAACTAAAAAACTTGAACAATCCTTTTGCTCTTTTAGAGTCCTTTTAAAGGCGTACATGGTGCCATTTTCGAGGCTATAACAAGCCCATTTTTGGTTTCTTCTGTATTCGAGGAAACAGCGTACGAATCATCAGACACTGTTAAAGTTTAAAACATATTTTTAATTCTCTTCCATCATATACCTAAATATGCTGATTCTCCCGATCGAGACCCCACCGCTAACTCGTCCAGCACTAACGTAGCTCTATAGGAACGGCAGCGAAAGTTGTAGTGGCGTCACACCAGATCTGTATTGCCTTGATTGTCCTCCAGACGACCGCCACCTTCACGACGTACCTACGGGCAAAGCATCGGTTGCTATCAAGAAGGATTAAAGAAAAATTGCTGGAGTGGAGGCTCCCGCAAGGCCTTGCCAGAAGAAGTGAAGCTACATTTTGCCACTGCCAAGATGGCGGAAACATGCTAATTTTCTGATAGTGCCCACTTAAAGATCAATGAATTTCATATGTGATGTGGATGCTACGTTAGTGTTATATTTAAAGATAGTTGTTCCCGACGAAATGACACACAGAAATGAGTATGGATGACTGGATCTTCAAAGAACTTTGCTTCCAATTAGAGGCTCACTAAGGAAAACTAGTAACTTTTGGACGCACTTGGAGCACTATGTGACCTGAAAAAGTTCCCACATTAAACTTGTTGGGCGTGCGAGGGAAACGCTTCGTTTTTAATCGCCGAACGGTATACTTTATCATGCCCCTAGTAAGATGGCCGCCGCAACCGCCATATTGCCAGAAGAACGGCTTCACTTCTGGGCAATCATTTCCACTCCGATTTTTTTTTTAAATCCTCCTTTGCTATACATTACTCGAGGCTGCGACTACTCAGCAAGGCAACTGTCGGCGCGTCTGTTTTACTTGTGCTTGTGTGGCATGTGTGTGGGAGAGCAGACGGTATACACTAAAATGGTGCGCGTCACACCTTTGTGTGGTCACGTGACCAAGCCACCTACATTGAGACGTCACTGTCAAACTCGGCGCCCAGAAACAGAAACCAAAAGTTTTCCACATGAATAACGCGATATCAAATTATTTAGCGAGAATACATGAATATTGGTGCGTGTACCATGCTTCTTGGAGCTAAATAAACCGCTTGCAGCAAAGAAGGCGCAAACCAAGTGCGTGAGTGGCTATGCGACAAATCCAGCATACTGTTTGTTACTCCCACTTCAAATATTTTCATGCAAGACAAAGTGTTCCCTGAGGTTACGGGACACTTCTTTTTTGTTCCCGAATAGAAATGAAGCGGAACTTCTTGCGGTGAAACGAAACTGAAAGAAAAACGAAAGCCACATCGTTCCGGCACCCTGGTTTAGACAGCGTGAAAACGGCTAAATTTTCTTTTACCTGGATCTCATTCACGTTGATGGCCTTATATATAATATTGTAGTGAGAAAGCAATAAATGCCTTGCACTTAGCAGTAGCAGCCCCGTTGCAAAGATAACATTATGCGGTAGTAATAAACACTGTCATTGATTGTGCGTACACTAACATTTCTATGAAGTTAACTCCGACAGCCGCTTCGAATTCACGAGCGTCGTGATGTGACCTGCCGACGACATGCAGGCGTCACGCAAGCAATTTTGCAATGCTCGTGGTCAACTCACGCAATTATCATACTTTTCTTTTTCTCCGGCATTTTCTTGTTTCGCGACGTATCTCAACGAGGATAGCGCTTCGATTCCCAAAGTGTTTACTTTGCCAATGGATTGACACGTAACATTTGTGGCTCTTTTGTCAGAATATCCCTTGGTGACATTTAAAATGCCGGCCTGTAAAAATACACCAACATGACTTCGAAAAGCAGCGCCCAGTTCTTTTAAACTAGCAAACAAATCAAGGTTGGAATCGCTGATGATGATGTTTGATGTTTTGTGGCGCAAGGGCCATACCATGCCCAAAGAGCGCCAGTTCATAGTACTAGAGATATGAACAAAGATTTTGATAAGCGGCTGTATAAAGGCCCTAAAATCTCTCGCACTAAAGCGGGTAAAAACAAAGAATAATAACATCATGATCGTACCATGAAAAGCGTGTGGTGTTAATGGATGACAAAAGTTTGTGATGATAAAAACCATGGTGGACATGTATGAAATTAGCACAAGTGCCTCGATCTTTCACACCCTTGCGTCCAAAGGCCGTGAGGCAAGTGCTTTGTTCAGTGTAGCCACCCTAGTGGAGACTTGTCTGGAGAGGTCGTGCTGCGGAGTGCCCTGGTATATGACTGAAAAGAACGAACTTCTTTCAAAAAAAGTCAAACGATTTATGTGTGAAAAGTGGTTCGCTACTGACGAACATTGCAGCGTATCTGTTGTCAGTAGGGAAACGGAAAGTGTTGCCTTCTAAGCATGTCTAATTGTTTACACTGGACTGAAATGTAAAGTACGGTGAATCCTTCTCCACATCTGTCGCACAAAGGTGGATCGCCCCCGGACAAAAGAAATTATGTGTTGCGTGTATGTCCTGTTCTTAACCTTGTGAGGATTACTTCTGTGTGGCGTGATTTTGACACTGGCGGTCAAAGACTAAGTTGCGGCTTGATCAAATGCAATTTATTACCTGTGTGTGTGTCTCATATGCTCTGCCAATTACCCCTGAGCTTTCGTTTTAGAAAAGGTTTCAAGTCGAGTGCTGCAATTGGTATCGATGTGTTGGTAGTCGTTTTGCTGGCGGATTTAGCTAGTTAGTTCACCAAAACGTTGTCTTGTATTTCGCGGTGTCCTGGCACCCAGCAGACTACAACATGCTGCTTGGATGAGTGCAGCGTGCATAAGAGCGAATAAAACGAGATAAGGACAGGATTTTCGCGCTTTTACTATGCTTAGGGAGTTTGGTATGTATTATCGCCTGCTGTAGATTTATTTGTTTATTATGTTTAACGGCCACAAGTATTGCATAAGCTTTGCCGGTGAAAATGCTTGCATCAGAGCACAGAACGCCGGCTTCCGAAAAGGATGCGCCGACGGCTGCATACGAGACAGAAGTGTCAGACTTTGAAGCATCCGTAAAAAGTTCAGGACTTGTGTATTTCTGTTGTAGTTCTAGGAAGTATGTCTGGACATGTGCAATTCGGTGCATGCTTCGTAACCTACGAGAAAGACACGTCGCAATCTATCACCTGCCACTGCCACGGTAACAGGCATACTGCGGCAGCTATCAAATGGTGTTCGAGTGGCACACCGGTTTCCTTCGCCGGGCCTCTCAGACGTAGTGAGTAGGGCTGTCTCATAGAAGGCTGTTTCTCAAACACAGCAAGGCTTGACATGTCATTAATTGTGGAATGTGATGGGTGATCTTTGTCTGCATTTACATTAAGATAATATATAAAAGACATGTAACATCTCTTTAGATGGAGCGACCATTCGTTCCATTCCACGTACAGGCTCTCCACGGGGCTAGTGCGAAAATCACCCGTGGAAAGGCGTATGCCTAGATGATGAACAGGGTGGATCATTTTAAGGGCAGTAAGTGTCGCAGACTGATATGCTATTGCCCCATAGTCCAGGCGGTACGTATGGCGCTTTTATATTAATTCTTTGGGCACTTCTTGTCACTTCCACACGTAGTGCGTGGCAACACTTTTAGAACGTTCATGACTTTTATGCACTGTTTTTTAAATACTTGATGTGTGGTACAGAGCTTAGCTTGGTGTCCAAGCTTAGGCGTAAAAATGTGTGTTCGGTATTAACAGAAAAACATTGCCCATGCAGTTCAATATCGGGTTCAAAATGAATGCCTCTCTTCCCTGAGAACAAGACACGCGTGATTTTCTGTGCATTCAGATGGGACCCGTTTTCTTCAGCCCAATTGGAGACTTTGTTCAAACCAGGCTGAACCTGCCACTCAAGCATGGCCAGAACGCAAGATCTAAAACCAAGCTGGACGTCACCGACATATGTACAATAAAACATACTGCGAAGAATGGACAAGCGCAAAGAATTCATTTTGAATATAAAAAGTGTGCAACTAAGTACGCCACCTTGCGGCACGCCTATTTCTTGCACAAATGTTTGGGTAAGAATGCTGCCTACTCGAATGCGGAATGTCCGGTTTGACAAGTAACTTTCGATTATAGTAAATATTTTGCCGCACACGCCAAGGTGAGACAGGTCTCTTAATATTCTAAAGCGCCATGTTGTATCATATGCCTTTCGATATCGAGGAACACAGAGAGAAAGTACGAACAAGGTGGTCGGTGGTGGATCTACCCTCTCGAAACCCGCACTGGAATTGGTCGATCACATTGTGTGTAGAAATCAAATGTACAAGTCGGTAGTTTATCATTTGTTCAAAACGTTTGCACGGGCAGCTTGTAAGTGCAATAGGCCTATAACTAGAAGCTCAATAAGGGTCCTTGCCCTGTTTTAAAGTGGTGATAACAATAGCCTCTTTCCAGGAAGTAGAGACAGTACCAGAGAACTAGATAGCATTGTACAAACAAAGTAAGGTTTTTGTGTTTCGATTGGTTGGTTTTTTTAAAATTTTATACATTACAACTTCAGAACCTCGGGCGGCATCACTGCAGAAGTTTAGTGTTGTTTGGAGCTCAGCTAAGCTGAAAACATGGTTATATGTCTCGTATTTAGTAAATTTGCGTTCGAGTTTCTGCAATTCGGTTTTTGATTTCTATTTTCGAAAAGCATCGCTATATTTTGACGAGCTGGACACACGTTCGAAGTGTGCACCGAGGAAGTTCGCCTGATCTTTCAAGGTATCAACCCTGTGTGTTTACGAGTGGGAGTAAACGTACTTGTCTTCCTGCTCCTACCAACCATGTTCGAGACTTTTGCCTCTTGTGTATATGAATTGATCCCTGACAAAAACATCTGTGAGCTTTTTTTCTCGGCCTGCCGGTGCGTTCTGCTGCCTTGCGACTTTATTTTTTTTTAAAGCTGTCAAGATTTTCGGCTGTCAGTGAGTTCCGAAGCAACCTGCATGCTCTGTTTTGCTGTTTGCGCGCATTTCGGCGCTCAGAATTCCACCATGGCACACGTCGTTTTCTAGGGTGTCCATTTGTTTATGGGATGCACTTTGTTGCAGCATCAATCAAAAACGCTGTGAAGTAGTTGACAGCAGCATCATTGCTCAAAGTACATGTGTTACTCCAACCTAAACGAGCGATGGTATAAAACTGTTTCCAGTCTGCTCTGTTTATGAGCGATCTCGTAAACCGTGGTGGACACTAAGTTGCTGAAGGTATGCTCAAAACTACGGGGAAGTGGTCACTTCCGTACAGATTACTGACGACTTTCCACTGGAGTAGAGGCACAAGAGATGGAGATACTATGCTTAGGTCTATGGAGGAGTAGGTGTTATTAGCGAGATTATAATAGGTTGGTTCTTTTCGATTCAGAAGACACGCGCTCGACGATAGAAGGAACTGTTCAATCAGTCGACCTCGCGCGTCGCAATGAGAGTCCCCCCATAGCCTGCTATGCACATTCAAGACTCCAAGGAGAACATAAGGCTCCGGAAAATTGTCTTTTAAGGAATGGAAGTCATGTTTTTTAGGTGATAGCTCGGAGGTACGTAAAGAGTACAAATTGTGATCAGTGTGTTCAAAAGCACAGCTTGAACAGCCACTGCCTCAAGAGATGATCGAAGTTGAAAGTGTGTGCATGCAATCCCTTGATTCGGTATAAAGACAGGACCTCTGCGTGATGCCATTATAGCGAACTTATTTACGGAAAAATTTGGTGTGTTTTGAATTTAGGTGCTTTTCTTGTACACACAGCACTTTTCGTGAGTGTTCGTGTAAAATTTCTTGGACGTCGTCAAGGTTTCTGAGAAAGATCCTAACGTTCCGATGTATAATTTGAGTATTCATGCTGAATGTGAAGTAGTGCTGTGTGTACGAAAATTGAGCGGCCATTTAGGTGGGGAATTTGAATTCAAGTAACAGGCCCGTCACCAGGCACTGTTATCTGCTTTTTTTTGTTTTCTTGGCGCGCTCCAAAGAGCCAAGCCACTCTTTCGGCCCCAAGGGTACCGACGTATCCATAGCCTCCTCGGAGCCAGTGGACGCCAGCACGTGAGAGCTGATAGTTTAAATTCTAGGCCTCACTTAGCGAGGCAAGGCGTTGAGATCTGAGGACCCTGGAGTCTCAGGCCTCTGTTCACGAGTACGTGGAGAAGTCTGGACTACAGCCGCCTTGGGCGCAGGTGCCACAACCACCATCTCGCTATGCACGGGCCGAAGAAGTGACGGGGGCTGGTGCGGCAGTGCCCCTTGACGCACCGCATCAGCATACGTTGGGCCATAGAATGGTGAGACCCTTTTCTTTGCTTCCATAAAGGAAATTTTCTTCTTAATCTTCAAAGTAATTATCTCTTTTATTTCTTCCACAAGGCGCAGGAGCGTGAATATTTGCTATGAATTCCTTCACATTTTACACAGTGTGGCGGTTGTTTGCAGTTCTCAGACACGTGGCTTAGGACTCCACATCGTGCACAAGTCTGGCGACCACGAAAGCTTTTAGAGTCATGGCCATACCTTTGGCATTGGAAGCAACGACGAAGGTTTGGTATGTACGGCTGAAAGAGGTCTTCGTGTATCCTGTTTGAATGGACTCCGGCAGTTTACTGGAAGAAAAGGTCGTTTGAATGAACTCCGGCAGTTTACTGGAAGCAAACGTCAGTATTAAGTGGTTCGTAGGTGTTTCCTTGTTATCTCTTCTGATAATAATTCTTTGTACATTAGTCAAATTTTGGCTCTTTTACCTCTGCAAAAGTTCAGTTTCTGTCAGGTCAAGTAAGTCTACGTCGGATACCACTCGGAGAGTTATGTTCATTGGTCTGTGTGGCGTTACGGTGATCGGTACGTCACCGAAAGTTGAGAGGCCGTCTGAGTTTTCAAATTGTTCATTGTCCCGAATTTCAAGGAGGAGGTCTTTGCTAGTCATTTAGGTTGCCTTGTATCTAGACCGAGAGTTTCGGTGAGACATCTGGCAACCACATGAGGAGATACGGTCCTGGCTAACTTTCCAGTTTTCTCACAGTGAATGACGTGGAAGTGAGAAAATGTTTGTATTGGCTGGTTGAAAAAATTCTTGTCATCGGTGTGTATCCGCTTTAAGCCGGTACGATCGGTAAGTAGGGGGTAATGCTCTATGGATGCTGGTCTCATTTTTATTCAGCAGCGTTGGCGGCCTCCCACCACGGAGCCCAAGAAGGGTACGCTGCAAGTTTGCGGATGCTGAAAGCTTGCAGACGTCAGCCGTACACCACTGCCATAACCCGATCCGCCTAGACCAAGTTCAGCTATTCGCACAGGGTTAACCCTTGCCGCCAGGAAAACTGGAAGCAAACAGAAGAGAGAAGAAGACAGGACAGACTAAAATTGGGAGACAATGACGAAGTTACAGGGGAGAGACAGGGAAAGTCGACTGCCGATTCCCTCTGGGTGGGTTAGTTAGCCCAGGGTGTCCATTTACGTGAAGCCAAAGGAGTGTGTTGCCTCTGCCGTGGGGGGGGGGGGGGTCCTAAAGGTCCGATCACCCGGCGTTGGCTCAACCCCCAGGATCGCCTTTTCCCTGGACACGTCTCAGCCACGCACGGCTAGGCGCGGGAGAGGTCGAAGCCCCCGCTAGCTTCAGTAAATGGTGTCGCTACACACCAAACGCATGCTTGCGCAGACGCCCTTGCGGGGAGGATGAAATTACTGTGGACGTCATTGCAATGAGTGCCAACGCAGCGATTGTTGTAAACGCTACCTTGAGAGACTATAGCTATGCTCTACAGTCAGTAGCCGAACAATTGTGGCATTGAATAGAAAAATCGTACAGCATGAGCAAACGAATATAAACCAGAGCGGAACTATGTAGCCTGCGTGGGAGATATAGTCACGTCGTTCCGAAATGCCGACTGAACTGGCTATAACGCGTTGTTTGAGCTGTGTATTTAAATTGGAGCGACGATTCCCTTTTCACCACTGCGCATCTCCTGCCCATCAGTATGTACTTGGATGTCACGGCGCTTCTCCCGAGGTTTTGGGACGTTAAATCCTACATATCAATCGAAGCGAGAGAGATGTGACACGTAGTGAGCGCGTGGCAGGTCAAGTATAGAGTGATGTTGGCGCACTGCGAGGGAAGCCATAACCTACTTGGCACCGCCCCAACACCTGTAGTGAGGGGAGAGTGGCGCGATGCGGCGCGTTGGCACGGAAACTCGGACGGACAGCGTTTTACAGGCCGGTCAAATAGCTGCTTCGCATTAAAAAAACAAACGTTGAAGCACTTTCATTGTTTTGCAATTTGTCTTAGATGGTCATATAACTAGGATTTTCGTCCACGAGAACGTTTGCTCCGAGTGCAGCGAGTAGGGTTCCTATTGAAATGGCTGTCAATGTGAGGTGTGCTAGAAAAGTCTTGCCACAGATGATGCACATCCTTGTTGTCGTAGATGCATGAACATGTTGACAATGGCGCACGGTGAATCTGGAATGAAATCACGACGAGTTTGCACTGAGTTACGCAAAGCTTGACACAACAAAGCTCACTGATGATCATCCTGCTGCAGCACGGGATCAGCAACTCCAGTAGTCATTGGATCTATCGTGCTTGGACGAATAAGCGGTAGCCGAGGGACGACGACAGATAGATTCGGAATACACGCAGAGCTTGCCACTCTGGATGTGTTGAAATCTCTGCGCATGAGCTATAGTGTAAGAAAGTGTGGCAGTTTTTATGACGACGGGCCCACGGATTGGCCGCGGCTTGGCTATATTTAACAGAGGTGGCGCGCAGCTGTGGTGGTTGCTTTAACAACGGAGCAGCAGGCGTTTTTTGTTAACGGACGTCTTACTGCCAGCTTTAACAGGTTTTCTGCTAAACGTAAGTCGAGTAAACAGTTCGGAGTCTTAGGCGATGCATGCGCGCATGGATATGTCACGGGATCTGTGAGTCTAATTGGCACTCTAGATAAAGTCGCAAACAGTGAAGATAATTCCTTCGTGCTGTTTGAGAGCCAGGTGGATAAGCATAATTCACCATTTACTCTACATAATAAGTGGTTCCTGTCGCGTTGCGAGATGATAATGACACGGGTTGGCGTAAAATAATAAGCCTAATAATTATTTAATAATATAGATAATGGTTTAATAATAATAATAATAATAATAATAATAATAATAATAATAATAATATAATATAATAATAATAATAATAATAATAATAATAATAACAATAATATAATAATAATAATAATAATATAAGCCTAATAAAAATAATAATTTTGCGAACTCATCTGCCATTTCATTTCTCTTCATTGCGCAGTGAATCGAAATGCACTCAAAATGCCACATGCTCACCTAACTTTGTATCTACGGGGAGCTCGTCTATACTATGGGTACATTTATTTTTCTTGGAGTGGCATTTCCCGCGCATGCAGAAGCCACCAGGGAAGTTGTGATTACGACATACCTTCTAGGCGTCGCTGAGAGTTTAATAAAACAGATGGCTGTCAAAATGGCTACAAGCTTTGATGTCTTGCAAAAAGAACGATGGCCCCAGCTGACACGCACAATTTTTTGTGCAAGTACGGAATAATGCTTATTGAGCGTTAGACTCAGAAGCAACCAAAGAAACAAGAACAATGTATATGTCTCGCTCTACCAGTTTTCGACGCATTTTAATGAGGTACTCATGTGTCTTTACGAGAAATGTCAGCCATGCACATTTTAGTGCTCTTGGCAACTATCTCATGCTTAATGTCCAAATTTATTCACGCATGCAGCAGTAACAGTCGCATATTTTTAGCTGCCAAATGTAAAACGTTACTGCTGCAATGGCGTATAGTTCAACGCGACTGTCATGTCCTCGTTTCGCAACAAAAAGCGTGACTGTGGGTAAATCCTTCAAAAGGACTCGTCCCAGATATATTAAACTTTCGTGTCGCCATGTCTTGTGAGGACATTTTGAATGATGTGTCAAAAGATCGCAACATCACGTCGGAGAACAGCACCAAAGCATTTTTTGCAGAAAAAAAAAATCGAAATCGGACGTCATGAATGTCATCGTCTACTCTGAGTGGCGTGGCCCTCAGCAGCTCGTCGCTGAAAATTTGTGGCTGTCAGATCATTAGCGAGCAAATATAAATGAGCCTTAACGAGCTCGATTGTGTCCTCTGCGTAGATCTACCCAGGTTGACGCATATGCCGAATGAAACTGAACATAGCGCGTTGTGGTAATCTATACGATAGTTATGGTACCCTTGTTTTAGCACTGCGAACTTCTTCTCATAGGTGTTAGCCTAAAAACTGTTTACGGAGCTTCTTCCAAAATATCGTGTAAGAATGCAATGGGTTTTCCTGTAGACTGGTAAGTGATTGCAACTTATCTTCATTATTCGTATGCGTGTTCTCCAAGTTCTCATTGTTAGAAAGTACCTTTCATTTGTGGAGTCTTCACATACCAGCACTTATAAGGTAGCATACATTGTGACCTTTATTTAAAGTAGTTTTTAAAAGCCACACATAACAGTCCCTTTACCAGGATTTTTGCAAGTCGGGGCGTTTTGAACGACAACGAAGTGGGTTCCAAACATTAATTTATGTCCTGCCGTAAAATTTCAGGTGAAACGACGCACAAAAATAACATGTGTTACAATGATCGAACTGTTTGTAGTACAACCGAAATCACGCTTCTTGTGAAACTATGTAGAGAAACGTTGAATAGTTTGGCAACTGACAACTTTGTAAGGAACGAGAGAATAATATCTTACACATGATCGAACTGTTGTTATACACGGACTCTTGGTTTATGTGAAAGTATTAGAGAAATGCAGAATTCGTTTGGTAACTGAAACTTTTATCAGCAACGGCGTTTCGTTCCAAATGCACACACGGTAAAGTATATTGTATTATAAGTTAGCCCCGATCATTGCCGGCACCGAAGATCAGGACGTTGAGGACTGGCTGTCGTCATACGAGAAAGTCAGTGGACCCAACAGGTGGGATGACGCTGCTAAGTTAGGCACTGTCAATTTTCATCTCACCGACGTGGCCAAGCTGTGGTATACGAACCACGAAACCGAGTTCGCGAATTGGTCCGCCTTCAAGGAGGCAATACGTGCCGTTTTTGGTCGTCCTGCCTTACGGGAGCTACGCGCCAAACAACGTCTGCGCGCACGGGCACAGGAGCCAGGTGAAACTTTCACATCATATATAGAAGATGTGATTGATCTCTGCCGGCGCGTCGATGCTTCCATGAGCGAGAGTGCGAAGATACAGCACATTATGAAAGGCGTCGACGATGACGTTTTCCAGATGCTTCTCGCGAAGTCTCCAAGCACTGTGGCAGAAGTAGTGACTTTGTGCCAAAGCTACGATGAATTGCGGAGGCAATGAGCTCAGACGCGACGCTCATTCCAGACAATACAAACAGTGACCGCACTGGACGCTATGACTGACCAGACAAACCTTCTCGCACAAGTGAAAGACTTCGTGCGAGAGGAAGTGGCTCGGCAGCTTTCTCTGCTGCCTTTTGCTCAACGCCAGGAGCTCTCGCACCAACAGCCACTGCGACACCCACCACCATTGGCTCCCATGCTCCGACATGTGGTCCAGGAGCAGATTTCCGAGGCTATGCCGGTGCTCTTGCAGCAGCCCCCCGTCACCGCGCCTCTTACTTACGCTGAGGCACTAAAGTTGCAGCAGCGACACCACCACCCGTCGTTCCAGGGACTGCCGTACACCTCAGCCCCGACTCAGCCGTTTACCGCCTGGGTTCCTCCCATTGCCACCACAGCCTCGACTCACCCGTCTGCCGCATGGACTGCTCCCCTCGTCGCCAATACTTGGAGAACGCGCGATAACCGGCCCATCTGTTATGCGTGCGGTGGCCCTGGCCATATCGCCCGTTACTGCCGTCGTCGCGTGCCGGGATACACAGACGCCCGGACACAGAACAGCTTCATGGACCTTTCTCCATCCCGTCTGGAAAATTCTGACCCTCAGTCAAGCTCGTCTTCACGGGAATGTCCGCGTACTATGTCTGGTCGCTCACCTTCACCCCGTCGTCGCTCCCTGTCATCTATGCGTCGTCGGCCAGCTCCTGAGCACGAGGGAAACTAACCGCCACAGTTCAGGAGGCAAGAACTCCGCTGTCGAAATGATCAAGTCCTCGGACATTGCCGTCGAATATTGTCAAAGTTTTTGTAGAAGGTACTCGAGCATATGCTGTAGTGGATACTGGTGCTGCCGTTTCCGTGATAGACGCTAAACTTTGCCGCAAGCTCCGAAAAGTGACGACGCCTCTTAATATGATGTCCTTGCAAACAGCGAATGGGGACCCGGTTCAGCCTGTAGCCGCCTGTACTGTCCGACTGATGATCGCGAAGGACCACTACACTGTTGAGTTTATTGTCCTGTCGTCATGCTCACACGACATCATACTTGGATGGGATTTTTTATCGCGCAACCATGCCGTTATTGATTGTGCAAGATCGGAGCTTGAACTTTTCCCGTTTTACGACCAACCAACCAGCCGCATTCAGCCCGCCGTACACAAACTCGTCGTCAAAGAAGGCACTGAGATTCCTCCGACAGCAGCTGTGTTGCTCCCCGTGTTCTGTGACGGCATTAGGAACGAAGCTGCATTCTTTGAGCCATCAAGCCTCTTCCTTAGTCGAAGATCACTTCTTCTGCCTTATACAACCCTCTCTATTTCTGAAGGAAACAGTGCTCTTTGCCTCATCAATCCCCTTCTGTATCCCGTTGAACTGTTTCAAGGTGAATCTCTTGGACACGTGCATGCCATTGATAAAGAACAAATTTTTACCATGCCGCCAGATTGTTCCGGTGACTACGACGCCATCAGTGCCCTCAACCCTTCCAATATACCACCTTGCGAGCTTTTCAATTCATCGATTGCCCTCCTCCTCGCGAGCTCCTCAGTGACCGGGGCCGTGTATTTCTATCCGACGTAATCCAAGCACTTCTCCGTCAGTGCCATATTGTACACCGGATGAGTACTGCTTACCACCCTCAGACGAATGGCCTGACTGAGCGGTTTAATCGGACCCTGGGTGACATGCTCGCGACGCATGTGGCATCTGACCAAACGAACTGGGACCTGGTTCTTCCGTTTGCGACCTACGCGTACAACACCGCTACCCAAGTCACCACCGGCTTTTCTCCATTCTACCTTCTATACGGACGTCAACCATCGCACACAATTGACACTTTGCTGCCATACGCACCAGATGTATCTGAGTGCACGACCGTGTCTGAAGCCGCCCGTCACGCCGAAGAATGCCGCCAACTAGCGAAGCAGTTTACTACGGCTGACCAGCAACGCCAGAAAAAGGCCCGCGATGACGACCACCCTCCTGCCGCCAAGTTCGCCCCTGGAACCCTTGTATGGCTGTATGTACCACCTGTGCACCTGGTTTGTCTACCAAGCTACTTTCAAATTACCATGGCCCATACCGCGTGGTAGAGCGCACATCGCCCGTCAATTACGCCATTGAACCGCTTACGCCGCCTGGTGACCATCGTCGGCGTGGACACGATATTGTTCACGTGGACCGCTTGAAGCCGTACTTCGACCCGCTCGTTCCTACTTGTTAGATCGCCAGGATGACTTGATCTTTCTCGACGGGGGCAATTATAATGAAGGAATGATGACAAGAAAAGGGAACAGCAAGCATCATCGCAAAGTAAGGCACCACGAGATCGGCGCTCGAGCTCCTCCATCTTCCTCGTCCTGTCGCTATCTCCAATCTCCCACCTGCCCGTTTGGTTCGCCCAATAAACCTCTTTACAATATAATAATAATAATAATATAATAATAATAATAATAATAATAATAATAATAATAATAATAATAATAATAATAATATAATAATAATAATAATAACGCGTGGCAGGTCAAGTATAGAGTGATGTTGGCGCACTGCGAGGGAAGCCATAACCTACTTGCACCGCCCCAACACCTGTAGTGAGGGGAGAGTGGCGCGATGCGGCGCGTTGGCACGGAAACTCGGACGGACAGCGTTTTACAGGCCGGTCAAATAGCTGCTTCGCATTAAAAAACAAACGTTGAAGCACTTTCATTGTTTTGCAATTTGTCTTAGATGGTCATATAACTAGGATTTTCGTCCACGAGAACGTTTGCTCCGAGTGCAGCGAGTAGGGTTCCTATTGAAATGGCTGTCAATGTGAGGTGTGCTAGAAAAGTCTTGCCACAGATGATGCACATCCTTGTTGTCGTAGATGCATGAACATGTTGACAATGGCGCACGGTGAATCTGGAATGAAATCACGACGAGTTTGCACTGAGTTACGCAAAGCTTGACACAACAAAGCTCACTGATGATCATCCTGCTGCAGCACGGGATCAGCAACTCCAGTAGTCATTGGATCTATCGTGTTGGGCCGAATAAGCGGTAGCCGAGGGACGACGACAGATAGATTCGGAATACACGCAGGCTTGCCACTCTGGATGTGTTGAAATCTCTGCGCATGAGCTATAGTGTAAGAAAGTGTGGCAGTTTTTATGACGCGGGCCCACGGATTGGCCGCGGCTTGGCTATATTTAACAGAGGTGGCGCGCAGCTGTGGTGGTTGCTTTAACAACGGAGCAGCAGGCGTTTTTTGTTAACGGACGTCTTACTGCCAGCTTTAACGGTTTTCTGCTAAACGTACGTCGAGGTAAACAGTTCGGAGTCTTAGGCGATGCATGCGCGCATGGATATGGTCACGGGATCTGTGAGTCTAATTGGCACTCTAGATAAAGTCGCAAACAGTGAAGATAATTCCTTCGTGCTGTTTGAGAGCCAGGTGGATAAGCATAATTCACCATTTACTCTACATAATAAGTGGTTCCTGTCGCGTTGCGAGATGATAATGACACGGGTTGGCGTAAAATAATAAGCCTAATAATTATTAATAATATAGATAATGGTTTAATAATAATAATAATAATAATAATAATAATAATAATAATAATAATAATAATAATAATAATAATAATAATAATAATAATAATAAACAATAATATAATAATAATAATAATAATAATAAGCCTAATAAAAATAATAATTTTGCGAACTCATCTGCCATTTCATTTCTCTCATTGCGCAGTGAATCGAAATGCACTCAAAATGCCACATGCTCACCTAACTTTGTATCTACGGGGAGCTCGTCTATACTATGGTACATTTATTTTTCTTGGGAGTGGCATTTCCCGCGCATGCAGAAGCCACCAGGGAAGTTGTGATTACGACATACCTTCTAGGCGGTTCGCTGAGAGTTTATAAAACAGATGGCTGTCAAAATGGCTACAAGCTTGATGTCTTGCAAAAAGAACGATGGCCCCAGCTGACCCGCACAATTTTTGTGCAAGTACGGAATAATGCTTATTGAGCGTTAGACTCAGAAGCAACCAAAGAAACAAGAACAATGTATATGTCTCGCTCTACCAGTTTTCGACGCATTTTAATGAGGGTACTCATGTGTCTTTACGAGAAATGTCAGCCATGCACATTTTAGTGCTCTTGGCAACTATCTCATGCTTAATGTCCAAATTTATTCACGCATGCAGCAGTAACAGTCGCATATTTTTTAGCTGCCAAATGTAAACGTTACTGCTGCAATGGCGTATAGTTCAACTCGACTGTCATGTCCTCGTTTCGCAACAAAAGCGTGACTGTGGGTAAATCCTTCAAAAGGACTCGTCCCAGATATATTAAACTTTTCGTGTCGCCATGTCTTGTGAGGACATTTTGAATGATGTGTCAAAAGATCGCAACATCACGTCGGAGAACAGCACCAAAGCATTTTTTTGCAGAAAAAAAAATCGAAATCGGACGTCATGAATGTCATCGTCTACTCTGAGTGGCGTGGCCCTCAGCAGCTCGTCGCTGAAAATTTGTGGCTGTCAGATCATTAGCGAGCAAATATAAATGAGCCTTAACGAGCTCGATTGTGTCCTCTGCGTAGATCTACCCAGGTTGACGCATATGCCGAATGAACTGAACATAGCGCGTTGTGTAATCTATACGATAGTTATGGTACCCTTGTTTAGCACTGCGAATCTTCTTCTCATAGGTGTTAGCCTAAAAACTGTTTACGGAGCTTCTTCCAAAATATCGTGTAAGAATGCAATGGGTTTTCCTGTAGACTGGTAAGTGATTGCAACTTATCTTCATTATTCGTATGCGTGTTCTCCAAGTTCTCATTGTTAGAAAGTACCTTTCATTTGTGGAGTCTTCACATACCAGCACTTATAAGGTAGCATACATTGTGACCTTTTATTTAAAGTAGTTTTTTAAAAGCCACACATAACAGTCCCTTTACCAGGATTTTTGCAAGTCGGGGCGTTTTGAACGACAACGAAGTGGGTTCCAAACATTAATTTATGTCCTGCCGTAAAATTTCAGGTGAAACGACGCACAAAAATAACATGTGTTACAATGATCGAACTGTTGTAGTACACCGAAATCACGCTTCTTGTGAAAATATGTAGAGAAACGTTGAAATAGTTTGGCAACTGACAACTTTGTAAGGAACGAGAGAATAATATCTTACACGATGATCGAACTGTTGTTATACACGGACTCTTGGTTTATGTGAAAGTATGTAGAGAAATGCAGAATTCGTTTGGTAACTGAAACTTTTATCAGCAACGGCGTTTCGTTCCAAATGCACACACGGTAAAAGTATATTGTATTATAAGTTAGCCCCTTGTGACAAGTCTCTTGCCTTTTTGGGATGATGCGAACGTGTGTAGAGCGTGTTAAAACGTGTACAGTTTTGTTAACGCTTAATTTGCAATTACATATTTAGCCGAGATGTTGACTATCTCGGTAACATGTTGGCAATCGTTTCAGAGTTCTGCGCATTGTAGAATGGATCACGGAGACGTGCGTCAGCTATTCGGGTAAAAAATAAACCTGACTGCGTATAGGTTCATCAAGTTTACTTAATTTGTGTGTGTGTGGGGGGGGGGCGTGTTTGTGTGATTGTGTACGTGTCCCGGACATTAGAAGCATGCTTTATAATGAAGGTCGCATAAAGTTTCTGTATGACAAAGTTTTAGTTAAGTTGGACGTTTCCGAACGTTCGTCTCCGAAAGATGAAGTTCTGCAAAAAGATGCGTGCAATGCTTACCCTAGCGAATATCTAACGTGATTATCGACAGTTAGTACCGGGAACTACAGATATATTAGGGTTATCAGTTCTTTACCTGAATGTTTAGGGGTGTTTCCCAGTGTTGCAGTCATCACGACGTCCTTTATTTATACAAAGGTCACATGCCGTCTCAAAGTCCAGGTTTGTGCTGCGGACAACGAGGTTTTCAAACTTTTTGGTCGTTTCATTTGCGCACTTTTTGAGCATAATTAACACATCTGCAAGAAGCTTCAGTTTGACCCGAACCTAAGCAATAGCATATGACAGCAGCACACACACACACACACACACACACACACACACACACACACACACACACACACACACACACACACACACACACACACACACACACACACACACACACAAAATAGAAAGACAGAGAGACTGTTTGGTTTCCTCGTGCATCGTAGTTCCGTGCAAAATTGTGCTCAAGAGCTGTCCAAAGCACAAACACGATGCAAACGCTGCACTCATACTATTGAAGACTTGTAAGGCTAATAGTGCGTGCTGGCAGGAGAAGGGGGGGAAGGCGGAAGGGCGGAAGGGCGGCCATTTCACCTGCAATGGTAGCTTCCCACGCTCACATAAAAGGGAAGCTTGGGGCCCTGCGACTCGGTAGGAGGGGTCGCAAATTCCACCCTATACGTTGATATAACAGGAAAAGGGCTGCTGCGACGAACTTTCACTACCCCACTCCCGAAAGGGAACACTGTGGGCGCCTATGTCTTAAGAGGGTATCAAAAAACAACTCTGCGTAATACCAACCATAAAACAGTCACAAGCGACGTTTTATTGTAACTGTGAAGTGCATACGATATCTTGAGTATGTAGCTGACACCTGAAAGCGATGACGACCGCACCAGTTACTTCGCATTGTCAGCAAAATCTCCTACATTGATTTT